>JAWWLZ010000094.1:6893627-6916320 GCA_035041345.1 Poliocrania exsul | reverse complement strand
TTATCTATCTATCTATCTATCTATCTATCTATCTATCTATCTATCTATCTATCTATCTATCTATCTATCTATCATCTCCATGTTTCTGTGGGTACTTACTATCTTAGCATGAACAATGTACCTGACTGAGAAACAGAAGAGGGGCTGAGAGGAAGGGAAAGACATCAAGAGGCCTAATTATTTTCTAATTTTGTTTCCCTTTGCTAGCAGCAGTTCACAAAAGGAGTGTTTACATGCCAGCCTGTAAACATGCCTGTTTAAACCATATGCAAACACAGCATACCCTTTGCACATCCACAGAACAGCTGAGTGCACAGGTGAAGGCTTGTGTTTTGCAGCGGTATTTCAGTGCTTTCAGCTCTCCTTTGCCTCAAATCCTGTCCCACTGTGGTTCAGACAACATTTTAGAAATCACCTCAGCATCTTGCTGATGATGACACCCCAGGAAAGCACTGCTATCTTTTCCCATTACTGGAAGGAAAAGAGGCAGTTAATATTTAGCATGCAGAAAATAACAGGTAGGTCAGATCTTCTGCTGATGTTTCTCCAGCAGCCAAGTTACATTAGTGAGAGCCTGACCAGAAGTAGCCTGGTGATGTTAAAGCCAGTAAAGCAGGGCTGGTTTACATCAACCGGGGAGCTGACCACTAGACTCTAATACCATGTCTGCATCCTTAAAAAATAACCCAAACAAACAACAGAGAATCTGCTTGAGCCCTGGTGTGCTTTTTCAGATTGGTCATCAATATATTTTACTGGATGACCAATACAGACCACCTGCTATGTTGATAGAACAAAGAAATAAGATTGAAGAGTGCTAGAAAACATGAGGGAAGAAAGGGAGAAAAGCATCTGACTGACATCCTTGGTAAGGGGCAACCTTGCTGTGTAAACATAGGAAGCAGACATTCTTTCTAACTTCTCATTTTCATAAGGGTCATGTCACCAGCTGGCCTGCCAAGCTTGCATTCCCCGTGACAAAAGAAAGACATGGTCCTTGCCAGGATCAGAGGAACTAAGGAAGCAGTGAGCTTGGTTCTCCAGCCAGCCACTAAATTGTTCAGGACATATTTTGTTATTTGAATCCAAAGTCTGGAATAAACTCAGAGTTTTTGTATTACTCATATGAGTTATTATTAGTGCTCGTATTACTTGAGTTTCTATGTGAAATGCCTGTTCCTCATCTTTATTCCTCTCTTACTGATACAGTCATTCCCTCAGAGGTGGATAGCAACAAAAACCATTCCTTTGGTCCATACTGCTTACTGTTCATGGGCAGTTTTCCAGATAATGCCTAAGAAGGACATTGCAAAATATACCTTGAACTATATCTTGGAAAAAATTACCCCCACAGAAATAATTTCATTAGATTTTGGTTGTTCTCCCTCAATAAAATAGAGCTGTTAAGTGAACTACAAAATCTGCCAACCCAGAGGTGTCAGCACAGCAACTGAATTAGAACTGGTCAAAGTTCTGGTGAATTAGGTGGGAATGTCTCCTGCGTAAGCAGAGGGGAGATCTACACAAGTTTTACACCAGACCAGGTTAAAGAGAAGAGATTTAGAGTACCAAGGTCATGCAACCTCATAAGATCTCTCTTGGCTTTCAACTTGACAGGTTAGCTGCAGGAACACACCAGCATATGCTGGCATACATGTTAGCATGGTTAGTGTGTTCAACATATTAAGAAATGAGCCCTTGGCTGTCACATCCCATTTGAAGTTAGTCACTGCAGCCAGGGAAGAGAGCCCTTCACCTCTCCAGTGTGCAGATGCATGTTCAACACTCCTTTTGGGTGGAACACTTCCATAACAAGAACACAGCAACCTAACTTATAAGACGGGAGCTTAGGCATGTATGCCCAGGGCAAACATGCATGAGACTGACACCCACTCTCTGTCACATTATTCCACACAGCTGAAGAGGAAGGTGTCGATCAGCATGAACTGAAGATGACCACATTTTTGTAGTTCTTGATCAAGGCAAAATGAATGCAACCTCGCCTGTGGAACCTAATTAAAACTTGGCAATATGGTTGGTGGAGGTGGCTCTGCCTGTAACGTAGGGCATATCTGCTGGTTGTGTGTATTTTTAGGTTTCTATGATCTTTATCTTCACAGAGCATTAGGAGTTACACAGGAAAGAAGGAGAGGTGCAGGTGCTTGTAGTAAGGGCCAGAGATACCTTGTTATGACATATAGTCCCATTGCTTCAGAAAACTGACTCTTCTCTGGTAACAGAAAGTAGAAAGAATGATTTTAAGGGCTGTGAATTGCTTGTGCTTTTATTTCAGAGTTGTTAATGGAAGTCTCTTTTTGCAACTAATGCTAGAAAGCAGGTTGTCTATTTTTATGGCAGAACATATTTTGCTGAAATTTGCTTTTTTTTGTGCCTTGTAATAAGCTTGTTCTCTCTGCTTCTACAGTGCATGTATCATTATATTTATCACTAATCTGTGCTGAAGTTGAAAACAATTTCTTTATTTTCCACCATTCTCAGTCCTGCTGGAGTTATGTTTGGCCTGAACTGCATCTTGGTTTCCAAACCTCACTCCTCATGAATGGGAAGGAACCTTAAATAAAGGTCTGGATATGAATGTTCTCCTTTGCTCTTCCCCATCCCATTTTCCCTCAAGGAAAAGCATCTTTGGAGCTTACTGTTGGTCCATGTATGTGATAGTTGGCTGCAACTAAAATTTTTGGTGTTTATTACTTTCTGGAGAAGAAGTGCCTTACAGATAAGAAAAATTAGGCCTTTATCTTAAACACCGTTACTCCTTATAGAGTGCTCCTCCTGGAATTCTTATTTGTAAAAGACAGTTCTAGACTGGATGGATCATCATGGGATTGAGAGAAGAGTTTCACACCATTAAAGTTGTTTTGCCCCTGACAGGACTGCCCAATAAAACTCTTCTTTACTCTCAGTGGCTTTAAGTGGTATCATGTCAGGGACTGACAAGACTGAAGTTTTGGCAGCTTTGTGTTTTTTGCACCCTGTCCTAGCTCTTGATGAGTCTCGTTGTCATCCATTAGCATTTGCCCTCTTATGCTGTGAATTTTTCAACCTTGCTCTCTTTATGTGGGATATTGGTCTCTTGTCTTGCATTCCTGTCCATCTGCAGGACTGTTGCTGCCTAGTCCCAGTGCAGAAGTAGTAATTGACCTCCACAAAGTGACAGCTGAATAAATGGGCTGATGGGAACCTCTCAAAGTTCATAAAAGGCAAATTCAAACCTCTGTGCCACAGTGGGGACAGATCTATGCATTGGGCCAGGATGGGTGTAGAGAAAGATGCCTGAGCAAGAAGAATCAGCAGCTGGGCTGTCCTGGGGAGCTCACACTGACAGGGTGTGAGGACACAGCTTGCAAAAGGGATGCTGCTTTGAGGCAGAGAAGGCACACTTGGTCCCTTAGATGGTGGCTTGAATGAGGGACAGGTTGCCCAGAGAGGCCAAGGGATGTCCATCCTGGATTAGAGTCTGCTCCTGCTAGTCCTTTGTTTTGTGTGTGGTAGACTGGAGAGTGCCTGAGGTTCAAGTTGACCCATTCTACTCCTGGATGCAGTACAGATGGAGCTTGTGGGTGGCACCACTGCTTATTTCTGCAATTTATTCCTTGAAATACAGTATCTTACAACATTTTCCACTCAGAAGCCTTTAGCTTAGCAATGCTTTTCCTGAGCACAAAAACAGTGGGAGGATTGTATTTTTAAAGGAATCCCCACTTGAGTTATGGATGATATGCTTGCATGCTTGTGAAATGGGGTTGCTCAAAGTTCCTGTGTTTGCTGCTGCCAGATGCCAGCCTTGAGGTGATCTCATGCTCATGTGTCTTTCTGGTGGCTTCCCTGAGGCTCCCCTGGGCACGCTCAGCATTGACTGCCATGAAGTTTACCGTGGGATTGAAGTCAGAATAATTTTGTAGTCTATGGATAGTCTGAAAGATGGATTCTTGCTTGTGAGGAGGGCCGTTCCAGCGTCCAAAGTGCATCCTTTGTTTTAATCGGCAGGTAAGGAAGTGTAAAGGTTTCTTTACACCCTCCTTGCTGTGGATTTCTTTGAACTAAGCCATTTTATTTCTGTTTCTGAGGGACAGGGAGAAGATGCTCTATCTTTTGTTTCAAGGCCTCAGGGTTAGAACTTCATCTTTGGCTGTCTCTAGGTTGCTACATCAAAGTAGGCAGTATGAAATTAAAACCACCAGGATAACATAATAAAAAAGAACAAGCCATTTAGGAAAAAAAAAATCAATATTTTGTCCTTTAGGTCCCCAGTGAGAAATACTTGGGTAGAAAAGACAGAAGGAAGAACATGAACAATGGGCTTCTCCTGCCCTAATTGCAAGTACAGCAAGCATGTCAAGTGTGAGTTTGAGAGACAGAGGTAAAGAATTGTTTTCTAAACAGAAGCAGAGCTGATGAAACAGAAGAACAGAAGGACAACAGCTAAGGGTCATTCTGTAGTTTAATCTACCTCCAAGAAACCATGTTTGAGGAAGAGACCAAGTACCTATAAGTACTCTGTGGGTATAATTCTAGATCTATGTATCTTTTTCTCCTGCTGGATGTCCCCACTGCATTTTATATGAAGCTTTATTGTATAAATGAGTTACATGTTTTGTAAACACTTCCGATTTTGGAAAGATCAAGTGGTGGAATGGCAGACATCTGAGTTTCACTCAGATGAAGTGAAAAGCAGCTGCTGATTTTCTGAGCTGCTGCAACTAGACCTGCCCTGCAGCTGACCTGAACAAGGCTCTGGGGCCATGAGAGGGTGTTGAAGTCTAGCTGGGCGTCACTGTCCGCAGAGTGTTTGGTCTCCAGAGGCAGAACAGCAGCAACTGTTTGAAACATTGTATGTTTGGGTTTAGGGGCGTCTTTTCTATCCATTTAGTGAGTATAGCCACTCTCCTTTATTGACATTATGGAGTGAAAAGTGACTGCACTAGCAGCCAAAATAAATTAAACCTGCCTTGTTAGGATCGCCGCCTCTGAGCATTAGAAGTGTGAAACACACTCTGGGCAGCAAGTTGTTAAATATACAGGGAAAAGGTACAGAGGTTAAAGAATATTCAGATAAGTTAGATATATGCAAGTTAGCAGGGCCTCATGAAATTCACCCTGAAGTACTTCAGGTACTAGCTGAAGTGATCTCTGAACTGTTAGCAATTATCTCTGAGAGCTCGTGAAGGGTGGGTGAGATCCCAGAGGATGGGAGAAAGGCAAACACAGTAGCTGTCTTTGGAAAGGGGAAACAGGGAGACCCAGGGAATCATAGGCCATTCAGTCTGACTTTGATATTGAGAAAAATGCAGGGGCAAATTATTGAACAATCAATTTGTAAACACCTAGAGGAAAATAAGGTGATAAGAAACAGCCTGCATGGGTTTGTCAAGAACAAATCACATAAAAGCAATCTCATTTCCTTCTCTGACAGAGTAACTGGCCCAGTGGATAAGGAGGAAGAAGCAGATGTGATAGATCTTGACTTTAGCGAGGCTTTTGACACACATCCACATGACATTTTCATAAGTAAACAGGAGAAATATGGTTTAGATGAAGTTATTATGTGATGGGTGCAAAACTGAAAAATTTGGCTTATCAGTAATGCACTTATCAATGGTTTGTTGTCAAACTGGGAAAACATATCAAATAAGATACCACAGAGGTCTGTCTTAGGTCCAATATTATTCAATATTTTCAGCTTTGATGATGGAATATGCAGAAAACTTTTTAAAATTGCATATGATACTGAACTTGGAGGGGCTGCAAACGCTTTGCAGAACAGGATTTGAATACAAAATGTGCTTGATAAATTGAAGAAAGTGTCTGAAATCAATAGGATGAAATTCAATAAGGAAAGACAAGTGCAATGTATTACTTTTGGGGAAGAAAAAATCAAATGCACAAATATTAAATGGGAAACAACTAGTTTGAGAGCAGTTTTCATAAAAGAGGCTTAGCACAGAGCACAGACAAAATGAAATCCAGAAATGTGAAAATGTGTGAAGAGTAAATTCCATGATTGTGTGAATTAATAGCAATCTTGTAAAACTGGTAAATAATTATCTAGTTCTGCCCTGAGTAGTGGGGTCTGACCTAGGAATACTACATCTGTGCCCAATGGTGAATCTATATTTTAAAGCAGGGACATTTTGAAAATCATCCTCATTCAGAAAGCAGAAAGAACAAAGCCTAGAAAACAGCTCCTAGGAGGAAAAGCTGAATTAAATGAGTATGGTTTTGCCTTAGGAAAAGATGTAATGCACATAAAGTATGCAAAAAATGTTATTAAAAATGTCATAAAGAAAAGGACACTTACCTCCTTTCCCTACCTAAAATGGTGCAAAGAGAAATGGATGGAATAAACTGAAGCAGAATTCCAATAGATGTTCTGGTTATGGGGATGATACAGCACTGGAACAGGGTTTCTAAGGATATTCTAGAATCCTTGCCTCAGATCCTGAAAATGGGTCAGACATACATCTGTCTGTGATGTGAAACAGATGTCCTCTTGAGAGTACTTCTACTTTTACATTTCTACAGCAATTCATGCACCACAGTCAAGAGAAAAGCTCACATGAAGAGATAAGCAAGAATTGCTTGCACATTTCCTCAAAAACTCCCACCTTCCCTCTGCAAACTCCTTTTACAATGTATGTACACTCATCACACAGTCTCCTATTCTCTGTTTCACCTGTCTTTTCCTTGAAACAGGGAGAAAAGTTGCTAGTCACTCTAATTTTATGAAAGATTATGAAGCTGGACAGGGCTGCCTTCTATCCAAACATGAAATCCAGCATGTTGTTTTTTCTGGGCTAGCTCTTCAATTGTGCTAAAGCAAGACCTGAAGACATAAAAAGCACCTTTTTTATGGTATCTGCTGTAAGCTGCTCTACGAATTGCTTTGTTCTTTTTCTCTTTTTATTTTTTGATGAAGATACACAGTCTGAGAATGAAGCTTTATAAATATGCCTACTCCCTTTTAATGATAAACATGGGACAAACTGGATGGTACTTTTATGAGGTTTTATTGGCATGATTTTGAACCAGTATGTTATTTATGGGACAATCCTAGACAGAATGCAGCAAAATCTCCGCATCTTGTTATGCTTTCTGTGTGAGCCACGTGCATCTGAAAATGTAACCTTGAAATATATAGTGAGAAGTGGAAGCTTCATTTAGGGCTGTAAGGCCAGAAATCTTAGTCATCAAGTGTTGTTTTGTGTGAAGACTATGATAAGAAAAACACTTTTAAATGACTGATCTAAACTATCCAACATACTTAACTGCAGGATTTGCACACTGCATTGCGGGGGATGCTGCACTCAAAGAGCAGAATGTCTCTTCTCCTTGATGCACTTGCCTTTGTGATGATACCTGCATAAAATAAATTTCTGAGACCCTTTTTTAAAGGCTATGAGACCGTGCTCACTGGTAAAGAATTGATTATTTTGCTGTGAAACTTGGATTCTTCCTTTTGCATCTTTGTGGAACCTATTCTGGTCCAGGCAACCAGGGGTCTCCATTTTGAATATTTGGTGGTGGGATGAAGGTATTTGCAAATTTTGGACTTGGAATTCCTCCCAGATATGGGGACTTAGGTACAAGAATTTACATATATGGAGAAAGGATATTTATTTCCTGAGTAAAGTGGTTTGTAGCTGCCTGTGTTTGAATGGGATCAGCTCTCAGTTCCTTGGGAGCAGCTTGCCCAGGTTGTGTGGTGAGTGTTCCTGTGCATCTAAAGGGACCCAGGTTAGACCAAGCCAGGTTCATGCTGAGGCTGCATTTATGTGATGCTGTGCTGGGTGGAAGCCTTTATGCCAAGGTTAATAGTATTACAGACCTTCCCATGCTCTGTTTTGCTCTGGCCCTGTTCTTACTCACGTATGTTTTTAGCATAGCTTTAGTTTTACCTGAGTTTTAACACTCTCATATTACCCTCTGCAATTCAGAGTTTGTCAAAACTGAGCACTCCCAGGGTCTATTAAAGTGCCAGCAAGATTTTATACACCAGTTAAGTCTCACTTAAAGACCATTTTGAGACTTTATGGATGCTATGAAGAAAAATAAACTTGCAATTAGTGACCCTTTCATATAGTATGCTTGGATTGGTAGGAAGATATACCACTACTCACATTTATAATGAAGTCTACAGTACAAAACTTTTAAGAGGGAATTTTGGAGTAGAAGGTTTTGGGAGGTCACTGATAATACTGTCATTAACTTGCCAGTGAGAAGATAGAACCATATTTAGAGCCCCTGTTTTCTGTAATCTAATAGGTTTTGAACTTTCATTAGCTACCACAAATGAAAGATTTGTGGTAGTATGGAACTCAATGTGTTCTTATCACTTGAAAAAGGTCTTATTAAAGATACAGTAAAATAAAACTTCCTGGATCTAAATATAGGCTGGACTAAATTGGCAGATTTCAGTAAGCATGCCTGCTTAGTAATGGAGACAATGCTGAGTGAACTTTATAGAAGGGGGGAAAAAACCTAACTAAATAAAAAATCTTGTCTGAAATGCTGCCAAAAATTAATGCATTTTTTCCCTCTGTGAAACAAGGTTGTCCTTGTTTTCTATCTCAACCAGCTAGAGACATCTCCTTGAAAGACATTTTCCCCTGTCTGAAACACATCCACAGCCTGTTCCATGCTAAAATTATCAACCATAGAAGTTGTGTCATGACAGACAGGAAAAAAACCCCACCAAACCCCAGCATAAGACAAGATAAATTCCTTGACCATATTTCTGTTTTTTGTAGAATTAAAGCTGGATTCAGAGAGTAACTTGTCTACGAAGGAGTAACCTCCAGGTAAGCATCTTGCAGATCCAGCACTGAGGTTGCCCATCACATGTATGGCACATCTTTAATTGTAGGGGTGATGCTGCTTGAGACGAAAGATCTCTTCTTATCTCCAGCATTAGCCAGAAGGTGTTAAGTCCATTTCTGAATTCTCTGAAATGATCTCACTGAGGCTGACTCTTCACTTGAATTTCCCATCTATCTCCCTTTTACCCTGAAGCCCTTGGGCTATGTTCTGTGTTATGCCAAAGGGGAACACATTGGAGAGTCTGGATGAGCACAGCCACCTAGTAACTGGGACTCAATGTGGCTCTGTCCATTTCCTATGACTTTCCCAACTCCTTCCCCAGGTCCTGACGGGAGAGATGGTATCTTCTGCAGATTTTTGGATGGACTGAATTACTACAATACAGAAAAGAGGGCGAGACACTCCTCCAGATGTTGCAAAGTCATACATGGAAAAAGACGATGCCAGTGTGCATGCAGCAACTCTGTTGCTTGCCTATTAGCCTTACTTAATTCAAGTACTGACTTTATCAGTAAGAGCAGCCTTTGTTGAGAGGTATGGCCCACTTGTGATATATCATAGAATCAATTGGGTTGGAACAGACCTCTGCGATCATCAAGTCCAATCCTTGGTCCAACTCCAGTCCGTTTACTAGATATATATATATGCATATGTGTATTATATGTATCTTTATACAGTATCATGGTGATAAATTTTAATGAGAACTGCTTCATAACCAGCTGGTGTTGTTTGAAAGAAATTGCATTAATAAATGTGGCTAAATTTTCAGTGTAAGACCAAATAGCAAGAGTTGTAAAGCTGCAACATATTGTTGAGTCAACATTTGTAGTGGGCTTACACTCCCACCTTAGGCAAGTCTCTGAACCTGCCTGGTGCATCACCCTCCTTCTTTAAAATGAGGTTTAACCCTCCCTCCTCCACACCCCACTCAGATGCCACAAGGGTATAATCTCCTGGCACTGAGGAGAAACGCTGAGATATCTGACAACAAGGTCTATATTAACACTTCAGGCAGCACCTCTATTTTGGGGCCAGCAGACTGACAGCTCCTTGCTATGCGATGCTTCTGTTCTCTGTCTCCCTGTTTTGGTATATGCTGGATCCTGCCTGTGCCACATCATGGTGTGTGGGAGGGCTGGGGGAAGTCACAGTACTACTTTCCTTCTGGAGAGGAAGGGCAGGATGTGGTTTCAATGTGCTGCAGGACACAGGTCCCAAAAGGTCCAGTGAGGTGCATGGACGGAGATTTGCATCATGCTGGTAGTGTTGTCAAACTCCACAGTGGAAAGGCTCCACATTCCTGGCAATGAAAAGCACGGAGCCCTTACCATGGGACAATGAGAAGGCAACAGCACCTCTGTGATGTCCACTTCTCACCAAATGTTGAAGGAAACCTCCATCAGAGTGGAAAGATTTCACCAGTCCTCCTGGTAAATATTCTCAGTACATGTTTTTAAGGTGTGCTAGAATGTTTCCCTTGCTTCTTTATGGTTTTTCACTGAAGGTCAGCACAAACTCCTTGGTGCTCCTTTTCTCTTTTTGGTTCTGAATGTAGGCAGTCATCCCCAACTTCTGCCTGGCTACCCAGATCCCTTGCACAGGAATACATGATTGATGTCATATGTATGTCTCAGTGTGTATACAAACACACAGATGCCCATGTAGGGAACTCTTGCTACGTTCCTCTTTCTAAGAGTAGAGTTTCCCCACACCTATTGCATTATCCCTGCCTTACCTCCTTCCCTCAGTATTACATCACTCTTGTCTGTCTTGACACTAAGCTGTATGAATGTTTCCTTTACTTTCTAAATCATGATTAATTAAACAGTTTCTCAGTTTTCCACAATAAGTTTGTTTGGTTTTTTTTCCTGAACCTAATCTTCAATTAATAAGGAATTCAAGCATATAAATAAAAAATGTCTGTTATGTGTTTTTCTTGCAATAAATCTGATCATTCCTTATACTGCTGTTCAGTATATCTCCCCTAAGGTATGCTGAATTTGATCAAATCACTACATCACTGGAATGCTGAGCATTACTCATTTGTGTGCTAATTACTCTTAATCTGGGTGCTTTTAAAAAGGTCGTCAATTAGACTTTATTGAATTGTCAGAGTTGGTAGCAGTGAAGGGAATCTGGTAGCTGGTGTAATGATGTCACAGATGGCTAAATACCCTGTAGTCTGAAGGGAAAAATGAATTAAATATAAGTTCAAGTTACAGAACGTGGTGTGAAAATGTGGGAGCCAGGCTTTTTGCAGAGGAAACTGCTGTTCACAGCTGATTGAAGCTGACTCTAAAGACTTCTTTTAAGGCACCCTCTGGAAAGAGCTATGAATAAGTGACCCTTTCTCCCAAGGTTCACCTTGAAATAGGTCTCTTCTAGGTGGTGCAGATCTTCTGCCTTCTCAAGAACATCTCAAGGCCATCTTGCTGCTGTTTGTTTTTGGAAAGGCCATGATGTGACATGCCTTGTGCCACCCACCCTTTTTACCCTCTGTGGGTACCACTAAGCCATGATAATGACAGTGATAATGGTAGTCCTCTACGGTGTGGGCTGGATATCATACAGTGGCCAAGATGGTGAGAGCTTTTAGTATTAATTACTCCATACCCACCATTTTTAAACCTTAACCAGTAATTTTACAGGTATATTGAGGGCCTGTAGTAAATGAACAGACATCTCATAAGCCCATCTTCATAGGGCTTTGCTGTTGAGAACTCCGGGCAGTGTGTCACAAGAAAGAATAGACAAACAATTTTGTGTTTTCACAGATTATTTTTAAGTAAGTTGGTCTAGGAAGAATTTTGAATGAAGAACATTGCAGCCAGAAGATACCATGCAATCAATACTTTGTTTCAACATAATTCATGCCTGAAATTGTACTTAGCTATTTATGAGCACAATAATGGTCAAAATTCTGACATGAATAAAGATTTTTTTAAAGGTTCTGATAGTTAGTTTCTTGTGTTATTTGACCTCATTTATTACTGGATATATAATTGGCACTGCACATTTAGCTCAAATACTTATGATTATCCTCCAGTTAAGTAACAGAAATTCATACCCCTGTTATTTGTGATATTACACAGTTAGGGAGTGTTGAGAAAAGTCATAGAAAGGGGAGCTAGTCATTATCCTGACCAGAACACTGGGCAAAGTGACCAGTTAGTGATGTATGTACCTTACAGATCTCATTAATGGGTGCAATTTAGTAAGCCCTGAGGTAAAGATTTTTCGGGTTTTTTTGACTGCATGGGAAGAGAGGGCAAATCTGGCTTAAAAACGTTACCACCTTTTCTAAAGTGTAGTTAAAGCTTTGACAGCTGAGAAATTTGAGCGAAGGGCAGAGATATTGTTACTGTGCTTTTTTATTATTTTTCCCCTTCTTACTCAAATAAAGTCTGTCCAGGATTGGGGAGAAAGGTCCAGAACCTATTTTCAGAAGAGATAGGAAGTTTCCAAACAAGGAAATTAAGGTAGCAGAGAACAGCACACAGTACTCCAATGACTTTCTGTGGCCCTGTTAGAAGGGAGAAGGAAGCAGCAGCGATGCTGGTATCCTGTTGAGATGGAATTTCAAGGTCCTCTTTTGTGTGCACATTTGTCTGGCTATGCTGCTGGATCATAATCTCCTTGGGGCAGGCACTATCTAGTGTTACACACCGACCACAGTAGTCCCTGATCTCTGTTGAGTTCACTAATTGACATCTATATGCAAATACACAGTGGAGATGTTTTACTAACAATCTTACAGGATACTGCAGTCTTTTTCTGGTGTGTGTCGATGGCAGAAAAATCTTAGCTTGCAAAGCACTGGGGAGTGCTGGCTGTTTTTTTCCTGTTGATTACTGTGAGATATGGATTTTCCTGTTTTCTCTTAACTTTGGGCTGGATTCTGATTCCTTTCACTTTACTCCTGAACTGAATAGTACCTTATTCCACACACAGTCCCATTGGTTCAATGAGGTAATTCATTGATGGGAAGGTACCATGCAACACCACTAAAAGCCTTGGAATCTGGTTCATAAATCAAATTTGCTAGTTGAACTTGTGTTTGTGCATGTGTCTGTTTCTAACATGTTTTTCTTACAGGGGACTCTAGTTTGCCCTTTCAGACTTCACTGAAACCTTTCATTATTAGTACTACTGTTAGGTCACAAACCTTCATAATGTTCTTTGCTGTTGTTTGTTTCATGCACTGAATTAGAAATTAATTCTCTCTCAGCTTCTCTGGCATATGCTTCTAAACTTATATTCTCCATTTAATGTATTCCATGGTATGTGTTTCTCATCAAATGTGACAGATTGGGGTGATTCTGTCAATAATTCATATTTGATACAGAGTAGAGCAAAGTTAAGACGGAATCACAAAGTAATATAATCTCTGTCCCTTTTAAACACATAAAGTTAGACTAAAATTGATGCCTTCGACCAGGACACTTAACATTCAGAAGCTAAACCTACCAGCACAGGGAGCGATAGATGCTTGTTTGGAAGTAATATGTGAAGTCAGGGCAGAGGATAGCAATTGACATCTTCAAAAGAAGTCCTGTGGGCCTCACTTTTCAGAGGTGAGGAAGCAGCCACAGATCTCATCAAACTCCACTGGAGTCCCAGGTGCTCAATACCTCTGAATTTCAAGCAATTAAATAGGGCATGAAAACTGGGATGCTATAAGCTGACAACAGTTGAGGCTGATCCACTTGAAGGTAATGCCAAAGCAGTTGCTGAGAAAATAAAGACTGAAAAAAAAAATAGTGAAATCAGTTTTGTGTGTTCCAAAGACCCTGCAAGCATCTTTGACTTCTTTGATGGAGGCTGAGATGCTTTGATTAGTAAAGAGAATTAGAAGTCAAGGAGTATTTTTAAAAAGCAACTCTAAATGGCTGGAAGATATGAGGACTGGGATATGTTTCTGTTCTGTCTGGGAGATGAAGTTTCTCTGCTCTATGCCAAGAGTTTGCTCCACAATCCTTGATGGAAAGCAGAGACTCTTGCTGAGCTGTGCAGGATTTCAGTGAAGAAACTGTTCTTCAGAGAAGAGACAGCTTAAATTTCACAAGGGTGTTGTATGTGCATATTGACCTCCAGTTCTGCACCAGGCATTTTTTTCCTGCTAGAAATGGTCTTTCTTCCAAGGGCATTTGCTAGAGGTCTTCTCTTATGTCTGGTCCATGACTGAGATATGGAAGGGAACCCTTGGATGTTTCCAAGAATCAGAAATATTTTGTAACTCCCTGGACACCTGGAAAAATATAATTATACTGCAGTAGAAGTAGTAGTAAAAGTCTCTTTAAAACTCCATGTGATCAGCATCTGCCTATGAGGAACTGTCTGATACTGCAAGCTTCTTCCTTGTACTGTCTCCTGTGGGATTCTTCTGCGGTGTCTGCAATATCCTCATGATGCCCATCTCCTGCAATAAGATAATACACCCTGAAAATGTTCTGTAGTTTCCTGTGGAATCCTCTGTTGAGGATGTTACATTGCACAAAAAATACCTTGAAATTTTTAAAACTATAAAGTTCTGGGCTCCTGAGCTGTTCCCAGATCCCTGTTTTACCTCAGCCAGACTTAGAACAGTTGTCCCCTCCTATCCTAAAGAGGCAGTCTCCCCTGCATCAAAACAGCTTTGCCAAGGCCTCTCAGGGGCTGATTTATGTGCTGACAAAAGCAACCACGTGTAAGGAAGCAGTCTGTCTTCCCAAGCCTTTCTGTAGGTTGGAGATTCCTGCTGCACAGATGCTGCTCAAGAAAACGTTGTGTAATTCAACTGCAGGAGTCTCGGATGGGTTGGAAAACAAAAATCTGGCTGGGACAATCAAATGTGGTACTGTGTTGACCATGGAGAGTAAGCTCTGATGTTTCCTGTCTTTGTGTCTTGTTGATAGAATAGGGCAGTACAGGGAAAGGCACTGGGGGAAGAATATGGTAACTGTCTCCTCCTCCAAATAAAATAAGTCTGACTCAAAATTAAGCACTCATCACCTGCTAAAGATAAATCTACCCTCTTGTATACGCAAGATTCCCTTGCTAAATGTGTTGCAAAGGTGATGAAGTCACATGCTGCAGTGAGGCTGGCGCTGTTAGAGGTTTTTCTTCTTAATGGTGCTGAATGCACAAAGAGAGGACGGTAACAAGCAACAGTGGAACCCAGTGCTTAGGATAGGTGGGAACAGAGGTGTGCAGAAAATGCTGCACACACAGGGTGTTTGAGACTGTCAGAGTCTCTTCCTTGGATGGGAGAATCAGAAACACACACAACTCAAATGTAAGGTATCTCAAAGACCTCAGTCTGCTTTGGAAGACACACTTTGGACTCATAACTGCAACTTAGTGCTCTGTATTACCCTCATGGTGGATTTACTGAACAACTGACTGTTCAGTTGGTCTGATTCTTCCTTGTTTTGCAATTTTACGTTGGTTGTTGTACAAACTTTATGGGATTATCCTTTAAAAACTATTTATTTGTTCTTTTTTTTTTCAATGGGGGTAAAATCTGTATCTGCAGTACAGCAAATATTGGGGTTTTGGTTTCTGTTTTCAAGCTGACTCTGATGGAAGTAACTATTAGCTGCTACTCACAATGTTTTCACTCTGGTCAAAAATTGGAGTGAAATTGTGGAGAGAAGAGGATTATGCTTTGACTGTAGTGAGGAAAACAAATGGTTCACTTTGAGTGATCTGGAACAGGGAGAGGAAAAGAGGAAAATTCTGGGTAAGGGCTCTAGTCACCAGGTAACAGAAATGCCTGAGAACAGGCATTTACAGCTTTTATGAAAGCATTTTCCTTGTGCTCCAGTGTAGAAGAATAATGATTTGAAACACAGGAAGTTACCATGGAACAGAATTATCACCCACTGATGAGCTTTATTGCCTCAAAATTTGTCAGCTTACAAAAAGTCACAGCAAATGGTCAAGATACTTTCTGTAGTGATGGGCCAAGACCACGGCACTGTCTTGTGACTTACTCAAAAAGTGCAATAATAAGCATCTCTTCTGCCTGTCATTTTCTGTTTCACTGCATTTACCCCCAAAAGAGGATAACTTTTCAGAAAAGAGTGAAAAGTTGCAAATAAGAGGAACAAAAGAATATTTTCCCAGAGTAGAATATTCTGTTATATAACAAACCAGAAAGATTACTGTGTGCTGGAAGGGGAAAACATACTTGAAGAGCAAGATGAAAACAAAATTGAAGGAAGTGAGTGTTGAATGCATCTCTAATGCAAACTGAGAAAAGTGAAGTTGGAGAACATAAATGATACGCCAGTCATGGCACTCTGCTTACAGACGACATTTCTGAATGTCCTCTGCTTTAGGTCCTTCTTGCTCCCCTAGTCCACAGGAGAAACTCCTTCCTCTCCACCTCCTGACCATGAATATTAATATGAAGCCTATATCCAAAACACATAGTTCTGGTTTCCATTTTCACAGTTTTACTTTTTCTGTGGTTTTAGACCAACCAAACAGACTCTTTCTCTTTGCAATCTGGAAATCCAAAAATCTCAGCTTAATCTTTCTGCTTCTGATGCCTTCCAAGTCCTGATGAAGTTGTTTTATCTCTCACTGTTACTAAAGAGCTGGTCAATGCTGCTCCACTTATTGTGTAGATTTCTACCACTCTATGCATGTCAGGAATATTCTTTTTATCTTCTCTTTTGAATCCCCTGTTAATCATATCATGATGCACCTTTTTCAAACCTATAGTTTTACTGAATGGTGTTTTTAATCTTTGCAGAACTCCTAACTAGTCACGTCCATAAAGGAATGAAAAAAACCCTGGTATTCACATCACCTGATGTGGTAGGTTTTTTGGGCTCTGCAAAGATTAAAAACACAGTAAGACTTTAGAGTATCCTAAAGGGAATATAGAGGTTGCTATTAATATTTTCCTCTTTTGAACAGAACTGATCTGAGGGTTTGGAAATAGAGGAAAAGTGACTGTTTAAAGCAATGGACAAGGTTGAGATTTTAGATACATACTGCTCTATATTATGGTAAGAAGAAACTGGGAAAATTTTGAGGGCCAATGCTGAAGCTGCTTGCTGGTTCATCCTCATTTCCCTGTGCTCTGATAGGCAATTCCCTGTTCCAGGATTGCAATAAAATGATTGAGTTGGTGTCAGCGGTGGGATGACTCCTCATGTGGTCATGGAGAGTGCTCTGTGGTAGATGGGTAGATGACCAAGGAGGTTTTAAAAGCTTATTCCTGGCAAGGATAGCTCCTCGTGTCACTCTCTTGGAGTGACAGCTCTC
This sequence comes from Poliocrania exsul, assembly GCA_035041345.1. Lineage (NCBI taxonomy): Eukaryota > Metazoa > Chordata > Aves > Passeriformes > Thamnophilidae > Poliocrania > Poliocrania exsul. Next base: position 6,899,223 of record JAWWLZ010000094.1, on the reverse strand, counting down.
TGCTGCTGCTGGCTGAGTGCTGCCCTCAGGAAGAGCTGCTGGTGGGGAAGGACTGCAACCCTCAGGCACTTGGTCCCAATTTCTGGCATTCAGACCAGAAGAAACCTTCCTTTTTCTCCTGCCTCTTTCACCTGAACTTTATCAGCTATAGATGTTTCCTGGAAAATGTGGTCAACAACCTGGCTAGGACTGCACCAGCCCAGTCCTTCTGCAGAAGACATCATCTCAGTGTTCCAGAGGCTCCACTGAAAAGAGGGAGAGGAGGGAGGAAGAATAGAGAAGAGACCAGGCAGGGATGTGACTTGGTGGCAAGCACAGAGGAAAAGATGAAGGGAGCAGGACAGGAAAGGGATAAGCACTTTAATAAAGAAAGAAAGGGCGGGATGGAAAACACAGCAGGGACAGAGCATTCCTGTTGGGAATCCTGGGGTCTGCCTTCAGGTCTGAGCATAGATTTGTCATGCAGCCTTTGGAAAGTCATGTCACGTTCCTGCCTGCAATGTGTCCTCAGGAGCCTGGAATGTGAGCTGAGCTGCTTATTATTGGACTCCTTATTTACAAAGCTAGGAGGGCCTGTTTTGATCTTTTATTCCAACTCTTTTTGCAATGTATGCAGTTGAACTTGCTAAAATTAATTCCTGCTTAAACTGCAGCCTACCTTCTACAGAAAAAAGTCCAGCATTTGTGGGGGAAATTTAGCGTAAATCTTTAAATTCAAATTTGGTGTTTGTCTAGCAGTTAATTGTTCTGCTTTTTTCCCCCCTTTAAATTGCTTTACCTTCAACTTCAGTAGATGTTAAACCTCGATGTGTCTTTGTCTCCAGTCCGAAACCTCCTCGATTATCAATTTTTTTTTCTCCTCGTAGGTGGCTGTAATCTCTGATTAATTCACCCCCTTAGTGTGTTTTTCACAGAGAAAAGCTTGATTTATTTAAGCTCCGGGGCGCATTTCCTCATGCTTTAATTGTTCTCACGGTTCCTCTCTGGTTCACCTCCAGTTTTGCTCCCTGGCTTGCAGGTCCCGGGGTGCTCCATCCCTGCTGGAGAAGCTCTGCTTCCAGTGGGAGCCATGTGCGGAGAGGAGCGGCGTGGGGAGCCGGGAGCAGCGCACCTCACAAAGAGCACAAAGACCTGCTTGTGGGCAGACAGCAGGAAATCCTTTGTGACCGGCTCCCGTCCTCCCCTCTCTCCAGGCAGGCGTGACCGTGGCTGCGAGCAGCAGGCAGAAGGAATGCCTTCTCTTCCCAATCCTTGATGGAGATGCCCGGTGTTCCCACATCTCCCCGGCGCCCGGGCAGGTCGGGGATGCTGCAAGGAGGCTCAGGCACATTCCCGTGGAATTCTCCTTTGTCCCGGATGGCTTCAGGAAGCGCTCTGCTGTCCTGAGGATGGAAGCTCGCTCTTCAAAACAGTGTCTCTGACTGCTTTTGTTTGGTCCTCTGTGTTTAAACATTGCTCTGCAGCTGTTTCCCACACACTTTTTTTTTTTTTTAAATTTGTCATCTTCCCACATCTGCTGATGTTGGAAAAAATATGCAATGATTTTTTTGACTCCCTCTGTTTTTTTGTTTGGTTGTTTTTTGTTTTGTGGTTCAGCTTTTTTTTTTTTTTTCCCTGGTTTTGTGTGTGTGCGTGTGTGTTTTGGTGGGGTTTTTAATGTATGGGGTTTTTTAACTTTTTGTTTTATTTTATTTTCACAGACTGTCTCTGAAGTCTGAAATGAGACAAAAAAAAAAATTAAAAATAAAGGTTTAGTAGATATTAAGTAGCACAAATTACAAGAAGTCTGCAAGCAAACCCTGGAATCAGAAGAGTATCAGACTCCACGGGGGCTGAGGCTGGACCTGCGTCCAAATCCACATGCTGTGGTTTACTCTCGATTATATGATGGGTCAAACCAGAAGTCTCATTCAGGGCAGGATGGAATATGAACCGAATTTGTATCTGGATCTGAATTTTGCTGTGCAGACACAACTGGCAGTGACAAAATGCATTTGTAAAGGAACAAATTAAGTAGGTGAAACTTATTCCCGATGAAAAACCAATACAAAGCTGCAGAAGGAAAGTGCAATTCCAACCTAACTCAGAGGGCTAATCCGCATTTGTTGACTGGCAGGAGTGATTTTACTCACCTGCCTCAGGACCCTCCTCTCCTCTTATAGTTTTTACATCACTGTGACTCTGCTGACTTTAGTGAAACAATTCCTAATTTACACAACTTGAAGTGGCAAGAGAATAGGTCTACTGACATTACCAGTGTTTGTTCCACATATAATAAAAAAGACTTAATAAAATAAAAAAATGTTTGTGTACATACTTTAACAGAGGCATACATAAAAATACACCTCTCAGTCCAAGTAAATATGAAAAGACTGCCAGATCTGGCTATGTAAATCTCAATATTTTCACCAATTAAAAAAAGAAATCTTCACACTCCTTACTAGGAAGAGGGGGAAAGGTTAGATTATTTTAGCCTTTTCAGAGCAACCAATGATAAAGCAGTATCTGTTCCAAAATGAAAATATTAACATCTGTGATGTATTTTGAAGAAATGTAATGGATTTTTAGGTTAATTGCTATTCTATATCAGAAGAGTAAGCTATTATTTTTACCTTTGCTATATATAGCAATTTTGATCTTCATACTATTTTAAAAGAAAAAAACCCACAAAACATTAAAAACCAATGCCCATTATTGAAATAAAGGGGAAACAGTGTAGCTTGTGAAAAAGTAGGTGTTGCCTTACATTAGAAAAAAAATTTTAAAAATATTCATTGCAAAAACCAGGACTTGCTGCTTTTCAATTCACAACTGACTTGTGAGCTGATCTATGTTTCTGAGAACATATTTTACCCTCAAGTTTGCCTGTAAGCTTGTGAGAAAAAATTTCTAAGAGAGTTTTCTCTCTATATCTGCTGTATGTCATTACATGCTTGGTCTGTTCAAGAGGTTCTGGTTTTTTATTCCACAGTTTGAATCTGGATCTTTTGTGCCATAAGAAACATAAGTTGTGTCGTAAAGTTCATTCAGTTGGTGTTTTCAGCAATTGGATGTAATTTCCAAAGCCTCTGTGCTGTGAAGTTCTGACAATCTTACCAGTTAAAACCCTTTGTATGTGCCTTTTCACAGCATTTCATAACACACTTGCAATGGCAGATGCTCTGATTTAATTATTAACTCATACTCCAGATACTTCTGTTTTCTTACTTGATAATTTTAAAGACTGATTGTCTGAGGAATCTCAGCACCTTTATAAATTAATTCCATTTAATATACAGTAATTTTCTATTAATTTGCTTTTTAAGGTGTTTAGACACTTGCCTATAACTCTGATGGATTTCCAGATTTCACATCCATATGCTAAGGTAAAAAAAAAAACAAAACAAAAAAACCCCAAACCCTGTTTTCTGATCTTCAAGTTGTAGGCTGTTCATGATCAAATTTTGAATAAACAACAGGCTACCATTTCCCTCTTGCTAATTCATGATACTGCTTTCTTTTAGGATATCTTTGTTAGTTTCCCTACTGTTGTCAAGCGAAGGAAACAAATTCACTGCCTTTTAAAATAGATAACGTAACTGGGAGTGGTCAAAGTTCCAATTAGGTAAGTCTTTTCTCCTACCTGATTATTTAACCCACAATTTTTAGTGATGATGGACAGTCATTCTATTTCTTGTTTTCAGGTTTAGCAAATTATCACTTTGGACAGCATCTTTGTGAACTCAGTAGTATTGGGGTTGAACCAAGTCATGGTGGTATTTCACCCATTTAAGTTTCTTCTCTTGGTGAAACCTCTTGATTTAAATCTTTCCATCTGTAATCAAAAAGATGACAAATAATGACTAAAATACTTAATCTCAGCTCCTATTTCAAATACCCACAGAGATTTAAAAAAACAAAACCACCCCAGGTTAATTTTTGCATGAGACAGATTTCTGTCAAGAGGAAACTTGTGTGTGTTCAAGTATTTGTATGGATAGATAACAAGAACCATAGTAAAGCCGAGGAAATTATATAAAGGATTCAACATGTCATGGCAGAGTATTGCTGTGCATCCAATTTTTGTCTATCCCACTGGAGACTGTATGAAGTGGGGCAGCAACCAGAATTTCTCTGTGGTATGCAAGGTGTTGGAAACACTGGTTTTGCACGAAGCTGGGCCCTGTAGGGTACCTGACACCTTGCCCTCTTCAGTCCGTGTATACTTTGTGCATCCTCTACTGTTCATCAGATAACACTGCAAACAAAACGCCCAGTCGAATTAAAAGCTTTTAAAAGAACAAAATAATCACAGAAATGAGTGACTATTTGCAAATAGGGCTGATGGAGTATTTTACCAGAGGAATGTGTCCATTGCTGTCAGGTCTGCACTGGAAGAGTGGTCTGTCAGACCATTGTGGCCTGTCAGACTCATTTGTGATGAAAAGCAAGGTGGATGTTCTCTGAATTAGCTGAGCACCCCAGTTTTGTGGGAATGGGCAGATTCATCACATGGTAATTTAATGGGGCTATGCTGATGTCAGTGGAGATGCACTGAATTACAGCAGTCAGAGGTCTGAAATTAAGGTTTTTAGACAGAATAATTTTTCTGAATCCAGGTACTTTAATCATGCAAAGTCAATTCCAACTTTTGGTACCACTTAGGTAGCAAGTTCTAATGACGTTTGTAGCTTTACTAATGCTTGCAGACTTTGTTCAGTCATGGTGCACTTCAGTGAATTAAAGCTGTGTTGAGGTAACTCTGTTCTTCATGAGAGCATTCTGTCTTAAGGAAATTGTTTTTTTACACTGTAACACTAACTGTTTACTAGTCAGAGAGTGATTCTTGGCACAAACATAACATTTTTATTCTTTGTTTAAATAACTAAGCAAATAATCGTATCTTCTTATGATGAAAGCATCTTAGCTCACTTAATTCTAGATATCTAAATCTGAGCTAATAATCTAGGTTGCTTTTTATAGGCAATGGAAAGGAATAAATCTTTCTAGGGCACAATCCAGTGACCTACTTGAGATGTCTATCTGAGAATGAGATGTTCTGTGGGTTAAAAATGCCTGTTAAGGGAGACCATACAATTGCCTCTGGTACTGATGTATTTAGCTTTATTTTTCAAACATTGAGATAATTTTCCTTCTCAAAATCAGTGAGGAATGGGCTCACACTCCCCTCTTCCTTCTCAGCCTTTCTGACTGTATAGATCTACAGCTGCTACAGCTTGATGCAGTTGTGAATCTGCAGCAGACACATAAATCCACAGTGGTGTGATCAGCACAGGCACAGAGCCATTTCATAACCCTGGAGACAGATTTGGGCTCTGCTAGTACAGTCATTCCTTTGCATTTCCAAATTGGCATTAATTGTCCACTCACAACTTCTGACCCAGCAGGTTAGGTTTACATCTCAAAATACCTCTGTGTGCCTGCACTTGCTCAAGACTGGAATGTCTTTACATGGAAAGGAAGTTTTTTGGAGTCCATAGTCTGGGTTTTGCCTTTTTGGTGCAGAAGACTGATAACAGCAGCTGCTAGTTGCTGTTGTTACACTTCAGGGACATCCAGATGGCATGTTAACTTCTGCAGGATCTGAGAAAAGGCT
>JAWWLZ010000094.1:6879492-6893617 GCA_035041345.1 Poliocrania exsul | reverse complement strand
GTTTGTCCAAAAAAAAAAAAAAAAAAAAAAAGGAATAATTGTGCAAGTTTTAAAGTCCTTTTCTCTCCTGACATGGTACTAAAAGGATGGCACTTCAAAAGATGTGCAGGCTTGTGTATGCAACAAGCCCAAGCCCAAGGGAGTGTGCTATGCCATATTACTAAAGGTAGTGAATCTTATGAGTCTGATTCAAGAGTTCCATCTTTCTGACACAATCAGCAATGTGTCAGCTTGCTGAAGCCTGCTGAGTGCTCAGCAGAGATTATGACTGATTAGTATCCTTTATTTCAAGCAGAGAAGATTATTTTAAATGTTTGATTTCTACAGCGAGGTCTTTGGTGAGCTTAAAGGTGAGCAGCTCACACATGGTGTACAAGGAACACTACAATTTAGTTTTGCAGTCTCCTATTTGTTCTCTTCTTTGAGGAAGAAGAAATGTGATTTCCTCCTGTGGCTATGTAAAGTTGTTGTCTTTTACTGGACTCTGTTACCTGGAGCTCTGTTCAGGAAGTTAACATATCATGTCTTATCTATAGCCCACCTGTGAATTTCTGCACCTTCAGTTCATGGTAATGATCACCAAATTTTGTGGAGTCTGCAAATGCCTTGTGAACCACTTTCCTGTGGACCAAACCAGTTCCATCAGTAAAGCTGGCAACTGGTTTGGAGATGGCTTCAGCCAGGTATACATGCAGTGATAGTTCTCTAGTTGTAGTTGCTTTTTCTTTTTCTCATGGTGTTCCTTATTGCTGGCACCAGAAAACAGAGCTTAGTGTCTAGTTCTCTGATCTGAGCCACAAATAATGTGTTTCCAAATTGCTTCCAATTTGAATCTGACCTTCACCCCAGCCCCTTTTTTTTCCCTAGCTGGTGTCTGAGAACATTTTCAAAGTTGCTGCCTGCACATCAGTTCATGAAATGTCTGTGTGAGAAGACCACTCTTCATCCCTGCAATCATCTTATGCTAATTCCAATGCTTTGTTTTCCACAGGCCGTCAGCAACATTTGTCTGTTTGATGGGTCTGTGAACTGACAAGATCTGCCTTATCAATAAACACTGGATTTTTCTAGTTGCTCTCAATCTTTTTGAGCAAGGCTTCAGCATCCTTCAAGCCCTAGCTATTGCAGATATGCAAATACCTGGACTAGAATGATTCACCTCTTAGCGTATCTCATGCCGTAACTCTGGAGCTCATCAGTTTAAAAGGAGCAAGTGGCAACTCAAAGTTTGAGGCTAAATCCCTCAAATGCCTTTATTTGCTCATGTACATGAGTTTCCCCAAAAGTTTAGAGATTTAATAACTGAGAACATTTTCTTTCTAAGATCAGTGATGCTGGCATGATATTCTACAGATTTCACCATCATCCTGTAGATAAGAAAAGAAACAGCAAATATGCAAACAGAACTGGTAAGTGTTACCAGATGTTCATTTCAGTGACCATCATGGATAAATGATCTGTCTAGCAAGGTTACCACATGTAAAATGTCTTCTGTGAAAATGCACTCCCACCAAAAAAACCCCAAACAACCAACAAAACACCAAAACAACAACCCAAACACCAAAACACCAAAAAAAAAACCCCCAAATCCAGTTCAAATATTTCACTTCAGCTTAAAGCTTTAGTTACTCTCTTCCTATGGCTATAGTGATTCCAAGAAAAACACCAGGGCAGTGATTGTAGGGCAATCAGTGGAGATCATTCTACACTTCTGCCATGGCAGCAGATGAAGGGTAAGTCTGTTGCCTGAATTATTTGACTACAGAAGCTGTCGTGTCAAGTTGCCTGTAGTACAGCCCAGGGCTGCCTCTACATCTTTGACTGTCCTCAGGGGCACTGGTTCCACCTTCTGTTAAGCTCCTCTCTCAGCTATACCAAGAGTCACAATTTGTATCCACATGACAGAACATAAGGATGGCAGAACATACCACAGGCACACAGAATCCCTTATCGTGCCTTTGACAGCTACCAGATTCCCAGGGAAGGAGACAGGACACAGGTTTTGTACAGGATGATTGTTTTACCCAATGTGTTCATCTGGCTTCTGACAAATCCTAAACTTCCTAAATTTGTCTCTTTGGATGTTGAGTGTAGGTTTGGAATTAATACAGCACTATAGAAGCTGTGCCAAAAAAAAAAAAAGAAAAAGAAAGAAAAAAAAGTAAAAATCTCTCCTTGTTTCAAACAATTCAGGGTTCCAGGGGCCTCTTTCTCAAAGTTCTCCTCTAATGCAAGGATATTAAACAACAAGTTTCCTACAGATCCAAGATTTATATCCAGACTTTAAAGACTCAGATATGCATTTGATATCTAATGCATAGTTTCCCACTAATTTATGGCAAGTTAATAATGGAAACAAACTAACAAACAAGCAAACAAACAAATAAAAAAGCTGCAGCTGCAGGCCCCCTACAGCTGGAAACATAAAAGCTTCATCAACTCAGAGCTTGTCAGTTAGGTGGCAATTACCTGGTTGCCTTCAAGCCTTTGCAAATGTTATTCTGCTTTTTGTGCATGTGACTGGACTGGCCTTACTAAATTTAACTTCATATGACTGGATCTTTTCATGGAAGATTAGATGACAAATCCTATTGGGTCAATCTAAACCAGATTTGATATAATCATTGTGAATGTATCTCTTGATGGACTATAGTGGAGATGACCAGAGTACTGACCCCTCTGAAGATATGTACAGCAAGCCCAACAACACCCAATTAGTTTTACTAGTATTTCATCTCTAGAAAACATCTTAATTGATCAAATTTATATGTATCTTTTGCATTGCTGTCTCCCTACTCACGTGTTTGAAACATTCACTCCTTTTTTTAATGAACCTGGAGAAAAGATATTGATTACAGTGTAAAAACATGTAAAGAACTCAATGTCCTTAGCTCAATAAAACATAAACATTTGTTGAGTTTAATTTAAAAATGCAGCTCTGCCTAATTTAGTGGTTTGGTTTGGTTTGGGTTTTTTTTCTCTAGATTTGTGATTGATTTAATACAGAGGTACCCCAAGTGTTTGATCTTGTTTAGTTTGCTATGTGGAAATGGTGATTTTCAGAAACCACTAAACAGCTACCTGTTCCTTATCAGGTCCATTTAAAACATCTCAGATTTGATATCAAAGTCCCTGAAGCACTGATGCTCAAATCTGAATCTCTTGTCTGCCAGTTAATGACTCCTGCAATTGCCTCTATCCTTGCTAAGCTTTTGCATGTCTTGTGCAGAAATTGCCCATGAAAGTAAGTGAGGAGGCCAGACTCTCTTCTCCTCATCTAACAGTATTATACAATACCTGCAGTCACTGAAGAGGGTCCCACTGTCTTTAATAGGTGCTGATCTAAATCCTCAGGACTCCTTTTTGTTTCTGTTTACAAGGGATACCTTTTGTAAACATAATTTTTCTGAGGCAGGCATAGAGGCATCCACCAACTCTGTCTCATTTGCTGTTCTGGGCTTATGGTGGTGACCTGCTGCCACTTTCAACTCCACCTACAAATCTCTGCTCCCTTCCTGAAATAAAGAAAAGGAAAGAAGCTACAGCTTTGCCAGCATTTTCCTTTATCTTCCCCTCCACCCTTCCCCCCCAATAAAATACAGTTTACATATTTTATGAGATTAATGTCCCTTGTTTCTGATTACAAGAATCTGATCAGCATATTAATAAGTTAAAAATAAAAACCCCTCAAACTATGCAACAGCTGCTATTTTGTTGCTGAATATATTTGGGGTATGTAATTTTTTGTGAGATATTTATTGTAATAGAGGGATTTATTTCAGAGTGTGTGTGTGTGTGCATGTGTATGTGACTTTGAGCTGACATTAACAGAACCACTTATGTTTCTTCTACATAACACATGAGGGCAGGCAGAGGAGGATATCCAAAGCATGTAGAGCAAATTGTAGTTATTCTGGTGGGACAGTGTGAATTGAGGCAGGTTTGCCAGGGACTGGATGTGCCAGAGTGTGGCAATAAGTGAGAGTGGTAGACTAAGGTCCTGTTCTAGAAGATGTAGCATTTTGCTTATTAGTTTTGTGAGAAGCTCATAACTCTTGTTAGACTGTGTGCCAGACTCAGGGTAAATATTGCAAAGACCCGAGGAAAGCCTATTCAAGTTAGAGCTGGGGGATCAGTTCAACAGGTCTCAGAAACACTGTGCTAATGTGGTCATCACTTTATTTGAAATGTGGTTAAGTAATCTGCATATTTGCAACAGGTACTTGATATGTCAAGAAATAATTTTAATTCCCTTATTCCTAAAAAGCTGCAAAAGGCACAGAGTTTTAAATGTGACCTGTAGGTTGCAGTATTGTTTTGACCTGGTTCTTACAGATCTTGATCCTGGAGTGGAGAAAGAGTGTAGATAATACTGGACTTTGTATTTTTGAAGGCAGCAGGTCTCTGAAATGCTCAGCATCTCTCAAGCTCATTCTGCAGCAGCTGGTTCACCTTTATGTGATAACAGCTGTGCTGCAAATACAGTGAAGTGGTCAGGCCATACATGTGCACTTCAGCAGTTACATTGTCAGGCTGAATGTATGGTGGTGCCTCCTTCATTCTCTTTTTCTCCCCTAAAAACAGTCAAGGAGAGCGAGGAAGCCGGAGAGTGGAAGACATGTGAATTGAATTCCTATACATAGTCAAAACAGAAGTTTATTTCATCATGATTCAAAGTTAATTCACTGCGTTGCTGTAGAAACCCTGGCAAAAGCATTAACCTCAATGCCCAAACATTGCATTCTTGTAACAGCTTTTTTTTAGTACCTGTTTACTTAAGAACATGTCTCCACTTTGTTACCATGTACTTTTTGTACTTCTGCACAAAGAAAGGGATTTCTTCTCAGGTAAGTTGTGTGAATAGCTCAACTTACTGCTGCCTGTAACTTTTTTACTTCCTAAGTGGTATATTCCCTGGATGTGCCTGCTGACTCTGATGTGTGATATAATTACCCATTCCTGCATTACCTGGGTAAGCATTTTTTCCTCTAACATTCAGAGCAATCAGATCATAGATCTGCAAGAATCCTCCTTGTTGGGATTTCCACCCTTTGAGAAGGCAAATGAATGTGGAGACTGGGAAGAAGCCAGGAAGTTCTGCTGTTTTGTTTTGGCGAGATATTCATACCTCAACTTGTCTTTCTCCTCTCACCATCCATCCCCGCCCAGGAGTGTTGATGCTGGTTTGGTGCCCAGAATACAAGATCCTTCCACAGAATGTTAAGAGACAATCTGGAATAAGAGTTTATGTCAGCTGTTTCTCAAAGGAATGAAAACCAAAGTTGGATCTTGAATACTATGTTGTTCCTCACACAAATGGATTGTGACCTGGATGTACAATTAGGGTGTAAATAAGAGGAGGGCTAATAGCTGATGATAAAAACAAACCCTAAATACAGTCTTGGGAGACTGAACCCTCCTTTCCCTCTTCAGATTGTTCACAGCCCTTGCACAAGTTTGCCCATTGTTTTATACTGCCTGATGGAGTGACTGCAGGTCACTGGCATCCCACTCTTAAATTCCTGTAAGGCCCTAGTCTGAGGGAGCAGCCTGAGCAGCACAGAGGTCTCACCCCGTGCTGACACCACAGGAATGCTCAGCACCTTCCTGTTTCCTATGTAATTGCCATAGACAGGGAAGGCATGATCAAATCATTTAACCTGAGATTCTCTGCATGGCAGCAGATGATGGAATTAGGAGGTAGACAGACAAGTCTAGGGAATTACTGTGGTGTTTTAACTCTTTCAAGTATCTGCCTGAATAATTGCCACTGAAATTAGAGCTTTATAATATTGGCTCTACTTGAGATTCCTTAATATATTTTTTTCCCATCATTGCATGTGTGTCATGGAATGATGAACAGTGTCTGTGGCCCCAAATGTGAAGGACATGCCATTTTTCTGTCTGATTTATTTAATTACTTTTGTGTCAGGACTCTGGTGAGAGGCTTTACAGGATCCAAGCTCTGAGCACTGCAGTCATGATCCTCTGTCAGTCATGCTTCAACTCCATTGTCAGAGGTCTAATGTAGGGCTGAGGAACCTAATCCCACTGGTCCTTCCTTAATTGTTGTGCTTTGCCCCATATGCTTGCCAATTGTATTTACTGGCTCTCTATTAGTTTGCTGTTTTCTGTCACCTTTCACCTTAGGCATAGAGAAAAACAAGCCAGTAATTTTGATAACCCAAGTCCTAATTGCAAAAGCATGTGATTGGATTTCCGTAACAGCCTTGATGTCAGGGCTGCTGGGAAAGTGCCAGAAGGTCTGTTCCTCTGTTGGTTCAGTCAAGAATTGCTTTGGGTTTGTTTATTTTTTTCCTGGTCACTAGTTCAATATATAAGGGAAAATATCAGCATTAGGAGAAGGAGGGTTGGTCTGAAAGACACAAACTTCCACACGTGTCTTGGAACAGTGTCCTGGGATTTAAACAGCAGCGAGTTATGTATCACACTCTTATACCTCAGTTAGGCAAAACCCATGTTGATGTGCAGTGTAGCAAAGCAATGTTAAGAATTTTCTTGATAAGCTGAAGAGGAGGGAAACACTTCTCTCTCGGGGGAAAAAAAAAATGGAATATTTCAAAGATTTCATTTTACAGCAAAGTAAATTTCAGACTCAGGTCTAAATGTGTTTTTTTCTGGTTCCCTAGCCAAACTTTTCCTATTTTTCAGCTCCAGTGAGTACCTTTGAATGGAAGCTGAAGTGGAGTTCATGTATCATGAATGTTGAAACCAATGAGCTGGGAGTGACTGGAGAAAAAAAATTGGAAGTGGTAGCAAAAGAAATAGTTTTATAATGTGTTATGTTTTTGTCTTTCACAGAAAAGTTTGAGTAGATACATGATATTGTATAATGGAGAAATAATGCTGTCCTCTGCAGCCTTTATGATACATTGCTAAATACATATCACAGGCAGAAAGGAAATGCTGTAGAGTTTCACAATGTTATCTTTGCTGATCATCTGCTCCCTGGAGACCTTACCAAAGGACCACGGAAGTTGCTGGGGAGTTCTTCTTTCAGATAATCCCAGTCCATATCTGTAGCTTCTCTACTTTTGCAGCCCTCTCATGTCTCCAGCAGTCTGAGATGGGCACTGGGAAGGACTTCTTATGCTTTGCTTTTCTTGGAATCTGTAAAATATCCTCAGAAATGAGACACTGTGCACTGTATCCAGCTGTATTTTCCTTGCTGTTGGCTTGGACAGAGTTCCTGGTTTCCACACAAATACACACAAATATGCACCATAGATGTATCTATCAACAAAATTGCTCTGCTGCTAGAAGTCTACAAGAGGCTCCCACTTAGTGCAGAGTTTTTACAGTGCTCATCTCTCTCCTATCTGCCAAGGTCTTGCTGAGGAACACACCCAGATGCTTAGTGAGGGGAACTCCCTGTTCACTTGTGCAGACACCCTCTTTTGAAAACAGAGGCTCATTTGCCAAGTTCTACAAATAAATAGCCACGATTTTTTTTTAAACAAGAGAAGGTTATTATGACCAGTTGAGTGACAAGAACCAATGGCTTCAGATTCTAATGTATGTATTTGCTACAGATACAACTGAGAGACCACACAGTAGGAATACAATTTCCTGGGAAAAATACATGGATTTGCCCTGCAGTTGATGATCAACAGAGTTCCTTTATTGCAAGGAAAACATGTGCATTCTTTTTGATCATGATTGAAGTCACTGTTGCTTGTATTTAATTAACAAAATATAAAGCTTCTCAAAGAAAAGATAAGGGAGAAAGAATAGGCTTGCCATTTAAGTACAGGACTGAGAAACACTACCATACACTTCAGGGTCTGTGAAGGGTGATTATTTAATGTCTTTGTGCCTCAGTTGCCCAACTCTAAAATGACAATACATGTTTCTTCTATTTATTTGTTTGAGAACATCTAAAGAAGGAACTAATGTGATTCCTAACCCCTGGGTGTGTTCAGTTCCTCACACCACAGGGATCTGGCCTCAGCTGGGGCACTCAGGTGTCCTTAATACAAATGCTAATACCAAATTAGCATGGACATACAAAAGAAATAAATCTTTTCAAAAGAAAAAATATTTCCTGACATGTACTAGATCTGAAATGTATTATTAATTTTGTATTTCAATTAATACATGGTCCCTTTCTTTTTCTCTACAACACCACAAAATTAATGGAAAAAAAATCCTTCTTGACACAAAATCCTTCTAAGGGAGAGTATTTGTGTTAGATATGTACATGCTATGGCGATGTAGGCTTTCATCATACTGAAGGTCCCCTCACTGGTTTCTGAATGTCCCATCTCCCCACCAGATGGGGAAGTGCTGCCACTACCACCATGTTGCAGAGGGACAAATAAGAGGCACAGATATCAGAAGGTTTGCCCAATGCCACAGACTCAAAATAGGCCAGAAAGATAATCCCATCTCCCTCCAGTCCAGGACCACTCCAGCAGTTTGAGTCACCAGCAGGAGCCCCTGGGCTCCTGCAAGAGCTGGGGCTTGAGCAGGAAGGTGACCTGGCAGTGACTCTATTGCAGGGTGGTCCTGGGATGGATGTGCAGTGACCTCTGACTGCAAGCTGGCAGAGTAGTCAATCCCTATCCTAGCTTCATGCCAGTATGTGCCTTGGACAGCATCAGCTTTTATCCCACATTTTCTCGTGGTTTGGTATGGGCTTCTCACCTTCTTGTGCCAGTTTGACAGAGATTCCCTCTGTCACTGTGAGACTGGGGCTGCATCTGCAGTTGTCCCACATCATCCTGAGAGTATGGAAATGGCAGAATTTCTCTTCAGAGTTATTTTTGCTGCAGATGTCCCATCCCTGGGACCATGTTTGCTGTTCTGTTACAATGAGGGGCAGAGTGCTTCCTCATGGTTTCTGGATGTGGTGGAGACAGGTGAAAATTCCACTTGAAACCCACTTGAATTCCGCAGACAGTGCCACAGGTGTATCCTGTCCCTCATAAAGGGGAAACAGCACCTGTATGAACTTCAGGCTGACAGTCAAAGCAATTGCAAGTAAAGTATTCATTTTGCTTTTGATGATTTCTCAAGTCTGGAATTCCTACCTTTCCAAGCCCTCTTGACCTATGTCCTTATGTCACCATGAGGTTTGAATTCCCTCCATTCTCCTAATTTTCTCTTAAATTTTCCTTCTCATTTTGTTAGGTAGTTTCTCTAGAGAGATCAAGCCATGAGATGTTGAATGGAAACACATATCTGGGAACTTGAAGCCAGATAATCCTTGGACAATTAATGAACCTCTTTTTAGGGCTTCCCTTTCTGATCCAGTCTGTCCTTTCTCACACTATCATGTTCAGCTGCACAGAAGAATTCATATGATTTAGTCATATCCAGTTGTGCATGGTTACTCAAACATGAGTCTTCAGTGAATAACAAGGTGAAACAATACAAAGATAATCACTTTGTCACTCTGTGAGTCTCCATCTGTGTACTGCTTATGAAGTTCACTGTAACTTTATGAACTATGTGGTTTTATGTCTAATCAGTCTTTGTGTGCTGCTCACAGTTCTTGTGCTAAGAAGCCAGGGAGCAGTGCCTTTGGCTCTGCCCTGGAAAGGGGCCGTGTCATTAAGGATCGTTAGGCAGTGAATAGGCAAAGTCCAGGCAGAGCAGTGGGTGGCTGAAGCTTAGGAATAAGCCACTTTTCTCCAAGTGCCCTGCAGGAGGCCAGGAGCAAGGAATTTTCCCAGCAGCAGAACAAAGAAACCAGGTGTTGGTGTGAGGGCTTACAGCCTGAAAGGGGCCTTGGAAGAAAGACAGGGAAGGAAGTACTGGGAAAGCAGGGAAGGCAGGAGACCAGGGCAGGGGCAAAAGGAAGGATGGAAGATGTTTCACTGGTGAGGGAGCTGGGTTCAATTTGGCTGCAGGAGCAGTGGAGTTCAAAAGAAAGCTGGGAAAGGGAGGGGACAGCTGCAATACACACCCGTGCTCGTATGAAATGTGGTCTGAGAGAGATACAGGAAAAAGCTCCTAGCCATCCTGTAGGACTCAGATCTCAAATGGGTCACCACAGGTAGGAAATGGTGCAGGTCTGTGCCTACTGCTTCACATACATCTTGTGCTGCTGGGAACCGACTGTAGGCAGGTCCTTGCATCACCCCCACACCAGAATTCAGCTGGAATGTCCTCTCCAGCCATGTGCTCATCCTGAGCTACCCAAGTCTGCACCACCAGAAAAGGGAGCTGTGTTTGGCTGGAGCTGTGCCAGGGAGCTACTGGAAGCAAAGCAGGTGTAATATTCATATCCCTGCCCATAAACCCCGTGGAACATAAGGCTGATGGAGAAATGCCTGACCAGGGCTGTGCAACCCATCGTTGTAATGAGCCAAATTCTCTAGCCTGGTGCAGCACCTTGTGTTCAAACAGTACTTGTGGTCCCAAGAGGATGGAGACAGCACAGCTTCTGCTCACCAACAAAGTCAGCAAAACTTCCTCCAGGGTTGACCCGGTGATTGCTGGAGTGCCCTCCCTCCCACCAAGCAGATTAGGATCATGTGAAAGGTGTTATGGTTAATGGCACTCAACAATGAATTCAGACAAGGCAATTGTTGCCCAGATTGGCATTAGGCTAATTGGGACAACAGGGAACACAAGCAGACCCCGTGAAAAATTCAGCAAGATTGTTAATGGTGAGAAGTGGTGGTGGACCTTTGTTTTCTGCCTTATCTTTTCTCAAGCAACTACATAACATCCGGTGGGACTATTGATTCAGGTGTAACCCTCCCCAAAAAGTTGATGTCTGGCAAGATAAGACTGGTGTGTACCAGGGCTGCAGAGTTTTAATAATTTCTGCATGAGCATTTTAGCTCGGGACTATATTAATTTAAGCGTTTTAAATGGTCTCCAGATGTTGTAAAATCACTATAAAAAGATAAAACCATCTACAGATTTTAAGAAAGGCCATAAAAGGGTAGAAGAGTAAGTCAGATATTGGGCCACTTATCAGCTACAAGAAGTATCTAAGGCGTGTACATGGCAAAGGAACATTTTTCTACCCTATCTGAAACCTTCACTGATGCTGTGCCCTGGGTGAGGTGACAAGTCCCTCTATCTCCCTACCTACTCTATTTACTGCTTCCATCTCTCTTAGAGAGTGCTGAATCATGATAATCAACATTTTTGTTTGCATTGTATATAAAATAAAATAAAAACAACCCAATAATGGAAAACCTTGAGTTAAGGTGTTGTTTTTGGGACTGTGCTCATTTTCCATCAATGCACGAGTTGTGCGTTAGAAACTATTCCCTCTGGCAACCCATAAAACAGAAACTTCTCCATTTTTTCCACCCCAGGAAACATTCTGTCAGCAATTCACTTGCAGTGTTCATCTATGAATATTGAGATGGCTTTTTTTGTGTGTGTGTCTCATTCCTGATATATTAACACAAGGTGCAGTGAGTACCTACAGCGTACTACAAACTGCGTGAATAATTGCAGCTTGAACAGCAGTAAGACCAGTCAGGAATACACAGAAGGCTGGAATGGAATTTTTGAACCACAGTAGGGCCTGTGACATTATGAGTTTACTCCTGTTCTAGCACTGTCAAAAGCCTATTAGTTTTAAGGCTATGGCTTTGTATACTTCAGTATTTCTGCACATTTTTGAATGTGATGCTCCAGGTTTCAGTGAAGGTGCTCAACATGCACAGAAGTCCAGGAACACCATAGTTGCTGCTGTGGTATTCCAGGTGCACAAGGAATTACCAGCCAAGAGTGGAAAAACAAGTTCTGCACATGCAACACAGAGGTCAGCAGTGCCCTCAAGTTCACTACTGAAGACTGTGGGTGATCATTGCAAGAATTCATGGTACAGTTTCACCTGTCAGTTAAGCCAGCTTAAGTTAATATGTTATTGCATTTACCTTTGGGAAGGGTGTGAGCACCTTTGGTGCATCAACTCCTTAAGTTGCAATAACTTCACTGTGACTTTTTTTATCCATACTCAGTAGGACAGGATGAGTTAGGAAATGGGAGAACACAAAATATCCACGTATCCATAAAGGAGACCTGGAAGAGCATCAGCAGTTTGGACAAAGTTTGTGATCTCCAGCCTAAGTTTTAAGAAGACATATGAGAAGGAATGATGTATTGGCTCTGTGGACTTCCGTGATGAATAACTGTAATGCATAGGGATGTGGATTAGATAGAGCCAGATGTCACCTGGGGGAACATGTGATAGATGGACAAGGACAGATAACATTTGTGCTGGAATTTGAGAGTGACCAAACAGTTGAGAAGATCTAAGAGTTGAAATGAAAATGTTGTTAAGACTAGATGCTTATTCTCCCCCAAATTAACAGAACTTTCCTAGGAGAGGACTTTGATTTTATAAGCTGGATCTCAAAAATCACAACATCACTTTAAAAATTATCTTTATTTTTTTTAATAATGGAAGAACATTCTTTTCATTTGGTTTCTTATTTCTCAAGTCTGTAAGAGTACATTCTGTTTGTATTTTCTTTTTTTTTTCATTTTTTTTTCAGGACAAATACCTAGAAAGAATTTTTTAATGAAAAAATGAAAACTGTTTTATTCCTCCTTGAGCTAGGCTTCAAGGAAATGTCAACTATGTCAACTGTCATGAGATTCATGATAAAAAACATATAAACTTTTTTTCTGTGTGTGTGTGTGTGTGTGTGTGTGTATGTTGAGCCAAATAGGTTTCCTTTATTTCCAGGTTTTGATGACTTCCATGGAAGTTATGTTGGATAACAATTTAGTGCCTGGGTTGTTGTCCTGATGGAAAGATGCATAACTTTCAGGAGTCTTCTGTTGAAACAGCCTGCTTATTACAACACAGACATGCTTTGAAATTGGCTGCTCTCACCATCTCTTCCCTTGGACATTGTAACATACCCAGGAAAAAATGCGCCCTCCTCTGCTTAGGAAGATTTGGGTGCCATTTTTGTACAAATTTGGTCACAGAGGAAGGACTCTGCTTTGAGTGCTGGGGAGTTTTGAAATTCTACATTGTGGTGTGAAAATGAGTTTCAGCTTCTATAGCTGTTTAGATGACAGTAAAATTTTCAGAAACATAAGAGAGGAAGAAATCAATGAGTAAAAATGATTTGGAACAAGTGTGTAATCCCAGGAAATGGGTGCTTTTTCCATATTTCATCACCACTAGTTACTGTGCAGTACCTGCAACTATAAGTAGTCTTCATTTGACCTTTTTTGCATCTGTTGAGTACAGAATACATAGACATACCTTGGAAACCTGAATTCAGTTCTGTAGGACAGTGCTACTCCAGCTAACTCAGGATGAGGTTGCAACATGGTAAAAGGAAACAAAAGTACTTCACATCCATATGATAATCATCAATACATGGCAGATTTGCAGTCTGGTTCATCACATTTATCCAGGAAAAAATGACAAAGGATCTCACTTATGATTAATTGATGGGATTCCTGCACATGCTCCTGTCGATTTCCCTCCACATTCCTTTTCTTGATAAGAAAATGTGTTTTAATGGTCTCACTTGGAAGGACTCTCAAAAACTGAAAAGTATTTGACCAGTGCAAAGCTATTTATCTAGAATAAAATGGAAAGAGTGAGTGAATGATGTTCTGTGTTTTACCACCATGGTCAGGTTTTCCTATGATGTATTGCCTCTTAATTTTTAAGCAAATGAAGCAGATAGCAGAACACAAAATGCTCCTGCCTACAGATATTGCCTAAATCCAAGCAAATGTTTGCATGTATCCTGGGTAAGTATTTTATATCTTCTGCCTTTTTACTTCCCAGATGCCTCTACCGTCTACCATGGTTCAGATTTTGTCTGCAGCTTGTGTGAATAACTGCTCTAATAATACCTTGTGCAAGCATTTGCCATGACAAGAGTACCCTAAAGTTATTTTTAAACTTCACCATATGAAAAGACATCTAACTGCTAGCACTTGTGCTGCAGTTCACTGGTACAGAAATATGTGCACAGTTAATTGCTGGTATTAAATTGCATCTTGCAATTTAGCTGGGCCTGCGCTTAATACGTTCTTTGAAATAGATATGCATGTGTGTGTGCACCATGTGTTTGTCTTGAACATGAATGGGTATGACCATTATCATGTGTGATGTGTTAAGCAGAAAAAAAAAAAAAAAAAAAGACATAGACTTTGC
>JAWWLZ010000094.1:6847361-6879392 GCA_035041345.1 Poliocrania exsul | reverse complement strand
ATAAAAAAAAAAAAAAAAAAAGACATAGACTTGTCCAAAGCCTGTGACTTAGAGCAACCTTGGGATGCAGAGCAATTGGGCAAACCTCAGTGAGGTGTGTTAGAGATGCTGGGCTGCGGTGGAAGCTGAAGATGGATCATCGCAGAAGAAGACTTTGTATGGGATCAGAGACAGAGGAGGTCTTTGCCTGTCCTCCTTGCTGTAAAGACTTCAGAGTGGTGTAAATGTAAATTTGAATACTAAGATGAATGTTTTACTGCATGCAGTAAAAGAAAACTAAAGAATCCCAGAGCTAATATGATTGCTCAACTACCTTAGCAACCACATAAATTTTACTAAAAACCCCTCCTGCTTCCTCTGCCATAGACTGTTTCACTTTTTTTTTTTTTTGAGAGAGAGAGAGAGAGAGAGTGAGAGAGAGAGAGAGAGAGAGAGAGAGAGAAGAGAGTATTTGCTTCAAATGTTTCCTTAAACTGTAAGGAGATAGTTCTGCATTCCTGTTCAGTCTGGGGCCCCTTGGCAGAGCCTGCAGATGGTGTGATATGGTGGCTCACATGACACTGATATAAATCCAATATGAATGGAGGGGGGATCACACTCCGTTTGTATGGGCCACAAAGCAGCCAGTGATTTAATGTGGTGGTTGCCATTACTTGTTGACGTGCCTGATTTGCCAGGTTCTGTATGAACTTCATCTTCCTGAGAAAAGTCCTTAAGTGTCTTCGAGATCATCATCATGAAGTCAGTTATCTTTTTAAAGGAGCATTCTTAACTGTTTTATTTGATTATTTTATTTACTTGATTATTTTTTATTTAATTGATTTTTTTTTAATATTAACAGAATTTTTGTTTTAGTTGGGTTGCCCCAGCTTCTTATTACCCTGCACAATCTTGTCTGTAATGTTTTTTGCCAGGGCCTTCCACCATAATACATTGGGATATTCCTTGTCAGTGATCAAACTTTGACTGGAATTGCTTTTGTGTTCTAGCTACCAAGGGTTATGCTCTACTCTTATGTACCTTTAAAAGGTGTGCAGCAGGTGCAGGATAAGCTCCTGTGTTTTGTTGGAGAACCATGGTGGAGGTCTAGCTGAGCCTGTTTGCCTCCCTCATTGGCAATCAGTGTGTTTGGTTTGCTTTTAAAGTTGGTTCACTGTTATGTTTGCCTTTCAATGACAGAAAAGGGGCTGAACGATCCACCTTTATGGTAGGGCTCCACTGCACTGGATACAGCAGAGTAAAATGGTCTGGATCACCTCCAACCCCATTCCTGCATGTTGAAGCTTCTGACTGTCTGATATCAGTGGTATGAAGTTGACTCCCTGAGCAGCAGAGATTGATTTCTCCTTTGAGTAGCCATACTCTCCACAGAAGTATCCTTTCCAGTTATGTTTTGAAAGTCATCAGACACGCTGTTATAAATGATCACTGAAGATTACTGGAGATGCTGCAAAATAATAGTGAACCAAGTAGCATCTGTAATTTCCACTGCTGGTTTGCAATCATCACTCAAAATGAACCCTGTCTCAGTTGTAGGGCTAAACTTTCCCCCCCTCCTCTTTACTGCTGTATAAGACAGTTGAAATAGATACTGTCTCATGAATTTTTATGCAAAAAGCTGAGCTGCAGCCCTCTGCACCAACAAGTAGAATTCCTTGTGAAGATCAAGACTAGCTCAGAAAATACTGGAGAGAAGTCTACATTTCCAGTTACTGTGAGGTTGTGCTACAGGTCGAGTGGCCCCAAGTTCATGTTCTTTTCTTCTTAATTCACCCTAATATAAATCCAATGCCACTTACACACCATATTTATCACCATTCCTGTTTGTTAGTAGAGGTTTTACTGTTTAATGAGAATGATCACCTCCACAGCCCTTCTTTTCCTGTGAGTCATTGGTGTCATAAATACCCTCAGTGCAAAAGAACAGACACGAATCAATTTTAATGGAAAATTAGCTGTGATACCTGTGTTCTTCTATATCTTCAGTACAATTGTCTCTACAATAATGCCCGAGGCCTTGCTCTGGTAACATGCACAGGCAGGTGTATAACTTCAGGCATGAGAGCAAGCCCAGTGGCTATTAAGCTGTGCAAGCTTAAGTGCTTCATTAGAGGACATGATAAACCTTCCATCTGACTTGGAGATACCCCAGTGTATCTGGTATAAATTCTCATGGGTGCTTTTTCTACCCATCTTGTGATCTGGGGCTGTTACAGAGTTTTTGGAAAGAAACCTAATCACATCTGTTTGTTGAGAAAGAGAAGATGGGTGGCAAAACTCCAGTCTGTTCCTAAATTCCCACAATGAAAATTCAGGTGTTGCCAATCAAAAAAAACCAGGGAAGAATGTCAGTGTTAGGAGGTTGTCTTTTGATTTTTGTATTTCATCCATAGTGAAGGCTTCTTCTGCACTTCCTTCATCTTTCCTTAATTGAAATTTCTGTGGCTTCAATGCTTTCTTTCAAGAGTTCATTCATTTATTTTAAGATTTAAGGGCCATTAGGAAGAGAATAAGGCTGCACTAAACCATATTCATGACATAAAGCTTTCTGAAGCCCATGTTGTGCTAATTTGTTGAGGGTTTTTGTTTAAAAAAAAAACTAGAGGAAGTCGTCGCTACCTAAATTAGCAATCTCACTTCCTGAGGTGGGACAAAGGTTTCACCTTATTTTGGAGCAGGTAGGGCACAAAGCGTTTGAGCCAACAGGCATGGATGATTTTACTGCTGACTTCAGCGAAGTGGGAAAAGAAAAACACCTTCAGAGCTTATCACTCTTTCCACTTGATTCTCCAAATGCTTTTCTAAATTATTTCATAGGAATAGCTTATCAAAACTTCCTTGTTTTCTTGTGAAGCTCTGCTCCTCTGTTTATTAGTCCAGACTTCTAGTTAGACTATCTTGACTGGTGTCCTTTATTTCTGTATTTTTCTGGTCATCTGTCACTAGATGAAGCTCCCTGGGAACCTGAGATAGTCCTGTGTGAGTATCCATCCAGTGGGAGCATGAGCCAAGGAGCATGACCAGCCTGGGGCAGTTGCACTTCTGGAGTTTTGGAAGGGACACCCCTCGCATGCTTGCACCCTGACTTTCATAGTGGTCTGCAGAAAGCCAGCAGCTGCTGAAGTGGCTAATCCAAGTGGTGGTTTGTTCCTCTAAACCCTCCTCTGGGTTGAATTACCAGAAAGCTGCGTGCCAGGACCATGTTCCTATCAACCCCACGTGCAACACACAAGCCCCAGGACATGCCCCTCACTTACACAATCATTTTGTTCTAATGCTCTTCTCTCTCCATAGTAACTTCTAGATCTTCTCCACATGTTGTTTGTTGACGAGAGGGTCTCAGTGGTGATTAGCAGAGAGGACTCAGAACTGCTGAGATCCATCTGCCTTCTTTCAAGAGCTGTATGCTCTTCTTTCAGTGTGCCATGTGTTCTTAGGGCTAGACTTATTTTCATACAGATGATAGGCACTTTTGGGTGTTTTTGAAGCTGTCTGACTCCTGTGAAATTTGGTGCTTGGAAGCCTTTGAAAGTATGTCTGTGTGCTCAACTTTTAGTCTTAGACTACTATATTCTTTTCAAGAGCTCTGATTTTTAGTGTCAGTGACTTGATTTCCTCACTTAGCACAGAGCTTTGATATGAAAACCCTTACCTCTTTTACAAGGATGTAGAAAATGCTACATTTAAAAATAAAATTGTTGTACTTCATAATTGTGAAGTTTGGTTTTAGTGCTGTTAACATATTCATGTGGATCTAATTTAACTATACCTCTTTCACAGCTTAACTCCAGCAGTATCAGTAGACTCTCTTCCTACCAGGCATCACTTCTCAATAGTTCTTGTAAGTGTGCAGGTTTTGTCAAGCTACTAAGCTTGCAACATTTCCTACAAAAATTAAAAGGGAATTTCTGTCTGCATCTGACAAATCGCACATTATACCAAGGCAAAATGATTTGCATCATCTATTCTCAAAAGTTATTTTCTCATATTCATTTTTATTTTTATGTTCCATGGAAACTTTTTTGTGAATTCTGAACCAGAGATTTTTAAATGGGCTTGTAATGAGATGGCTCTTTTATATGAATTTGAGAGCATCACTGTCAATTCAGATCAATAAATCCTGAACCAATTGAGTTTTTTAATATAACTTACTGAAGAAGAAGAAAGTACTATGGATTTGATTGCTTCCTCCAGCTTTTGAAATGTAAGGAACAAACAGAGTATTTGAATAAAGATTTTTTTCCCCTCTCTCTCCAGGTTAGGCTTGTGCAGTGTGTATTTAGACATTCTAGCTGATTCATAGCCAGTAGTTTGCATCTTCAAGAGCAAGCACAGGGTGTTCCTTGTGAGATACAATGATCAGTTCTGCAAACACTGCTTAAATGATATCTTGCCATATTGTGGCAGCTCCTGCCAAGCACCTCTGTAAGTTAGGGGTTGTATCAGCATTTCCATTATAAATATAACATTTACACTACTACCACCTTCCTTGATTTATCTCATGCTGGTGAGCTATAACACAGAATCACATTTGCTTTGTTCACTGCAGCTATACAGTGCTGTATATGGGGCCAGGGGCTCCAGGGATTTTTCTTCAAGTGCTCCCAAATCTCTCTCCCACACTATAAAGTGTAGCGTTGCCTCTTCAGCAAATATTGATGCTTTTTATTCTTTGCTTCAAGACATTATTCTGTTTATATGCTATGTACCTGGACTAAAGGTGCATTTACAATTTACTGATGTACATACTGCAGGTGCTTTAAATCCTTCTGTTTATTGTCTGCATGGTCAATCAGAAGGAACAGATGTGTTTCTTTACCAAACACCTCGTTCTGCAACCTCCAGGTCCCTGGTTTTGCCACTGAGTCAGGGCTCAGGTCTCAAAGCACAGGATGTGGAGAAGTGGCAGAAAAGGGAACTGACTCTAGGAATGCAACTTTATTAAATTCATACATAATAAGCACCCACTGTATTCATGGTCCATTTATATATCGTTGCAGATGGTTAATAAATCATTAATACATGATGTTACAGACCCAAATAACAAGCTATTATAGATAGTATCATTACTCTATCAGCAAGTGGTGTTGGAAATTACATTTATAAGCACACAATTGGGCCCAGTAGCTTTCTGTGACAACTGACTTTCTAGTCATCTTCTACTTAAAGTCATTAAAATGTCTAATTCATCACTTATAAGCTATTTAGAAATGGGCACTCTAATATTCAACACATCCCTCAATGGATTTACTGAAATTTTTCTCTGGTCCTTTTTTTTTTTTCTTTTGTATCTTCAACATTTTTACTGAAAAAGAGCATCTGTGAACTGCTTGTTTGCTTACAATAGGAGTGGTGAAAATGTTAATGTGTATTTTTCCCCTTGAATTAAGGAACAAATTGCTTGGGAGCAACTGCCTACTCTTAACTATAATTTTTAAAAGAATTTTTTTGGAAAATTTTAAGGAAAAAAAAAAATCAGGGCGTCTTCCTAAACGACCTTCTTTTCTGTCTTGTGAGACAAGATGAAAGATCTTTAACTTTGGATCACCAGCAGCATCACCTCCAGTCCCTGGAAAACATGACTGAGCAGGGCAGCTGTGCTGGTCCTTCCAGGGTCCATGTTAAGCATTACTTGGTACCACCACCTTGGGCAGTGTATGGAGCAGGGAGGGCAAGGGCAGAGCAAGCAAGAGGAATGAGCCAGCCTGCTCAACCATCCTCCCACTCACACCAGGTTAGAGTGTGGAAGTAACCTCATTTTGCAGGTGTGTCAGTATCACCTGCTCAGTGGATTAAAAGCATAGTTCTGCAGAACTTCAGGCTGCAAATCGAGTATCTCTTAAATAATTACTTAAACTGAGAGAATGAAGAAGTCAAGCAAAAATAAAAAATTTGAAGTCTTTTATTACAAATATTTCCCAGCAAGACCTCTATATTTTTTCACCTGCTAACACACCAGCAACTTTCTTCCCACCTCACAAGTTGTATTTACAGTTTCCTTGTGGTTTTTGCCCTGAAGTCAATTTTCACTCTGGCAACTTTTCTTCTGTACTGTGCCTTGGCTCCTTAGGTCATTAACCTCAAGCAAGGAACTTTGTCAAACACTTTGAAAAACGAAGTCCACTCTATTTCCCTTGTCTGTCCTGGTGGCAATACAGCACATTCAAAGAATTCCAGCAATTTTCTGAGGCGTGACCTGCCTCTCCTGAAACATGCTGGTATCTTTGCAATCTTTCAGCAAGCTGTGCTGTACCAAATGTTCCTCCATTTGATCTTCTTAAATATTTACTCAACTGTTTCCAGTGACTCTCATTCAGTTAACTGGTCTCCAGTAACTTGACAAACTCAGCCAGCTTCATGGTTGCTTTTCTGTTTTCCATAAAAATCTCAAAGTAAACAGAAAAAAAATATTCTTACAGCTTAAGGTCCCTCCTAATGTAACAAATCACTAATCACTCAATGGTTTTGGGAAAATGTGTATGGTTGTGTGATAGAAACAGTTGGATCTCTTAAAATACTATCTGAGAGAGGTAACTTCTCAAATAGCTACTGCCCATAGTTACTGTTATGTGTAATGAAAATACTGTCTTACTCACAAATGCAGTAGAATTTTGTGTTACCTCTGGAAATGTGGTGATCATTCTGAAATGATAGTATAACTGCTTTCTTAGCAATAAAATGCTTCAAGGACTGGATGCTTAGGAGGAAGTGGAATTGCTTCTGTCAAATTTGGAATAGTAAGCAGGTCTGTAATGTTAATCCACTGGATCAAGTCTGAATGGGCAGGGAGAGGCAGGAAATGCTTCTGGGCTTTTTTTCAGATGACCAAAACATCAATTAACTTGGTGTCTGTGCTGTGATGCCCAGAAGTTATCCTCCCAAATGAACAAACAGGGTTTTAAAATATATTTCTGGGCCAGATCCTCAGCTGTTTTCTTCTGATATCAATCACATCCTTGCCTTCAGTGCAGACCTCCTTTCCTCTCTCCTGCAGGGTCTGGCCTCTGCCTCACCAGCACAGAAGATCATTTTAAGTTATGAGTGGAAGAAATTTTTAGACAGCTCTGTTCCTCCTCATGTTCCCATCTCTTCAAAGCTCTCAGGCACTGAAGGCTCTCCTTTTACTCGAGCCCAGGGAAGTTTGAGTGTTTAGATCAGAAAATCCAAGATTGCTCTCTGCTGTCACTGAGAAGCTTTGAATGGCTGCATTGTGAGGCACTAACCATAATGTCCTAGCTGGTCATTGATCTTTTCAGACACATTCTTCTAACTGGGGCATCCTTGTGGCACGATGAACAGAATAATAATTTAGGAAGAAAACATACTAAATCATCCAAAGGCAGCTCCTTTGGTCTCCAAGATGGTTAGAGCAGGGCCACTGTGCCCTGTGAAGCTCTCTGAGAGGAGCAGGTGAGTGAAGGAGGCAGCAGCAAAGTAATGTGGAAACATAAGGGCCTGAAAATTTCTGCGGGGACAGGGGACAGCACATGTTTGGCATTTCTATCAGTGTTTTCTTGGACAGCAGAGCGAGACTGGTGAGGAAGTGAATTTTTAACTCATGTTCAGTTTTAAGCCTTTTCTTTCCTCCTTCTCTTCCCTGCTCCCACTCCCCTCATGCCACCGCAGTAGCAAACTGAGCAGTATTTGTCATCCAGAGTTAAAAAGATTGAGGTCCATCTCCTTTGCATCCACCCCAGGGGCAAACCTTCTCTTCCTACTGTGCTGCAATGGGTATAATTTCACACCTCAAAGCACTACTCTGCTCTTTGGTGATAGCTAATATGTTTCTCTGAAGCTTACTCTTAATTTTCTCCTGAATAAGTAGCAGTGACTCTTATTTGTTTGGCTAAAGTGGTTATCAAAGAGTCACCCCAGTAAAACAGATGGCACAGTGAAGTGTGTATAGATTAAGCAGAATGTAATTTTTGTTGATCAAAATATTTTTATTGAATTTTTTTTTCCAGAGACTGACATTTCAATTGGTCTGGTTTTCTCCTTTAAAATGTCAAAATTTCTCTATTTAAT
The DNA here is from genome assembly GCA_035041345.1 of Poliocrania exsul. Taxonomy (NCBI): domain Eukaryota; kingdom Metazoa; phylum Chordata; class Aves; order Passeriformes; family Thamnophilidae; genus Poliocrania; species Poliocrania exsul. Next base: position 6,871,367 of record JAWWLZ010000094.1, on the reverse strand, counting down.
TTTTTAGAAGCTAATAAAGATTTTTTTTTCCTTCAGCCACTGGATAGTTTAAGTTTTCATGGATTTTTTGGAAAGAAAAATTTAAATGGAAATGTTGATATGAGTGAAGAGAAATTTACTTTTAGAAACGCTTCTAGGGAACCAAACTTTTCTTAATTAGCTTTTAATATGATGTAGCTACAAAGAGAATTTGAGATCTGTCAGCTTGTAAACAGTATAGAAATTCTCCTTATACAAACTGGTTATGCTTAGATTGCCTGTTTTAATATTGATTTTTTTACTTGTTGAAGAATCTAACACTATCAATTCACTTTAGATATTATGTATATAGATACAGTGGCTTTGCTGATCAGTTTTTTGGTGCAAGTCTTTGCTAATGGCTATGGAGGAGATGCCTGCAAGACTAACACTGCGCCTGAGAGCCTGGGGAAAGGGGAGAAATTGAAGTAGGTGTTGTTTTGTGGATATTATAAATACACACTATAGGTCTGCATTGGAAGGTATTGCTTTTTTATCCATATCTGGAATGCATTTTGATCCCATTCCTGTATCTCTGCTACAGATGCTTCATCAATTTACACAACTGAACCTTTTCTATTCAGTACTCAACACAAATTTTTAACACCCAACCTGCACTTCTAATGACTGAAATCACCTCACAATTCAGACATCAGCGCTCCAGTCAAAGACTTCAAATGGTGGAAGATTTGAGACTGCCCAATGATAGTGGAAAATGTTGGCCTTATTCTCTTGGTGCTCAATCTGATGCAAATCTGTCCCTTCTCCTTGGTAATGTTGTGTTAGAAATTTGATTTTCAGCTGATTACTGACAATCTCCAGATCTCTTCCCACTGATGCTATTCTCTCCAACATTGCCAACTAAAAAAGGGTCCTCTGCACCAACATGTATCTTTAAACTTTCTGTGTAGTTTGTTTTTCCTCCACTGAACAGAGCATTCCTGTATTCCTCCTCTGCCAGGTTATGATTATGACTCCTGTAAACTCACAGCTGTGCAGGGTGGGTTTTGCAGCAAAAGTAAAGACAGGATTCAGAGGTGATATTGCTGCTCTGTATTTCACTCTGTCAGAAGTTATGGATGCATATCTTGCAGTGGAAATGGCACAGTAAGAGAACTGCTTGCACCTGGAAATGTATTGCTGTTTATTTTCTGCTGCCATCTTCCCTTTCCAATTTCCAGTTTCTGCATACCATTTCTTAGGAAGTACCTCTTCATGATTTCTTCAAGGTTTAATTTTGTTTGAGGTAAACAGATATTAAGATGCTTCCTGCTCCTATAGACTCATTCCACTTCTATAGATTAATTTTTGTTCACAATCCATGAAACTTGCATTTGCTCCTCTCTAAGAATTCAGCAATTCCTTTGTTCGTCACAATACCTTTTATTAGTGTCTGATGCTGCTCCGTACCTCTCCCTACATAAATTCCCATTTCCACCTCCTGACATTGAAAAAGTTTCTTGGAAACACAGGTAGAAATAGTTAGGAGGGAATGCAAAGCAAGTAGAAGGTTTCAGATTGCCAGCCCTCTCCTTGCCCAGTGTGTGCAGACCTGATGCACTTTGTTCTCCACAGTGTATTAGGGTGTCCATTATCAACAATGGAAGCTTGTTAACACAGTAACACGGAGACTATCCATTATTCCTCCTGCTCCTTTATAAAGAGGCCATTAAAATAGAGCCAAGCTCCTTTCCCTACCGGTTGAATTTTGAACAAATTTAATTTCTATTTGTTAGGGTAACTTGTGCTGCTGGGGGGGAAAAAAAAGCCAGATTGACAGTTCTGGAATATAAAGTCCTTTATTCATCAACAGCGCAGGTAGAGGAAGTGGCTGTTTCTCTTGCTTTGCCAATTTTTGCTCATCTCTGACCTAGAGGTATCACCTCAAGCTTGGAGTTCACTCTCCACATCTTTCTAATCATTGGGCTCTCTGCTGAGATAGGTGCCAATTAGCACAGCTTATTTTAGTGATGTGGACAGCTGACCACTACAAGAGGACGGAAACCATGAATTTCACTTTGTGCAATGACCATTCATCATCATGGCTGTGCTGGACAAATTCATGTAGCTGTCCTGAGACAGTCTGTCCGAGTTCTGGTTACATTGCCAAGCCACTTCAGGCATCTCAGCCCCACCAGTTGTGCTAGTTTTCACACAGAAAAGGACTGTGTTTAGTCTACTGTCAGTGAACCAGCCCCACAAGACTGAGCTTTGCTTCTGTCCACTTTCTGCCTGAGGGTTTGTGTCATTCTGGTCTAGCCAGACAGTGGTATTCACTGTTTACCTGGGGTTATCTGGGAAGAAAGGTAAGAAAACCAAAAAAATCCAGGAGTGGTGGAAACACACTGAAACCCTCGTTTTAGGTTCATGAGAGGGCTCACATTAAAAGATCATCCTGGAGTTATATGCTGGAGGGTGGGTGGTGTTCATTTGCCAGCAGGCTGAGAGTTACTGGTGTTGCTGGGCCCCAGAAACCTAGCTGAAAAGGAAGAAACTCAGAATCTTGAGCAGGGGCTGGACTGCTGATCAGGCAGGAGTCAACTTGAGATCAGTGCCTTGGACATATTCACTGTTTTAAATCTAGACTGAAGTTAATGTATACAGAGGAATCTGGTGTGATTGCAGATGTGTCCTACACTGCTTGTTTGCTCAGCAAGAGGCCAGGCAATCCAAGCAGGCTTTGAAATGTGCTTCTAAGCCAGCAAAGGAGGGGGTGGAGGACGCTGGCACTCTTGAGCAGTGTTTCTGACGTGCACACACAGTTGCTCAGTCAAAGGAATTTGCAACCAAAGGCTCCTCATTGAGCGTGGTGGGCAGTAGAAGCCCCACCTTGTTTGAAAACTTGAAAACATCCCAGGCTATAAATCTCATTCATTTGCATTTCTTTTCAGAGGATGAGGTGGAGCGTGGAGGATAGCAGTATTGATGAGGATTAAACTAGCCAACGGGATGAGCCTGTGGAATACCTAGTGCAGAACCAAGTGCTCTGCTTCTGATGCATGTACCAAGTGAGACAAGGAAGCTGCATGAGGTATGGCTTAGGTCATACTGAATTGTGTAACTGTTTTCAGTTCTAAGAAGAGAAGTTGAGTCACCATCCAAAATATGAAGAATTTATTTTTTTAAAATGAAGTTTACATAGACTGAAGTAATAATTCCCGAATTTCTACCATTTAAAAAATTATTTTTGGTTGGAGGGGTTGTTTGTTTGTTTTGTTGGTTGGTTAGTTTTTGTTTGTTTGTTTGGGTTTTTTGTTTGTTTGGTTTTCTGTAAAGGGAGAAAAAATCACCACTTGAATTTGGAAATTTCCCAGCCTCTTATCTATTCTTATCAGTCACATCCCATTACACGATGATGGTGATGTAAAGTGGACTGATGGAACTGGGTGGGACTCGTCGCAGTGTAGAGCATGATGTGTCAGTCTTAAAGTGTAAGAGACATTGTCTTCTGTAATCTCATTTATTTAGATTTCTTAAAAACTGCTCTTCAAGGACACAAAAAGTGTCAGGCCAACCTTAGTAGTAAAGGAGAGAACTAAAAAGGAGTAATTTGTTTGCCTGCATGAAACCAAGTAGAAAAATGTCCTTGAGAACAAGGTACAGCGTTCTCCTGCTTCAGAGGGCAAGAGACACTTGATCTGAACCACTGGAGGGCTGGGAACTCCATACATCTCCATGCATATAGGCAGGAAGGAAAGCTGTCAGGCACACTATAATCTCTTTTTCAGATTACTAATTACTCCACTTAGGTTGGGAAGATATCTGTGCTGGGTGTTTTATGTTGCAAATGCCTTATTTGCAGAGTGAAACACCAGCATTACTTCAGGGTGTAGTTAGCTAGTTGGAGCTGGTGCTCTCAGTGGTGGGTGGAGATGTTATCTCCCCTTGGCTCTAAGGCCTCCATGCAGATGTGCTGCTTCACATGGTATCACCACCAACAGAGCACTCACAGCTTAATAGCTCCATCCTCTTCATCCTCTTCCTCCCACAGTACTCCCCCAAATCTGAACTAAGATTCCCACACACTGTCTGATGTGAAAATGGCATGTCTGATGATAACATTCAAGTCAAGATCCTCCTGAGTTAGTGGAAAGGCTCCCAACCAAGTTGCCAACATGTACTCCAGTCTTTCAATGAACCTTCAGAGTATAGCTACAGCCATCATGGAGATCTAGTAGGACTCCAAGATATACATATATATACATATCTATCTATCTATCTATCTATCTATCTATCTATCTATCTATCTATCTACACACACACATATTTAATGTATTTATATAATTATATCTATTCTGCATAGCAAGAGCCTGGCAGAGCTACCTTTATGCCTATTTCAGGGTATCAGGAAGAGAAAGTTCTCAGAATATTAAGAACAAATCATGTGGAGGTACGTCTCTCTGTCTTCTCTGCTTCACTCAAGCTTGATGTGCAACCTCTCCAACAGCAGCCTTAAGGAGTAGATTTAATTTTAGGAGACTGTGCAGATTTCATCCAAAGGAAGGGCCTTTGATACTGCATATTTATGAACTGAATCCTCTTTTCTATTCCAGCTTTGTTTTTTTGCTGAAATATCTTGCCATGGCAAGACTTTTCTTTTTGGCAGCCTCTAAAATCACTTAGTTATGAACTATCCAGATTTTATGAGACAATTAGCAAACCAGCTCAGTGTTTGTGTGTGTGCATGTGTGTGTCTGTTTGCATGTGTCCGTGTGGTAATTGATATTCAGGATGTATGTCTGGCTGGCTGGAATATCTCACTACCCACACAAAATGATGGCTGGTAAGAAGGCCTTTTCCAGCTCAGTATTAGTATGCTTTGCCTGAAATTTGCTTTGCTGACAAGTCTTTGCCTGTGACTGTGTGCTTCTGATGTAAAATGCATCATTGTGCCTAATTTTCAGCATTAGAGTTCTGTAGTAATCTCCCAAGGTGATATTATGTTCTATCTATTTGTGCTGTCTCGGGTGATCATGCAAGTTGCTAATATAGCAGCAGTACCAAGACCTGGACACAGAACAAAGAAAGAAATGTCCTGCTGAAGCCACAAACATGTGCTCCAATTGTGGTGGTAATATATGAGATATGTAAGATGTCTTTTTAGGAATGCTGGGTTCCTGGCCTCTGCAGGTTAAATATTCCCCTCTGCCTCATGTCAGCTGAATTGATGGTTTTGCCACCCAGCAGCCCCAGGAAGATGATAACTGTCAGTCACCAGCAATCTGCACGGCATTTACAGTAATGAATAGGATGCCAGTTTGGGGAGAAGATGATATTTGTACAAATGTGTGGTAAGTGACCACATATTGTTGCAACAGTTGTTGCCCCTTTATACGTACATGTATGTCCAGAAGCCTGAAACAAGTATGTGTTGAACACTCACCATTCAGAGCCGGGTCTGGGCTTTAAGAAAGGCATTGTAGCAAAATAATTTCTACACCTGTCTTGATGAAGAATGCGATGTGGATGCGGAATCCCTGCAAAGAAGTGCATTATGAGATTTCTTTTTTGCTGGTTCAGCCCTATTAATCTGTTCAGCATGAGCTCGAGTATTTTAATAACAGGCATGGAATATTATGCCTGCTTTAAAATGGCTTGGTTTAAAGTGCAACTTGGGCTGCCTGTGTGTTAACCTAGTTGGGGGAGAAAACAGGTTTTAAGCTCATTCTCCTTTTCTTTCCCTAATCGCAGCTACAGGGCAAAACATACCAAGCGTCTAATAGAAGAAATAGCATTATCATATGCTAATTTACAGTAACGTTAAGAATAGCACAAAGAACAAACCTCTGACTGTACATACATGTTGAAATCCATACTTGTGGATAGATCTGTGATATGGATGATTGTCCTTTCGGGGACAGAATTTGTGTACAGTGAATTGCAGTTCAGAAATCAGTGCTGATATATATGAGTTCTCATTCAGGAGAATATCTTTTTTTCCCCCACCTGATTTTACCTGTATTTGTTTTCTGCTGAATTTTACTCTAGGAAAAGGTACTCAGCTTGCAGCCAAAGACTATCAGCTCTCTATGATGAAGAGCAATCTCTCCATCTCTTACAGCAATAGACACTGAGAACTTCCAAAAGAGTATCTTTCTATTCCTCTCTCTCTGAAAAGCTATGAGTACACTGGAGAAGTCCAAGAGTGAAAGAAACTGAAAATGGAGAAGAGAAAGGACATCTGAGAGTCTTCAGTAAATAATCAGAAGACCGATTGATTTCAGACAAAGACAGGAGTTATATAATACATTCCTCCTCTGTGAGTAATCATATGCAAAGATTGACATGTTTGTGTGTTCCCAAAACTGATCCCGGGCTTACTGTGGCTGTTCCTGCATGAAAAAAAAATCAGACAGAGGAAAGGAGGGGGAAAAAAAAAGAGAGAGAGAGAGAGAGAGAGAGAGAGGAAAAATAAAGAGGAAAAAAGTGTGATTGTACTCATAGGACAACATCCTGAATTTTTCCCTGGTGGACCCTTGCCATTACCATGGCAAAATGCCTGGAAACTGCCGTTCTTTTCCACAAAAAATGTTTTGAAGGAAGAACAAAAGAAGTTTGAGCTTTTGGCAGATCATTGAAGATCACTGTGTTCAGATCCTCAGCTGGTGTAAATCAAGATAACTGCAGGATTGCTACAGTAGTTAAAAACTGACTGACTCTCATCCATCATGGCTTGCTTCTATGAGGGAATATTTCTTTACAGTTTAGATGGAGACGCTGAAGGAACTGCTTTTACTGCATGGTGTGTGTTTTCCTGTTAAGAAAACACTTTGTGTCCATAATTGATTAAACTGCCTTGTATGTAACCTGGTGGTGCCTTCTTCTGTCATACAGGCATTTGTTGAGGATGACACTTTGTTTTATTTCTTTGGTTCAGTAGTTGAATGACATGTTAATCTGCCATGAAGGTACATAATAGGATCAATGGAGATCAGGATGTATGTTTTAAATTAAAAAGGTCCTTTCTTTGTCTGATTCATGTTTCTGTATTATATCACAGCATATGTGGCAAAAGAGTACCCCCACTAGGCCAAGATACTAAAGGCTGGACAACAATTAAATAATAAACTGTAAAATGGAAAGGCTGCATGTTTAATAACAAACTGTAAAATGAAAATGTTGTATGTTTAAAAGCAAAAGGATGTTTTTGTAGCTAATGATACATGGGCTTGCAAATGCATTTGTACACAGTTGCAGAAAGATGAACTCTGTAAACTCTCCTTTGCTTATGAATTCAGGTGCAGTGCATCTGACTAGTATCCAGCAGTGACATTCATTTTTTTTCCTCTTTTACACAGAGAGAAATGTCTTGGGGAAATTAAACTCATCTGAGCTATGTCAGGAATTGTGTGTACCCACAAGACTTAGATAAGCCTAGAAAATTCCATTATCTGTCCACAATACCACTCATTATTTGATGGCCAAATCTGGATTTGTAATGTTGTTGAGGTTTGAGAACAAAGTCACTGAAGCAGGAGAGGCAGGTATGTATGTCCTCCTGTCTGTGTGGTGGGTGACAACTGGCTGAGTCAGGAACAGTGTTGGACATTCAGGTGATCAAAAGAGAGACACTGGAGTGGAGAATCAGACTGAGAGATCCCACATACCCTTACATCCCAAATTCACTCAGCTCTGTCCACCCTTTGCAGTGCAAGGGCTCAAGGTTTTCCACAGCGTGGAATAATGCAGCAATATTTATCTTTAAAGGCATTATGGAAGACAGATTTTCAGTTATCCTGAAAGTTCTTATTCCTAATTTGTAGCCCCAGTGCTGTTTCATGTTTATACATGCATTCACTTTTTTGTCTTCTGTTGATAAAGGGTATTATTTCAGGATCACCTAACAGTTGATTTGATTAGCTGTGTTATCCTCCAGAGCACTCGACTACTGCTTTGCCTTCATACCAAGGGAATATGAGTTTACCAGGGTATGAATCATAGGTAGCAAATAAAGCACCATTATGACTGGGAGAACCAAACCAAGGCAAGGAACAAGAGCCCTCTGAATTTCTACATTTCCCCAGGAGTGTCCCACATGGTACCACACTGACAAAGCAGATAAGGGGGGGTACCTCAGTTAGCTCAGGACTGTGACCTTCTCCCTGACAAAGCTCAGGCTTCAAATAATGCTTTGGCCATGCAGTGGTGTCTGTGACTCATCCAGTGCTCATCCAAAAGTTGCCTGTATGATGAGCATCACTGTGAGGAGCATTGTGTGGAGTATTCCAAACACCTCGTGCTGACTGGAGATGGCAAAGCTGGGAGAAACGTCCCCTGCCTTGTGGTTTTCATACATTTGGAATTAAACAAAGTTACTTTGTCACTTACTCTTGCAGTGCCCCTGCGCTCTTTCTTTTATTCATGTGTTTGTTCTCAGAAACATTGCAAAAACAAGTAGACAAAACATGGGACTATTTATGGGGAGATGTGAGTTCTCCTTCTGACTTTACCTATTTATTGCTGTGTTACCTAAGGCATATCGTACCATCTCTCTCTGCCTTGATTTACTTTGGCAAAACAGTAGCTACCTTTTTCAGTAAAATGCTACAGCCTTTTCAGGTAGAAAGTTCTATAACAGGTTTTATTAATGCTCCTGGTTGCTTTTGGACCTCAAAAGAAAGTGGAGGACACTCAATGTACTAGAAGTTCTTGATCATAATATTCAGGAAACTGTAAGTCCACTGTCGCAAAACGTGGCTCTGGCAAGCAGTACAGCAGTAATGTGGTTCAAAACTTTCTGAGTGTATGGCTGGGAGAAACCTTGCAGAACATGGACCTGACCTGATGGAACTCCTGTGTGACTTGTGACATTGAATAGTGATGAGTAGCAGTGGATTTGCACAATGTTATGGATTCCTACTCCTTACTACACCTCTGTTGGAGTACCAAACCTATTATTACTGTGTCCCACCACTCTCCTGAGCCTGTCCTTTAAACTCCCACAGTCAGGCTTCCTTCCTTACTGAATCCACCCATGACCTTCTCCATGAGGCCACTTGTTCTAAGGTTCTGCCCACTAGGATCTTGCACTCATTTGTCTTCCATGCTTTCTACAACTTTAACTCCTTAATGTTTTTAGCCAGACCCAAGGAGGAAGTAGATTCAGTATTATTTGTATCTGTTGTACTTGAACACTTCCTTTCCTTCAGCCTTGCTTGGTGTTTAATAACAGAATCACAGAATTTTTAGTGTTGGAGGGGACCTCTGGAGATTATTCAGTCCAATTCTCTGCCATGGCAAGATCACCTGGAACAGGTGACACAGAAATGTCCAGGTGGATTTGGAATATCTCCAGACCAAGAGACTACACGGTCTCCCTGGGCAGCCTGTTCCTGTGCTCTGCCAGCCTCAGTGGAAAGAAGTTCTTCCTGATGTTGAGGTGGAACTTCTTGAGTTTTAGCATGTCCCATTGCTCCTCATACTGTCCCTGGGCACCATCAAAAAGAGTCTGGCACAATTCTTGTGAGGGATCTGACACCATCTCCTCACCTGGTAGATACTTATAGTGAGATCACCTCTCAGTCTTCTCCTTTCCAGATTGAACAGGCTCAGCTCCCACAGTTTCTCCTCATAACAGGGATGCTCCAGACCCCTCATCATCCCAGTGGCCCTGAATGACAGCATTAAGATTTTCCAGCCTGAATAGCTTGGTCTGCACATCTACAGCTGGTGTGTGCCACACCCCCTTCTCTTCCCATGTGTTGAGTCTCCTGCCTGTGCTCATTAATTTTGATCTGCCTGCTACATCCAGTGGCATGATAACCTTGGTGCAACACACACCTGTGAATACTGCATTTGATCAGGCTGCTTCTGAGCTGTGTCTTTGGTTCTCCAGTAAGGCTTCTTGTTGCCTGACCCTCTCCAAGTCCTGCTTGCCCTCAGAACAGTCTTTGAGGAAGGATGTCACTGATATAAGGGTATCTCTGGTGTAAATTCTCTTATGAGGACCCTGGAGAAGAAACTGAGCTCAGGGACATGGCATAGCCAGGCCAAATTATCTTGGCAAGGCATCTGAGCTATAGACAAGTGGACTTCTCCAGTGTCTCTGAAATATCAGGGATTTCTGAGAGCTAAGCTGTTCTGTGAGAGTACTCATTAACAGTAAGTGCCTGTCACCTTCAGTGTGGACTGACTGCACTTCTGTCTACTCTAGTACCTTCCAGAATCAGTCCAGCTGCTGCTCAAGCCAGCAATTATTTCTGGAATACCTCCCTCAGGCCAGGGTCTCAGCCTATAGATTCATCATGGGGATTTGCCCATGGCTTGAATGTTGTACCTGTTATAAGTAGTCCCTTGATCTTCCAGAGAGAGAGCTGCAATGAGCTGTGAAAGCTGAGGAGATGAGTAGTGGAGTAGAGCAAGTGTGCTGGAGGGTTTTTTGGTGTTGCAGTTTAGTGCAATCCTCACTAAGAATAAAACCTCCCCAACAGAAAGGTAATACAGCTTCCCTTTCTTCACCTCCACATTAAGAGTGTTTCTTACACACACATAATAGATACTAGAGAAATATTGGAGATGTGATAGTGTAAGCTTTCAGTAATGGCTGCAGAGAATAGTAAGTTACCACCTCAATCAAGAGGTCTTGAAAATGTAATAGGGCAGCTAACATTTTGAGAAGACAGATATGTTTGCCTTTGTCCATTTACCAATCTTTTCCTTCTGCCCTTCCGTACATAGGGCTCACATGAAACTTCTGAACATGGTTTATTGTTTTCTCTCTGCTTAAATAATTCGAGAAGAGAGATTATTATATTGTGGTGAAAGAGTTACAGTGGGGCTTGAGGGATCTGGCATAATTTTCAGATCTACTATATTCTTCATTCCCAGTGTTTGTCACTCAGCTATGTCTTCCTGTTAAAGGCAGTGGTGGGTGGTGATAGGTACCTTTGCTTCCAGAAGTGTGTAATCATTTAAGGATAGATACCACCTGGCTGATTTGCTGAATGTGAGGAACTATTAGCATGTTTGCTTTGAGTGAGCACACATTTACATGGCCACATTTCTCTGCATTTCTGAGATGGATTGTTCAAAGCTATCTGTGTGCGTGATGTACTGCCATGAGCTTAAACCCTTCCTGTCTGAAAGCATCTCCTCCCCACCCAGATATAATAGCAGTGGCATGACTGTTTTCCCAACCTCTGTCTCTTTTACTCATTTTCATTAGAAGCCTTTTTTTCAGAGACTGTCTCATCCCCTGTCTTTTTTCACTCCGTCTCTCAGAAATGTCTTGCATGAGGAGTGGAGGATGAATAAGATGGTTGTGACTTAAGAAAAAAAGAAGCATATCTGTATTTATCTGCCAGCTGATGCAGCTATTACTTTGAAAGCTGATTGTGGGGAGAAAAAAGGTCTGTGACACAAAGTCAGCATGCAATGGATACCAAAGAGGTGACATCCACTTTTGAAATGAACTACTTTGCATGGTGCACACTTGAACTGATAAAGAGCCAGCATCCTGCCTGCTCTATATTAGAACCCCATGTGTAGGACAATTAGACCATGGTATTGTAGTTTTGGAAAGGGAGTTTGGCTGGAAGGAGGTCTATGATCATGTGTAACTGTGGCAGTCAAGCCATTTCAGTCCCCCATGAATGGATGAAGGAAGCCAGAATGCTCCTTTCCCTCAGAAAATCTGTAACAGGGTGATATCTTTTCCTTCTGACACTGAATCAACGCAGCTTTGCTGTGACTGAATTTGAGAGAATATGAGCAATTCTCCTCTCCGAATATCTTTTCTATGACTCTCAGATAATGGGAAACACTGCCATCATTTACCTATGCATCCTCTCTCTATCTTACTGTTGCCCTATAAAACATACCCTCAAAAAGGATGAACAGTTGTCAGTTCGTTGCCTGCACTGTCACTTTGCAAACTCTAAATAATAGTGAGATTATGGCATGCTATAAAAGTACCACGAGATAAACCTGTCTGAGTGCAGGGCTGATATTTGCTTTTGGATTAGATTTCAGTATGATTTTTTTTTTAAGATAGCTCTTATAATTCTCTGAGAAACCCAAAGAGTGGCCCTGAGTGTGAACCTGCAGAACACATTGTTGAGTCAGAAAGAAAGACTAAACTAAGTTTATTTTCAGCTGATTTGTTTGTGCTCTTAGCTGAGTTACTTAGCCTTTCATGTAGTTCTCCCATGCAAGTACTAATCAGGCTCATTGGCTTTTGAGATCTTAAAGGATCCCAGCTCAACTCTGAGCAAAGTACATGCAGTGTCTAGACAGAGTGTAATTCACACTCAGACTGGAAAAAATGGTGTAATGTTCTTTGCCTTTATATTAGAAAGGCTGAGCTTGCTTAGAACTTGAGTTCAGGAGCCTTGGACTTCTGGTATAAGAAGTTGTGCTTATTAAAACAGAAAAGAAGCTGCTTAGGCTATGACCTGGACAAGAAAGACTCTAATCATCAAAAGTTGATTGACAGTCAGATGCTGGAAGGTAAATATAAATAAACTCCTCATCACTGGTCTTTTTCTTCTCTCCTACCTTGTCCAGATTCACTTTCAGAGCCATTCCAGAAACTTCTGGTGGTTCTTGTTATGCCTCTGCCTGATTTTACAGCTGCAGATGGCTGACTTCTCTTCATGTGTTTTTTCCAAAAGTGGGAGCTAAAAGAGCAAAGACTATTCTCCACTTTTTTTCAGGCCAGATTCAAGGCTCCTGTGGTCCTAGAGAGATGCTTACTGTTTGCTCTCCTTAGATGGATGAGTTAATCTCCAGGGGACAGAAGGAAGAGTGACCTTGGAGAGCCTTTCTCATCAGGAAAAGGAGTATCTTGAAATGTCTTCCAGAGACATAGCAAGCTCTCTTGTGGCTGTGATCTCAGACTGCATCACAGGCTCATTTGGGGAACCCTGTGGTTATTGTAATGCTGAAATATCTTATTCTCCAACTCTTATTCTCAGGTGTTGCTGACAGAGTCCTGTGCATTTCTAAGTCCTGAAAGTCCAATCAATGAAAAGGTGATAGTTTTGTTGATGAAAAGTAAAAGAAAGAATGTTTTTGGTCAGCTTAGGCTGGGAGGTCAGTGTAGAATTAGTGCTGGAAAATGGGACGACCTTTCACCTTTCCTGCCCAAAGCTTGTTATTAACTTCACCAAATTATGCTGAGATTATCCTTGAACAAGCACAGCTTGGAGATGCCTTGGCAGTTTAGGCAGCTGCCTTGGTGCTGCAGTCAGTGATTACATTAGCTATCTTGATTTGTTTTGCTAAACCTGCCCATAAGTGGCTAATGTGCAAAAAAAACCCCAAGCCATTTCATGTCATCTGACAAGCAGCCATGTAGGAGTTGTGGCTTTTATTACTTATTAACCTGCCATGGTTGTGAATTGACCACACAGAGGTACAAAGCTTTGTATCATGCTGTCAATCCCTTGGGCTGCTGAGCATACCTAAATATATTTTAGTGTTCAGAACAGAGTACTTCACTGAAATCCATCATTAATCCTCTACCATCACCTCCATCACATCGTTATCTGAAAACTCAGTCTCTCATCAAATTGAGAAAAAAACAAATAAAAAAACATGAGACCACAGAATGTGGGTGAACCTGAAGAGTTGTTCAATAATTATTGTCTTAGTTGAGGAATAGGAACGGTACTTTGGAAATGAAACCGCATCTGCCTTGACTATTTGACTATATTGTCCTAGGGGTGGGTTGAAGTTCTGACAGCATTGTCAGCACTTTTCTTATTTCAAGCTCACTGAGTTTCCTGCTGTGGAAAAGAAAAAAATTGCTAAAAAAAGAAAACTGCCAGAGCTTAAAAGCTCTCTGTTAGCAAAAGCCAGCAGTGGAGGCCTTGGTTGATGAGTCACTTCACACAAATAAGTACCACTAATCAATGAGAAATACTATAAGGGGCACTCACGGGCAGGAAAAAGCAAAATCAAAGACGTGGGAATGCTGAGGGTGGGGAAAATGGGGAGGGCTGTGTGCAAGTGTATGCTTGCGTGTGGGTGTGTGGGTACTTGGTTATGGGATCAGAGAGCAGGTGGAAGTTGGAAAGTGGGTATTTCATCGGAGCATGCTGATCTGGTGGTAAGAACAGGACTCCAACAACCCTGTGACCTGCAGTCCTGTTTGTGATAACACCTTATCTGAGGGTTTCATAGTGAGGAAGGAACCTGGCATTTTCATCACATATTTATGACCTGCTGTAAGATTAATGTTTCATATGCATTTGGAAATCTAGTCAGTAATACAACTGGCTTTGTTATGCTTAGCATGAATTCTGTCATTCTATATCTGTTAAGTATGTATTGGCAATTTATTGACATTGGTATTCAAATTAAATTCTTGAGTAATTAGTCACCAGTGGATTTGCTTTCCCAAGCTGCAGCAATATGTCTCAAAACCTTTTCAAGCTTCTTCCAAGCTTCACTCATTGGCATTTTTCCAAGATGTTTCTTAAGAACAAGCACTGAAGCTGATATTTAGAACATATGGTGATGATGTGTTTGTATGTTCATTAAATCAAGATACCAATGAAAGAAAAGTGTAAGGCTTTCTATCCTTTTAAATGAAATTGTCAACCTAGATATCTATTGCCTTTGCTGAAATCCAGCCTGAAATGACTTGTAAGCAGTGCTCTGTTATGATGACAAATTAATTCACATCAGACTTTGATCACTGCTTGAAAAGTTTTCAGGCATCAATTTCCAGCAGTTGCATTTAGAAAATGAGAATTCAGTTTGGAGGCTCAGATTCAAAACAACAGAAGTAAAAGTGCCTTCATGTAGCTGGTATGCAAACCTCCAGAAAAATGCAGGATATTCGGTAGAAACTTCTTTCATATGTAAGATAAAGAATTTCAGCAGCACTGGCTGATAAGTGCAATTAATGTTCTACATATGGCTCACTTTACACAAAGCCCCTCATGTTACTGTTGCTCATGTGCACAAATGCATGCACTCACACAGAATATATCTGTGTGTCTGTCTTTTCCCATTGGTCTGTCTTCTTGCCATGTAACATGTCAAAAGGAAATGAAAAAGGGAGGGGGAGTGAATCTGTCTTAAAATAGAATTGAATTATATTAGCCAGCCTAATAGTGAAGGTGCATTTTGGAAATGTAGTTCTGTATATCTAATGTTTACCACTTGACTACTCATGCCTCAGGCTCAAAATGCATAATAACACAAATTAAAACACAGCAAATGGAAGAGCCAGAATCTCAGAGATAACCACACCTAATGCAAAGTATGACAGAACATCTGCTCTTTAATTAATCTTATGTAAAGACTGAAGCTGTGCATTAAGATGCCGAGTGTTTATGACAACTGTCTTTTTTTGTAGCTAACATGCTCCTGGCCTCCCCCATGTAATTGTTTCTGCTTTGTAACACACATAAAGCTCTGATAAACAACGGCAGTCACCTAGAAATTAAAAAAAAAAGAAATGTTGGGAAGGCAATGGTTCTGAAACACAGAGCCAGAGTGTTTCCAGGGAAGCATAGGAGTAGCATTTAAGTAAGTGGAAGTGGATTTTGATGATGATGAGAAGAATCTAACATCTGGTTTTGAGAGTACACTGATGACAGCTGAAATCCTGTGATTAAGATTAAAAATAAAGAAAAGCAAGAAACCCCCTGAGGTCCTCAGTTTTTAGGTGGTCAATTTGAGCTGTGCTTTAGGAGTCAGATTTTCGGAAAGCATTCTGGCCTTTTTTTCTACTGTTTGTCAGAAGAGGAGGGCTGCTTGCAAGTATTTTTATTTAGCTACCCCAAAGCACTACTGATTTTTGAAACTCTGTACTATTTATTCAGTTTCCCCTTCATTATGAATGCATGCAGGTATTTGTGTGTGGATAAAATTGTTGTAAAGAGCAAAAATTATATCTGGAACCTGTTCATTCGTCTTGTTAAAAGGGTTTCCTTGTTCCAGGATTTTTTATTTTATTTTATTGAAAAAGTAATTGTTCAGTTTATCAATACTGACATGGCTGCACTTTGATGGAAACACTGGGTGGAGGTTAATTGGGAGACAACCTGACAAAGTAATTTGCTTTAATTAAGATAACTGTAAAAAAACAGTTAAAATCCCTTTTTGGCTTCTGTCTAAGTGAATGGGATATGAATCTGCTCTTGGCTTCAGCACAAAGGTGAGGGAGGGAGTTGTCACAGCAAAAAATGAGAAGAGATATCAGCAGATCATCTTCCTCACTGGCTGCAGTGCAAAGTGCCATCACCATCAAGGGCTTCATCAAGAACTCATGAAAATTAACAGGTTGACTGTCAGTGTGGCTTAGAGCTCTGGGGAGAAGAAAAACTTCCTTCATCTTTATTCCCTTTCACACAGTGGTTCAGGCTTGGACACAGTCTGACACTCAAGAGGCAGATACTTCCTGTGCATCCATCTGGAGGAAAGATGTTCTCATCTAGGTTTGTGAATCCAAATCTCATCCTATACAAATTCAGTCCAAGTCTGGATGAGGAGCTCAACTTTATGTTATTAGGAGATGTTTAATTGCAAGACATACACAACTTGTATAATCTCTGAAGAAAAAGTTAGGAAAGGAGGTGAAAGAACTGTGAAAATATCATCTATTTTGTGGCTTGGTTGTGTTTTCCTATGATAGTGTTTGAGACTATGTAAGGCACCTGGAGAACTTTTCACTTGGTGTAGATGGCTGGAGTCCTGAATAAAAATTACAGGATTCACTTTAAGCAGAATAAAAATAGGTTACCTGCAGAAAATATGAAGCTGGCATGTGGGCTACGTCTGTCAGGAATAATTTTTATTTGCCTAAATATGTATAAGGGAGGAAGACAGATAAATTGAAAGAAAAATGCCATCACAGTAACGTTCACTCTGGCAAAAGGTTTGTAAACAACATAAAATAGCTGCCTCTCTGAAATGATAGCTTTACTCAAAGTATATCCAATAGATATGTGTGTTTGTGTGCACACAGATATATTCCAAAGGTAGCCTTTCTGCTGTGGGAATTGCCTGCAATTATTTTCCCCTTACGCGCTGTATTATAATTAGCTATTCCTGTGTCTTCATGGGGTGATGCAATGTAAATTCAGGCTTTCTGCTCATCCACTTCTTCCCATGTGTAGCTTTATCCCTCCAGCTGAGCCTGTACAGCAGATGCCAGTGTTCACCGTAATGAGGGACTGGAGAAGGACCTAAGCTTTACCAGCATTTGAATTGCTCTGGACTGCTCATCACCACTCCTTTAATTTATACCCTTAGAGAGATGGCAATAGGGTCTATGTCTCCTATGGAAGTGATTTGAAAGCTTGCCAAGAAAGGGCCTCAGTCCCTTCCTCCTTATAGTCCTGGCACGTAAAACCACAGAAGAAAACAAAAAGCATTTGTGAGGAGTCATCCAGGAAGAAAGATTAACAATATAAACCAAAGGAGGAGAGAGAAAAGACCCTTTCCTCATTGAAAGTGGGTCTGTGCTTATTCTAATGGACCTTTTACAGTCCCTGAATGTCCTCTAATCTGAGCGTAATGCTCATTGCTGTTTCTGCTGCTTCTTTGTTCGACATCCTGCCTGTTCTGCTTGTGGTTGGGCGAGGGGAGGGGGAAGTGCAGTCACTGGCCAGCTTTATCTTTGTGTGAGGAACAAATGTTGTTGTCATCCTCAAGGTTATGGAGCATGTCTGCTCTGCAAAACAAAAGGGTAGCCAGGGCCTTGTTTGTCCACCTAGTTCTCAGCACACCCTGGACCTCTCATGAAAAACCAGGAAGGTTTCTAATTTTTTCTTTTCCTGAAACACATCAAAGACCGTGAGTAGAGGAGAGAGATGCTTCCCCCGCTTCCTATAACCCCCCCCTCTTCCCTCCCTCCCCCGGCCATCTCTTGGTTCTGAAAATTGTGTGGCTTTAACCTTGCTTGTCTAATAATGTGTGACCTTGACTAAATGTGGGTTGGAAGGATTTCAGAGTTGGTTTTATCAGGATTAGCTTTTTATCTGCACAGAAGTATCCAAGGAAGTAAGTCATCTCATCTCCTTTCACCTTAGACTCCGAGCTTTCTCCTTTAGTTCTTAGGAACAGCAAGGAGAAAATAGGCTGAATTATTGTGATGGGTATGGTGATATCACACTCAGTGCAACACAAGAAAAGACGGAGCCCTAGCTCGGTGCGGGGCTTGGTGCATTAGGGTGCATCCCGCTGCCTCCTGCAGGAGTTCAGAGCTCTCCCAGCACCATGTACTTCTTTTCATGTGCTTCCCTGCACAGGCATCCATCCCCTGCAACCTGCGCTTGGAGAAGAGCAGAGGAGGAGGGTTGTGGGAACCAAGTTGTGGAGGGTTTGTACCTCTTCATGTCTTCTCTGCTCCTTGCAGAGAAAATGAATACTAGGATGATGCTCTCTGTTACTTTGCTGTGAAATTACTTTCCTGAATGAAAATATTTAATTCCTTTGAAAACAAGTGCATAGCATCTCTGGAAGTGAAAATCCTGTGGAAATCACAAAGGAAAGAGGAATGAGGGATATAAAAGCTTTGTATCTCTAAATGTTAGTGAGGCTGAGCTTCTTCTTTTACTCTCTTTTTGTGTATTTTTGTGTGAAAACAGTCATAAATGCTCTTTCTAAAGTTGGTATGGTGAGTGCTGGAATCTTCTCAATGCTTATGTTGGATTTATATTTAATCTAAAACAACCAGCCAATAAAGAGATCTTTAATGTATTGGAGACCTTATGAACACTCACAGCTAACAGAGTCCAGTTGTTTAGCAACCCTAATCTGCTGTCATCAGACCTTGTGGAAATTACTGACTTCCATAAAGGACTGCCTCATCCATCCAAGGTGGCATAATATAAAATTCCCTTACAGTCAGCCAACTCCTCAGGCCTTTAACCATGATGAGTAACACCTGATTCTTCACGTGTTCTCATGGTTTCCACACAGCTTCCACCAGAGTAAGTTGCTATTCCATATGGGAGAGCTGGCAGAGTGTATAAACCTCAGTGATGACTGATGAAATGTGTTGGACAGGTTTTTGGATGTAGCTGGCACCTTCCACCTTACATGTTCCTACTGCACAGCCAGGCATTAAGGGATGAAGTTGTTCCCCATGATAAAATTTTATAGTCAGCCTGAGAAGCCAATAGCCAGTTTGAGCAACTAAGAGAACACAGGACTGTGCACCTTGGTGACTGTGACCATCAGTTGTCTCCTGTTCAACTCACCAGACTGGAAACAAAAGAAGCTCTTGGAGGCAGCTACAGCCCTTTGTTGTTCAGTGCAGCTCCCCGCCTAAAGTCTGGTATGTGTAATATACAGAGAGCCCTGACGTGCTTTAAATCAAAATGTCCAAACAGCTTCTGGGTATTCCTTTATTGGAGTCTCAGAGACTGTTGTGTGGGAAAGGGAAGTAAAGGGATACTGGAGGGGGGTGAAGGATCATGCAAATTTTAATCTAATTTTCTTTAAAAAAGTACTGAAGACCTCAGAGAAGTAACTGAAATTTCTGAGGGAAAAGTAGTTTTAAGTGTGACTCCAAAACAACCTCTTCATAAATTTTCACAGGAAGGTAGGCAGGTTCCACAGTGCAGGGTATGGATTAATTAATTTTGTATTGCATTCTTCTCTTACTTGTTTATATAACTCTGCTTGCCTTGCTTCTATGCCTGATTTACACCAGTGCACCTAAATATATAACAAGCCACCGATATATCTTGTTATCATTTTACCTCCCCACAATTCACTTTCACATTGAGTAAGATGCTTAAAATATAGACTATCCTGAAACTCAGCTCTTGCTGAAATTAGAGAAAGATTGACTGTGTAGAATTAAATTAACATGAAGTACCATGGAAGTTCTCCCTTTTGGCCTTGTAATTCAATATTCTCTTTAACTCCAGAATGGGAACCCAATTTATATCCAATTATATAGGTGTTTCTGGCCATTGTCAGACACAGATACTGATGGTCTGGCTCATATGGCTCTATAATGTCCTTGTATGTGCACATAAACACAGGTACATATGAAATAAAGAGCTGGTGCTTTCATTTTCCAAACTTCCTTACTATCTGTATGCTGGTCACTGAGGTCAACCCTGCCACCCAGACCTGTCTTTGCCCCTCTGATCTAATCTTATTTCTGAAATCTACCTGGGTATCTAGTCCTTGGAGCAATGTGTACACATCTAAAGCAGAGCTCTGCAACATGTCATTTGCTGATCTTCTGCAATGACCTGTTTAGCTGATCACAATGGAAAATCACTAGTCACACTGGGCAGTGTCAAACTTTCTTTGCAAACTTAAATCCAGGTTATGACTTTAACTTCTCATTATTTTCCCATCATATATTATTACATGGCTGTGTCTTCTTCACCTACATCATCTATGACTAGTCAGCCTCCTCCCACCTTGTGCTGTAACACAAACATTCTGGTCTTTCAGAGACTTAGGCCACCTTTTCTCACTCATAAATCTTTCCAACCTGTCATTTTGACTGAAACTCCCTTCAGTTAGTACTGTTCACTTATTTTTCCTTCTTTGCCATTTGGGATATAACCCACTTACCTTCATTTGCAAGACCCTTCAGACCTGCTCTACCTATTAACTCTCATTCACTGTGAGATGCTTCATTAAGATAACATCTCCCACCTCTGATCAGTCTAATATGCCAGCTTCCACCTCTGGTGTTTTACATCTCCAGAAAGGAACCTTTGTGCTTTCCCTGTGCTGCTGCATAAATTTGAAATGAGGTCTCCATTAGCATCTGCCTCATATCCACCACAAATCCTGCTCAAAACACTTTTTTTAACAGAGTATGTCATGTCATATGGTCCCTGCTATGAGAACTCACTGGTTGGTAAGTGTGGATGGCTTCTCCTCACACCGCCTGGCATGGCCCTGCTGTTTTCTTCTCCTCCCCCACAGAACCTTTCCATCCTTTCTTCCTTCTTCCCCACTGTGGCTGGTATCATCAGTTGGATTTCTAAGGTTTTTATATACTTTTATGCTGAGTTTGGACAGAACCTACTGTAGAGGAATTTCTTACAGAAAATGTCCATGTGAATAACCCAGACTATATGGACTCTGTGAGACTGAAGTAGCTACCAGCAAAGAATAAACAAAGGCACAGCTGCTGCTGAGTGGTAAAGAAAAAATCACTCCCTAGGAGTTCCCAGCAACTCCCCAGACTTTCACACAAGACCTCTTGTAAGTTTCTCACAGAACTCTTGAGATTCACCTGGGAACCGTTAGGATGTTTTATCAAAACACTTGACTTGTGAGATATGTTATGTAACCAATAAGAAATATTGCTTTATGGTGTGAAAATTACTATAGCAAATTAGCACATAGCTTTGACCCCACATAAACCACTTGCAGTGTATCAAAATGGCATTCTACCTAAAACCATATTGGTTCATCGTATGATATCCTTTGATCCTCCACAACCTGCAACAAAGAATTCTTAGTCTAGAGTCTGGCAACCCCTGTGGCCTCCTGGAATAAAAATAAGGAATATGCATTTAGAGAAAAAAACATATGTTACTTTAAGTTATTGCAATTAGAAAAGATAATGTTGTCATGAATACTTTGAGCAGGAACTCTAGGTCTGTACCCAGTTTTAGCTACCACAGTCCTCTTGTATGACCATTAAAGGGTCACTTAATTTCACTGGTTTTCAACACCCCTCTCAAGGCTGATAAATATTCATTAACATTTTGTTATGGTTCAAAGTTGTAAAGTAGTGCACTTACAAGTCATAGCAGTATTTAGATAAAAATTCAGGGAAAGTTCTTGATTATCTGGATTTGCAGTGGAGAAAGCAAGTTTATTACAAGTAACAGGATCTATGATAGTTAATGTCTGTGCAGAAAGATGATGATGGTAAAAAATATCTTTCCAGTGTCTCAGCAATATTTCCTTTGCAATCAAGAAATTAAAGTTGAGCTACAAACATTTTTCTTCTTTGTGAATGACTGTTTCATCCAAGGATCTCCTGAAATCTGAGAGGTGCAATAGCTCTAACATTCCTTTTCCCATACAGAATTAGTTTTGTAAGCAAGAAATAAAATTAAACCCAGGCATAGCAGTATTTTAGAAAGGAAAGGCAGTAGCCTTGAATTATCCATGTTGATTTGACAAAGCCAGTGATGCTGCAGATATAATACACGGCACTGCTGTCACATCACCAAGTGACATCTTTTTATCCAAAGTGAAAATGAAATGTCAAAGTGAAGGAGTTCTGCAAGTCTTCTCATGCTGTTTGCAAGGCATGTAAAACTCACTTCTGTGCAGTGGGGTGCGTGTTTATCAGAACTTTGCTTTAAATTAGAGGTCGTTCAGGTAGCAAGGTCTAGTTTTGATTGCCTAACATTCCTCTTCCCTGGGACTGTGTTGTCAGCTACTTTTAACCTTGCCAAACATGAATTGTTTGACTTGAAATTTTCAGTTTCCTCCTTGGTTTTGTTTCAGAGAAGGCTTTGCCATTTAAACTTCCTTTTTAAGGATGCAAGAGTTTCTGGGAATGTTAGCAGGTAGAATACATCCATAATAAATGTTTTACAATTGCTTTCATAGTTTTCCTGTTCCTCCTTGTTTTGGAGCTGTTTCTCTCATTTGCCAGGATTTCTTTCCTGTAGTGGAGTCCCATATGAAAACTTTCTCCAAAGGCCCTTCTCAGTTTCTATGTGCTCAACAGAAACTTTTTGACTTATGATTAAGCATCTCTGAGGGTTTTGGGTTGGACCAAGAGATGGATGGCATTAACAACAGTGTGTGTAAACCATTGTCAAGAGGAGGTTGACTAAGGTACAACCACTGTTGCTGAGCTTTCTTGTCAATCACAGCCTTCTAAAACTGGAATTAACAATCAACCAACAAAAAAAACCCCAAACAAACCAAACCAAAAAAACTCCACAAACCAAAACAGAACCAAATGAAAACCAACCAAACAAAAATTGCCAAACAGCCAAACCAACCCAAAACCCAATCCAAACAACCCAACCCAAAAGGCTGCTCTTAACTGAGCAAACTTGAGAGGGAGAAGAGCTGGGAGGTGCCTTATCAAGATACACAAAGATGGGACATGTGGAAGAAAACAGGATATGATTCCTAAGCTAAAGCAGGCATCATAATAGATACTCAATGGCTTCTATGCTGAGGTGTTTGTAAGAGCCATTCTTAGAGTGTCTTAACCCGTGTGGGTTTCACCTTGCAGTCTTAAACACTTTGTTTAACACAGCTCTTGAAATGGTCACACAAATCAGAATATACAAAGTGCAAGTAAATTTGGTCCAGTGTCTGCCCTGGGACTTTCTATAAATTTGTAAGCTAGATGCAGATGAAAAAGGAGACTGGAAAATTTCCTCAGCCTGCATAACTTTATCAGCATGAGAGGAAAATGCAGTTGTTCACACCCAAATGTGTATATAAATATAAAAAGAAATATATTGGAATGAATTTGTTTTGCCTATCTATTGCTCACAATTAAGTTATACCAAGTCATAGTCAGAATATAGCCAGAACATGGTCAGAAAGAAAGACCAGTTACAAGCAGTACTAGGGTTTATGGGCTTGACAGTGTTTGGTTGCCACCACTGAATAGTTTACTTTCCTCGCTTGTTCTCTTGAAATTCTGAACCTGTTAATTTGCCTGTAACTCTTACATCAGGAGGGCAGAGGGTCTAAGATGTTTTAGCTGACTTTCTTCAGCTTGTATCAGCAGTTCTTATGTGTATGACACGATCATTCTGCTTGCATTGCTCTTGGGGTCTGTCCTGGGATTGCAGTTGCTTTTATTATAGGATTGCCTGAGGTCCAAATGTGTCGCAGGTCATATAAGAAGAGAATAATGTCAAATGCAATTTACAGGTAAGGAACTGAGTCACTGGGAGGTAAAAATGACTTATCTCAGCTTGGATAGCAATCCATTAGAAAAGTCATGACACAAACCAGCTCCCAGTCCAGTGCTGTAATTATACAACTAGCCTTCTACTCAGACTTGACATTCAGCTGGAGTCATTGCAAGAGTCTTGAAGGCATATAAAAAAGACTCAG
>JAWWLZ010000094.1:6829226-6843027 GCA_035041345.1 Poliocrania exsul | reverse complement strand
CTTTAAGGCACTAGACTAAACATTTTTAATACTTGCTTTTAAAGGGTCTAAGTTTCTGTTTTTTAGTCAGTCTTTGTGAAGAAACTTCATATTTTTTTAGACAATATTCAAGAATGATTCAAAATACAGTATTCTTCTTTTAAACTCTATGTTTGGGCTTGTTTTTTACCTGTATCACATCACTCATACTTGTTTTTGGATTATGAAATAAATAAAATTAGGCAGTGGTACACTGAAAAACTCATTTGAGTTTGAATGGGCATAGTTACAAGCATCTCATATGCCTAAAAGAGGAGCATTGTACGTAGGAGTTCTATGAAGAGAAAATAGAGTGATCAAGAGATATTCAATAAGGTGTTATGGGATTTTTACACAGTTTATCAATCTTCTTGAGCCATTTTTGCCTCTTGAGCATTAGAGACAAACAGTGTGTTGATGTAAGCATGCCTGTGTTATGCATATGCAGAGCCTTATTCCACCAATAGCTTGACAAACTTTGGTGAATACTTCATTTATGTCTGGTCTGAACTTGGTGAAACCAATTGTGAGATGAGGTGCTGGAAGAGATGTAGACGCAGATCAGACACCTGTCCATAGAGAAGGTGCAATGGAGGAATTTTGGAAGTGGTGGGTCAGGCCAATCCAGCCTTTCCCTGTGAACAGAGTGCTCTATTTCTGTGAACACAACTCCAGAAGACCAGGTGAGATGTTGTGTCTGGTAACAGAGATGTGATTTGATCCATGTGCTTAGTCAGTGTCCAGAGCAGAAGCCACTCAGAAACAGTGATTAACAGCTGGGCACAGGTGCCAAGTCTGAGCAGCTCCAT
Organism: Poliocrania exsul; assembly: GCA_035041345.1. Lineage (NCBI taxonomy): Eukaryota > Metazoa > Chordata > Aves > Passeriformes > Thamnophilidae > Poliocrania > Poliocrania exsul. Next base: position 6,842,200 of record JAWWLZ010000094.1, on the reverse strand, counting down.
ACCCTTGCACATTGGAGGGCGTGGACTTACACTTGTCACTCAAATTCCAGTAAGCAGCTTTGGCTGCTCCATGACAGTGGTTTCAAGATACAACTTTTAACCTGTCCTTTAAAATTCGAGGGACAGACACAGTTGCCCAACAAAAACCAAGCATGCTTTGGGCATCAGTTTGCATGTTACAGATACTGCAGCCCTTGCAGCTCCCACAGCTCAGCATCCCCAGAGGAAAGCCTGTGTTCCATCTCTCATTTCAGTTATCCAGCACAGAGCTGAGTTTAGAGGCAGTTTCCAAATCCTGTCGGGCTTGTGTAGTTGTTTTCTCTTGATGGAGGTGGATGGGAAACTAAACTCACTAGAATGACTAAAAACATTACTAGAGGCTGAACATTTGACTGAGGACTGAAGAAGTGTCGACACTAAAACCAGCCACCATCTAAAATGCCAGCACTCACAAAAGTTGATGCATTATGGTATCAGTATCAGGCAGTGGCTCCCATATTCAGAAACAGAGAGACTTTGGGGTATCTCATTGCCTCCTGGTAACTGCTGGGCACCAGGAGGTCTCTCATGTTGTGTGTGCTGTGTACAGGGCTGTAGTTCTCAATGGATTCCCTTTCCGAAGCTCCATTAGGAAGGAGAACTCATCTCCATTGTTCACTTCCTGATACCAGATAATGGGGGAAGGCAATGCTCCTCCCCTGTTATCTCCCCACAGACTTTGAACAGGTAAGTACCTGGAAAAGTCTTTGAATCTCTTAGAGGGAATTTATGGGCCTCCTTTGTCAAGCTGAAAGAAGTGTGCTTGCTCTTGCCAATGCTAAGCTGTGTGACAGCATGCTACTGAATCTGCTTTTAGCTGCTTCAGAGGTATGTGAAGCAAGGAAGAAAGCAGAGTACCAGTGGGTGAGCTTTTAATGGGGTGGGAGACAGACTGCTGCTCTTTTCTCCATCTTTCTGGAGACCATCATGAAAATGTTGCCATTTCCTTCTCTCTCCTGAGGTTTTGCACTGTTGCTGTACCTTCTGTCAAAATTGTCATTCTCCAGGTGTGCCATAGTGAGTGATCCCTCAGGTGTGTGTATGTCTTCGCAAGAAGGTGTGAGGCACACCACTTTCATCTCCAGTTTGGTAAGAAAAGAACAAATGCAGAACTCCAGCAGCCTAAAGTACATCTGCTGTGTTTTTTCCACTCTTAGAAATATTATAGCAGAGTTAGAAGTATGGTGATTGGGAGATAGTAAGAGTTACTAGGCATAAATTTGTTGTTTGCAGTTTGGAACTTCTGTTTAAAACAAAACCATAATCCAGCCTTATGATACAATTCAGTGTCCCACCTCTCCTTTTTCATACAGTGCCTGAACACGTTTGTCTGGGGCCTCTAAAGTTGTCTTTTTTTAGGAGGACTAGTTTAATGTTTTCCTGTCTTCTGTACCTAAGTATTTAGAAGAAATGCATTAAAAAATCTTTCTTGCTACGTGTGTCATGTTGATTATATGTGGTTTGGTTCTTACTGGTTTGGACAGCTAAATGGAAGTAGTTCTTGCTTCCTCCAAGTCTTTACTTCATTACTTTGTACAGAGAGTGCTGGGCCAGATTTACAGTAATTGGGAGTTGAAAACCATTCTGTAGGTCTGCCACATTTAGCCTGGATATAAACCAAGATCAGAGAAGAGGATTTCCCACTTTATGAATAGAAGTAGATAGTGACAGACGAGGAAATGTGGTGGCATCTACTGTGCTACATACATAGCCATTTCTCAGCTCTAGGCATCACATGCCAGCTCAGAGATATGCCACTCCACTGCACTGCCTTTTTTTTTCACTCACCACCTGGACCTAATTTGTTTTTTCCAATGGCACCTTTGCTTTCCATCAGAACTTCTAATAACAGCAAGCCTGTGACATAAAGTTCCTGCTCAAGATAATTTTTTTGCTTCATTGTACAGCCCCTTGAAGATGTGAAGTCTTTTCAGAAATGCTAGTTTTTTCCTCGGTTTAGGTCTTTTACATTCATGGAGCATTTAGTGGGTAATGCTCCATGGAGTGTGGAGACTTCTGACTTTCCAAGTTGTTGCTCGTTGTGGGTACCATCTAACTAACACAGAGGCTTGCTAAGTAGCCTCAAAGCGTTGAAGTGTAACTTCTACTGAACATAATCCATTTGATTTCAGGGAGTCTTCTGTCACAATCAGGGACTGCTCAGCATGGTTGTATCTGTTTTTCTACTTTTTAAGTTTCCATTCCCACTTAGGGATGCCAATCCTTGACAGCACGGGGATGAGGAAACAAATTGCTCAACAGAACCACCACATCCATGATGATAGAAAGTAGCTGATAGTAGAGCTCTGACCAGACAATTCAACGTCAAGAACAAAACCAGAGCTTTTTACAGTTCCCAAGTAAAATTTTATCAAGCCTTTTGTGTTGTTACTCTTTCTTCTCCATGACGTCATGTGACAGCACCATCACAATGTGTGTATATGAAAGCAGAATGTGACCCCTGGTTTATAATTTCTTAAAGCTTACTTGTTAGGACAGTTGAATGGGAACTGAGCATCACTCCCCCCAGCAGTGTACTTTTAAAGAACACACTCTGATTTTCAGTCCATTTTTCACGTTGGAAAAAGTAAGTCTCAAATACTTGTGAAAATGTGGATACCAACAAGAATTTAGGTTACTCTCTTGCATGAGATGAAGACATGCTTAACTCTAATAATCACAGTTATGGATTTTTTTTTAAATAAGAAAAAAGAAAATCAATGAATACAAACATCCCTATCCTTTTACTAATCCTACACTTAATCTGACTAAGCGCTGTTGATTTTGCATGTGAGAGAAGATGTGTCTTTGACAGGGAGTTTGAGAAAGTGACAATTTGACTGGCAATTCCCCTGTTGCTACTGAGATCAAAGGCACACTAAAGCTGCTAACCTGGAATATGAAGTGTGCTAAGCAAGTGTGAAAAGAAGCAACAGATACTTCAGGAAAACAGCTACTTTACAGCACTGCTGCAAGAACCAAATTTGTTCACTTGTTTTTTGGCATAGTTCCCTGTATCTGACTCAGTGATATTTTCCTAGCTGCCCTTATGGTATTTTTCATACTTGCTCCTAAGAACCAGTTTGGGTATTGATGCCCCAGTAGTGGATGTCTTGCATGCCTGGTGTTTGTCACACAATCTCTAGTTCCCCAATGCAGTGTGGCTCAGTCATTCTGTTTTGACAGTGTGTATGGGCCTTAAAAGAGAGTGCTGGTGCAACACCCTTCCTCCTCAACCTGCTGATGAAAAATCAGACTGAGTCCCTGAAACATGGTGGGCCACATGTCCTACTGCTATGAGTGGTACAGTGGCATGGACTTAAATGGAATTGATGCTCTTGCCTTTAACTGAGCACTTTGAATGTGTCTCTCTGTTGTAGAAGAAATATTTGCTCTTGGCTGGCAAGGCAGAACTGTAGAGAGAGGAAGTGAGTCTGTTCTCCTTATCTGAATGTTTCTCCTTTTCTGAGATCATTAGCTGGTTAGATTTTCACTCAAGCCTTGGTGAGCTGTGCACATGCAGAGCAACAAGCCAGTCAGGGTTTTCAAGGTTGTGGCTTTACCTTGGCACTCCAGACCCATGGAATTGTTTTCATTGACCTCTGACTAAGGGCAGGCTTGAACTTTTCAGGTCTTTGAAGTGTGTTTTGTTCTTCCCATCAAGAGCAGGGCAGCCTTTTCTGAGATGAGCTGGGCTCCATGTAGACCTCACTCTGCCTGGGACTTACCTTGTCACCACTGAACTTGGAGCTTCCTGTGGAGAGAATTCAGGCCTTCCCTGAAAAACAAATGGTACTGGAGAAAACAAATCTGATGGGAAGCACGGAATGTTCTCTCTTGTGTGAACGACTTAAATTTTTATTGTGCTTTTTCAAAGAGAAGACAGCCCTACTCTGCCATGAATCAATGAAGATTTAGTAATACGAACAAATGAACTTCGAATTGTGCTATTGAGTCTTTCAAACTGCACTATCAGGAACAGTATTGTCTGCATCTCTTTAGAAGTGCAATTTGTTCCTAAGCCACAAATACTCTAAATCGTCAGCCATTTTGTGAAAATCAATGAGAATCATGCAGACAGACCTCAGAGTATCATTTCAACCATAAATTATGCACCTGATGAATCCTATCCCATGGTCACAATAGATAACAGAAGACCACGGAAGTATAGCGCCCTTGTTGCTTTTATTTGCATTCCATGTGCTACTTCCAGTGGTGACTGCGAGTGAAACATCAGTTATAAACCTCTTGGCTTTGGGAAACAGGCAACATTTTTAGTGATGTAGTTGAAAAAGTGCTTTCAGATAAATTCTACACAGGATATAATTCAGCATATAATTTATCTTTCAAGTATTCTATCAATTTTTCCATTGAGAAAACTCCTTAGGTTTTCCAAAGCTGATATTCTCCCCTATGAGCTCTGTTCTTTCTCCAACAGTGGCCCATAATGCTTCTTGTAGCTATAAGGAGGTGATTAATCAGTTTAACCTGACAGATCTTAAGACAAGTCTTCAAACTGATAACCTCACAAAACTTCCAGCAGGATCCCAAAAATATCTTGATATAATCTTAGTAATATGGAATCTAATCCTTCTGTTCTTGCAAGTCATTGGCAGTTCTGCTTGAACTCATGGTATGTATGGTATGTGTGTATCCCAATGCAAGGTTATTAAAACCAAAATTGATTCCTAAACTTGTGCATAAATTCATTTTCAGAAGAATGACAAAAACACCTTATAACTTTGGTGCTGAAGAGGATCAAAGGACAATGGATTAAATAATGTGATTTTTTTTTCTCATTGAATTCCTTCATAAAAATTCTTTCATCAGTGTTTTCCTTTGTCTTTTCATTGGTTTTAGTGGATTCACTCCTGTCTTGCTCTGAAGATCACCAAAACAATTCTGTGTAGCATGATGAATGTGCACCCCTAAGTGTGACCCATAGTCCTATTTATGCTTGTCCATCCCATGGTAAGGACTTTCTATTTGCTCTTATGATAGACCTATGCCCAGCCATAACACTCCAGATCTTTCTCTGTGCTTGTCCCATCATTTGAATAATCCTTGTCATAAGACTGGAGACCTGCATTTTGGTCATGTCATGCTGCAAATAAAGAAACACATTAAAAGGTGCTGCTGTCTCTCTGCAGAAGCCCATGAGACCAGCACAGCCAGAGAAAAAATTGGCCCAACTCACCTGTCAGTGCAGAGACTACATGAGCATAGTCACATTTTTCTCCTTTTAGAGACGTTCACAAGTCTTGAGCATGGGGAGGTGGGAGAAGCTCGGCTGTCCCCTGCATTCTTCTCTCACTGTTGCACTTGAACAGCGAATAGATGGAGTCATGAGTACCTCAAACCTGACACAGAAAAGCCAATCAGGTGCCTTTGCTGCTGGGAAAGGTGGTAACTTACTGCTGAATTTAGGTGGGTTTTCAAGGAACGAATGAGAAGAATGCTACCTGAAGCATAATGTGGATACGGCAGCTTGGAGTAGGAAACTCTTTATGGATTCCCCGTGGGTCAGAAGTCATGGGCAGGGATGAACAGACGGTGATGGTCTTGGTTCAGGGACATGCTCTGGGGCTGCTGTGTTCATTCCCAATCAGCAAAAAAAAGCAGCACTGGATGTAAACAACCCCACAGAGACACAGATGAAAGCAAATAAAATAAAATAAAATAAAATAAAATAAAATAAAAGATAAAAATGACAATACACCAGAGTTTTCCCCAAATTCTGTCACTGCTTTTCACATTGGAACAAAAACTGAGTGTAGCCCTTGAAGCATCTGCTTGGCAAGTCCTGTAGATAGCAGTGCAGTTTCCTCTTCAAGCAGGTCACAAAGGCGATGAAAATACACAGGGAGACTAGTCCATAATAAAGTTTCAGAGTAGACCATTGGTATAGAAAGCAACACTAGCAAAAATACATCTTGCACATGTATAGATGAGGTAGAAACCAAGGCCAGTTTCTTCCTTAAAGCTTTTTGGATCCTACCCACATATTTCTTATTTTTGCATAAACCCTGTTGAACTGTTGCTGTGACCAGTTCTTCCTCATTTGAGTCATCCCCTTTCAATACACAAAAGAGATGGTGGTTGTTCTTAATGACAGGAGCTATGGTTGCACCATTTTTTGTTAGTAAATATGGTTTAAATGACTTGGGAAAAAAATATTGACAATTTCTTTTAGAAAAAGTTTGCATCTCTCAATTTTCTGCTTTTATCAAAACCAAGAAATTACTTATAATATCAATTTACTGAAACCTTGTGATTTTCCCGCATCGTAAAATTTTCTTCGAGTTTTGAAAACCTATTTTGATGTTTTCCAGTGGTTCTCAATGATAAAATGTACAGAGAAATAAAATAATTTCTTTGCTTGTTTGTTTTAAACATCATAATTTTAAAGCTTTTGAAGTGAAAGCAGCTTTAAACACTCTTGTAGAAATTACTTTTTATTTTCAGCCAGCCCCAGTGTACTTTAATGCATACAAGAGCAGAGGCAGATATGTGAGTTATGAAGCTAGGGTGAGTTAAACTCACATTGTGTGGTTGCAACTCTGACACACTAATTTTAATTTTGTTTAAGTATTTTACTTGGATGCCTGCAGAGTCTTACAAAACACCCTCTTGCTGAGGACTGCTAGGAACAGATTATAACTCTTGGGGAGTCTCCATCACTGGAAGATCTTATAAAAAGGATTTAACGAACCTCTGACAGGAATAGTTTTGGTTTTCCTGACCCAGTTTTAGGGTAGTGGGGTAGGATAGGTAATGACTTTGTATCACTGACAGCTCTATTTTCAAAAAGGATGGTCTTACTGATCATTTGTGAAAGTCAGTAGGCTCCAATAATTCAGGAGTTGCAAAACTCCTAAAGCTTAGTGGAGGCTGGAAAACATGCATTTCATTCTGGTAAAGCTCTCAGAAAGATAACCCACTCTGACATCAGGGCTGCTGTGGTAGGTATAGTCATCAGTGTCCCAACTGGTCCCTTTAAAGAAGTTTTTGTTTCCTGGATTGCCTGAAAGTATAAAGGCCCCTCTGCAGGAAGAAGTTATCCTGAACAAAGAGGAGATATGGAGTCAAGGTGCTATGGCTTAATGCAGAGACAAGTTATCAGACAAATCTTGAAGGAGGCCACAACATCTTTTGTCTTCTGTGCCGACAGGGCTGCAGTGCACGTGGTGCTCCTGTCTTGCTACCCTTTGTCCTCCTTGCAAAGCCTACTGCCCTCAGTGTGCATAAACTTCCTGAACAGAAAAATGGAACTGACATTTGAATAAGGGCTTTGATGTTTTGATTTCTATGGGCAGAAGCTCTGCTCTTTTGGGGACTTATGTGACCAAGAGAAGGATTTGTCTTCACAGTGAGGCAGCAGCATCTTGTCTTGTCTTCCATTATCTTCACACCTTTGTGTATATCCAGGGCAGGTTTAGTTTATATTTCAATTGAACAGGCAAAAGAACAGTAATTTGAAGTTTTTAGATATCACTGGAAAATGATTTAGAAAAATATTCTCATTGGAAAGTACTCACTGCCTTGATGTGGTCTTGAAATTAAGCCCCAAAATTTGTTATAATCAAACCTTATCCAAAGACAGAGTATATGGCTGCTTTTTCTGAATTTAAATATTGAAATGAAAGCAATAGGTGAGCTTTCCCATTACATACTGAAATGTGATGGTTGCCCAAACCTATCCTACTGAGTCCTTCCAGTTCTTCAAAGAGAAATTGTTATGCTTTTTATCATTATCTATTGCTGATATGATGACCTGTTCCTTCCTTTTTTTCAAATTTTGATTATTACGTTTACAATAAAACATCGGTGTTCTAGACAGAATAAGTACATATGCAGAAATCTCTCAATTTCTACAAATGCTCAAACTTTGCTTGGAAACCCATTGACAGACCTAAAGGAAATAAGTTAGTCAGTAAACACAGACTTCTTCGTTGGCTTCTGGGAGAGGGAGAAAATTGTTCTTAAGTCTTCCTACAAGGGGAAGTCTTCAGAAGTCTGTATGTGCATCTATATGACAGAGCAAAGCTGCTTCAGAAACTTACCTTGTAGTACAGCCCTGTCCTCTACAGATTGAAACGCTTTGGTATGGCTGACAAATCAAGTATGATATCAGGGTTTCTTAGTGAAGTGTTATCACCATTTGTATACAGAGCAGCAGTACACAGCATATACATGAAAAATTTTGTGGGACTGCTTTTTTAACTGGTGCAGAAAACTACTAGTTAGACTGGAAACCACTTAAAGTGTATTTTGAATTGAGAACAATGGGATTTAATGTTTTTAAAATGTACTTAAGACAAATTCTGTGGTAGGCAGTTTGTTCTTCTAGGTGCGTGCAGGGTTTCTCTCAGTAAATGTTTTTCAAAGGTATAAACACTTAAAGAGGTACAGCTCAACATTGATGTAATTATAGTAATTTTTGGTTATTCGTGGCCTGAGCTATAATTTAGAGATTCAAAGACCAACCATGCTTAGTAGTCACCATGTCTAATGTGTTCAGCTCTGCAGTTCTGAGCCAAGAATGAGTGGTATGTGCATACCAGAGCAAATGGGGAAAAAAGGTCTGTGAGTATTCATTGAAATTCAAAAGTCAGTTTTAATTCAATGATGTTCATGGAATGTTCCTATTTACTTCCTAAAATCAGATTTTGGGCATTTGTGCAAGAAACCGACCAGTGCACAGTTTTGCCCCATGCTTTCATTGCAAAGTAATTTTAAACAGAATATTTTACAGCATGGATTTATGGAAAATATTGAAAACATGAAATATTAATAATATTTTCAAGCTGAGTTCTGTTGGTTAGATGGTATCATGACACTGTGACAGTTCCCTCTTGGATGCTTTTCACCCAAGACCAAGTGTCTACAAATCAAACTACACAGACCGTTTTGAAGTAATACAGTCTTAGGTCTGGGGCATTCAGAAGTATGCTAAGAAAAATAAGTAGCTTTAAATTTAAAGAAATCAGGAATCAAGAGATTATGTTTGATCCTAACTTTTTCTTTTTCCCCACTGGTTTGGTTCAGGAATGATGGTCTTGCCACAAGTAGAGCTGCATAGGACTAGGCAAGGAGTGTGTGATTCAGACTAACTGCATACATGCAATGGATACACCCATGGCATTAAATTTCAGGTTCTTCTAAGTCTAAAATGATTGCTTTTTAAACAGTTGCCTCACCAGAGACAAGATTTTGTGTTTACCGTTACCAAACAGGTAAGTTAGAAGCTGCAGTGGTGGAAGGAATTGCTGAACCTCAGCTATGGTTTCTAGAATTTTGAAGAAATAGTAGTATTTCCTGAGTTACAAACACCGATATAGACCCTATATAATAGAATTATAGAATGGTTTAAGTTGGAAAGGACCTTAAAGCCCACCCCCTGCCATGGGCAGGGACACCTTCCACTATCCCAGGTTGTTCCAAGCCCCGTCCAACTTGGCCTTGGACATTTCCAGGGATGAGGCAGCCACAGCTTTTCTGTTGAGGACAAAAAGGATGAAAGGAACTTAGTGGGTGAGATATACATGACAAAAGTTCTCTGTGGGAGGGAAAAAAATTGCTCTTTTAAAGAAGAAATAAAGATATCATTTCAGAAGGAACCTGCGAAGAAATTAATTTTTCAAGGTGTTCATTTAAAATTTGAAAGTTTTTGACATGTAAAGGGCTTAGCAGGTCCATGAAATAACATAATCTTTTAGTTATGCTCCTACCATCCATGTCAGTCTATTTATATATCTGCCTAGGGTTAAGATCAAGGGCATTTTTCAAAAACTTTCTTAAATTCCTGGATTGCAATTCAAGTAAAAATCAAAGATACGTAAGAATATCTTGTGACTTGAAAAGTTTTCCCTCTTGATGTTAAAAATGCTGCTGGAGATCTCACTTCCTTCCAGTGCTTCTCAGTGTGATCTGAATTACTCAATTCTCACTAACTGATAAAGAAGAATTTTTTTAATTAAATATGAAATTCCAGATGCCTTGTTCAATACATTTCTCCTAAGATTGGTAATGAATTGTAGAGGACAGGGAAATTCAAGTATTTGGTTTTTAAAAATAGAAATGTGGGGCTATGAGGTTTAAAGAATGAAACTGCAATTGCAGAGGAGAAGAAAACCACTATCAGAGCAAAGAAAAGGGTCACAAAACATCACATGAGAATTTTATCTACTACAGTTTTCAGGGTGTTCCTCAAGTAATAATAATATATAATCCTAATAATATGCCGAGACTGAGGTCTGAGGTTTCTGTGCTTGTCTGGCTATGAGGTCAGGATCTTTTGCCCATGTGTAGGAAAAATGCATGTGAATGTGTGTGTACACTCCTGTTGTGCTCCCTGTATAATGGGGAACATCTGTCTGATGAAATGTCACCAGCTGACTGCATTTTTTACAAGTATATTAAAGCAAATTGTGCAGCACCATTCTCTGTTAGTTATTTGCATATCTTCAGATCAGATGTGAAATGAAACCTGGAGACAGCACACAAAAAATTTCCTTCCATTGGTAAAATCTGGGGGAGATCCCTCATGGTGGTTGGAAAAGGTTTCACTGAAAACACTGGACAGTTCTCAGCTGCCATCTCAGTCTCTTCTGAGTTAGAAAAGTAATTTCACTGTGGTTTTCGTCTGGTGCACACATGGAAAGTACTCCAGACCCTGCAGAGGCTCTGTTGTAATATGGGGAAACAGTGGCAGATACAACAGCAGCTTGAGTGGAGGATCTAAAACATAGTTTTATATTAATCCATGACAATTGACTAATGAAGTCATCCAAACTGGGCAAGGATACAGGAGACTGAGCTAGGAAGCCAAGAGCTGTGTTGTGCTTTTAGGATGCAGATGTGCTTAAGGCGTTGGGCCTGCAATACTCAGAGGCATGTGCAAGCCAAATTGTGGCTCAAAGATTCCCCAGCCAGAGCCCAGGGCTTGTGTCTGCCTGTTCAGGAATGATTTGGCATTTTTACGATATGCAACAATCACCAGTTTATTTGGACACCCTTTTGGCCAAATTCTGGGCTCATTTCAGTGACCTTACTGCTCCTGCATTTGTGTAAGGGAGCAGAGGATTTATTTTTGTGTGTTGCCTTTTAGGCAATGGATGTGCTGAAATCCTAGGAAAAGCTGGAGCTATCTACTATGTTTCACAAAACAGATCCAAATCAGGTTATAGACTGATTATTTTACTCTGTTAGGCTTCCTGAGAGAAATTTAAATGATGAACATTTCTAACAAGCAACAGTTCTCTTCTACTCTCTTTCTATTTTTTTTCTTTACATTAATTAATAAATGATGCAGAAAAGTAACTCTTCTCCTGCACTTTATGGAAATGAAGGATCTGTACTATGTAAAAGGAAGCTTCAGGTCAAGTGGTCAGCAAGTTGCTTCCAAATTTCTCTACACTGTTGCAGACTATACTGGTATATATATTGCTATAAACCATTGAATATGACAATTTAAATTGTGATAGTAAGAGTAAGCATAGCCTTCATGCTCCAGTAGTTTTTGGAGGCCTTTGTAGGCAGGAAATCTTCTACATCTGGAAAACATGGTTCAGCATTTCTGGTTCTGTCAGACAAATCTTCTGCAGAGTTCATGCTGGGCTTCACACTTAGCCCCTATACCCCATGCACAATTATTTTGTGCTTACCTGTTCATGACAATCATCTCTACAGATCTTTCCCTTTTGCTGATTTTGGTTAGTTTTAGTGCAGTTAAGCATGCATTTTGCAAGGAAACTTGTTTTCAGAAATAATATGGTCTTGAAAGATTTAATGTTGAAAGAGACCTTTGTGATGTATTTCTCCTGCCTCTGCTACTTCTGATTCCCAAAAATGCCTTAGGAAAAAAAAAACCCTGAGCCAGAAGAGACGGAGCAGCTGCCCACATCTCTACTGTTTAACCTTTAGTGGTTTGGGGTAGGCAGAGTCCGATGCTGACAGGTGTAACGATGGGAATGGTCATTAGGCTGTTTTGAGATCAGTGTTATGACCAGTGTTCCATCAAAGATTCAAGAAAGTGGCGGAATCCAAGTGAAGAAGGGAAATTGGCAGGGAGGTGCTCCTTGATTTAGAGATGTTTGTTCTTATTTTCCCAACCTCTGATTCCTTTTATTGCTTAATTAGGTCCAAATGCTCCATATTTTTCCCTCCTTCTGCTCCTCAGGCCTTGAAATACAATGCCATCAACTGGCAGTGCATCTTGCCCGTGACCTCTGCACTTCCTGGTGGCTGATGGAGAGTGTAGACCCACCTTCAAGTCATGTAGAATTGTCACACACACTTACATTTGACTTTATTGTTCTCTTGCATGTTTGGTGATTTCTTTGCCCCTTCCTGGGCTAACCAGGTGTCAGTCTGCCCACACCAAGGAGACAAGAAATTGAGGAGAGCAGATAGATATTAGCCTTGAGGTAGGAGCCAGCCCTCCCACTTGGAGTCTAAGGTTGCGCCTTACTTTGATTGCTGCTGGGTAATCAGCTTTTATGTAGATGAGGAAATGTGCTGCACTTGTGTGAACGATTTACCATGTCCTGAGGCAGAACCTCTGCCTTTTGATTGGAGGGTGGACCTTCAGCTCCCTGTTTATCTTTTGGTGCTGACACAAGAAAAAACCTCTCAACCAAAGTATGTAAGAGCTTGGCTTCTGATGGCTGGGAGAATGCGTTTCAAAGCAGCCCATGTTACACAGCTGGTTTATTGATGTAGCAGCTGCAGAGGAAAGAGGGAGACAGAGGAGGCATGGATCTGGGAGTTTCCTCCACAAAGGTTTGTTCGGAAGTTAAAAGCATGAACATTTCTTGAATATTTTTGTGCTGATGTCAGTGTAATCTCTGAGCAGGTTCTGTGCCAATGATTTGGAATTTCCTGGGGAAAAATTGTTGTGTCAAAAGAAAATGTCTGAGCAGCTCTAGAGCTTA
>JAWWLZ010000094.1:6781915-6811590 GCA_035041345.1 Poliocrania exsul | reverse complement strand
AGTTTGAAAAATGAATTTGCCATGGCTTTAAATAATGGTAGGAGTTCTTATGGTAGGAAGGAAAGAAAAATTGTAGTGGGTTGGGATTCATCTTGTCCTTCTTCTTTTAATATTTGCTTCAGTACTTTTGTTCCCCTTTGAATGTGGGCAAATGCTCAGAACTAGAACAAAATCCCTACATTCTCTCTGCCCCTTGCTGTGTGTGGAAACTCCTCTAAGAGTATTTTCCCAAAGAGGCAGTCTGGCAGCCTGTGAGAAGAGAGCAAGCACTTTTCCCTCCCTCCTGCACTGTTACCTCACTTCAAGTCACATGAGGCACTTCCCTCCAGCAGCACATCATGTTCTTGGAGAAAACAAGTCCTCAGCTTCTCAAGGTCACTGGTATTGTTCTGTGTCTTGCAGAGGGAGCTTGTTCCTGCAATCAGACTTCCTTGATGTCCTTCTCTCATTGAGGGAATCAAAGAACTCCATTCGTGAAAGGCTGACAAGCCCTGGCATACTTGGAGAGACCAAACAAAGGTTAGTGTGGGTGGATATCATGAGTCATTTCTATGACTAAGAGGCTGGTATAAACTACCCCTTCCTGGTAATTTAAATTTATTAAGGTCATGGGCCATCTAATGAATCAGTGTGTCTAAATGAATCCAAGTGTGATGCTCATGATGTTAAACACACACAAAATATTCAGGTGAAGGTAAAGATTTAGTTCTCTGTGATCTAATTCAGTATGAGGCCTTTATTCCTGCATGTGCTATCAAAATGTGGTTAGCTGGTGCTGCTGACGTGGTTCTTCTGTTTCCTGCTATTTCCTGTTATTGATGCTGGACTTGGACAGTCAGCACTTACTAGAAGCCACTAAAATGCCTTGTATGGTCTTTGAAAGGACTTTTCTGGCCAGAGTCAGAATGGAGGAGATTCCCCTGTTTTCGTGGTTCAAAAGAGAACGGACTCACTAACCCCAAACTACTTGAGATATTTCTGTCCTTAATAGTAGAATTTGAATTAACAGCGGGGAATTTAGGTAGTGGTTTAACTTCAGATGCCATGTACTAGTAGAGGGCAATGAAAGTTGTATCTGAATGCAAAAGAAAATTTCACACACTAAATATAAGTAAATATCAAGCAAAGGTGCAGTGGACACCATTTGCATCTGGGAGACTACAGATCCTGAATCCTTAGCAGTGAACAATGCAGTCCCCAAGAGCTGATGACTGGCAGTAGCTGACGGAGCAAGGAGAGGGAACACTTACAAAGTATGCCCTGCCAGACCATTTTTTGTGTTGCTGCTCCAGTTACAGCTCTGTCCCCACGTCTGTCAGCCCTCTTACAATGACAGCTGTCAGTTCATTCCCACCCTGTTTGGTTGCATCCAGTCTTTCAAGCATGTTTTCCTCCTGGTTGCCTGCCTCACTTGCTCTTGCTGACAACCAGATCATGATGCAACCTATGTTTTGTTCATGTGTGGTCACCAAATAAGTCAACAGGTCATTTAGGGAGATTAAGTGGCTGCCTCTGAGTGGCAGCAGAGCCTACAGAAGCAGCTCATAACCTTCCAGTTATCGACCAGGAGTGGTGGGGCTGGCCTTTTGGGAGTCACCTGAGAGGCCTGGAGTAGAAGATGAAAAACATCTTGTTCTGAGTGTCTGGCATCCAGGAGAGGAAATGAACTTGGGTTTATGGCATGGGTAGCAAAACAACAGGAGGTCAGATCATGGAAATGCCTTTTAAGTGATGTTTGTTCTCTTGCAGCTTTCAAAGCAGCTGATAGATCTTTCTGTAGGAAGGACTCAGCTGACTGAGTTGGCAGAGGACCCTGTAGTTTCTCACCCAGATCCCACCAATAGTGAGGAATCAGTGTGGGATGTCTGTAGACTTTAGTTTTACAAACCAGGAAGTCTTGACTGCTCTCCAGGATCCAGCTGCAGACTCCCAGGCCTGCTGATATTTTCAGATACATGAGAGCTGTGAATTCTTTGTAGAAAAAGAGCTTCATGTAAAGGTCTTGAAAGGATGCAATAAACCCCCCCACATAAACAGTGATGTACTACCTAACAACCCTGTCTCTTGTGTTTATGACAACCTTTTCTTTCTTTGTAAGTGCAAGAAACCCTTGTATTCACTGTGATCTTCAATATGGGTTCATGTTTATGCAGGTATGCTTTGATTAATGCCTTTATTGTTAGTCCATAGAATGCAACTCTAGTTTAAATTTCCATTTTGCTGGATACAATCTTACTTATTTTATACATTACTGGGTAGAATATTTTTGTTGGTTCTCTTACAATGGTAAGTGCTCTTCTCTCCCGGGTCACCACCAATGCTTTTACATTCTGATAGGTTCAGTCTTGCTGCTGGCACAGATCATTGTGACTTCATGTCCAAAAATGTATGCCCTGTTAGGCATGCTGAAAAGATGTTTCATTACTGCTATGGAACAGAGTTCACTCAACTTACCTCTGATTGAAATAGAAAGGTGGGTCTTAAGTGAATTTCCCCCCTTTTTCCTATCAGCAGCTATCTCTGCATGTGTGAGTGTGTCTGTATGTGTATACCCACATCAGCTACTTAGGAACTGTGCTTTGCTTTCCATGTATAAAACTGCTTTGAAAAACTGTTGAGCACAGAGATTTCCATCTTACAGATGAGAAACTGAGGCACGGGGAAATTGGAAACTAGATTTTCTCCATTCTGAGACATAAATTCTGAATGAGGAACTGATGCTCAGAGAGCTACTGAACAGCAGATTTTCTAGGATATCTTGAACCAGGTACAGCAAACAGTAAAGGAGCAGAAGTTAAATCACACTGTCCTGTTTGGTGGCATCCTGTTGCTGAGACCTTTCTGACATGAACTTATATATTTGTGTTCACCAGACTGCAAGACCAGACAAGGCTAATTTTATCTGGGCATCCAGCCTGAAATGGCTCGTTCCCAGTTTCTGGCTCTTAACATTTTTTGATGACATCCTGCAAACTCTCCTTAACCTTCAGATACTCAAAATATTCAGACTTCTAACTCAGCTGCTTTATCATTATCTATCCTGGCATGGAAGGATCACCCTGGACATCCTTATGGAGGAAGGGCTGGATGTCCATATGCTGCTCAAATGTTCAGCAGAGCTTGCAAACTGACATCAGGTGGTGGCTGTATGTCAGATATGGTGGTTTAAAGTGGTGCTGGTCCAGGATATTTGGCTCTTAATTTGTGTTTGATAATTGGATTGCTTCTGAACTTGTAACATGTGCATGGGGTAGAAAAACACATACAGAGTAAGGGAACAGAATTTATGCCACCCCTTTCCATGTTTTCATCCAAAAATCTAATCTGTATTCACAGAAGCAATTTGGTTGGCCTAAGCTAGACCAAGAAACACAAACCCAGGGAGGAGGGTGAAAATATGCTCCAAATAACTGTGTTCCAGTTGTGCTTTCCCCTGATAACATGGTGTGGGCAGTCTGAATCAAACCTCCTCAGCAGTGAGTGAATGTCTGCTTGGTTATAGCCTGACTTTACAGACAAGAGAAAGCAGTGATAAATTGCCAAGTATTTTTTTAAAGGAACCTCAATTAATAAGCACCTCATACAACAATTCTGACAGAACTTAGGCTGCAGACTGGCTGCAGAGTAGATTTAAAGCTGCTAGAAGAGAAACAAAAACTCTGTTGGGCAACATCAAAATGTTGACCACAGGGGTCTCTCCAGTGCACAATATCCTGGGATACTAATAAAAATAAATTAATCCTTCCAGCCAACTTAAATATCCCTTGACATAAAGAATTTAGATTCACTATTTTTAAACACTGAAGAAAAAAAATTATCACTTGTGCAGTGTTGTTACAAGATTTCTCCCATAGCCCTTAACTCAGGCATATTTTATAGTATGCATTAATACATAAGCGATCACACAGAGTGGTTTATATTTAACAAGAAAATAGGAATAGAAAATTACAATATGTGCAGAATAAGAGCAGATTGAACTTTTTCTGGGCCATTGGATGTTAAAACCTGCTGTCTCCATGGGGGTTTGCCAGAATTCCTCCTTGCACCAACAGCAGACAATGAACTAGATTGTGACTCCATGGAGCTGAATTCCTCCAAGCAAATAGCTGGGATGGATAACATGCCATGCCCCAGCTTCTGGTGCAGTACTTGCTAACTCAGAATTTCCTAGCTTTTCAACAAGTCCTCCATTACAGGGAAGGACAGGATGGCTGGAGGGTCAGTGCTAGAGATCAGTTCTTCTGTAGTTTTGGGGATTTACTGGACAGCAACTGTGCAGAGGGGCAGCAATGTCTCCTGCTGCTCTGCAGGTATGTGGCAGAAGTCTGAGATAAGACTGTCATAGCTGAGGCAGTCTCTGCAAAGAATGGGAGATCTTATCAGGATTTGGTAAAAACCATGTTTGTCTGACGAAAACATTTTCAAGAGATGAATTCTTTCATTGCTGCCCTGCTGACACATCATACAATCTGCTGGTCATCGTGTGAATAAAACTTATGCTGAGGAAATAGACTTGAGGTGCAAGAGGAATCACTGACACATTGAAAAATTTATCTCAGAACATTGCAAGGCAGCCACATGTACAGCATTACCGTGTACTGGGTCACCTGTCTTCTTCCTACTCTGTCACAATGTGCATGGATGTAAAAATCATCCCGATTTTATTTACTGAGGACCAAGCAGAACTTGTCAACAATGTAAAGGACTGATCACATGCCTTTCAGTGGAAAAGTTCATCATAGTCCCCAGAAAATACCTAAGAATATACAACTATTTTTTTGTTTGTTTTTTTCTTGAGCAGTTGCTTTCAGCATAGCCGTAGTGTTTGACCATGATTCTCAGAGTGGAAAGCTTACTTGCTTTTAAGGAACCAGTCTGAACAGTAATAACAGTGATGAAATTTCTCTTTATGGCTGGTGACTGACTCCATACTCATTTGAAAAAAGTCTGGCATGTCCAAAGACTAGTCAGGTACCCAATAAGACTCTGACATCCACGTCAGGGACAGCTGCTGCTTTGTGTTTCGGCTGTGCAAGTCATCCCATGGAGAAGTGGCACAGATCTTGCTTGTGATTTTGGTATCTGATAAGATGTAATTTGAGGTTTCATCTTTCTGTGGCTACAATATATAACTCCATCTTAAATGCACTGAAGTAACGCAACAAATAACTCCTTTTGCTGGCATCCATACCTGATGTTTCTTCCAGAATCCAACAATCTGGGTGCTCTGTTTCTCAGAGCTGGGCTGCCACTGCATGCAGTCTCTGAGTTCCAACTGCAGCTGAGCCTATGGCTGTCTGGAAACACCTTGGGCAGGATGGGAATCTGGAGAGCCTAAAGAGCCTGGCTCTACATTAATGGGTAGTTTGGGTTTCTAGGCAGTACTGGCCTTTCAACATGAGTCAGGCCATCTCTAGATGGTCCACTGAGGTGAAAAGCTTTGCTGAAAGACTGGGTGGGTTCCCTTATTTTCAACATAGGACTTAAGACAAAACTGCTGCTCTGAGGGACATTACTTGTTAAATTCTTGGATGCACGTGGAAAAGCTGTACTCCTGTTCTGCTCTGGTGTAAAGCAGGAGGATGCCACTAGAAGTTTAAGAGCTGGGACTGAAAAGTGATGCATAGCTATACTTCAGTCTTTTTTGTGTATTGTTTAGCATACATGCCCTCTATTAATCTCCTTTAATACCCTAGGCTGAACCTGTGATCTGGGCTTCAGGCAGAAGTCTCTGCTCCTCAGTTGCTGTTGTGGGTGGGCACTGAAGGCTGGCAGTCTCCAAAAGCCATGCAAACCACAAGAGGCAAGCCCCTGATGGCTGGAGACCAAGGAAGGCTGCCAGGTGACTGTTCTGTGCAGCTGGAGGTTCAGCCCATTGCCTTAGGCTGACCCAGTCCTGCTGGAATGATTGCAAGGTTGCCCATTGATTTAGTGAGGGCTGGGTGGGGGACGAGCCCGAGACAAAGGAAGCATTAATTAGAACAGGGATGTGTGAGAGAGGCTGCAGATTTCAGAGTGAATGGGAGGGGACAAGGATTTCTACAAAGCACTAGGCAACTAAAGATGGGAAACGGCAGACAGTCCAAACCTGGGTCTCAAAACCCATGAGGTTCCATCCCACAGGAGACATGGGAAGTTCAGATCTCTGTGGAGAAGAAAGGTCATGCATAAATAGCACAGAGTTAAGTTTTGCAGGGCTCCATCATGATCAGGAGGCAGAGACTGCAGCTGTTCTGCTGCTGTGTGGCTCCTTGCTATGCCTGCCCTAGGAAAAGTACCCTCAGGACCCAGCATATGGGCAACTTGTCTGGTCCAGCTCTGTTGTACACCAGCTTCCAGGACCTCCTTGCTGCTTTCTGTCTGCCTCAGCTAGCACAAACCACTGAGGCAGGGTGCTGGAATAACACTTTGGGTATGACTTTCATCTTTATTGACTTCTGTTCTCAGTCTTGGTGTTTCCTCTGGCTGTGGGCTATCCTTTTGCCTAGCAAGTAGACAGGCCACATGAGATGAAGCTGTGTCCAAGTTAGAGGTTTTCCAATGTAAAAATGACTTTCTGGCAATTTCTCAGTTTTTATTTATGAATTTTGTAATTCACTCACTGAGTTCATGGTGTTACATTAATTCCTGCAGCTACAGGAAGATATTTAAAGGCTGCATATTCAGTTGATTTCACCTGTCCATTGACTTTAGAGGGTGTTGCCAGTTCCCAATAGGTGTTAGCAAAATTCAGGCCACTACTACATCAGCTCAGGCTCTCAAGAAGGCTGGAGTATTGCTCCAAGAGCTGCACTCAGAGCAGTCTGAATGGAGGGGATCACTGAGCTCCAAAAATTACTTTGTCATGTATTTAGAAGTGTGGTGTTTGTCAGTGCAGCAGCCTCACTTTTCTGAAGTACCAAATAGCAGAAGGAAGGTTTATGAGTGAGAAATCCAAGTTTGGGCAAAAATGCATTTGATTAGCACCCATCTCAGTGAGGAAAACTCCTTGAAACCTGTGACATTGAGCTAATACAACATATAAAACCTCATTTAACATATAAAGCAAATTAACTTTGCAATGTAGCTTTGCACTAGGTCCACCATTAAGATTTATATCATGAAATACATGGGCATCTTCCTGGCAACAGATTTCATTTTGCCTGCCACATGGATCTATCTCACTGCCTCATAGGATGTTAGGAGTTTGGCTCAAGCTCATGGTCAGTTTTTAGCCAGTTATTGCTTTCATGGCTGGAGCATGATTTTATACATCTTTTTTGAGAAAGAGAGCTTCATGCTAGCTGCCAGGCATCAGAAAAGCTCCTTAATTGCTCTCCATAGAATCTCCTGACTAGAGAGAGTTCTTGTTATCTTTAAGCAGTCCTATTTGTGTTGAAGGATCAAAATCATTCACAAAGAAAACAAAACCATCTCCTTTTCCCATGATGCTTCCAATTATCCTAGATTGCTGTCTCTCTCAATGAGTAATAGGTCATCCAAAAGCTAGGACATATTACGGAAATAGCCTGTAAGCCTCTTCCCTGGAGTGTCTCACAGAATTTAGACTCCCTACATGGGGACTGAAAGGTAGACCACGATAAGAGCTCATTGTACATTATAGCAGGAAAATGCTACTCCTGCCACTCCTAAGGCTACCTCCTCTGACCACAGGAGACTGGCAGTGGGCCTGTGGAAGTGCAAGGAATACTCTTCCCAAGGAGAGGAGATAGACTGGATTCTCCATGTATGCTTCACAGGAGAGCACTTCAAAGCCAGTGAGAAGGGTGGCATATTCCTTCTGGCTGAGGGATGAGTGCTGTGACTTGTAGGAGAAACACAGATCTCTATCTCCTAAAGAACCAGAAACCAGCTGAAGATCAGAGATAAAGAGCTGGAACCCAACATTCATTGAAGTCCCTGTGGCTGCACCAAACCAAAAGAAAGAGCTCTGGGGCTTTCTCCGGCATCACACAGCCAGCAAGTGGTTTATCACAGATTAGAATCAGACCTCTCTCTCTAACCATAAGCCTTCACCACATCCTCTTATTTGCCACTGTTTGGCTGCACACTGACAAGCACTGAAAGGAAACAGTGTAAAGAGATGTGGTTATGCCACACCTGGCAAATGTCTACAGGGGCAGAAACTGTTACAAATGTCATGCACACTTATAAATGTCTCTGATTGCACCATCCTGCTTGTGTTCATGTCTGGAAAGTCACATGGCTCTTCCCAGTGCACATTACTTGTGTGTTTAAATGATATGCCTTTGTAAAAAAAATGCCACTTGAGGGCTTGTAAAAATGCAGAAGTCTTTAAGAAGAAGCAAATTACTCTAACTTGTAATTTCATCGAAAACATGGCAAAAATAGCCATACCCTTCATATCCCAAGGAGGAAAAGGTGATGGAGATTTATGCTTTTCCTTGAACATACAGATTTATAACAGTGTGTAATGTACATTCATTTCATCCATATTTATAACTGCATTGATGCAGAGTCTGGTATCCATTACTTTAATCTATGTAACTTGATCATCAGAAATTTAAACCATAATTTTTAGCACATATCACCAAGAATTTCAGTTTTATTCAAAAAAGAAGAGTATATGAAAGTCCCAGCTGCAATTAGTTATTAAAACTGAACTTCTTTACTTAAATACATCTGTTTGTTCACATAGATTCTGTTCCATTCTGCCTTGTGCTGCGTATTTTACTTCAGGTTAATCCTACAACAACTCACTACAAAATACCTTGAGGGAAGAAGGAAAAAAATGCAGTTAAGGATCATATTTGGAAGAATTCCTGTAAATAAATCTTTTACATCTTGGCAAAGTGAAATCAGAAATTGAAGAGTCAGTGACAGCAGTAGCCTCTAGTCACTTAGAGTGAAGTGGAAAAAATAATTCCAGGCCAAGATCAAAGGCTCCAATTGACAGACAGCAGAAATTAAACCCAGATACCATTTCACAAACATGGAGCGAATGACGTTCACCACATGGTTATTGTCCAGCACTGGAAAATAAAACATCTGTACTCCTCAAGATACTGAATGGATGACCCAGAACTGAAATTATTCAGTTGCCTGGTACTACAAAGGTGTTCCATTGGTTTTCTTCTCCCATTTTGAATTTATTCTTTCAGCACCATTAAAAGGTAAAATACATGAAGTGTTAGAACGCTGATAGTTGAAATGGCTTTCATTTTTCTCATCTTCAGGTCTATGTTTTTCTCTTCATACTACAGGTAAACATCAATAATTCTACAAATTTCAGTGGGTTTAGTTTGAATACAGCAAATAACACAGTCTTACATAATACTGATGGGACCAGAATGCCATGGTGTTGGAGGAGCATTGTTTAAGTATCACAGTACATGCACTTTGTGCTTTCTAAGGGAGTTAAATGACATAATTTTTCACAGCTTTTTTTTCTTCTCTGCCTTCCTCATTGTTTTCCTCCTTTCAGAACCATTAAGTTGCACAAAAAAGTCCAAAGGGAATGCAGAGTACATATGGGATCTTGCTGGTGAAATGTTTCCATTACTGGGTCCAGCAAGGTGATTCTTTTCATTAAAAGGCACAAAATATGAAAATCACCACTGAAAAAGACAAATCCTTTGCCATTTAGAATGAATTTTTGATTGAGAACTTTAATTAGTTCTGTCTTACTATTCTCACTCCATTGAGTTAT
Organism: Poliocrania exsul; assembly: GCA_035041345.1. Taxonomy (NCBI): domain Eukaryota; kingdom Metazoa; phylum Chordata; class Aves; order Passeriformes; family Thamnophilidae; genus Poliocrania; species Poliocrania exsul. Next base: position 6,801,920 of record JAWWLZ010000094.1, on the reverse strand, counting down.
CACTTGAATAAGTTTGATGTGTTGGCTGTCAAATTATTTTTGTTAGGTAAGAAGTAGTAGGAGAAAGACAACTTAGACTTTAGGGCAAATAGACCTCCAAAATAAAAGGAGAGTACCCTGTTACAAAATACTACATTTGTTTTAATAATATTATTGTTTTCTTTACAATAACCTCTATATTAAAGTGTGGAATATGTGGAAATAACTTATTAAACCTAGAGTGCAGGGCAAGTTTTTCTTAGAATTTTTCAAAGTTTGTTGTTGTAATGGAAAGATCTTGTCCACCATAACTAAAACAAAAAAATGTGTTCCACAGCCACATTAGTCCTATTTTATAAGAGCTAAAGTTGACCTGAAACAGTGACAAGACGCTGAAAATTGGAAGACAGAAAAAAATCAGGCCTTCTCTTTTCAAACTTCAAAGCATTTCCTCCACAGTTCATTAAATGTAGTGGCTGGCTGGATTCAGAGCTAGACATGCCCAAAGTAAGGTTTTACAAAAGTAATCTGTTCTGTTTCAGATTTTTCTTCAGCTGCATTGCAGTTTCCCTCTTTATCCGCAAATGCAGAATAAAACATCAGCAAGGATGAAATAGACATGTCTCATCTCCTTGAGAAATGCAGGAGGTATGCTGGGCCTCTAAAAAGTTCTCATTTTCTGTTTGACTTGGAGAAGTTCCAAGAAATTCAGCTACTCACCAGAAACATATCTAAAACTCTTACTCAACAACATTTAGCAGAACATCTCAAAACCACAGCATCAACCATGAGTTTCCTCTGTTGTTTCTCCTGGAGAGATCATGAAAACAGTCTATTTTCCAGAGGTAGATGAATTATTTAAACAAAAACAGAGAAAAACCCAGATGAAAAATTCCACGCATTCTTTTTTCTTCCTATATCTCCCTGTTCTAGCAGTCCAGCTTCCAGAGAGCACCAAATGCTTTCTCTCTTAAGCTACCTTCTGTTGTATCCTCGTGCTAAGTATTGCAGCAGCCCACACAAACGAGATGTACCAGAGCAACAAATAAATCACTTGCACATTTCAGTCCCTACAGAGACTTTCTTTCAGATGTTGTTCTAGGAGTGGGCAGAGGTCCACAGACTCATTATGCTGTGAGGCAGTTCATCCCTACCAAACCAGGCACCCTTCAAGACTTGTTATCGTAACAGCCCAATTTCTCCACATTGAGCAACTCCCACCACCAAAAATATGTAAAGTGACAGCACTGCATCTCCATTGTGCTGTTTGCTGAAGAAGCTGATCATTGTGTTGTCTGCACCTACATGGTGAAGTTAAGATCCAGCTGCTGGGGTTTTTTAAAGACATCTAAATTTTTCCTGCTGGTGAGACGAACAGCAATTTTCTGTCAGTCATCATGTTTCCCACAGCTGCCATCACACCACTTGAAAACAGACCCCAGGTGACCTGAATCCCAGATCCCCTCAGCCTAGGCAATATGTGAGTTGCCATATGTCGCTGTGGGTAATAGCTGACGCTGAACAGGTGTATGTCATCACAGTAGACCATCTGGAGGGCAGAAGATATTAAAAAAAAAAAAGAAAAAAAAAAGAAGAAGAAATAAAGGTACGTTTCCAGTACACAAAGCTTTTGGATTACTTTTTCTACCAAGCCCTTGCATACAATGGCTGGTTTTTTGTTTTCTTTCATACAAGTACCTTTCAATAGCATTACTTAAAATGGAAGAAACCATTACACATGTTTTGTTGAACCTGATTCTGCTATTGTTTTTCAGTGGTCTACCTTCAAACTTGATTAAAACCTGTACCAAAAATGCAAAGATTGCATTAGGGTTCATTGCTTTATACTCTTTCCGTTAATCTCAGCAGTGGGGAGCTGGATGTCCCAAAATTAACTGTTATACATAAAGCAGTAGTTGACAGGGTAGTAGCTGTGTTGAAGAGACCTTCTGAAACATCACCCAGCACTCATATGAACTTTGATTAGTGGGAATGGACAGAGAAAGCTGTTGAAAATATTCTGGTTATCCCACTTACCTCTGTGAGCTGAATCAAAGCAATGGCATCTGTTCTCTGATAAGGAGTTTTCAATTTTGAATGGTTCTTCAACATTATATCAGGAAATCTGAATCTAGATGCTCAAATTTTGGAAGGGTTGGGTTGTTTTGTTTTGCATTGGTTTGGTTTCTATTGGGTTTTTGGGCATTTTCCCCCCTAGAGACAGAAATCTAACATCTGTGAAGTACAAAGCAAGTCCTCTCTCAGTTTGATAAATAATAAAAAAGGAAAATGGGTGGTGACAGGCTTTGATTTGACAACCCAAAACTAAGTGTGGAATTTGTAGGACCTATCACTGCTAACATCTCAAGGTGCTGTGTCATAAAGGTATAGTACCTCCAAAGTCCAGGACATTCTGATTTAGGATCCTGGCTGACTTGTACTGTAAGGTTTGGATATACCTGGAACCTTCCCAAACAGTATTTTTTGTCCAGGTTTAATTTAGACTCCATACATAGTAGCACTATAGTTTGTTAAAAATAGATAATTTGTGCAAATAAAAGCTGGGTGGCACTATTTATGTTTGGTTTTAAACTTCAGGATAACTAACATGGTTTTTTACCATCTTAGAGTAATCTAGTTGAGTTACAGGGTTTTAACCATTTAGGGATTTTTTAATTTTTTTTTTTTTTTTTTTGTAGTTGAGGGAAGTGGAAGGTTGATTTGGTTTGGGGTTTTTTTAAACATCTCTTTTAATAAATGACCCTAACAAAAGCCACTATAAGTGCCTTTTGTCCTTGTTTCAGTCCCATTTGAATGTCTTTTCTAGAACTATGTATAATGCCAATAACTTTTATATTCTAATTATTAAACCTCTCTTAATTCTTGATCCAAAGGTTGCAGGAGTCAATGAAAAATATCCATTGTCTTTTGTAGGTTTCATTGCCCTTTTAGAGTTTTATAAATCAATATAATTTTGTAAGTTAGTATTTCATGTTCATAAAATGATAATAATGTGTAATATTTAAGGTAGTCCTTTGTTTTAAACAAAAGAGAACATAATACCTCTGAATCTCAGAACCAAATGATTTTACTCATTTTCTTATTACCATGGTTTCCAGATGAACAAGATATACAAAGTGTGCTTTCAGATCTTAGGAGCAAAAAATGAATTCTTAGTGTAACTCCACAGAATTTAACAGAGTTTACATCAGGGAGTAATTTTGCCCAGCAGGATTAGACAAGTCATTTACATAAAATTGGTACTGTACATCATGTGTCAAGTTGATGAATTTGCTGAGAGATTGACTTTATAACAGTGGGTTCGTATCACATGTTATAATTATTTGTATCATCCTCATCTTCTTATTGTGATGTGCATTACACATCCCAGAGGAGTCTGATAAAGGACATGGAATGCAACAACATGCTGCTGAAACACACGGCAGCTGGAGAAAAAACACATAGGCTTTCTCTTTGGAGATTGCAAATATATCCAGAAGTACTATTTTTACAAGAGGGAAAATTAGGTGGAGTGAAGGGCTTGACTGAAAATCACACTTCGTCTCTGTCCTCATGGTGTTTGTTGTTTGACATTTTTTATGTAATGTAAATTAATTGGATACATGGCAGAAGCACAAGGCAGCTTGACCTCTAAGTCAAGCAAGGCTTTCATCTTGCTCAGAACCTTAAATACAATTAAGTCTATTTTTACAAGAGACTGCTTTATATGATTTTATCACAGATCCACAGATCCATACATTTGTCCAGAAATGCAAAGAAGGGAGAAAATTCTTGTAGATGAGACAAGTTACCATCTTTGCACTCACAGAAGAATCTCAGAATGGCATATAGAGGAAACAAGTTTGGATAAATGTGCAACTGAGAAAAACAGATTCCATTGTCTGGAAGAGCAAACCCATCCGTTTGACCTTCCTGCATTTCTAAATTGGCCCTTACACAGAATTAGGAGGAGCTTAATGAGTAAAAGCTGGAGCAGTGTAGGAAGGTGGCAAGGGAATGCACAAATAAAAAGAAGGAAGGAAGGAATCAAAAAAGCAGAGATTTGTAGGAAGAGAAAGGAGGACCTGAGCTTATATCACATAACCAGGGAGATGCTAAGGGTCTCTAACCATCATCAACTTGAATATCTATGTTCACAGCAATTTTTTTCTCAAAGACTTCCAAAACTGTGGTTCAAGCTATTTCTTTGTGCAAAACATAGTAGTATCAGTCCATATGCACAGCTCTGCTCAAAAGGGATCAAATTTCATCAGAAACATCCAGAGTCATTTGGCTCTAAACTCTGAGGAGACAACCCATCAGCTCAGTGGCTGCCTCAGGTGTCCCAGTAGAGATTTGGCATTGCACTGAATACTGTACAGCTGAAATTGCTTGCTCATTGTATCTACAAGGAGAATCCTGTCTTGGAGATCCCCAGGGAGGGCCCTACCTTGTTGCACAGGCTCCACAAACACCCAACAGCTGCCAGGGCTCCCCATGCTGGCATGAGAGAGCATCTTGATTCTAGCTGTCTGTGGATTGTAATTGTACAGTGCCTGGCCCCCACAGGACATGCACAGACAGTGTTACTACACTTGGACAAGTCAGGGAGCAAAACCAGAGGTTTTTCACTTTCCAAAATGCCTGTTGCTTTGATGCAGGAAGCTTCCATGAAAGTGTTCCCATATGTCCACCAACTTGGGATGCCACCCTTGTTGATTTAGTTGTTCCAACTCAAAATAAGTAAATATGCACATATATAGGTGATGAAGCCTATTTTTCATCCAGTCTGTTTCCAGAGTAACCTTCTAAAGCATAAGACAAGAGAATGCTGAGCTACTGGTGAAAAATGCTGATTCCTCAACCTCAAGACTACAATTATAGCAACAAATCCAACCAAGACCAATCAATTTTGTTCCCACTACAATCTATTCCATGTAGTAGCACTTCAGAGTTTGTAATAGGTGATATGGATGCTTCATTTTTGTATAAAGCATGCTTACTATACACTCCTTTGTAGCTATCCAGGGCAAGCAGGCACTGATGCATGATGCCACTGAATACTTCCAAAAATAGACTATAGATACTGCAAGGTAACTGCTTTCTTTTGGAAAACACTGTGACCTCAACAGGATCATAACATGTACATGGGTCATGCCACAGCAGCTGCAATTACAGTGCCTAAAGGAAAGTGAATCTGGGAATTTCACTGTTAAAATTGCAGGGAAGAGTTCAGGAAGGGTAACTAGATAATTTATAAGTCATTATTTTTAGGCTCTGATTTCTTTCATTGTCTCTAACTCTAGAGGAGAGCAAGTGCTACCTCAAGACAAGTGAGTGGGCTTTTTTCAGATCTGCATGTGCTATACTGTCTCGTAACTTAATCAATATATGGAAGCAGCTTCAGATGTACTGCAAAATAAATGTGCTTCAGCTGAAAGAATAATGGTAGATGAGCTCAATAAATCTTCAGCAATCTGAATGTCCATATATGAAGGCAAAATAAACATGTAAATGGAACAAAACCAAAGAAAGTAGCAATTGTAGACAGCATAACGTGAAGACACACGGAGACTTTTAGACAGCCATTGCATAGCCTACCTTACATTTTATTTCAGTTGTAAATAATTAAAAAGAAAGGAAAAGAAAGGGAAAAAAAATGCCTATTACCCATCATGAACACCCTTAAGATATTGCTGAGGTTAACAAAGGCCACATGAAAAAATACAAGGGCAGAGGGACCAATCTGTCAACCATTGAATGTCCAAGAATTAGGGGGGAGGAGGGAGAAATGTTACTAGCATTGCTAACATTACAAAAGTTTTACTGACATATGTGAAGGCAGTGAATAGCTGTCTTCATCTGAACTTATTTAACTCATGCACCATGAGAGGTCCCACCTCTCATTCTCAGCTGAGATGGGTTGTAGGATTGCCAGTGTTTTCTCCCAGAAACCTCCTTAAGGCTGTGACAGAACCCAGCTTCTAGAAGACTCAAATGCACAAATGTCTTTTTCTGGTAATCTAGCTGAATGGAGGGAAGTGCCTGGGTCTTGGGAAGACTTCTCAGATCTAGGGGGATTATGGCTATGATATGAGCTGGAATAGCTTTTGAACCTGTGATGATGACTGCAGATAATGATTTGAAGCTGATGTTCTTCAGGAACCCTGACACACTTGAACTTGAACTGAGTTGGGATGGATTCACAATACTGTGTGTTTTGCAGAGCAGAGCAACTCTTCGTATTCAGCATTCATCATATTTATGGTAATATTTAATGGTGTGGTAAGATGCATGAAATGATATATCCTAAAAGCATGCTTCTCCCTTCTCACTTTCTCTGTCTTAATGCTGAGCCTTTGAGATCTTTGGCAATTTATAATATGTTTAATTTCCTTCTGTTACATAATCTAGCCCTGGAAAGAATGAAATCAGTCTTTGGCAATTGTTGTGAAACCCTTCATGTCATCACCTACCCAACTGGAAAACTAGGTGAGAAGAACAGTATGTGTAATACTCAGAACCACAGAATCCCAGCAGGGTTGAAGTTGAAGGCATCTGTGGGCACTGTTTAGCCAACCCCCTTCTCAAAGCAGGCCCAAGTAGAGAAAATTTCTTAGTCCTTCTGTGGTCCAGTTTTGAAAGTTTCCAGGGAAGAAGACTCTATGACCTCTCTGGGCAATCTGTTCCACTGATCTTCCAGTAAAAAGGGTTTTTTATGGCATTTAAATGGAATTTCTTGTGTTTTAATTTGGACCTGTTGCCTCTTGCCCAGTTGTGAGGTGCCATGAGAAGAGACAGGCTCTGTCTTCTTGACAGACTCTGATGAGTTATTTATGTGTATTGATAAGATCCTCACTGAACCTTCTCTTTCGGTGGAACAGTTCTAGTTCTCTCTGGGGTGTCATCCACTCCTCTCAGTTTAGTACCCTTTGTGAACATGCTGAGAGCCCACTCTGCCCCACCACTCAGATTATTAATTAAGATGCTACACAGTATTGGCTGCAGCATAAACTACTGGTGACTGGCCTCCAGATGGATTTTGTGCCCCTGAATAAATCCATCTCAACACAGCAGCTCAGACAGCATTTGGTTCATCTCCCTGGCCACTTTTCTAGCCTGTACTTCATGAATTTGTCCGTGTCAATATTATGGGAGGCATAGCTGGAAGCCTTATAAAAGTCAAGATAAACATCAGCTTCTCTCCCTTCATCTGCTGAGCCATTCACTTCTTCGCATGTTGGTCAGGCATGGTTTCCCCTCTACAAATCCTTGCTGCCTGCTCCTCATCTTCCTTCATGTCCTTAATGTGTTTGGAAACAGTTTCCACAAGGAGTTCCTCTGTTGTTTTCCCAGGGTTTAAGCCGAGGCTGATTGATCTGCCAATCCATGTATCCTCCTCCTCGCCCTTAGTGTAGACAGGAGTGACATTTGCTTATTTACAACCCTTGGGAATTTCCCTTGATCCCCATCTCCATTCAGAGATAATCATGGGTGGCCTCACAATTACATTGGTCTATTCCATCAGTACTTGTGGGTACCATGCCACCAGGTCCCACATTTTTCACTGTTTAAACTGTCCAGCCTGATCCTCCTCCCCTGAGGGTAAGAGTTGACTTTTCCAGAGTTTCTCGCTGGAAAAATCAAGTATGATGGTTTAAATGAGCTCTCTCCAGCAAAGACATTACAGGTGAAAGGAAGGAGTAGATATATTTTTTTCATAGAAATGGAAAGATTTCCTCCAATGTCTTGCTTTAAGATAATTGTATAGTGGCTTAGGGCTTCCCAGATTTTAATGGCAATAAATGGCAAGAATGCTGCAGCGAGTATCTGTTATGGTCACACTTTTGGCTTTGGGTTAAAAATAGCTCCCCAAAAGAGCAATATCTAAAGTAGCAGAAGAAGATTAAGAAGGCTTTGATGGACAGCTACTGATGGACAGAATTTCTGCAAATCACTCTGACTGAATGTCCTCCCACTTGTAATCCAAGAAGCCTAATGTTAACTCCTAGTTATTAGTAATTTTTTTTTCCAAGATTGGCTTTGCGAATCAATGTCATGAAAACAGGACATAAAGATAACCAGCTAAATATTCCACAACTAGGCTGTAAGTATTATAGCAATAAAATAAAAAGCTACTTTATGATTATGAAATCTGTATGCTAGGTTGCCTGACTAATGCATCAGTAGTGATTCAGGTTAGTGAAGTTCTGTTCCCTTGACCATTCTGGTATACAGAAGGTTGATGCCTACAGGTTGAAGCTTTTTCTTTGTTGCTTCTTTTGCAAAGCATTTTCATGAATTCATCTTAATTCTGATCTTGGGCCGGAGAGACCTATGTCAACATTTCATCACATTTAGCCACTTCAAAGAATAAGAGGTATATCGCTAACATTTTTTCTTCACAAAGCTGTTGCAGGCTGCTAACCTAGTAAATCTTGTGAATATGATAAAGAGAAACAATTTACCGCTGGTGATTTGCTTAAGCACTTGTGAATTGTTCTGCATATTTTGGTGTCCAAGAGATCTGGACATGGCTAATGCAATGTAACAGTAGTATTATGTTGTGTGCTCAATAGCTGTGCGGTGAAGAAAACAACTTGCTGCATCATCAGAAGCACCTTTGATGGGATGTCCTAGACATGTTACTTGTTTGGTTGATTTATTGATGAAAGCTGTTGGTTTTGCAATTATAATGGAGCTGTTGCCAAGTCCAGGAATTTCACTAGGCTTATTGATCCTGAGGTGTAGAGAGCTTGTTGGCACAAGCAACTTACTTGAATGCCTGAGCTCCATAAAAGACTCCAGCCATTATCCCTCTTCTGTCAAAATCCGAAAGAGTCCACTATCAGTGAAGGAGACACCACTTAGGTTTCCAAAGTCACAGCAACAACACTCTAAAATGTTTTTTTGGAGTTTGCTGCAGCTCCCTGCTCTAATGAGACAGCAGAGCCAGGCCAGGTCAGACAGCACAGGGTACTAGGGATCCCGATTTATATTTCATTCCCACCATCCTGCCTCACCTTCTTGTTTGTGATTTCTCAGGATATTTTTTCATGTACAATCCCTAGTTTCTTTCACGAACTCTGCCTTGGTGAGTGTCAGATCCTCTTTTAAGCCCTGCTGGGCCCAATTGCCTCTCGGGATATGTTGCATTTGCAAATCTTCTCACAGCCTCTGTCTGTCCTAAAGCCATAAAGAGCTTTCTGTCCGACAGGGTAAGCTATGTCCCATTATTCTTTTGAAGTTGCTGATGATGGGCATTCTTTCTTAGTGATTCCTTTATCATTTTGGATACAGCCTACTGTGATGCAGCTGCACCCTGAAATCCACGTGTTAACAAAACAATGTGTTGTTCATTATCAGCTCGGTGAACTCTCAAGACATTGCTGAGACAGACACTGATAGGGGAGGCTTGCTTGGCAGTGTTAACGCACCTGCTGAAGCAGGAATGCCATGCAAGAAGAAAGGAGTTCAGTTGTTCAGAATGGGGAGAAAATGTTGGAGCAGATAAATGATGAGATGGCATCTGTGTGGAAGCAGATGAAGATGGGAGAACCCAAGAGAATAATTAATGTGCTGAAACAGGAGCCAGATGTCAATAGAGTCAGCTTCCCTGGTCATTTGAATGCTGATTCTGTAGTCTGTGTTGATGGGAAAGACTTGTTAGGCAGCCTCTTTGTGAAGTTCAGGATTGCCCATCTTAATCGCTTGTTAGGGGTACTTGACACTTTCCACTGCAGGCACTGTCAGCCGAAGGAAAAATAAAATTTGAGGAACCAGTTAGAACAAGCCAAAGTTTTTCTTTTTTCATTGAAAGTCCTTCTGCTGCTCTCCTACCTGAGGTGAAACAATCTGCCCAAAACATCTAGATCTCCTGTTTTAAAGCAGAAAGGCACAGCAGGAGCCCTGCAGGGATTGTTCGGAGCTCTGCTCCTCATTCCTGCCTGTGGCACAGGAAGGAATGAAAGCAGGAAGGCTGTCGTTTGGCTCATGCAGGGTCTGATCACTGCCCACTGGAGCCAGTGGTTTTGTTTTGGATGAAAGGGACAGGAGTGTAAGGGGGGATTTACTCACATGCACACTGGGGCAGGCAGAGCCAGAGCCCACCTGCCTCTCGCGCAGCTCAGTCCAGCCCAAGCTGTTGAAAACACCTATGTCCAGCTACTGCATTTTCCCTTGAGAAACCAACCCTCAGCTCACCAGAAAACCAGCCTATGTGGGATGAAAGAGTGTTTGCTCCCCGTGGCACTCAGAACCTCTCTCCTGTCCATGCAGTGTGGTAGCTCTACATAATGTGAAGGAAGATTTGACAGACAAGGTTCTTCACAGGAAGCCCCTACTTCAGAAAAACCTTAAAGCTCCTTGTTTGTCATTCCTATAACATCCTTGTGTTTATCTAACATTAGCATCTGCAATTATTAAATATCCCATCTATAAATAAGGTGCCACCCAACACCTCTGATAGGATAGAGCAGGTACAGGGACTGCAGTCCCAGACTCCACCTCACTTCAGTAGTCACAAGAAAAACATACAAGGCAAAGTCATAATTTTGCACCTACTGAGCATCCATCAGTTTTGTAAAAATAAGTAGCTTGTGCATATATTAAAGGAAAATAGTCGTGTATTTAAGGACAAGTGTCTTTAAAAAGCACATTAAAAACACATGGGAAGTGCTGCTGTTTGTTTGTACCTGCAGTGAGTTGTTTTACATGCCTCTGTCCCTCTTCATTCTGCAGATGGTGCCTATTCCAAACATTTTGCCCCTGGCCTCGGAAGGCAAATCAAGTTTGTAATTTACATGGGACTCAACAATTCCTTCAGAAAGACCATGGAAAAACTCTGATTTCAATTGTAGTGATATGGCTTTGGACCACAAAGATTATGGGGACACAGAATTTTATTTGAATTTGAGCTAGCAATAATAAAACGAGTTGTACCTAGCAGGAGGAATTCTATACTTTATGCCCTAAATCAGAATAACTCCACAGAGGCTGGTGAAGACTTTTTACATCTGCTAAAGATCTGACAATGCAAGCCAGCAGTTTCTTGTCCAGTTTGCACCTGATGTTAGTTTTGGCCTTGCTGTGGGACAAGAATGCATATACTGTTTTCTTCCATATGCAAGATGAAGCAGAGGACAGTCCTCTGGCTCACCCACTTTCCACAGCAGCCTGGACCATATCAGGACAGTGTATATGAGGGAAACAGGCAAAGGTCTCAACCAGCCTTAACTGGTGCAGTGTTGACTTCAGGACAGCTGGGGAGGATTTATGTCCTTCTAGAATCAGACTGGACTACTGGCTGAATGCTCCTATGTCAACAAGGAGTGACTCCCAGCTGGGGTATACTTCACTTATTTCTGTCCAGCCAGGCCTGGGAGCGTGACTTTTCTGATAGAGTTGTTCAAGATGCGTGCTTAGGAACATGAAGAGATTTTAATTTCCACTGTTAAACTGGAATTGCACAACTAGGAATGCACACTGCAAATAAGTGGCCAAGTAAGCTGTGGGCAGAAGAATCCTTGAAAAGACTTGAACAAATTGAAAGATGCAATTCCCAGCAACTCCTTAAAAATGTCTCAGAATTATGTTTATATGACTGGTCCCATATAATTTTCCAAAGATTTGAGCAGGACCGAATATAAATTAAGACATACGGAACAGTGTTTTCAAATACACTGAAATTTATCCTCTTTCTCAGAAACAGGGACTGTGTTATGAGCCCTGCTGAAAAGGTATATCATTGTGTGAATGTCAGAGCATGTGCTATTTAAACATTCAGATATATATTTATTTAAAATATATGTGGCCTCATCTGCTGATATGTTATTCAACTATTCCTTGATTAACATCATCTGTATGGCCTTCACCCGCTCCTATGTAGGTCACAGGCAGGACTACAAAAGTGGGATTACATCTGTGTAAAATAAGAGCAAGATCTAAAACACAGCTACTTTGCCTGTTACCCAAACACAACTTTCCTCTTGCTGCAGGAGACAGATCTTGCAGCAGCACCACGCAGCTTCCCATTGGCATTTTGACATCTTTATGGAGTGCCAATGGATAGACAATACCCCCCTGTTGTACCCTCCACCAATGAGCAGTGCTGGATGCTTCAGAAGAAGCTGTGGCCCTCTGTGTCTGCAATTTATAAGGACTTCCAAGAAAATGCCTGAAGTTGTACAATTAACAAGAAATTACTCCCGAGGGAATTTTGTTCCTCATCTCAGCTGGTGTTCAACTTATCTGTGAAAAATATACACACTCAGCCTATATTTCTTTTTATCTTGGTTTAGTTTTACAGTAATTAAAAATCTTCAGTGAGCCTGAAGAGCTGTATGTATTTATTTTTGGTCTCCATGAGACTGGAATACAGGCCTGCTGTGTGAGCTCTGGCAAGCAGTTCAGCTGTGTGTGCCTTGGTTTCCCTTCTGACTCCCAGTCTGCCTTGTTTATCCATGAGCCTGCTGGATGTCCCCACTGTGTGCCCACGCTGCCCTGGAACAACGGGACCTCAATGTTGTCTGGGTCCTCCAGGCCCCATTAGAATACAGATTGCTAATCATTAGTGAGAAGATTAATGTGCTAAGAGTGTTCTTCAGTTGCAGTGTGCATAGTTTGGGACCGTTTGCTAATCCCTGAGGTAATATTAATTTTAAAAAATCTTAATGTGCAGCATTGTTGGCACTAGTGATTTTATCATGAGTCTCCTGATATTTGGTGTTTCTTGTCAAGATCTACTTCCTGGAAACCCGAGCATCTTGGCTTGTGTTTTGAAACAGGCAAGATTTTAGCGCCTACTGTAACAGTGAGGCTGGGAAACATTCCCCAAGTATGCTCTGGAGACACAGAAAGGCAAAGAAAAAGACCTTAAAACATGTTAATTAAAAAGAAAAACAAGGATTCTACAAGAATTTTTTTCCCTCCCCCCCATGATTTGCATGTCTTGCATTGAGCAAAACTGTGTCTTGGAGTAGGATAGGAACTCCCCAGTGGTTCTGAGGGAAAAAAGACAAAAGTAAACGGATTTTAATATCATAGGTATGGCAAGGCTGGTACTGTCCCTCTAATTGTATCTGTTTTGTTAAACTTTTTGCCCTGGTTTATTTTTAACAGCCTCAAATTTCATACTTGCACCTCTTTCTTAATATCATTGGTGTTTACTTTTTCTTCACATTGTTTCTGCTCTCACCTGCTTTTAATTTTTCTTCAGTGTTGGTGTTGTCTTCAGACTTGGTACAGGTTAAATTTACATCAAGGAAAAGCATGAAAGGCATGAAATAGACATCAGTGGTACAGAGAGCAGATTTCTGTTGCTGTTTTCCACTGTGATCCAAAAAGAGCCTGGAATAGTTAAGGAAGTGTCCTGGACTTATTTATGCTCTGCTGTAAGTGTCACTGGTTGAAGATTTCCCATTAGTTGAAGGGAGATGTTCCACAGGCCACCGCGCTGTTTTAGTAACTAATCTATTTCAATACTTCTTACGTAGACAGGCCAACAAAATTCCAAACAACCAGAAAGCTTTGGCAAATAATGCTGAAAGCAGAGTACTGGACTTACACAAAGCAGCCTGTGTTACTCCAGTACCTTCTTTCAGGGCTGGACACTAATAATAAGGTCAACTGACTGTAGTAAGACAGCTGCTTGCCAAAGAGCAAAATCCTTTCTGAGGGGAGAGAAGAGCCCTCACAGGGACTTGAAGAAGGGAAAGTCCTCGAAGGGGGCTGGGGGCTTCTTGTGATGCTTGGACACTGAGTGGCCTCTTTCATCAGAAGATTTTTGATTTGCTTTACAGAAGCAGTGAACATCACCAGGGTTTGTTTTGGTTTTTTTCACAGGGAGAAAACTGAGGCACAGAGAACCATCTCACTTTGCTGAAGGTCATTGCAGTCCCATCCTGCTGGTGTCTCCTCCACCACAGTGTGGAAGGGTGGGAGTAGTTGGATGTACTCCCAGAGTGTTGTGCAAACAGGAATATGTTAGAGAGGAGAGGGAAGGAAGGGGAAGGGAAAGAGGGGAGAGTAAACCCTCACAAAGGATGCCCAGAAGAGGGGTGTGGCATGTTGAAATGTGTCTGGGTTTTTTCATGAGCCAACTGGGCAGTAACTGAAGCAGGAGGGCTGGTGGGAGCAACATCATGCAAAAGTCCAGTCTTTGTCCTCATCTGAGCAAGTTTCGTTGGTGGTTGCAAAAGTTTCAGCAAACACTGATGGAAATGTTCTGTGGAAAACCTTCAATCTACTGCCGTGAGAGTTTGTTTTCTTACTCTCAAACCATGTCTTTGAAGAAACAAAACCTCTGTGTTTGGTATTTTTGGTAGGATGTGTTTTGTTTCCCCTTAACTTTGCTAGTGGGGCTTTTTTGGTTTCTTTTTCTTTCAGTATTTCTTTTTACTTTTTTTTTTTTTAAAACTGTTTGCCCTGTCTACTGCCAGACCTTTCAAAGGAAAAGTAAGCATTGCTTTTAGTTTCTTGTTCCTCTGCTCTAGATAACTTATCATTTCAGCCTGTCTGGAAATTTGGAAATCCTTATGCTTGGAACTTTATCATAGACATTTCCACTGCAGGAAGAGTGATCAGACCAACAACAGCATCTTGAATTCAAGGCAGAGGAAATGGATGACTGCATAGCTTGGTTTTGCTGTTTAGGTATTCAGCACTCAATGTGCTGATTCTCATCTATCTGTCATGTCCTTGGACAAGAACCACAAACTGCACTGAGAAGTTTGCATCACGTGTTATGCTGTCTGACTTATGTGCTGCCTACTCCTCTTTAAGACCTCTGGGAAAAGTGCATGTTCTAGGTTCCTTCCTGCAGGAAAAATGCACAACTTTAATTTGGAAATGTTCTTTGCACAGATATCAATCCTTGCATGGGACAGATCAGCCACAGCCACCAGAGCAGTTTGCCTTCTGGCTTGCAAGTGATTGGGGTTTCAAGTGATCAAGCCAATCCTCAGCAAGTGCAGGGTCATCAGCAGTCACAAATGTACAGCATGACTGAGTGGGAGATGTTTGCTTGTGTTATGAAATGTGTTGGAGTGAGAGTACACACTGGGGATTTGTTCATTTTAGCAAACCTGGCAGAACCTTCCTGTGACCTAAATAGAATACCTTGCTCTACATAAAGCATGCATCAGGGTATTTCCTGATTTATTCATGAAAGGTTTGCTTTACAAAGGCATTTGGAACTGTGTAATCTCAGAATACATGATACATGTAGCTGGCTGCTCAGTTGGCATTTGCACAAATTGCTTTGATATATGGCTGTAACGTATGAAGGCACAGTGAGGCCAATTTAAATACTTGATACTGGAGTAAACTGGTTAAAAGAGTAAATTAGATCTAACCTACAGATTTTCTTGCTACTGCATAGAGAAGGTTGCTCTCCAGAATGAATAATTGATAAAGAGATGGGAGACTACACTCTGGTAAGCAATAAAATCCTCTAATATTAAATGGGCAGGGCTAAGGGCAGATCTATGAGTGGTGTGCACTGGTTTTGCATCTTTCACGTTAAGGACCCTTTGCTGATCTACATCAAATTGAGATCCAACATATTGTGTTAACCAGATCAGTAACTGAGGATGTCTGCTGCCTTTTACTGAGATACTTTTTGATTTCTGTTGCTCTTTCTCACTGGCAGAAAATTAAGTGTAAGGTAATACTTCATCAAGTCTGTGAAATCATTAGAGAATTTCCAATATATGTCTTTAATGATTTGTATATATATTGTTTGTACATCTTTCCTGCTGTAATATATTCAGTAGCAAGGTAGATGGGGATGGTTTCTTGCAAAGAAGTCTTATTTTGGAGCTTTGGAAGAAACTGGGGTTAGTTTACAATAGAATGAAAGTGACATTTGTAAAGATGGTAAGAGGGGATTGCCAGAATCCATTACACTGATGATCCTACAAATGCACTGGCATTCTCCATTGGTGAGTTAATGTTCAAATCCTATCAGCATTACTTGCTAAACGTATTGCAACTTAATGGCAAACTTCCAGATTTTTGTCATGCCAAGCATTTTCTAATGGATGGGTCTGGACAAATTTTTCAGGAAAAATTTTCTCTTCTAAGTTTATTGCCGTAAACAAGATAAAAACATGATTCAATTGAGTCCCATGAAACAAACTTTCTCAATTCTTAGTCTGATGATCTTTTGTTAAGAAAGGGCTTTGTTTTATGTGACTTTGGAATGAGCTGAAATAACACTTGTCTGATTACTGTGTTGGTTTTTTTTATTAAAAAACCCAGACTGTTTCCTAGGAAGTTACATGATTGAGCAGTGATTTAAAGTTAGTACAAGTCAACTGCATTTGTCAGTGTTCACCTAGTAAACACAAGGGGCAGCAGAACCCTTGGTTGTCCATCCTCCAGACAGTAGAAAAATATATTTTAAAAACTTACTACTGACACCACTGGCTGCCCAGAACAATAGGGAACTGTCAGATTGATTCTGTACTTCATATCTGTTCATATGATGTACTTTATAATGTCAAGTGATGTTTCATCTGTATGCACAGAAGACATCAAATGAAACACAATTTTTTCCATATTTTTGCTTTTAATTTTATGAGTTCCAAGTAGTTAGCAATTTGAGGTCTTTCTTCCTCTTTCTTTCTCTCCCCTCTCGCCCCTCCCTCTCTACATTCTTGACTAGAACAGATCTGTTTCTCCACTGGCTCTATAAATCTGGGCATTTTAGAGTTAATCAGGACCTGAAAGGAGCAGGATGACATGAGGTTTGCATTAAAGAGTGGTATGTGGACAAGTGGCAAAGGCATGGATTTTGTGGTAATAAAAACACACTGGGTGATATTTTTGTCAGAGGGCCTCACTTCACTGCCTCCAAAATGCAAAAGCATCAGGAAGTCAGATTGCTGTCTCTGAACCATGATTGCAGAAGCAGATCAGTGTGCACCTTACTCTCAACTCATTGAATTGAGTTTAGCTTTCTTCTGGCATATCAAAAAATGTTCACGTGCAATGCTGCTGATGAAAAAATGGGGTTTAACACAGCTTTTGGATTAGCAGGATCCTCCTAAAGAGAAGTCAGTTTTCACTAAAGGAGATTATTTGTCTTGCCAATGGTTTGTCTTGCCAAAAAAGGAGAAAATTTGGATGCTGCGTCATTCTGACGTCATGGGGAGATTTTTTTTCCCCATGTGTAAAAACTGTTGTGATTGTTTACTTGGATTCTATTATTTCTAATTCACTGAAATGTAGAAAAACTCTGCAGACTGAAGCATCTTAGCATAAATCAGTGTGTCTGATGAATCCAATGGTGGCTGGACAACTATATGAATATCCTGGAGTTCTGGCCACACACTTTCAAAGTGAGAAGATCTTGCTGCAATTGTTTCAGCTGACCTCCTTTGTAACACGCGGCACATGTACAGCACTGCTTGTTCATGGTAGGGGTAGGGACCGCCTGACTCCCCTTGTGTTCCTTTGCCCCATGTCCCAGCCTTCTGCAGTGGGAAAAGACTGTCTCTTTGACCCATCCATCCAATTAAAGCCAGTTGTTGACAGTGGCCTTTCTTTTCTTTTTTTGGCGACAATGTGATTTTATCACGCTGCCACTGAACTGCACTCCCCTTGTCTGAAGCTGGAGCTGGATGCAGAAGAGTCAAAGAGCAGGAGATGAGTAGAAGAGAGACAGTGTAATGACAGAATGTTTCACATGCCTTTGAATTTCTAAGGGGATTAGGCGCTCCCCTGGTGCTTTGACACAGAGCCTATGGCAGCTGCTTTGGCAAAGCCTGCCAGCAGTTACACAAATATGTTATTTTCCCCTCATTTTCCCAAGGTGCAGAGGACACAACAACCTCTGTTACAGAGCAGCAACAAAGAGCATTTGGAGCTGCCAGAGTCTGTACACTTGTGCTCCACAGTCCTTCATATGCAGGACCACCTCTGAGAACTTGTGCATCCATTTATGTTGTAGTCAGATACTACCACTTCTGTTGTTGAAGTGTAATTCTGCAATACACACTGAAATAAGTGCCAGTCACATAAGTTAGCCTTCACCCCCAGCCTCCATACCTCCTGAAAGAGCTTCTCTGGGTCAACCCTTTTCCCAAGCATCAGCTGAAACAAAATCCTCTAGTTGCTGTAATTCTATCTGCCCCACATACTCCAGAGAGTTCTTTGCACAGCAGAAGTCCTTTTCCTGAAAGCAGGACAGGGACAGCAGGTGTTGTGCTGGTGTCCCTTCAGTGGAATCTGATTACCGTTTTGGTTGCTTTTCTCTGTCTATTTGATATGGTTGTTTAAGAAGCCGTGGCTGATGGTGCATTTTTAAGCCAAGGACTGACAGAAATCAGGTGTCTTCACTTTATAAAAGAAACATTAACCCACCGGTGGAGATCTGCCTGCAGCATCATTGGCAAACATGAAACTTGAGCTTTTCAGAAAATGATTGAAGTTATTTTCTCATTTTAAAGCAGATACAAGGTTTAAACATTGAAGGATAATGCTGGTGGAGATGGAGAAAAGAAAGGACTCCCTGGACAAGAAAGAACAAGAGATGGGAGAAAAGGAGGTGCTCCCTCATGGTTGCAGAAATGGGCAAGGAAAATTACCACAAGGAAGAAGCATCAGTATTCATAGCTGCAGTGAGAGTTGAAATGATGGTCAGGGCCTGTCAGTCCCAATACCGCATCCTTGATTCACAGGCACTGATTCAGACATTAATTTGGACCTCAGATGTGCATGTCTGACTCCCAGTGAGCCCTCCTGGAGGGCAGAGTGTGGTCTCCTGAATGAGACAGGCGGGTGAGGGTACAAAGCCCCAGAAAGAGTGAGCTCTGTGGTGGTGAATGCAAAACCTGCCTCGCTGGCACGGACAGGAGGCAATGGCACAGTGGCATCTGTCCCCTTGGATGCAATGGGGCTCGTTGGTGTCAGTGCAAGACACACACACACGCACAAAGGGTTCACTCTAGCACCAGAATGCTGCTCGTGCAAATGAAGACTGTCACTGCCAGAGTGGCTGGGTTTTTTGTTGGGGTTCCCCTCCCCCTACACCCCCCACCACCCACCCCCCCCCCACCCCCTCCCCTTTTTGAAACAACCAGCCAATTTAAGAGCACAGTTCAGAGGGAAGGGATTCTTGTTATGCTCATGAATCTCAAAGATTTCCTAAAGGAAGAACAAAGAGAGAGGCAGAAAGACAGAGAGAGCTGGAAAACCAGGAGCAGGCAGCAGACTTGGAAAGAAATGTCCTCCTTCTCCCCAGCCCAGGAATGCAAACAGGAAGCCGCCAGCAGAATGTTTGGAGTGTGTGCAGCTGCAGTTGGGTCTGAAGACACTGAAAGCTGTGCTCAAAGTATTCAGCTTGCCTCTTACAATGGAGGGGAAACACTTGCTTTGACACTGCATTTGATAACCATTTTGTAGCAGGAGTGCAGACCCTTTCATTTGCAGGGAAAGGGAAGACAGCTGTGGCTGTCTTCAGCGAAACTTGCTATTCTATACGTGAGAGAGTGTGCTTGTTAAAGGAGGACAAAAGGGTGCTTACTGAGGTTCTGCAGGTGGCTTTTGGTTATTAACCAGAGGAGCTCAGCTAGTCCAGAATGTGTTGGGCTGCCTAATTCCACTCTAAAGGAATCTCAGTTTTTGCTTGGGATAACTGGTGCCATTTTGAAGACTACACTGTGCATTACCTGAAACTACTCCCTTGGAAACAGAAGTTTCCTATCTGCTAGGTCATTCTTCCACAGCACGTGTTTTC
Organism: Poliocrania exsul; assembly: GCA_035041345.1. Classification (NCBI taxonomy): domain Eukaryota; kingdom Metazoa; phylum Chordata; class Aves; order Passeriformes; family Thamnophilidae; genus Poliocrania; species Poliocrania exsul. The sequence goes on along the minus strand of JAWWLZ010000094.1, from coordinate 6,782,200 downwards.
CATGTGTGAGTTCTGATTTGGGGAGTTTTGGGGAGAAATTACTTGTAACAATATCTTCTAATTCATATGTAGATCAACTCTTTGAGGCACCAGGGTAAAAACACTTGAATTATGTAAATGGAGATAATTTCTTATAAATTACCTTTCAAACAGGTTGTATCTGTGTCTTAATTCAAATGGCTTTAAAATTATCTCACCTAGTTTTCCTCCATTGTTCTTGATCAGCAATTGACCTTGAGCTGACTTAGTTCTTAAAATAGATCAAATAAATGTATCACTTCTTTT
>JAWWLZ010000094.1:6763345-6781815 GCA_035041345.1 Poliocrania exsul | reverse complement strand
TTATAATACAGGTTCTCTTTTTAAAAAATGCTTGCTGAAATGAGTCTAGCAGGTTCTTTAGTTGCTGACATTTTATTACTACACTTTGAAGCTGCCTGAGATTGTGCATGTGGCAGAAAATCCATATTCCTAATTAACCAATTGTTTTAATATGTATGTCTGAGAGCTCTGTATTGGGACTTGAGTATTGGTTGTATGTATTAATTTATCTTCTTATGGAGGTGATAATCTGGATTATCTCTTCACACTCCTGATGAGTCAAACACAGAAGTTTGCACTTGAAACTCCATTGGAGAGCTTGCTAAAGGCTAGACGTGGTTTGTGACATGATTGTGTAAAAGAACCCTGGGAGACAGCATTACCTTACCAAGGACTAATTGTGCTATGTGTTTCTTTGTGTCTAACATGCCTGAATTTTAATAAATGAGAAATTATTGTTCCTTGTTAAATAAGTAAGTAGAGTAGCTAAATATAGAGGAAGTCAGACTGCAGAGAGGTGGGGGAAGCTCTAGTTTCAATGACTGTGGAGGAGGAACATGCAACAGCAGCACTTCTGAAAGCATACCCAAGCTATTCTTTGGGTCTGATGCCTTAAACTCCATGTTCACCAGAGTCCTCCCTGGAGCTCCACACAACGTGTCCCACCAGCAAACCTGAGGCCATGTGTTTCCCTTGCTCTTGTGCTGCCCCAGTATTCCTGGGATCACCTTGAGCTCCTGTCCAAGACCTGTGCTCTTCAGGGAGTGGAAATGAGCTCTTGTGATTCCCAGTCTGTAGCTAGGAGCATGAGCTCATTGTTTTCACCAGGAATGACTCCAAATTTGGGGGCAGACACTTGCAGTGAAAATTGTTAAGAGCCATAAGAAATCCAAGACTTCTGCATGTTGAGAGAAGGATGGAAGTTGGAAAAGGAGCCACAGGAGAAACTGAACAAGATTGCATTTTAATCAGCGTTTAGGGGAGTTAAGTAGGGAAGGCTACTGGACACACAGAATGAGACAAAACTACAAAACACCTTGATAAGAGAAGAAAGCCCTGTGTCAGCACAGTTGCCCACAAGGCAAGAGCTGTCAGATCATTGTTTTCTGACACCTTCTGTCTCTTCAACACCTTTTGTGCTGTTTTTCTCTTTTCGTCAAGGTTTGGCTGACAGAGTGAAAAAAAAGGGTTTTCAGAGCAAATCATAGCCTGAGGAGCTTCCCCAGTTGCAGATTGTTACCCAAGGGAACTCCAGACCTAGATCTCAACCCATTCCTCAGTAAACAGTGAGGGTCTCATGAGATAGAGATTGCCATTGCCACATCTTATGCAACATCACAGATGTTGATTCATAGCTCCTATCTGTGCTCCAGTGCAAAGCTCACCCGTCAGCAGCTAGATGTTTGGAGAAGGGAATTTGTCTGGGGCTCTCAGTAACCACAGTCATGAGCTATCATCATTGCAATACAGAGTAAGAAAAAAGTACTTGCAATTACTGTATGGAAAACAGCAGACTTTGCCCATTTGGACAGTGAACTGGGAAAGGTAATTAAGAGAGGCTGGTTTTAATACCTGAATTATTTTTTGAGGTCATTTGATTTTGAAAACAAATAGTCCCACATTCTATAAAACTGATGAAAACTGCTTTCCTATTTTTCTCATCTGTGTGGATTGTCTTATGATCAACCTGCAATTTTTCCTTATAGGGGCACACATCTGGGTCTGTCTTTTGCCTTGTGACCTATTTTCTTTAAACGTGAGAGAATGTAATATCTGCAAAACCTTTACCCCTCCCCCTGACAATGTGATTGAAATCGATTGACTGATTCAAAAGCAATTAGGTGGGGCTGACAGACAGACAGCACACAAGTTTTCTTCTGGAAGAAATGAGGCAAAAAACTCCATGGCCCTTTGAGATATCCTAAGGCCAGTATCAATAAAATTATATTTCAGATGTGAAGAAGGGCTTGCATGTCTGATATCTTGCCCTTTTTATCCCCCAAATCTATCAGGTGGTCTAATAAAAGATATTGCCTCTTCCGACAAACCTTTCCTCTCTATATAAAATGGGGAATACAAAATCTCTTGTCCCCTGGGAGTATTTATAGTGTGTGTATCCCTATTTTCTGTAACAGAGGTTTTATTTTGCCCTGGTTTTCTTTAGTTTCAGTGAAGTACCTTGCTGCCATAAGTGCTGGAACTACCAGGGATATGCCATGTGCTATTTGTTATTCTGAGCCTCATCAACAGCACTATATTTCCCACACAGTGGTGGGCAGCACTGGCTTTTCTCTGGGGGGATCATTTCCTCTCTTTCTTCTTCTTATAAACAAGAATAATCTGAGCCTGGCTTGCTGTCTTGGAAGGTTTCCAGAATAAGGTGATGTGCACTGCTCTGCTTGGGATAAGCATGTTTCACTGGTCGACAGCAACTGCAGGAGCAGCATCTGAAAGAGAGGGCCACAGTAATTCCCACCATGGCAGCAGTCTCTGGGTGATGTTCCCTGACCTGTGTTGTGCAGGAAGTCAGACTGGATGATCAGAGTATTTGCTTCTGGTGTCAAAATCTATGAATCTATGTTCTGATTACACATCTGAGAATGTGCAACCAAAGTTGAAAGTGATGATTTATTGAATGCTAGCTACAGGTAGCTTCTTGTTTCTGAGTAAGCAACTGTTTTTTTGAAAGGGTCTCTGTAGCTCAGTGGGGTACAGGCAGCTGTCAGCTCTTTTTGGGGGGAGAGTACTTGTCAATCTCTTTCTGCACATTTTAAATTTACAGCTTTCTGCAAGTGCTGTTTTACCATAAGGATTGACCCTTTCTGGAGAAGACTTTGTGGGTGATTTATAGATACCTCCCCAGTAAGACTGCTTAGGGATGAGGCCAAAGTGAGTGAGATCCATCTTTTCTGTCCTGGCTTATGGATCGACTCATATATGAAAGCATCTTTGTTTGGTGGTGTGAGTTTTGTTGTTGCATCCTGCTGTGGACTGTTTGAACCTTAGTGAAACAGACGATGTGTCAACAGCTCTTACAAGACTTGTCTTCAGCCTGTTGTTTCATTTGCTTCCAAGGATGTCACATGCAGAGCAGAAGATTCCTGCAGCTGCTGTGAATCGCTTTAAAGCTCCAACACCTCAGAGTAAGGGAGCCCCAGTACTACCCTCAGATGGCTGGATGGAGCATGTTACATCTCAGATGTTCTCTGAGAGCTGTGGTCCTTTGAAAAACCAGGCAAGAGAAGGCAGAAAAATGCCTTGGTGGGTTGTGATGATTGGTCAGCGGTGGTACCAAAGGCTGAGGGGCTGGGAGTGGTGGCTCCATGGACAGTCAGAATTTTAACTCCAGAACACTGACAGGATTTCAAACACCATCTGTTGTCTGTGTTGTTGACTTCCAAGCAGTGGAAGACACACTGGTCAGGTTTGGTGCCACAAAGACCATCAGAAGCCTTTGTAAACTCAATAATGGAAGGAGGAACCTGTATTGATAACACATTTCTCTCCTGAATATGAAGTCTGTGGTAAGATACTGCATCTAATGGTGGAAATCTAGGACTGCATTACTATTATGATTATATAAAATATGTGATGACAGTAGGCAAATGCCAGTGACTGAAGAGCTCTGCATATTCAAGAGCGTTAGACTCTAGTTCTGGAAACTTCTCTTAAATCAATTATGGCAATACTGCACTTTATGAAAACAGTTAAATCCACCCTAACAATGAAACTGTCACTTTGAATTAGAAGAGCAACCCATTTACTTGTAAAGCATGTAAACATTAAGGCAACCATATTTCTAGGTATATACATTATCTTTATTTACAGTACTTCCTTAATTGAGAGGATTAACCGACTAGAGATTGCACTCTAAATGGTCCCACAATTATTAAAATGCATGTTTACATTTCCCTAAATTGTGCAAAAGTAATTTAGAAGATGAATTTCAAGAAATATTGAGGAAATCTGCATACAGAGAATGTAATTATTATTGATATTTGCATAACTTCCCTTTCCACTTTCATGCGCTATTACCAACCACACAGAACATGACTAAAGAAATTATTAGAGAGACTGCTGTAGCACAAATATGGATTCATCAATAAATGTTCAGGCTTCCAGGCGAAAAACAAACGACATGGCTGTGGAGAAGAAATATTACATTTTATTTAGATAGTTATTTGGAATGGGATCTGCACAGATAAATCTATACTCAGAATATACCAGTCTGTTGTGACAAAGATGAATGTTGTTGAAAAGAACAAGTAAAATACAGAAAAAAATTGCAAATGCCAATGGAAGCCAATACAAGGGCTAGGAGATATGCTAAGCAGATGTGCTCCAGGTGTGGGAGGTCAGAGCTGGCCAACAGTAAGCTGAGCTTTCAGTCCAGCACTGATGAAGAGGACTTTATTCAGAGGTATATATGAGGAGTAAGCAAAGTAGAAGTGGACTCCAATTGCAATAGCAAAAATCTACATTAGGACTTTCTTCCTTGAAAACAGGAAGATCCTGGTGATACCTGAGTTCACAATATTGATGCACAACTATGTTTCTCCTGCAGTCAAGCAAACACTCTGTGTTTCAGTGGAAAATACACTCCAGCTGCCATCCAAGGGCAGGTGGAACATGGAAACTGGTGCATTTCTGGAGGAAAAGAAAAAAAAAGAAAATGAAAATTGAGCTGGGAGTAAAACAAACCAAGAATGAAATGACAAAAACTCTTAGTGGAGCACTCTCTTGAAGCGGTGCCTATGCCCTATATTAGGTTTCCAAAAGAGGCCAGTGATTAGTGACTGAATTGTCCTTCAGCTTCTGCAAATCAGGACACTTTGAAAGTTGTATGGAGAGGGCATCCAAATTCAGCAGATGCTTTGGGGAACCTTGGTTGACACATTCCTGCCTCAGCTGTAAGGAAGGGGTGAGAATCCCACAAGGCTGCAGTGCAGCTGATTCAGGCCCATACACAGAGAAGGATTGTGTGAATATGTGTGTGTGTGTATGTGTGTTTGTGTTTGTGTGCTGTATCTAGTGAGACAAGCAATAGGAAAGAAGAGCCTTGTCAAGATTATCTGTCATGAGATAGAAGAAACCCATGTATCACTCATCCTGAAGGCTGTGCACCAAGGAGCAAAAGAACCTCACACTCCCCTGACAATGAAAATAATGAAGTCAGATTATCCAAGGAAACTGTGAGTTTGCCTTACCCACAAACCTCAGCCCCAGGGAGGGAAGAAGAATTATCAGAAAGGTCACTCTGAGCAGTCAGAGTCAAGGACCAAACTGAAACCCATAAGCAGACACAGAGCTCACAAGGAGGTAGAAAGCAGTAAGAGTTCAAGGGAAATAAATAAAAACATGGAAAAAATTAACACTGCTGAAGAAGCATGGGAGACATTTCTCTCCATGTTTTGAAGACCTACAATAGCATGCTGATAGGATCCCCAGAGAGAGCACATCATCTATAACTATGCAGCACTGCACATGCTGGTACTAGTAATAAAAGAGAACGGTTCAGATCACAGAAATTAATTAGTTTAGAACTGCAACCACCAGGAAGAGAGCATGCACTCAGCAGCATCCCAAAGTGTGTTCTTATTAACGATTCTCTGTCTGGTGTGCTGTTGACAGAATTCTGTCTGTCTCAACAAAACTCTGGAAGCCGCTTTAAACTTCAGGCCCCCATCAAACAGCAAGCGGTCTCCCGGCAGCATGCCTGCATGGAAGCTAGTAAATCCAGCAAATAAGGACTCGACAGCATCTCCTGCTGTCACGAGGAAAACTTTAGCTGCTGTACTGGAAATGTCCCTTCTCCTTGAGGGGCCATCTCTTTGCATGCACTTACCATGCCTGAAGAGCAGAGGTGAGCTGCCAGTTCTCCAGGCACTGAGAGTCCTGCCCTCCTAATAAAATCCATCTGTGGAGGGGAAGGGGCAAAGCAACTTGGGAGTCTCCAGCACCCTGCAGGATGGAGTCTTGCTTCCCCACAGGCTTCCTCGCTGTGGAGAGCATGTTTTTCCTGTGCCAAGAGGCAGAACAAAGGCTTGCATGCATTTTCCTGCTTACCCTTCATGCAAGATGGGGCTCAGCTCTCCGAGGTCCGGAGCTCATTTAGAGGCACCTCGGTAGTTCAGAGTTCCCATGTCCGATACTTCATCAGCCACAATTTACTGCAGTGCGATGTGATATACAGCAGGGCCATTTCATCTCCCAGAACTTTAGAGAGGGGGTCTGTGTTTTAGCATCTACCAGTTTTATCTCTGCCATCTGAATCTCATTTCCAGGATAACCAAGGGTCCTTCTAATTACTGCTCTGTTGAATGTATATTGCTCCAAGCCCTTGTGATTTGGCTGAAAATTGGGGAAATGTGAACTGATGTTATTAGTCATTTCTTCAGGGGAAACCCACTGACATGCAGTGAAAAGTCATAATAAAGTTGTATCAATCTGACTACCTATCTGGCTACCTTGTAGAAGTATAAAATTTAAAGAATATACCTGAATTTCTTAGAAATTTTAGCACAGTAAGGACCATTGTTATGACCTTGATGATGGCTGGCTGGTATGTTCTTTTTCAGAAACCAGAGAGGACAACAGTATTTTACACATCTAACCATGGCTTGTCTCTGTGCCAGAACACACATTATGGGTCACGATGCAGGGCCTCTGATGCTCCAGGCATTTGCTGCTGTGGTTCAGTGACCACAAAATACATGGGGTCTGCTCCAGCTTTGCCAGTGATTTGTCATGTGACTTTGGACACGTTATGTCCCCTGCCTCAGTTTCCACGTCTAACATGTAACAGTTTTAAGTCAATTACCCATGACAATGAAACTAGAAAGAACACAGCATTGATTACTTTTTTCCCTCTCCCCACTGGACATGAGGATTGTGATTTGTCTGTTACATTGGAGTACGTATCTGTGCAGCATTCAGTGTCTTGTAAAATACTCATTAATGTCCTTGGAAAGGCCCCATGAGGTTGGTAAGCAATATGGTTCTTACTTTGCATTTGAATCACGGTGATATGAAAGACAAAAGGACACACTTTAAAAGAAATCTTTTATCTTTGTATCTACCTTTATTTGCATTAACCTGTTTTTTCAAAAGCTGGCCAGATGGAGATCCACAACCTCCATGGACAATCCTCCCCAGTCCTTAGCTGTTTTTACCATGAGAAAGCTTCCCTTGATGTCTGCCTGACCTAAATCTTCCTCCGTGTATTTTAAGTCCTTGGGAGTGGAGAAGCATTTGTGTCTTTTCTTTCTGCAGTAACTCAACTGTATAGAAGGATTACCTTCATGAGTCACCAAAGTTTTCTCTTTTCAGAACAATCCTACTTAATTTGTTATTTCTGTCTTAAAAGTGTTTTTAAGATTTTCAATTGTGCTACTATTTCTCCAAAGGGATTTATGTCTCTCTGCAAGTGTAATGTGCAAAGCCAGACACATCATTTCTGATACAGGCCAGGATGGCATTGGTCTTCTTGGCCACCTGGGCACACTGGGCTCATATTCAGCTGCTACTGACCAGCATTCCCAGGTCCTTTTCTGCTGGGGACTTTCCAGCCACTTTCCTCTCATCCTGTAGCAGTGCAGAAGGTTGTTGTGACTCAAGGGCAGAACCTACCACTTGACCTTGTACCTCATGCAGTGGCCTTGGCACATCAATCCAGCCTGTCCAGATCCCTCTGCAGAGCATTCCTGCCCTGCAGCAGATCAACACTCCTGCCCAGCGTGGTGTCATCAGCAAACAGACTGAGGGTGCCTTGATCTCCTCATCCCAGCTGTTGATAAAGGTGTTAAACAGGACTGGCCCCAACACTGAGTCCTGGTGCACACCCTGGTGAGCAGCCCCAGCTGGATGTCACTCCATTCCCCACCACTCTCTGGGCCACCCAGGCAGTTTTTTACCCAGTGATTGGGGCACTCATCCAAACCATGAGCAGCCAGTTTCTCCAGGACAAGGTGGTGGGAAATGGTGTCAAAGCTTTTTCTGAAGTCCAGGTAGACACTTCCACTCCCTCATCCACTGAGCAGGTCACCTTGTCATAGAAGAAGATAGAGCAGTAAAGCAGGACCTGCCTTTCCTGAACCCAGACTGCCTTGGCCTGATCCCTCAGTTGTCCTGCATGTGCCATGTGATGGCACTCAAGATGATCTACTCCATGACCTTCCCTGGCACTAAGGGTACGCTTGCAATTCCTGTAGTTCTGTAGTTCCCCAAATCCTTCTTTTGCATCGTCTTGTAGATGTGTATCACATTTACCAGCTTCCAGTCCTGGGACCTTCTTGTGTTGCCAGGACTGCTGGTAAATGACTGAAAGTGTCTCCATAGGCTCTTCCAACCGCTCCTTCAGTGGAATCCCTTCGCTGACTGCCATCTGGCCCCATAGGCTTGTGTGTGTCCAACTGGTAGCAGGTCAATAACCACTTTCGCTTGGACTGTGGTGGCTTCATTCTGCTCCGGGCACCTGTATTCCAGCTCATGGAAAACAACTGGATTTGCTACTAAAGACTGATGCAGAGAAGGCATGGAGTGCCTCAGCCTTTTCCTCACCCTTTGTCACTGTTTCCCCCTGCATGCAATAAAGGATAGAGATTCTTCATAGTCCACCTTTTGCTGATGGTATATTTTTAGAAACATTTTTATTGTTTTTTACACCAGTAGCTGGATTAAGTTGTACTTGGGCTTTGGCCCTTCTGATTTCTCCTTGTATAACCTCATAACATCCATGTTGTCCTTCTGAGTGCCTGACCCTTCTTCCAAAGGTCACATATTCTCTTTTTAATTTCCTTAGTCCCAGATACAGCTCTCTGTTCATCCATGCCTGTCTTTCCCACTGGCTCATCTTTTCGTACATGGGGACAGTCTGTTCTTGAACCTTTGGAATTTCCCTCTTGAAGAAGTCAGGTTTTCCTAGATTCATTTTTTTCTTCAGGATGGTCTCCAAAGGAACTCTCTCAACCAGTCTCCTAAACAGGCCAGAGTCTGGAAGTCCAAGGTGTCAGTTCTGCTCAACTCAGTCTTTACTTCTCTAGGAATTGAAACTGATCTTTCATGATCACTGAGCCCAAGACCCATTGACCTCCAACCATTCCAGCACCCACCAGTCCATCTATGTCCCCAGACAACCTGCCCAGCAGGCACTTTCCCTCATTGCCTCACCGTGTCAGAAATTTCTCTGCCCCACACTCCAGGAAGCTTCTAGGCTGTTTGCTCTCTACTGTGCTGTATTTCCAGCAGTCATCTGGTCAGTTGAAATCCCCCAAGGGCTAATGACTGCTCCCAGCTGCTAATGGATATTTCATCTGCTTCTCCATCCTGGCTGGGCAGTCTGAAATAGACTCTCACAATGATATCTGTCTTGCTGGATTTCCCCCTAATTTCTGTGCATATAGTGTCAAACCTGTTGGCTTCCAGGTCCTTTTGTTTGTTGCATGAACTGGTGTAGGTGCAATTGAGATGATCTATTGATCCTGCCAACTCTTTCCTAGGGACATCCTTAATTCCTATATGAGCATTTCCAGGTGCTGCCATGGTTTCTAACATGTCAATAACTCTCCTCCCTTTGCTACCACATGGTTCTCCAGCCCCTGCCTTCACTGAGACAACACAATGGACTTAGTACAAAAATACTCCTCTGGAGACAGAACACAGCAGAATCCTCTTGAAAACAGCTTTAGATTTTAAAAATAATTGATAATTATTATTTAGGTATAAATTCCAATGACTTTTTGCCAAGAGTAATTCAGTTTTATTTAGATATTCTTAGATTATTTATTAGAATGACTTCTGAAATAAAGTCAAAACCTTACTAAATTTTTGTTAGATGAGACCTACTATCTCCATCCTCACAAGGTTTGTTTCTCTGCCAGAGAAAGAAATAAGGTTGTTTTGACATGATTGTCTCTTCATAAACCCATGTTGGCTGCTGCTCATCTGTTATCCCTGCAGTGCTTAAGGATAATTTTATCTGGGACAAGTGCTCAAAATACTGGCACAACACCTAGCATGAATGGAGGTTAAACTGACTGGCCTGCAGCTCCAGCTCCCTCTTCTCATTTTTACAGCTACATGTGGTATTTGCTCTATCTCAGTTTTCTAGGACATAACCCTTTCTTCTGACTTCTCTGAGAAAACCACTAACAGCTCTGAAATTTCTTTCATCCTGTTCTTTTAAGTACTGGGGCCTAAAGTTCATCAGGTGGAGATGATCTGATAAGACTAACTTATTGGATGGTTCTCTAACACTCTTCTCCTTTCTGAGCCTGACACTACCTCTTTGTTGATGGCATTCACTGGAATTGCCACCTGGTTGCAGTTGACCTCTTCACTGAAGGGTGAAGCAAAATGACATCGAATAGTTCTACCTTTCTGGCATCATCTGCCTGTGTCTTTCTCTGCCCATTGAGCAGCAGACCAAGACCTCCCTTTGTTGGGATTTTGGAGGACTTTTGTTTGAGTTTTTTTTTTTTCTTTACAGTGAAAATTTGTAATTTTAGTTATTCTTCTGTCTGATTTGCATCACTCTTTTTTTTTTTTTTTTTTCATTTTTTTTGTCCTGGGTGTTCATTATATTCTTTTGTATTTGTCTTTGCAACTAGACCTCTTTTGCCTCCAGCATAATTTTTTCCCTTATTCTTCAGCAAAATACAGCAGTTCTGATGTAAGCAGGTTTGTCTCTCTTGCATTTCCTCTTCCTCCTCATTTTGGAATAAGGTTGTCTTGTGGTGTTAGTATTGTCTGGTCTCCTTTTTTTCTGTGACCTTATCACCCATGGGATATTACCCACCTCTTTCATTGGGTGGTGGTTGCCTTCATGAATTTCTGTGGGGTTTGTTTGGTGTTCTCTGTACTCTTTCTCTGGGATACAATTCCCATCCTTCCCTTCTTAGCGAAGAGCGAATAGTACTGGTTTTAACAGTGAGACTAATTCAGAAATTAAAACAGAAATTTCCATCTTTTTCAAAAGAGTGCTTTAATGGAGTGATTTAAACCATTTACAGAAAATATTTGATGGTTCATCCTCACCTTTAAAACTCTGTTTGTGACAAGTTTACACAGGTATTTGCAGGTTGTTTCACAAGAAACATGCAGCAGAGCCAGCAGTAGAACCAAATCCCTGTGGCCTGCTGCAGTGTCAGAACCATGGATTCATCCATCATAGCTCTCTAAATTACATTTTGGCACTTAAGAGAATGTAGGCTTCCCTGCATTTGAAGGAAGTTGCCAATTCCCTGAACAATCACCTAAAAGCAGGCAATCCACAGACTGAAAGGAAAGTTTGATGGTCTGATATGTCAAGAGTGTCCTATGGAGATGATGCAGCAAAATCCATCAGAGATAATTCAGAAGTCACTTTAAAATTTGCAGGTAAAGTATGGATTCTGTAGTGAGATGAATCTTCAAATCCTTTTTAAAAGCTTTACAAAATCCACAAATGTTGATTTGTCAAACCCCTACTGTATGTTTAATATATTTGTTCCATTGTTTGAGTAGAGAAAAGCCATGTGCTTCATTTTATGGGCTTGTATGGATCCATGTCTTTGTTTTTCCTTTCTTATCTATATTATAATCAAAACAGACAGCACTAATCCCTCAAATAAATTATAATTTATTTCTTCATGTTCAAAGAATGAGGATTTCGTGGCTTCTCTTCTACTGATAAATTCAGTGATTTTAATTAAAAATGGAATGGTTCAAACATAAGACATAATTAAATAGATGCCTGCTACAGTTACCACATTGGTATGCTCCCTTTCACTGGTTTGAGCACACATTTCCTCCACTGAAGTCAGTTACTGCCCATACAAATTGATTTCTATACCTCTTCCTACATTCTGTGAGTGTCTGCAGAATCTGGGCCTATGTCCCCTTTCTGATCTCATGCTGGTGTAATTCTTCTGATTTTCAATGGAATTACATTGGTGTCAAATCTCCAGCTTTATTTGGGTTGTTCACTGAGATCCATGTAGAATAGGTCATTTAAAGGGCCATGCATTCTTCTTGTATGAAAACAGTAAGCACTTTTGGGGAAAAAACATTTTTTTTTTCCTTCCACATTTTATGGGTCTAATACCTACTTTGTAGGTACTACAAACAATGATTATTGCTCTCAAGAACAGCTACTAGACAAACTAAATTTCTTCTGTGAATTTTTGAAACCCTGTGCATTCACAGGCACTGCTTCCAAATATGGGAGAAGATTTGAGGTATTTGTAGAAGAGAGAACATTCCAAAGTGCTCATCACTTGCCTCCCTTTTCCCTCCTGTGGAGCAAAGATGAAATTCTCATGAGCTTCAGTGGGACCTCGCAGAATGTGTTTCTTCTTCTAACCAGTCTGACTGAACGAACTTGTATCTGTGGTGCAAGGGATGATATACATGAGTTTGTACACTTGCAGGCTTCTCTTGATGAGAGTAACTTGGACAGTTGCATCCACCTCAGTGTTGCTACCACCATTTTTGAGGATGTAGTGTTGGCTTAAAGTTTTCTAACTTAGCACTGATTTTTCTTGGAGATTTACCATGCTAAACTTGTACCTCAGTGGGGCTCCAATTTTGCAGGGGATTTTGCTGGTGTGATTCTCCTGGTGCCAGAGTCCCAAGAAGATACAGGACCTTTGCTGTATCTCAGTAATCTGGGAATGAAGGCACATGAAAAAAATCTCAAACTCACAATTTTGAAATTCCCGCTATGAATTAATGCTTGAACTCCAGTGTTATTTTAAAAACAGGCCGTTTTGTTAGCTCTTCCAAGTCTGGGAATGGGCAGAGCAGACTGCTGTGCTTTCTAATGCCTCATTATAGAAACATGTTGTGTAACAGAAACCTTCTTTCCCTCACTTGTGTTGCTGCTGTTGTTGACTTAACTACTCTTACAACACAGCTTCAGGTTTTGCTTCATTTTTCTCCTTCCCTGTCCTACTCCTGGGCTAAACTTGGCAGAATGCACTGGCTTAGTGTAAAAAAACCCCAACCCTAAAGAACAAATCCAAGCTAAGCGGAAGAATGCCTGGAAAGCAATGAATAATCTCTGCATCAATTGAACACCAGGTACTGAAATGTAGGTAAAGAGATATTATGTTGTACTGGGCTGAGACAGCACAATCCTCATATCTACATTTGCTGCATCCTGTCCTCACTGCAGACTGTCAGCATAAGAGGGACAATGTGTTCAGGTCAGAAAACTTGTGCTCTCCAATGTTCTTATGTTTCCTCAGGGGCTGTATCTACAAGACGATGTCACTGGAACTTAGGGACTCTGTAGGGACATACATAAACAAGTGAACTGGATGCACTGAAGTGACCAGAATGAGAAAAAATTGTGTCAGTGAAGCCAAAAAATAACTTAGTGAACTCAATCTTGCTTAGTTGTAGGTAGGCACAGTTAACTGAAATATACACTGTATTTATCAGCAGAGCATCTAGACTTTCCTATTTGTGCTCACAGATTTTTTTTTTTGTTTATTTGACTACAGTGCTGTTGATCTTACACATTGAAAGTGGACCAGCAAGAAATGAATAGAAGATTCATACTTTCATAAGGAAACAAACCCATATAAGAAGAGTAAAAGCTGACCAGACTTAGGCTGAATCACTTCTACCTCCTACAATGACTCCTCTCGTGAACACAGCAGGGCCCTACAAACATAGCTTGGTGCTCTCAGGAGCAGCATTTTCCTGACCTAAGTCTGTGGAGCTCCTTCAGCTTTTCTGGCTGCTAAAATGTGAGGAAAGAGTGTCAGGGCAGAATGTCTGACTGACCAGAGGTGAGGCTGATTGTCAGGTGAGGTGTCAGCTCTGTGTCCTTGGCAGTGGCTCAGCTGGATCAAGGAGGTGCTCAAGGGAGCACCCTGGGAACAACCTGGCAGGTCTGTTGGTGTCTGATGTGGATTTCACAGAAATCATCTGTCCTTGGTTTTGCTGTTCAGAGAGTGATTGCTTTCTGCTATAGAGGAGTTTGGACTCTGTGATGATCACAGGATCAAGGTCTGGAAGGGATCTCAAGAGGTCATCTAGTGCAATCTCCTGCTCTGATGTCCCAGACACTTGATCAGAGAGTTTAAACCCACTTTTCTAAGTACAGAAAGGCAGTTTGGTGCTCTACAGATGAATCTGAAGTTTATAGAATCATCTAGTTTAGAGGATTTTCCAGTGCACCTATTTTCATGATACGTCACCACTCATTACATATCTAGATAAATATCTATCTAACTCATTTTTAGAATACCACTGTACTTTAGACATTTTTCTTCACACTGCCCACTGCAAAGAAATTTTGCTGCTACAATTCTCTGCTATTAAATACTAAATTAAGTTAATCTGGATCTTCATGCCACCCACTCCCTGCCTTAGTGCTTTCAGAAACTCGTGTTATCACAGTGTCTCTGTACTAAGGTGACTGTGGTCTGTTCCAGAGAGACTCCATAAAGCTAAATGGGTGACTTCTTGGCACTACTTCAGCTGTTCTTCCAAAGCATTTAAATGGAGAACTAACAATCATTTTCCATGCAGATACCTCACTCAAGAAGACCATGATGAAACTCCCTTGATTAAGACAGCAAGGAATTTCTCTGGCATATGTACATAATTTGGATTTTACTCTTGGATGGGTTTTTTGCTTCTACTGATCTTGAAAGTTCATTAGAGCGAGGATTGTCTCTTTCACGTATATTAGCACAGTGAAGCCATGCTTTATGAATGCAAACAGACATACTGTCTTACATGACATGCCCCAGTGTGCTGCTCATCAGTATATCTGATTGCAAGGTGATTGCTTGTGGGATTGATATCTTACCATAAGGACATGGTAAAACATGAGGTTTGTTTTGTTGACATCTGTGAGGATTTTTTTGTTGTTGTAAATTTCATCTTTAATATCTCTGGGCTACTCAGAAAGGTCTAGGCAGCAATGTAGACTTCAGTCAGTTCCTACCCTGCCACTTTCAGGGTCTGCCATAAAGCTCTTAACAATCACTGTGTTCTGTGTTTTAAACAAAAGCTGTATTCAGTAGTCCTCATACAGTGATCTTGACAGTCCTGATTCTTTGATATTAAAGAATGTGCCACAACTCCTTCTTCTCTTCTTCTTCCTCTTTTTCATTTTCCTTTTTTTTTCCTTTTGTCTTGGATTGCATTTTCTCTCTTGATTAAACTTGATGTTTTCTGCTTATGTTCATTTTCTGACCTCTCCTAGCTTCTGATCATGTCCCTGCTGAGTCTATGCCTCTATTATCATACTGTCTGTAATGCTGTGGACACCTGCTAAGACTGAAAAAAGCACCATTTTTCAGCTGAAACAATTCCCTAGCAGACTGTGATTCCAAGAGTTAAGCCATGGAATTTGAATTTTTCCCACTGGGTGTTTAAAGTGCTCAGCACAAGTAACTTGCTGTCTAAGCTAACCTGTCAAGACTGAGGCATGTCAGCTGACATTTGAGCAGCTTTATCTCCAACTGGTTTCTTAGGTTTAAAATAATGCTGTCTTTCTTCAAAATTGTGGGATTCAGACAGATCCACTTATGATCATATTCCTTATAGAGTCATAGAATGGTTTGGTTAGAAAGGGATCATAGAGATCATCTGGTTCCAACACCCCTTGGGGCAGGGACAACTTCCACAAGACTAGGTGTTAACTTCCTAAAATGTGTATCTGGGTTGTTTCTCACTGGAGGTTGAATGGAACTTCTTGGAAATTATTTAGTTCTGGTTAAAGTACTGATTTGGGTTAGGCAGGAGGATTAAATAGTCTCTCAGGATTCTGCCCAGTCCTATTTTCTCTTTTAGCCATGGGAAGAGATAGCCCACTTTCACAATTATTTGAATGTTTTTCAGTTTCTTCAATGCCTGTTTATCAAAGAACTTGCATCTGTGTGTATATAAAATGTTTCCCTGCTTTCATTTATGCTCATTTGATCTTTGAATGTATATTGATAGTCACATTCTTACTGTCTCATTTGTCACTGCTTACATTCAGCTGTCCAAAATCAGTTCTCTTTCAAAAGTTAGTCCTATGGGTAAAGTACTGAGCCCAGTTTTCATGGGTTTTTCTTCTGATTAATTATTAGCAATTTTCCCTTACAAAAATTTCACTTCTACATATCATTTAGGTGAACTACACAGGGTAAAATGCTCTAAGAGTTTGGGCACAGCACTTTGATATGGAAGGCACAACTGTAACTGCAAGTTTGCTCAAGCAAAAGAATTGTGACATTAAATTTTAGTGTTTTTCTCACCAGGTTATCTAAGTTAGATGAAGAGAAGTGTGTTAAGAAATATGCCTGCATCTCAACTGCAAGTTCATCTTCAGTGTGAAAAAAAATGGACATATTTATTCATGCTTTATACCCCAAATAGTCTGCATCCTGAGTAAAAAAACACAAAAAAACCCCCCAAAACCCCCCAAACCCCCCAAACAACAACAACAAAAAAATCAAAGAAACCCTCAAGTATTCTGCATCTGAAAGTGTGTCCCATAGTTTGCCACTTCACATGCAGTTCCCAAGACTTTTATGCAATAAGCATGTTCAATTGTTTAAGTTCAGTTAGTTTTTCCTAATGGTGTTACTGATGGAACTCCTGGATTTTTTTGTAAGCCAGCTATGGAAAATGTTTGCACTGGATGCTCTCAACTTTCATGGATTTGCTGTACCAAGTGTAAAGAAGTAGCAGGGGAAAAGAGATGAAGGGGGAAAACCTGTATTAGTTTACATTGAAGTCTAGTGGTCAAAATGTTAGATTTTCCAGGCTCTAGACATTGTATCCAGGGTTCCAGCTCCTGAAAGGGTTTTGAATGCAGTAAAATTAGACCTTCTAAAGCAGAAGAGAAGACCTCCATAATTTAATTTCCTGTTAAGTCCTATGATACCCTGTTGATATTGGCGCTGTATAATGATTTCATTTTATTTTGATTCCAAAAGATGGTCTTATTTTCTAGAAACTGGAAGTATCTTGAATATCACTTGCAGGTGCAAGGCCAGTTCTTCATTCTTTCACCCCTAAACCAAGCTGATTTTCCTCTTGATTGTCAGTTTCAGTGCAATTTTCTTCATTATTTTTTGTTTAGAATTTCTTTGCATTCATTATCTTATTACCTTTGGGGAAATCATTTTATAGTGGAAGATGGCATATGGAGATTGGACTAGAGAAAAACCATCAATGAAATGGGAAAATATGGAATAAAACTGTAACTATAGAGCATTGTAGCATCCTTGTCTCAAAGCTAGGCAACATTAGGCATAAAAACAGTGCTCTTCTGCTTATATGACTTTATTTTTACTTTGTATTTTTCCTTAAAAATACTGAGAATGAAAGCCATAGAAACATAATTACCTGCAGACCTGTAAGCAGTGATGGCTTCCAATATGTTTAACAATTTGGTAAAATTTTACTCTGCTATGTACTACATAGTCTCATAGAGGGACTAAACAGTGAAACTGAACAAGTCCATGGTGAGATTTCTGCTGAATATAGTCTATCAATTTTTTAAAATATTGTTATCACTGAATATTTCCATATGTCTTATCTACACAGAATTCTTGAAAGAATATTTATAGATGTCCTCTGAGATAGGGGACATGTCAGATTGACATTAAATACCCTGTTGCAAAAGCTCAGTGGTTAAAATATATTGAAGCAGGTGGCAGAGCTCTTACTATACTAAAGAAAACATGGTATTTTTCTTTCTGCTTTGAAAGGAGTAGGGAAGATTCTGATTTTCCCATTGATACTCTTTCTAAGGTTAAAAATTCCCGTGTCCCTCGGAAACCTGAATTACATCATTTCTTATTACATATTATCATCACTAATTTGAGATCATAATTGAGCAATGTGCTTTCAGATCTGACCTAAAACATTTGGAATCCATATGGGAGGGCTTGTCTTGCCTCTCAGTGCTGTATAAAAGCCAACACAAGCTTTCCTAGCCAGAACAACTGAAGCCTGGGGACATAACACACCATTTTCACTCCTTAGAGGTACTCAACTCACCACGAGGATGCTGCCCACTTGTCATCTGTGCTAGTCCGCCCTTTGCTGGGTTCATGGATCATCTGTCTGTGTTAATTGTTACTGGCTCAAAATGCATATTTGCTAAAAATAACAGTGGGGACAGTATATTGACTGGAGAAAATGGAATATTCTACATTTTATCCTGTCTTCTAGATCTTCTAGATGTACTTTTTATTACTATATCTAGAATTTTTTGGTATTTTTTGCTTGCAAATAAAAGGTTCCAGTAAAACAAAGACTATTTATCACTTTGATTTGTTTTGGGTTTTTTCTGGGGAAAATATTTTTCTTTTCTCTTTTCCTTTTCCTTTTCCTTTTCCTTTTCCTTTTCCTTTTCCTTTTCCTTTTCCTTTTCCTCTTCCTTTTCCCCTTCCCCTTCCCCTTCCCCTTCCCCTTCCCCTTCCCCTTCCCCTTCCCTTTCCCTTTCCCTTCCCCTTTCCCTTTCCCTTTCCCTTTCCCTTCCCCTTCCCCTTCCC
>JAWWLZ010000094.1:6727633-6763166 GCA_035041345.1 Poliocrania exsul | reverse complement strand
TAGGTGGAAAACTGCCATCCTGACACACTGGCGTTTTTGCACTCATTTTGCAAAGATGTAGATAACAGTTGGTGCACAGCAAATGGGAATAGTAGTTGCACAGTTTCTATACATGCATGTGTTTTACTGAGGTATCAAAGTGGATGGACATGTTAAAATAAAACACAATACATGATTAGATTAAATTTGCTTCTATCATGAGCCCCAGTCCTGCCGTTATCACATTCCAGAAGGATGCTGCTTTATCAGCCTCTCATAAAATGTGAGCAGTTATTTTGTGTCTCTCCCCCACTGCCTACATTTTAATTTTCCATATTCCCCTTGCTGTGCAGACAACTTGTGGCCTCAAATGCACATGGTGGCTTTTTCCTCTGAACAGTCTGATCTGCCTAGTCCACAGAGCATCCCTTGATATTGTGGCTGAATATTATCCCCAACCTCGCTTATTGTCTCTATTTAGAGATGAGAACGATGATTTCATGCAACTTAAAGGTGTTCCACCAGGGATATATTTGCTCCAACAAGCTGTGGGTATGATGACAGCCGAATCCTCCATGTTTCAGTAGTCCTCCCTCTGGATGAATCCAGTTCTCTGGATTGGCAATTTTCCTTCTTTGGCACAAAGAGCTGGCATACGGGATTCACTATCGTGCTGATAATTCAGTAAACAGCGAAATTAAATCTTCTGACAGTCTCCTACAGGAATTTCATTAACTGTAGGCCCAATTATAGAACTTCATTGCAACTACGGCACAGGGATGCTATTTAGCTGCCTTATGGAAAATATGCTCTCCACTTCCTTTGCTGGTAGGATGGCCTGTTCTCCATAGGTTTACATGTGCTTTCCATCTCTTGGCAGGGGATGTTTGTTTTTCCCAGGGCTTTGAACTTGCAAGTGCTTTTGAATAGATAGCAAGAGTTGAATATTTATCCTCCATATGTGTTGTAGAAGGCCACAATTCACCATCATCCTACACTGAAATGTGTGTAGGAAGTTTAGATATGTTTGACTACCTAATAGTAAGTCATGTTTTGCAAACCATGAATAGTTTGATATATGTGAAACCGTTTCAGAAGCTTTGGATCCATCAAAAGGAAAATTCCAACTACAAAGAATCACTTGAAAACTTAAACAATAAACTGAAAAATGGAAAAGAAAGATAGGACAGTCAGGATGGAGTTCCGTAGCACTGCTAAACTGCTTCAACCTCTTGAGCAGCCCAGACCAACAGCCATAAAGCTGTCAGACTCCTAAACTGAGTACTCATCTGTACAGGGGTGTCACAGACTGCCAGAAAAAACATGGACTGGAAGAGATGCAAGTGATCTGTGTTATTTCTGCCTTGTGTTTGGGCTTCAAGACCCCTGCTGCAACTCCAAGTTGTGTCAAATGCCAATAGAATATGCATTGGGGACACCAATACTATTTGCAAGCTGGGATTGCTTCATCATTAGCTCCTTTCAGGAAAGCTACACAGAGGCAAACAGTTAAATCCTTATGGACATTGTTCTGTCTCTTATGCCTGGTGGGGAAAAAGCTATGAAACAATAAGGAAGTGGGTAGGTTTGTAACGCAGAAGTAGAATCCAAGGATGGATATTTCTTATGGCCTCAAAAGGCAGGGTGTTGTCAATGGTGGGTTTGGAGACACTGCACTGTACATGATATCAGAATACTCGGGAAATGTTCTGAGACATATTTTAAGGTTGGAGAGAAGAGAGCAATCAATGTGGTTAATCTGGGAATAATCCACATGGAGGCTGTGGTTTACAATATGAAGATTGCCAAGAATAAGATCATAGAATCTGAAAACTGTGGCAGTGGAGAAAGTCAGCTCACCTATGAGAGGGGCCTGCGTAGTGAAGGGCATGTATTTAAGTAGCTGAGCAGAAAGAGGTAAGAGCAAACAATATAATAACCCTTTATGATACCACCAATTACTGCAGGGGAAGAGTCAAGGAAACAGTAAATGAGATTCTCACTAGCCTGAGGTGTAAGAGGAATAATGGCTGTATCAGGGAAAGAACCAGCTTCGTTGAGAACTGAACACATATAAAGGAAAGTAAAAATTTAGGGAAGCCCCTTTGGATAAAAAAATTACAAAATAATAATAAAAAATATATAGCATCTCCTTTCAAATACACTTCCATAAAGGAGCAGTGATTCAAACTCATTTCCTTCAGACCTACAGATGAATGCCTTTGCAGAATCCTATTGTGGTTCTTCAGCCTGATGCAGCTATGAACACGCTGTTTGGGGTGAACTGTGTTTTTCCCCCTACAGGCACTGCTTTCAAAGACCAGAAGGGTCTAAGAGTCTAGAGTTGAGCAGAGGCAAGCTGCCCTGTGTTAGAGGGCAACACTTCATGCATCCCATGAAATGAGACATCTGACCATTCCCTATTGTGGGATCTTACCAAGCAGCCCTTCCTTGAAGCACTAGTTGGCCTTTTATCACCTCTTCTGGCAGAGGGGATGGCAATATGGAGTGGGATTTGCAAGTCAGCCTGGTGTCTTTCAAGGGGAGAAGTCTTTAGATCCCTTCTGACTTCCAGACTGCAAAGATGCCAAGAAAGAATCTAATTGCTTAAAATGAATAAGTGGTTTTGTTGTGCAAGTAAGGCTATGTTTGCGTTGGTGCAGAGGCACAAAACTGAGTGTTGCTACAGACTCATGCTGAGAAGTTTTCTGAATTGCAATACAAACACTCTAATTCCACCTCTGGAGTCAAAAGCAGACAAACATGACTGTGATCATATCAGTCCTTTGGGTAGTGGGACTCAAAAACCTTCTTCAGCTGTGTGGTTGAGTGGGCCAAGGATGTTCAGTAGTGCTTTTGATACCTTTCTCCCACAACCTCCTCTAACTGTAATGTCATCAAGGAATATATTTTGTGCATTGTTCTGTCACTGTTCATGGCTACACCCTGAAGCTACTGCATTGTGCTGGACTTGTTTCAGTGCCAGGGCTCATTTGTTGACCTGGATTCACAAGGTACTTTGCGACCAAGACCTGTGTCAAAGCAACAAAGTGAGCAGGCATTTTGTCTCCAGCACAGCAGGACCAATCCACACAGGTAATCAGAGAGGCTGACTGAGTTATTTCTCATTTTGAGAGGAGCCTGACTAGTCCCTTTCAAACCTAGCTGAAAGCCAGATTTCTTGTGTGAATCTGAAATCCTCAGTTACAAAACTTCATATTCCAAAGGACAAATCAAATTATTAAAAAAAAAAAAAGAGTAAATATAGTTTTAAGACCCTCTGAGAAGTTTGTACAAGTTCAAAAGTGTACACTTGGAACTAGAATTTGGTGTTCGTACCAAACTGTTTACTGTCACTATATTATTCAGCTTCCTTCTCTGAGGGCACTGTAAAAATATGTGTGGTCCCCAATACATACAGAAGACAGAGCTGGAACTTAGACTGTCTGTGTTTTTAGCTTCTTTTAGTGTCTTTAATGGACATTTGCATTATGTTACCAATACCATAAGTAAGTCTTTTCCCAGTCCTGCTGCACCTAGCTCCATTTCTGTAGAAGTTCTCATAGAAACTGCTAGAACTCAACTTGTTGATCTCTCTCTTTCCTGCCCAGCCCCCTCAGCCAATTTACCTTCTACAGAATAAATTCTGGCTGACAAATGGAGTCTTAAGTTGAATCAGATGGCATATAGTATCATCTAAGATTGAATGTTACTTTTTATCAATTTCTGCTGGTTATTTTTTGTCAGGTCAGTCCTTGCTATTACTGCCCATAGGTCCTATTGTTCATTTTGTAAGCCTTGGATTATCAATAATGACTAAATTATTTCCAACTATCTGTAGGATCTGATTATTTATAGACTTCTAAAGTCAATTGGAAGCATCCACTTAGACAGTTCTTAACTATTTCTTGGTCCCAGTTGGCATCTTCTTCAAGGGAATAAAAAAAAAAAGGTCATTTTTCTTGCAATAATAAGGACGCTGATAAAACTATCTCCAAAGTACCTGCTAGTGCTTAGAACCAGGGATTGGTATATTTTAAATACGACATGCACAGGAGAAAAAAGGGTCCTTGCTAAATTTGCATCTCTTCCCTCACTCAACTACTCTCTCCTGTGAGATTGTTCCTGAATTTCCAGGACAATGATGTCCTGTTTCTCAGTGACCCACTGACAGCAAGGAAGATCTTATGCACAGACTAGACTTGTACCATAGAGAATATTGCTCCAGTCTCTTTATTGCTGTCAAGAGGATGATGACAAATTAGTAATAATAATTTGGTTATACACTAGAGCTACTGCTGTTTTCACGTGTACTTGAAGGATCAACACTGGGCACATATGGAGCAGGTTTCATCCATTTCAAAACAAGATCAGGCAGGAATTTCTGGAATCCCTGTTTTGGTATGACAGGTTTTTTCAAAACTGATTAAGCTCCAATTTTGATTTAGGATTCCTTCACTTATAAAGTGTCATCCAACATGTGTTTGATACCAGCACAGTGAGGAACCGACACAAAGGAGATGACCAGCAGCAAAGGATAAGGAAAAATCTTCTCTTTAGCAGACAACAACTGATATTCCTCCATTCTGACATGTTTTGATGGTAGATGGCTTAAGAGGAAGGCAGGAAGCCAGTTGTTGACTTGCAGTTCCTAGCAACGAGTTAGGACTTGGAGGGAATTTGTCCTGTCTTTGGAACAGCTGATTTAATTAGGAGTTTTAAAAAGTGTTGTCTGCATTACAGCTAGACCTTGGGTACTTGGCACTGACAGTATGATGAAATTGTTGGCATCCTTCATGACTTACACATGTGCTATGCAGACTTTTTAAACTTCACTCTATGAGGGGTCTGTAGAGCTAAAACGGGGCAGTCAATAGTTATGGAAGGTAATCCACCAGGGTATGAAGATGCTTTCTGTGGAAAGGATGGGAAGATTGTTGAAATCTGTAGGAAGGTCATTAACCTCTGCTGGTTTGGTCCCCCTCACTGCTCTTCCTGATTTCAGCCAAAGGTTTGGGTTTCACCTATAGTCAGTGACCAAGAAAGCACTTCAGCCATTGCTGCTTGGTAAGAGGAGAAAGTCTTCTTCCTCTCTGGCTCTCCAAATATTTGCCTCAAAAGTTTATGACATCAGATGTTTTGTGATGGTGAACACATGTTTCTACCCTTTACATCCTTGGGAAATGTCAAAATTCTTCTTCTGACATTTTTATGTTGTTCCTCTCAGTTGTGATAATGGCAGGGAGCTCAACAGTTCCTTCTGAATATTAAAATGTCAGTGAACAGAGCACAGTTACCTACGAATGAGGAGACTTAGAATCATCAAATTGTAGAATGGCCTGAGTTGGAAGGGACCTACAAGGATCACCCAGTCTGGCTCCTGGGTCTGCATAGGACAGTCCCAAGAGTCACACCTTGTACTCAAGAGCGTTGTTCAAATGTTTCTTGAGCTCTGTCAGCCTTTGTACTGTGACCACTGCCCTAAGGATCCTGTTCCAACCACTGTCTGGGGGAAGAACCTTTTCCAATATCCAACTTAAAACTCCCCTGGCACAACTCCAGGCCATTACCTGTGGTCCTGTCCTTGGTCCTCACAGAGCAGAGATCAGTGCCTGTCACTTCTCTCCCCCTCCCAAGGAAGTTGGAACTGCAGTGAGGTTTCCCCTCAGTCTCCTCCAGCTGAACATACCAAGTGCCCTCAGTGCTCCTCACACATTTCCCCTCAATCCCTTCACCATCTTAGTTGCCCTCCTCTGGACACTCTCTAAGACGTTAATAACTTTCCTATATTGTGGTGTCCAAAACTGCCCCAATATTGCAGGTGAGGCCACTCCAGTGCAGAGTGGGACAATCCCCTCCCTGATGTGATACTGTGCCTGATGTCTCTCAGGTCACAGCTGGCCCTCCTGGCTGCCAGGGCACTGATGATTCATGGCCAACTGGCCACTGACCAGAATCTCCACGTCCCTTTCCTCAGCACTGCTCTTCAGTGTCTCATTTCCCAGGCTATATAACCAGGGTAGCCCCATCCCAGGTGCAGGACTTAGTACTACTTTTCTCAATCACTTACTTCCAGCCCATATAGGATATGTTTTTTGCTCTGAGTTTTTCCAGGTTCTCAAAAGATTACTCAAACCCAGACCTGAGTGCCAAGATGTCCTTCAGCAACACCCAAGCAAGCAGTGTCTGGAAAACTTGATCATATCCCAGCACCACAAGGGCTAAAACTTGTAGAAAATATTGAAAATAGTACCTCTTGGACACTGGGCAAAAAGACACTAAAGAGTAGCCTCTGTCCCTGTGAACACAAAGGGGAAGAAAAGATTAGAGCAAAAACCAGGTAAAAGCCTCATTAAGACCTTAATTGAAACTGCATTAGTTCTCCCTTGTGTTGGTATCACACAACACTGGGAGTTCCTATAGCATTCTCCAACAAGGGCTTTTTTTAAAAAACAGTTAGTCCCTAGACTTGATAAGTGCCCAACCCCAGCCCTGCTCCAAGCAAGGTCTTCAATGCCTTTCACAAGCCACAGAGACAGCCTCCCATGACAATGGGATTGATGCCAAGGGGCCTTTCCATAATGAGGGTGGGTGGGAGGCCTTCTGGATGTGAAAGACCAGGACACTGTGGTTTGGAAAGGAGGACTGGAAGAGCTGCCAACACCTGCCAGGTGGTGGGAAAGAGAGGCAGGAGGAGGCAGGGTTAAGCATGCTGTGAGGGCAAGAAGTCTAATGCTCCAAAACAACACATATGATGATCAGCAGGCTCCTGCACAGCCACTGGGACCTTTCTGCAGTGTTCTTAGCTGGCAAAGAAGTTTCTCTGAGTTTGTTGTGTTTCTTGAGGCTGTGCTTTTGCCACTATTCCTTCTTCCCACAGCATTTCAGTTAGTCCTGTTAGTCCTTGTGATGCCTTAAATCTCCAAACATTTCATGACCAGGCCTTGCAACCAGCACCACTCAGACAGCCTTAAGCTACAGGAACATTTGTAAGTTCATTTATTTGTCAAATTGCAGCTTCAAATTATCAGCAGATTCATGTCTCCAGCCCACCGCTATTTCAAAGACAAGAAAAGGAATAGAGAGCTGAGAAAAAGTCCAAATATTTTCATTCAACTCTTTTATAATGAAGCATTTTGGGGTAATGTTCTGCTTCAGCATGTAATTAAATGTGAGTTTCTGAAGCAGAAACTCCACCTTACCCCTAACTTAAAACATCTGATCTCAAGTGAAATTCTGCAGACAACCAAGGCTAGTGTGTGTAGAGGAAAGTGGGGGAAGTAGGTTATTAGAAAAAACAAAGCATCTGAGCATGATTATTAAAAGGAAAGGTAAGAGTTGCTAATTATTGCCAGGCTCTAGGTGTACCTCTGCCTGAGAATGGCTGCTTTTCTTTATGGGCAGTTTTTGCCTGGGACCCTCCAAGTACAGCTTCTGTTTTTCCATGCCCATCTACCTTTAGAGGGGAACTGGCATTACCTCTGTTCATCTCACTGCTGAAAATGGGACAGAAAAGCCCCTTCTCAAACCAGAATACATCTGCAGTCCGATATGGAACAATCTCTGACCACTGGCCACATTTCATCCATAGGTGCATAGCTCCTGTGACATCCCCCTGAGAAAGGATATTCCAGTCCTACAGAGCACGCCCATGCCTTGTGAACCTGGTGAGTTACCATGTCCACCAGCTCTTCAGACTCTTACAGAAGAAGCTGTTGCAGTCTTAAATGTAAAGTCCTTTATTGTGAAATCTCTGCTGCAGTCTCTGCAATTTGGAGAGTTATCCTATCTGGCATTACTAGGGCTCTCACTGTGATATACTTTAGAATAATGAGACATCAACTCAGTCAAGAGGCTATTTTAAAACATTCCCAATTTGATGGGTTGTGCAGATGAATTAGTTCATTCTATGTAACTTTTGCCATTCATGCTGCTGGTGGGATGGATGATGTGTCCTCCCATCTTTGAGATTCTCCCCTTTTTTTCTGTAAACCGACTTAACCATGCCTAGAAATAACTGGCATGGTAGATATTCTTTTTTTGTCAAGTGAGCTTGGGTACTGAGAATCAGATTGTATGGGTGAGCATTCATAGAAAACAGGGGATTGTTTGGAAATTAGGTGGATCAAAACAAACTTTGAACATTGACTATTTAAAAAATATCAGATTCCTTTATCTTCACCCAGAGTGATGGAGGGCTAAACCCCATGGAACTCTATGATGCTATAGGACCACAAGTTTGTCCTTAACATTTGTGCTCTAGTTTTCTTTCTGCATGGATAATATCACATGGAAGAAAGAGCTTCCCCTCACTCCTAATCCATCCGGGCCTGTAGTGAGAGATGGTCTGGCTATTGCTTTTGGATAGAAGGGTAGAGATACCACAAGGATGCTGGTGGATGGCCAGGAGACCCAGAGCAACAGGGGTGTTGTACAGGCAAGAGGCTGAGTTTCTCCAGGAACAGAAAAGCAACTGCTGAAGAAACAGCAGACATTTTTCTTTCTGCATAACAAAAATCTGTTATGATGTGTAGTTATCTGTGTAAAATATATATTGATGGCCAGGTCTGGATCAAACACCATTCACAACAGTGTCCCACTTTCCAGGAGCTAACAGCATCCCTAAAGATACCAGTGTCTCCATGGGTAAGGGAGAAACCATGTCTGGAACTGCAGGCAGGATGATGAAAAGTGGTCATGGTTGCTGCCAAGCTGCATCTGCTCTGCTGTGAAAGGAAGCTTTCATCTCTATGGTTAGTAGTCAGAAAAGAAAGAACTTCATTGTTTTTTGCCAGAATGATCACCTGCTTTGGTTCCCTGTGTGAAACAAGGGGTAGGTATGACAGGTTTGATTGTTTATGGTGAAAACTAACCTTCTGTATGTAGACTATTTTGGTGTGTTTAAATTTTGTGAACAGTTTTCCATCTCAGTACCCCAAGAACATTAGCAGCTAGTGATGAATGAATAAAAAATTGTACATGATTAATTGAATTCCAATGTATTTAATGAAGCTTTCCCTTCTGTAAGAATTGTGTGGTGGCGTTTGATTGGTGGGGGTTTCAAGACAAGCTGGAGGTTCAAAAAGCATATGAGGTCTTGGAGGTCTTGGAGAAGTATTGAGCTACAAGGGCTGAGAACTTAAGGTGGAAGAGAAATGCATTTAGCTGCATTCAGATGAACCATTGTGTCTTTGCAGCAGACTCTAAGAATTTAGGTGTGGGGAGAATGATCTCATGGAGAAGAGCAGACATTCCAGATAGGCAGAGATCATGCAGTTATAGAAGGGATTAGGAACACAAATTCTGGAGTGAGGGGAAGATGGTCCTTGCTTGTATTTTCTCTGTCTGAGAATTCCTTGGGTGGATTTCATTGTAAGAGAGTCCTCCCCTGAAAGTCCCTTAATGTTGGGACCAGAAGAGGTGGGAACGTCTGAAGAGAAGCACAGGTCTGCTACAAAGTCAGCAAACAGAGCAGGAAAGCTTTCAGGTCGAGCATTTTGTGGGCAGCTGGTCCCTCTGGAGAAGTATCATTAACTATGACCTTGCTAAGGGGTTCACCAAAGAGATATCTGGAGTGGGTCGTGGTGTGACCACTGGAACAAAAAATTGTCATGCTCTGTCCAAATTGGTGGATATACATGAGCAGGAATGTCCTGTTCCTGTCATGAGTCATTCAGCTGAGGGCTCCATGTCTAAACAATCAGGTCCCAGTGATTTATTATGTTGATGTGAGTAAACAAGAAGTCACCTCTGAAATGCTGGCTTTGATGGGTAAAGATCTCAGCTGTTCTGCTTGGAGTGGACAAAAGGGCATCTGTGAACTTCTGGAGGACTGAGTTCTGCACAGGAAAGGGGAGATGCAGAACTGAGGCTGTTCTGCTGCAATTTCGTATTATGCTTTCATTCCACCTAAGCCCCTGGGAACACAAGGGAGTTCACACTGTTCTGTCATGAGTCTGCGACTCTGTGAACAACAACAGCTGGACATGTTGAGGCTGATGTCAGTTTCTGGATCCTCTCCGTTGGCAGTCTGAGTCACTGGTCTCAGAATGATCCTGTGCACCCTGTGGGTGGAGTACAGGACACAGGACTGCAAGGTAAAACTATTCATAGATGATCCTGATTCTGCCTCAGAGGGGACCTTACTCCTTTGTGAACTCTTTCCTCTCTGCATACCTGGGTGGCAACATTCTTCTCATTTCAACAGCCAGATTTATGTCTTTGTCTTATGAATATGTCATGGCTCAGCACCTACTTAGCTCCTTAGATAACCCCTGTGCTTACAGGTTTCAATCCACCTTCAGATTTGGCCCCCTGATCACCATAGGAGGGCAAAGAAGATTTCAGGCATAACATGGATGGAATGACATATGAGAGATCCAAAAAGTCACATTTGGCAGGGCTGGAGCCTGGACTGGAGTCTTGGATTCTGGCTCACAGCTTGCTGAACTGCTTTTATAATCCAATGTGAAGGTGAACCACACTAAAAACACCCATATGACGAGTTCTGGAGTCTTCTTCCCAATGAGGAAGGTGTTAGGCCAGTGTTTATATTTCTGAGGGCCATAACCTTGCAGTCCCTGGTGAATGCCAAATATAGAATCACGAGATGCTCTGCTCAGCTTATAGTCAGCTTTAAAGAAGAGCCGGATCTAAACTGCTTAGTGAGCACTTGCTTTTTGGGTTGAGCTATTCAAAGGTAGCCCACAGAGCTACTCAGGAAAGAGGGATGAGCTCAAGAGAGAGAAGGATGGGTGCTGTGGCTCAACAGAAGTTCAGAAGGCTTTATGTAGGCTCATTGTGTGCAGGTCTGAGGCAGCCTCTGCTCTCCCTTTGGAAGTGCAACCAGCCAATGGCTACAGCAGGCAGTGCTAGCTGAGATGTGCACAGTCTGTAAAAACATCTTTAAGGCTCCTCACTCTTTGCCATTTAAAAAAACAAAACAAAACAAAACCCAGCAAAATATATATACAAAAAAGCATCCATTCATGAAGGACACTTAACAAGTATTTATTTACCATGTAAAATATCTAAAAGGCTGCTTTTTTTTTTTATTTTTTATTTTGCCCCCCCTCACTCCCTGTAGCAGATATTGTGTATCAATTGGTTATTCTTCTCACCTTTTCCTTTTCCCTCATATTTTACTGGGGACGTGGGGGGTGATGAAGGAGGGGGAGTTGTTGCTATTGTTGTGAGGAAGATTCTGGAATCTGTGAACACAAAGTATTAGTATTTTAAATAATGAGAAAAAATTCCACATGGAAAGCTCATCTGGCTGTGGCAGTTTGTGACTGAATGAGAGAAAAGTGCCCTAGAAGCTATTCATTAGGAATTCACTGGAAGCTCTCAAACAAGCCTGGCAGAAGCTGAAATTGAAGTGGTCTCTGACCTAATTTTCTTCTGCATGAAACATCTGCATCAAGGCACTCTTTGATGTATTCCACTTGGCTCTGTCTACAGTATTGTATCACATGGCTTCAGCGTTGCCTCAGTTTTAAAAGACATTTCCAGCCTGTAGAAGGTAATGTGATGTTACTGTTACCCAAACTAATCACTCAATGTGCTCCCGAAATAGAAACAATAGAGGTTCAGACAACGGTGTCTGCTTTGCAGTCGTTGTTGCTGCCTAAGCTCACGGTTTAAAAAACCCAGATCTGTGATATTCATCTCATGTAATTCATCAACACCAGGAAGGGGAGGGAGAAGGGGGAACTGTGAGCCTTCTGTGTAATAGTATGTCAGAGGACACAATGCTTTACATGTGTGAGCTTTGCATTCTTCGCCGCTCCAGCCATGCAGTTAGTTTAGCACATTGAAAACAAAAACAGGGAAATGTTGGAGGACGTTATCATAAAACCTCAACAGAAGGAGCTCCTGGTTTTCATTTTGCTGTTTGTTCTCTGCTGATTGACACCCAAAGCTCACGGTGAAAGAAATGTGAGCATGTTTGTGTAGATGCGTGGATGATGTGTGATGTATTTTGAATATATATTTTTTCCCCTCCTTTTCTTGTCTGCACCACAGTACACATTTCAGATCCTCTCTCAAGCTCTTCTCCAAGTGGGGTATAAAACATAGCCACACAAAGGTATCTCTAAATATGTACACATACATTTACACATATCTACACAGATAAATGATATGAGAAATTTTTAGGGTCACTTCTTTACTTTGAATAAATGGATCTTAGGTTTCTCCAGAAAGGTTTTCTGCTCAGTCTTACCTAATGGCATACTGCTGTTTCCCCAACCTTGCTTGTATTATGTGAATAACTGTGGTGTCTTTTGTATTCCACCCCCTGAAGAAGAATCCTTTGAAATTCTAAATGACTGTGCTGCAGATTTTAATGTCTGTCTCTTAGAAATAGCCAAGCATTACCCAGTCATGGAGCAAGATGCAGCAAGCCTTTTGAAAGTTATTCAGACTGCTTCCTCAGCCTCATGAGTGTGTGCATGTGTGTATACATGTGCTGTTTAATTCTCTGAATGTATGGCAGGAATACATTATTTCCCTCTGAATCACTTTCTGTCTCCTCTTGTCCATCTACTCCACCCCCCAAATCTCTCCTACTTTTGTTGACATGGGAGAAATAAAGCTAGCTGGCTAGGGAGCTTGTACAGGTCTTGTGGGTACAGTGTGAGATGAGTTGGTAGCTTCTCAGTACGGTTCCTTGCAGAGATCAGAAAGAAAAAGCAGCCCTACTGCTACTAATTAGATGCCTCCAGGGTAATCACAGCAGAAAAGTCACAACCCAGAAGCCTTAAAATAGCCTGCTCCCTGGGGTCATTTTCCCAAGTTTGGGCTGAAACACACCAGGAAGGCAGAGTGGAAGGAAACAGACCCTCTCCTGTCTGACTTCACAGCTGGCAGATACCTGTGTCTTCTCTCTGGTGCTTCCCCTTTAAGCTCATGTTTCTCTGCCTCACTGATGTGTGGAGGACTTCTATCTGGTAGCAATGGGTATAATTAATTCCTTAAACAAACATCTGCTCCATCCTGTTGAAATAATGTGTTTTGCTGTGTTAGGAGCTGTGAGTACTATGACAGCCAGCTCCAGCTCTGGAGGACTTTCCTAGGAGTGCACTGTCTGGAGACAATGGGGGCAGGCAGGGAGAGGTGAAGGGATGCACCCAAGGTCACACTGCAGTAGCCAGGAAGCAAACTCCACCTCATCTTCTGACGGCCAAGCTGCGGCACTTTGAGGTGGGAACACCCTGTCTCATCTTCTGCAGAGAAGCACCAGGCCAGCCCTCAGTGCCTGTTGCCAGCAATAAATCTCCTTGAACTAATTTTATAAAGGACAAAACCAACACTGTGCAAAAAAAAAAAAAAAAAAAAAAAAAAGCCCTTTGCATGTCTGCTGTTTCTGGAAGGGCAGAGAGGAGCAGGGAACCCCTCTCCCACCACGTTCACAGATTATAGCTCAAATTGTTATTTCAGAGAACATATTTAAATAAGAAAAGGCAACCTCTTCCAGCAAGCTTTGAGGTTGATTTACACTTCTGCATGGACGTGGCTAGCTGTGGATGGTGTCTGGCAGAAGCTTATCATGCCCACTCTAAAAATAACAATCTCCAGTGGGCAAGATCTGCTCTCTCAGACCCAGCCTTGGTTCTCAAACAGTGGTATGACATTCAAAAGTGTTTGAGAGACTTTTTGGCAGGTCTCTGATGCTGAATAATCCAGAGAGGTCATGGCAGAAGGGCTTGAAGCAAGTGGCTCCTGCCCAGAGAGAAAACAGTTTGTTCCCCAAGTTGGGGAGATGCTGAGGGATGCTGGTTTTTCTTTTCTCCCCTGACCCTGCCACGAATCACTCATTTCCAACCCCTTCTCTGTACCCCCATCACTGCCTTTTCTCTGGGTTTTATGGTGGTATCAGACACCTGCCTGTTGTGGGGGATAGTCATACCTTCCAAGTGCTCCCCACCCAGCCTCTGGTCCTTAATTAAAGCCACTATTGTCTCTAGCTGGTTGACCTGAGCTCTGGAGACCCCTGTTTTGCAGAAAGCTTCAGCCTCTTCACCAGCGTGATGCTTCCTCTTTATCCACCCCCTTACATCTGAACTCTGGAAGACAAGCTGGGTTTTGTCTATTCATCTGGCAGATGGTTAGATTCAGATCTTACAGGAACATAATGCTAGAATTGGGTGTATGTATGTTTGTGTTTGTCTGTGGTGGGAGAAAGATCCCAGATCATTTTCTTCCTCTGTGGCCTATAACTGTTAGCAGTTTCACACAATCTCTTGTAGGTAGCAGGAATAAAAAAGCTGCCTCCCCCCTCTCTTTTTAATTTCTCCCCCAAGTCTGTGCTGTATATACCAGCAGTGTGGTCTAGGCCAATGCTGAACATTTGTGCCTTGGACAATAGCACAGCCTGGCCTGACTATTATCAGCTGCTGTTTTCTGGTTAGCTTTCCTTTTATTCAAGTGCACAATGCAAGCCTTTATCACCCTTCAGTCATAGTGACTCTTGAGGAATACATCTGGTTTTCTCTTTCAGCAGCTCTGAAAAGGTCAGTCTGTTCATTTCTTATTCGCAGGACACCACATTTTTTTCTGAGCTGGAAAGACAGGCCTACACCTTTTCATTCCGTCTCGTACATAATTAGACATGGTGTCGCTCTAGAAACCTACCCTTGAAATCCTCCTGAGTAACTCTTTCAGAGACAGAGGAGACGCGGCAAGGGAGCGAGTGAGCGGGGGGACCACTTCCATCCGGTCTTAAATCTCTTTGTGTGGTCACAAAAGCGCTTCCCCAGCATTGCCAGCCTGGCTTTTTCCTCTTCTTCTCCTTCTTCTCCCTCTCCTTTTCTTTCCCCCAACCCCCCTTTCCCTTCCCAACAGTGGCTATCGCTTTATGAGCACCCTGTGCACCCTGTGCATGGCAGAGGCTCTCAGAAAAAAAAGTCCTCAGATTATTTGAGCAAGGAAGGTTGCAATCGCTTTCCCTTCTGCAACATCCCACATTCTTCAGGCAGGCTGTAACACAATAACAAGTGTGCCCAAGAGGACAGAGCTTGCAGCAGCTGGTGTCTGACAAATTATCCCACTCCAGACAGGCAAATGGTGACTTGAGCTCCAGCCATCCAAGAGATGCATGTTTTTGGTTTCTCCTTCCATGCAGGCTAGGGTGAGCCAAATCCTCTTGGGGTGGAAATGGGTGCCATGTCCTTGAAGCCAGAGGGTTTCACCTCTGCTGGGGGTCATTTCCCCTTCCCAGATGCTATTTGTGCAATTCAGTGTGAGAAGCATCAGGCAAGGCTGTCACAACTGCCCGGGGGATGGCAGCTTCTGCTGCCTCTGCACTAAGAGGGAAAACAGTCTGAGAACTTGGATAGTCCTGTGCTTCTCCTGAGGACTGACTGCCAATCTCACTTGATTTTCTTTGTGCCCATGTTATTTTCACATGTGTTCACAGTGATGTGGTTGCAATCCATCACTGGAGATTCCCCAGGATGAAATCCTCTCCTCTTTTGTCCTTTGCAGACTCATGTACTTCGTGCAGGGCTTTTTCCCAAGCAAGGGCAATGCCTACAGTTTAAATCCCACAACATTAAGTATGAATCTCTAGGAATCCCATTCATCAGTTTTGGGTTTTTTTGCTGTTGGCAATTTCTGCCTCCAAGCCAGAGGTGGATATACCTCATGCCCAAACTACCACCAGCTTACTGTGGTGCTCCAAGGAAGCCAATAGAGCAGGAGGGGGAAAAATGCAAAGTGGGAGAGAAGCATCGAAGTGGCTGGTGCAAGTGAGTGCAGAGATATCCCATTTCTACTCCAGCAGTTCCACAGAGCTGCTAAATCTCTTCCTGCACAGCTGAGCCCAGACACATTGCCTTGTCCAAAGGAGTTCACAGCACAGTGAAAGGAGAAAAACAAGCTTAAAATAGGGAAATTAATTTGCTAGTGCACTGCACTATTCCATGAGCTAGCTGTGAGACTGGGAACAGGCCCTCCTCCTCCTGCATCTATTTATTGAGTCACTGGACCATATCTTTTCTAATGGACAGCCCCTCTAGTTTCCTTTGCATAGAGAACTTGATGTACTGCTCCAGTATGCCAGATGTGTTTAAGCATTTACCTTTCTTATTTAAATGGGTTTTGTGTTTTAAAGCAATGGACAGGATAAAGACAGAGCAGAATTTGGTTTCTGGTATTAAGTTTCTTGATTGGTTTGGAGCTATATATTTTATATATATATATATATAT
This sequence comes from Poliocrania exsul, assembly GCA_035041345.1. Taxonomy (NCBI): domain Eukaryota; kingdom Metazoa; phylum Chordata; class Aves; order Passeriformes; family Thamnophilidae; genus Poliocrania; species Poliocrania exsul. The sequence continues at coordinate 6,746,978 of JAWWLZ010000094.1, read as the reverse complement.
ATTTAAAATTAAAGCCTTCTGAGACTTTTCATGATTTACAGTCCTTTAGCAGTGAATAATGGCTTTAGGACACAGAAGGAACATTTGAAATCTTTATTAAATTTTCTATATGATAGCTTCTCCTACTAATACAGACAGACTTTGTGGTTTATCAGTTTCTATCAAGAATCCTGATTTTCAGGGGTTTAGAACAATGAGGTCTTAAAACCTGCCCACAGCTAAAATACATTTTTGGTCTTATCACACCAGGCTTGCAGTAAATTGGAATAGAAATTAGAAAAGTGCAAGAGTAGTTATGTCATTTCTGGTTACTTCTTGTAGAAAGTCATAAAAGTTCAGAGTCTTGGCCTGCTGTAAAAAATAATGTTCCTTTCATCTCAGCATTGCCTATCTGACAATTTATGTTTTTTCGTGATGCTGAATTATCACTGCCTGCACATGAGAAACCACAACATGGAAAGAAAGACCTGGACCCTGGCTGAAAGCCTGAGGTGTAATCATCCTCACCATGCCCTTCTGCCCTAAGGACGGAAGGCAGGTCTTTCTTGAAAAGATGCCTCCTTCTGTAACATCCTATGGCAGCAAGTTTCATAAGATTTACACAGTATACAGCCATTTGACTGTTTGCTGTGCGTTCTTCTTTTACAAACACTGATTTCTATTGATTTGTGTTTTCAGGATAAAGCAAGCCATGGCAACTTGCTGTTACAGAATACAAAAGTATGCAAATCCTTTTTTTCCCCTTTTTTTTTCTGTTTGTTTTTGGGTTTTGTTATTTTGTTTTTGTTGTTTGTTTATGGGGTTGTTGGTTTTGTTTGGGTTTTTGTTTGCTGGTTGGTCTTTTTGGGGATTTTTATTATTATTTTTAGGTTTTTTGAACCAATGGAGATGTCTATCCCCAGCTACAGCTGTAACAGAAATAACAATGAATTTATTAAATTACAAGTATGAGACAGACTAGTAGAAGCTGATTTAACCACCTATTGTTAAAAGAAATAGATTAGCAATAGAATATTGACATAATAATTTAAACTTTAATTTCAAAACCTACAAGCTCTGTTGATGATTTTGCACCAGAATTGTTTTCAATTTGGAAGACTTTGCTGTGACCAACTAGAAGGATGTCATTAAAATTTTTGAAAAAAATGAGCTGTTTTTGTAGTGGTCAAAGGTATAAGACCAAAAAAGCATTCCCATAAGGAGAGGTAGCTTTCCTGGGGCTCTGATAGTCTCAGGACATAAGCAAAAGAGAGTTTACAGTTTCTAATTAACTTTTCTGTCAGAGATGGTCTAACAAAGACATATCTGATTTGGCTCAGAGAAGTCATTCTTAGCTTTGAAGTATTTCAAACATAAAGAAAAGTTTTAAGAGTGGAAATATTTTCTACTTTTTTCCAACTGCACCTGGCTTGTCTATTTAAACATATGACTACAACTGGCAGATGTTTTCTACAGCGAGGTCAGTTTGATATTTCTGGAACACTATTTAAAAAAAAAATTCATTTCTTAGGTAATTTCCAGACTTCATTTCAACTGGAGATGGGTAACATCAACCCCACTAGCATTTCTTAGCTCCAGCTTTCCACCAGGTCTTCCACAAAGATAGACAAAATTATCCAGGCATAGGTACTGTACTTCAGCCTTAAACAATTGTAAGTCTTTCTAGCAGGGAAGGTGCCTGAGCAAGCCTCGTTTTTGTCTGAGTTTCCACAGTTAAAAGCCAGAGGTCTGTACTTGCTTGTAGCACTTCCCATGTTCTGTAGAACCCTTTCTTCCTGTAAGAAGCCTTGGAGAGCTTTCGAGCATCCTTACTCCCTAAATTTCTATGTAGGAAAGGCAAGAAGTTCAGAGTCCTGTCTTTGCCTGTCTCCCTACATCTGTGTGTCTGTCTGTGTGAATATGCTGGGGAAATCCACGTAAATTTGGGTATATGAATTTACATGTGCAGTGTGTAAACAGGACAGCCCTTGACTAGCTGTGCAACTTTCATCTTCTTGAAACTTAGGCTGACTTCAAGCAGGAATAGTGAAATCCTTCCTTTGCTGGAGGTCAAACTATCTTTTTGGTCCTGCTGTTGGTAGACTTCCCATTTGCACATCCCCCAACAGAAGTCTGGAGTTATACTTTCCACCTCCTGCCTGTTCCTCCCCTCAAAAATAATATGTGCATGGACATGTGACATAGGGTTACAGGCTCCATCCAGCACACTAGCTGTAAATCCCACAACCTGACATGACAGCATCAAAAGGCTTTTCAGTTGTTTCAGCTTATTTTTCCTACCAGTCTATAAATCCTGGTGAGACTGATGTTGAAGGTTTTTTTTTCCTTATTTTTCCTCTCCAGAATTATTCATGTGTTACCACTGTAAATGCTGCTGGGTTGTTAATTAAATGCTATTTAGAGCTAGAGATTATTAAGACTTTTTGTATCATTTTTTGTTTTAAACACCAACAGTTTTCAAGTATGTTCACAATCAGATAGATATCTTCAGAATCTGATTCAGAGGAAATGGCAGCAAAAGAATTATCTATAGAGTATTTTTGAATAATTCATCATTTGATAAATGTGGAAAACCATCTCCTATGTTTAGGGATATAATTTGTATCCTTTTATTTGGATCATATATATGCTTAAAAGTGTACATCCACTGTTGAGGCTGCACACATGGGCTTGCAGTTCCACCTGGCTGGCCAGATAAAGTTCCAAATTCACATATGCATGGAGTTTTAGAAAAGGTACCCAGTTTGCTCTGTCCACCCAGGGCAGTCAAGTTCAATGTGCCACAAAACAACAAGACAGCCTGACTAATCTGTGGGAACACAAAATATTAGGTCCAGGAGACCCTTTCACTGTCCAAATTAACAGGGCAGCAGAGATTACACTTTGTGGTGTAACATCAACAGAAGCATGCTACATTTTGGGGCTGAACTCACGTATGTCTCTGTGGTCCAGGAGATCCTAGTATCAGGACTCCAGGTGAGTTTCTGGTGCTTTTCAGTTGCCATACTCAGAATATGAATGAAAAATTTCATAGTGTTTGGCCCTTTTTTTTTCTTCCAGAAAACCTCCAGCTCCGTAGCTGCATGTGGCTAAAGATGTTGAAATGAGCCCTAGCTGTTGTGATCACAGGAGGGAAGGGCTTGAAAATTCAGGATATGAATCAAAGGGAGCCAATATGTTATTTCACTATCACTGAAGGCTTGATTCATAACATTGTACCACTTGATGACAACAGTGGTGGCCTCTTCCACTCTTCTGTGTGTATCACTCCTGCACTGCATCTTGCTACTAGCTGAAATCCTAAAGCTTGTCAGGGGAAGAGATATCTCTTATGTACACATGTGTGTGGTGCCTAGCAAACAGGATCCCTGCAGAGTGCTCCAGCAGCACTGTTCCGCAGATGTTATTAGACAGCTCTCTGTGGTAAAACATAAAGGACTGATCTCCTGTCTAGGGATGGACTCAGCTCAGGTTCTGGACTCAAACAACCTTAGAACTCAAAGGTGTTAAAAATCCTAGCTTGACTATACACAGAATGTCTTTTACACCTGTAAAATCCCAGGTGGATGTTGAAGCATCTCTTCCGTTGCTGGTGTTTCTACAAGGCACAGGTAACAATTCTGCTGCCTGTGAAGACCTCAGAAAGCAGCACCTGGAAACTCAGGGTGTGGGGTTTTTGCACTCTGATGGCATAAATTAAACACTTGTTCCTTCTTTGCAGTTCCTTATGTGCTAATCCAGCCATACTCTTATCAGTCTGTAAGGGGACTACTCACTTTCTTGCAGTCAGCATCATTTGTTTTCCTTATTCCTTGTTCCTATCAGAGGGCAAACACTATTGCTGTCACTTAGAAAAATAGGATTTTGCCTGCTGTGCTTGAGAAATCTTCAGCACCAGTCTGATTGTATAGGTTCCAGGAACTCCTGTTGTAAGGCTGGGATTCAGCCGACTGATCTATAGCTGCAAAGGTTCACTGCTTTACTGCACCAGCATAAAATGGAAATGTTGTAACATTCCCATCTGTGAAGACTTGCCAAAACAGTTTAGTGTTTCAAAAGCCGCGTACTGAACGAAGACAAGATCTTGCTACAAGCTGTGGGAGCTGGGAGAGTTTATGAAGCAGAAAGTATGGGCTAAGGGAGAGATCAGACCAGTGATAGTTTACTGGCCTTGCAATTCTTTTAAGAGGCACTAATGGTAGTGGACTGCTACAGTGGAAGTAGACCCAGACTCATTTAAGGCAGTAGCATGAAATTGGTTGCAATAAAATTATGCATTAAATGTGCATTATGTTTAATAAGACTGTATTGCACTCCCAATGTTTACTCTGTGCCCATTGAGGCTGATCCAATTTTCTAAAGTTCTCCAATTGGTTCCCTATCAGGTTTTCAGCCAGAAGGTCAAATTTCACTTGCTGTTAGTACATGTCTCCATTACTTTGCTAAGGCATTTACACTCCATATTCATTACCTCTTCTTCTTTTTTATCTATCTCCTGTAACTTGACTGCTCCAAAATGCTCCCTGTAGGTGGCATGTTTGACACAAACGAGATCAGTCTTTAATAAATGTCAACTCAAGAATATACACATGTGTGAACACACACTTGCACAAAGATGCAAAGGCAAAGAACAGGGAAGGCTATTTCCAGACCCACATTGGAGGTAATTTTATGTTGCTTCACTCAAGGTGCATAAGTGACCTCTGCAAAATCATGGGTTTCAGATATGAAACTGGGAATGTAAGTAGAGAGGCTGGAATATATGTTTAGAACAGTGTGTGATCATGACTATACCAAACTGGGAGCTGGATTGTTTTAATCAGAGGCAATGATAGTTTTAGTGTTCCAAAAACACATTATTTCCCAACATCTCGGCAAACTCTGTCAGCACTGAGCTCAATGTGGGCAACGCAGGCGAGGAACCAGCAGGCGTACTTTCTTAGGGCTTTGTGTTTCTTCGAAAATGCTTTAGCAGGGAAAATACAAGCCTCCTTGTATTCTGTTCTCTTCTGTCAGGAGATCATGTTGAGAGAATTCAGCGTGTCTAACAAGTTTCAGCCAATAACATGGCATTCATCACTCCAAAATGGACTGTCCCTGTTAGCAAAGCTGGCTGGGTTGCCCAGAAGGAGCCATTGTCTGGGACACTTGGTACTCTGCCTTGGCAGTGAGGTCTATGCCTGGCCTTCAGCTTGATTAGGTAGGGAAAATGCAGTGGAGGTTCTAAAAAAAGTCTTGCCAAAGCCTGAGATAATGAAGCATTTGAATTAGCTAGCTACAAGGTATCTCCACCCTGCTGCCACCCACCACTTGGTCTCCAGGCTGATGCAGATGTACACATATTTGCTTTAAAGCTATCTGCTGGCAGGCTGCTAACTCTGCACACCCAAACCCAGCATGAGAGTCTGTTGCGTAGCCTGCAGGGTGTGAAGGAGCCTGGAGGTCAGCCTGAGTGCAATACCTCAGCCATCACAGGAGCACAAAGTCAGAGTACCGGCTGGTTTTCATAGAGCATCTTCTCCAGAGGATGGCTGGACACCAACAGGACTGCTCCACATGAGCTGGAGACCTCTCCTCACCTGTGTCTCCAGCGGGGAGCCCTTCTAAAAGGAGATGCTGCATCACCTCAAAACATATGGGGGCAAAGGCAGAGCACAGAGAACCTCCACTCCTTTCGTCCCCTTAGGTAGACAGTGTGAAAATTTATACACAGGGAGGCACATTTTGGTGTCACTCCTTTGTAGACCATGCAGTTATTATGTAGAAGCAGCAGTCTGTTGGTTCAGGGGCATCACTTCCTGCTGTGGGAAATATTGACACTCTTTTTTGAGCTTACAATGCCTTATTTTCATAAGCTATTGAGTATCTGACTGATTTTATAGAAGCACTTTGAGTGTTGTGAGAAGGATACCAAAACCTATGATCTCCCCAAGTCATTACTTTCAAAAATCCTCAGAGAAATTTTGCTACTGACTTCTAAAAAAAGGAATAAAGTGCTTGTTGAACACCATCTCTCTTCAGACACATGTGATTATCCTGATAGAACTTTTACAAGGGTTTACCTGTGCAACTCTGGGCATCAGCCCTCCTGTAGTGCAGTCACTTGAGGTCCTGACTCCATTCTGGTAGGTGGGGAGGACCAAGAGACTGAGCAGGAGATGAACCTTCCCCTGAGCTGCCTCAGCTCCTACAGCGTGTCTTCAGTCCACACATGACACAAGGGGGTCCTCAATGCCTTCATATGGCCCAGAATAACCTTTGGCAGAGGGCTGTGGCAAACAGCTGAGGCAGCGGCTGCCTTAGCTAAATCCATCTGCAGGCATGAGTCACAGCCCTAAATCTATGTGTTTCTACTGCCCACCTGCTTTGCACTTGTCTTTCATTTTTCTTGAAACACTGAGCAGTGGGCTTGTTTTCTTCTGGGTGTATGTCCAGGCTCTCAGGCAGTACCCATCTCATCTCAGTTGAGATATCACATTGCTGCAGAAGATAGTGCTGCTGTTAACTGACCCCATGCCTGTCCCAAGGGTCTCACCATGAAGGGATGGGGTCAGAGAGCCCCAAGGAAGAAAAGAGACAGCTGTCCCATTGCCTGCATGGAGAATCCTGGAGGAGATGCATTCTGTGGCACCTCTCAAGAGTCTTCCCACTATCAGACAGTCAAAGGGTCTTGGCTTCTTTCAGATTTCCTCACTGGACACTGTGTTTTGGACATACGTATTCTCCACTCAGAAGGATGTGTTCGCATACATGAGTAATTATTTTGCTTGGTTTTTCCTTTGGGAAGTAGTTATCTACTTTGTCCCAGCTGTTTGCATTTGGTACTGCTAATCTGAGACTGAGAGGTTGAGGAAGGACTAAACTTTATTAGTGTCTGCTAGTCCAAGTCTTACAAAAAAGATGTAGAATTTTGATTTTAGTAAATTAGATTAAATTTCTGAGAACAACAAAACAGGCTGTTTCTGAGAACAACCTCAATTGTCTGGTTTCCATGTATAGGAAAGAACAACCTAATCCTCTTCCCCCTGAAATCAGCAGATGGAATCTCACTGAACCCAGTCTGCATTGTGTCAGTCTACAAATAAATACTTCTTATTCTGGTGTTAAATTTCATTATTATTTTTATGATTATTATTACAACCTTTGAGGTTTTTTCTTTGTCTTTTTTTTTTTTATTTACTTTGGCACCATTGTGGTCTGCCAGAACAGTGGGCTGTGGAACATGTTTGCATCATGATAAATGCTATTATATTCCATGACTTATGTGTAATTTCATAATTTACATATATTAGTAGGCCAATGTAGTCATGAATACAGTTGATACATACTCTTGATTAGAATTCCCTTATCAAAAAGTAGTTGCTCACACACACACACAGAAAACAAAAAAGGCAAAAGGATCTGTTCTCCTTTATATCAAATGGAGATTTGGATCTTAATGATCTGTGGTTTTTTAAGTAATATATATAATTTGCCACAATCATGCTAGTCAACCTTAAATTCTTCCATCGTCCTGTGGAGGAGAAGGTGAACTTTAACTCCATGGAAAAAAAATAGTTGTGACTTTCATGGAGCCACATTTACTGTAGGAACCCACAATGTCCTTCAGTGCAACCATCAAAGCAGAGGGAGTAAGACACCAAGACATACAGCCTTCAGTTCAAAGGACAATAAAGCCCTGTTTCAGCACAGCCCAAGCACAGTCATTTCAACCTGAGTCAGTGTGAGGCTGTAATCCAGGAAGGTGCTTACACACATGCCTGCCTGTAAATAAATGCTTAATCCCATTGGAATCAACTGGGCCCCAGCTCAGCTTGAGCTTTCTTTGCTGTGCTGAACTTAAACGTACGCAGTGAAGGGAAAATTGCTTACAGCACCCTCATCTTTAACAAGCATGATGGAAAAAGTTTGCAGTGAAATCAGCAGGATTTCAGCTAATGTGATTAAGTGCTCTTTGGAATCCAGACTTCTGCTAACCCAGGCCCATGGATTCTGTTCAAAGCCTGCTGAGGGTGGTGGGTGCTGGACCAGACCCTGAATGCAACTGGGTTTTCTCACACTTCTTCAACTTCAAAAAAAAAGGATTGAAAAGATTTGAGTAGGAGAGAAAGGGTAATCAAGGGTGTGTTTTATTGCTTCACCACCTTTCAGAAAAACAGCTGGTGAATGAAACAAATGAGGTTATGAGAAAGTAGCTGATTCCAAACTGATTGTTTTATTTCTCTCCTCCAAACAACCTGCAGGCTGCTAGCTTTGGGTTTCTGCTCTCCCCAGAACTGAGATCAGCAGGCTGAGGATCATGTGAAGAGCAAGGATTATGCAGGAATAAGCTGTTCTCTCATTCCTTCAAGCCCTGCTCTCTTCTGTCTTCCTGTTGAAACTTAAGGTTCCTTCTCTTTTGTGTTTGGAGGGGTTTGCTTGATTAAAATTAAACAGAAACTGGAGGACTAGATGTTGTCTGTGGCTCATACCCATCTTTTCTATAAACCTCTGGCAAGGATTTGAAGAGTTCTCCAAACTGACAGTGCACACAATGTCCAAATCTAATTTGAACTGCATGGTGCAGCTTCAGCTTTCAATCACACAGCACTTCCTCTAAAACACTGTCTGCAGCTACATTTCCAAATTGGGACATTTTTGAAATTGCTCATCATGCAGCTCCCTCAATAGACCAACATATGTTTCAGCAGAATCAACAGGCTGACAAACTCCAGGCCACTGAGAATTTTATGTATCAGAGAGCGCGTGTCGCACATGAATCAAAGTGCATGTCATGCTTTGGGACTCGGTATGTGTACATCTAGAAACAATTTCCAGTGTGGTTATTAATTATTGAGATGCTGTAAACAAGTCACCCTTCCTCACACATCTTGTTTCAGCTCCATGAAGCAACAGAGAGCTCATGCCAAATGACATAGTCAACCCAGAAAGGCTCACCCACCTGCTTCGCTCCAAGCACTGTGAATGATCTTATTGTGCTTGATGGCACATGCTTGTTAAAATTGAGGATGTTGTCAGTTTTTGTGGGATTGACATGTAAAACACTTGGAGAAGCAGGGGTGGGGGAGGGAGGGTAAAGAAGACCAGTCGGCTGCATGGTACAAAGGAGAGGAGTCCCAAAGGTCTGAGGATCTGTTCCCGTTTCCAGCTGAGGTTTGGCCCTGTGGCCTTTGCCCAGGGTCTCAGCAATGAGGACATTACTTGTAACTGACCTCTGGGAAGTGTTCAGAGACAAAGGCTGATGGGCACTATAAAAAAGGCTATAAATAATGAAGTTTCCTTCTGCTGACTTAAACATGTTGTCCTTTATCTTTCACCACATCAGAAATGCACAATTTAACCACCACACAAGAACAGCAAGGTAAAAATTTGTTTTCAACACGGATTTGGACAGTGGTGTGTTGTAAACAGTGAGCTGGTGAAATGGAGACCTGTGAACTGCAAAGTTTTTCTGAGATGGAAACCCATAGGTTCTTCATGACTGCTTGCAACAAAAGCACACAGCAAGATGATTTCCTTCATGAAGGGCTCTTTTTTTGCCTCAGTTAGGGGGGAATTTTAAGGAGGAATTCAGGTTTTGTTCATTTTTCTGTTGACAGTGGCCCTCAGAACACGTGGCAGGGATGGTGAGTTTTCATTTCACTTTCTTCTGGAGGGACATCTATAGAAGAGTTATTGATGTCTGTCACAGATGGGCCATCAAAGAATGCATCATGAAGAGCATCTCCTCTGCCAGACAGACCTTCTGTCTGAATAGAGCTGACTGCCTTCATTTTCCACACACTAATATATATATATATATATATATTTATTTTTTATATATAAAAGGAGATATATTGGGAGAGTGAATTAACAGCTGTACTTGATGGGCTGTGCTAATATCTGCAAAAATGCACACTGGCTTCAGTTTAGAGGTGACTTTTATTCTCTTAGAGAGTAATAATTCTTGAACTGAGTTCTGAGTTTGCAACTGCTGAAAGTTCAAGCAGTTTGCTAGATTTGGAGACTGAAGTCTAGTTTTTTGATTGGAATTTTGTTATAATTTCATTTCCTCTCTGTATATAGATGGTCCTTTTGTCTCTTTAAAAAACAGTCATTCATCTAAGCTTTGCATTACAACTCTCTGAAGGTGGAAACTGGGAATCTCAAGTCTTGTTTCAGATTCTATGGTGTCTTAACAAACTCCAACCACATTAGGAAGTCATTTCTTTCTATTAGGGCTGCAGGACTTCACGTTCCAAAAATGTACACACATGTAGAGGCAAATGTAGGGGTAAAAAGCTTCACTGAGAGACTTGAGGACTGTATTCCTCTAGTTCTGCTGCTGTCACTCCATACTACTTAGGAAACATCTGTTATCACTCTATGCCTCAGTTTCCCTATACGAAAATTACAATGCTTTTATCTTTCTTCTACCGCAGAAAATTTAAAGCAGTGTCATGAGAAAGGTACTATAGAACAGTTATTAATATGTAACACATACAAACAGACAAAAAATTAGCGACACGCCCCAAGGTGTTGCTTAATCTAGTAACATGTGTTCTCCAACAGGCCAAGTTTGATATCCCTCAAACTTTTGTTCATCTGACTTTTGTTTCCAGAAATTGTACTTCTGACTCCACCATGTAAAGGCAGAGACAGAAAATTCCAGGAGTAGGGCTCATCACATTGAATGAGCTCATCTTCCTGAGGTGTTTATCCAATGTTTCTTTTTGGTTAGGAAAATTTCTGAGTTGTGCTTAAGAATGCCACCTCCCTCTCCTTGGGCAGCCTTCTCATGTTTGGCTTCTACTGCTGGCCTGTTATTTCAGGTCAGTGGTAGCAATGCAGAGCAGATCTTGCTGTTGGTGTGGTGGACATAGGTGTGAAGAAATGTTTGCTAATGCTGGAAAACAGAATGTCCATGAAAGCAAACACTTGCTGTTTTCCCTGTTCTCAGTGGAGGAAGATGAAAGTGCCTGGAACTGAGTCCTGGTGCTTTGGTCTGAGGAACCTGGCTGGGGTTTGGCGTGTTCCAGTTGGCAAAATACTGTAGCCATGCACAGGGGAATATGTACCCAGCATGCAATCCTTCACATAATGGATATAAATATGATTCTTGGAATTTACCAAACAATAGACAAGAACAGTATTCCCAACAGACTGGAGGGGAGCAGTTAAATATGAAGGAAACACCTGCAGAAGTGGGTATCCATTGTTTCCTTTTGATGTTTATCACTGTGCCTAAATCTGGAAGAATAGGATTCTGGCCTTCAAAAACAATTTCCTTCCTAGGCTTTATTGCATGGAGGAATCTGTCCTTCTCCAGCATTCCTGTTTTGGAGATGGTGGAAATTATCTCTCTTGCCTGGGTGAAATTTCATCTCTGACTTCTCTCAAGACTGAGCAGGAAACTTTTATGGATCAGGTCATTTAAAATTAAGAGCTGTGGTGAGTGACACTTGTGAGGTGCCTCTCATGGTAGCAAATGCCAATACACCAGGACAGCATCACAGCACTGGCACCAGGAGGAAGGTGTGTAGGTGGATGAAGATTGGGACCAGGCTGAGGCTGCCACATGAAGGTTTCCAGACCAGGGGCCTGACAGGCACAGTCCTGTCCTCCAGCATTTCTTTAGCACACTGACAGATGAAAACCACAAGGAAACAAAGGGGCAGACCGATCCTCATGCATTTTTGATGAGTGGATGGCCTGACCCCTGCATGGTGCGAGGTCATGGGCAGGCCCTCCCTTTGCCTTGTCACCTCCGGAGACAGAAAGCATGTCTCCAAAGCCAGCCACTTCTGCAAGCCCCTAAGTGCTTACACAGCTTGAGGAGCTCTGAAAGCTACCCCTCCTGGCCAGTCCCACTGCTGCTCTGCCTGCTTGAGATTTGTCTTCTCTTTATAGCACCTTTTATTATTCTTTTGACAGGGCTTGAATAGTGACGATGAGGAGGCAGGGGCAGCCGTCCAGTGCTCCCAGTGGTGCTGTTTAATTGTATGGTTGTTTTTTCTCAAGCTGCCAGCTGGTCCTGACACTGCTTGTTTTCTCCCCCCTCAGGAGGCATTCTTTTGGTGGAAGTTACCTCGCTGACATTTAACTGGAGCAGCAAGTGCTGCTTAGCTGCCTTCTCCTCCACTTCCAGAGGAGCTGTGCTGCCAGCTTTCCCTTTGACTGTGCCCCACCACTTTTCAGCCTGTTCCTCTGCATTCACAGCAACCCAGATGTTTTTAGCTTCTCTTCCTTTCTCTTTCTTGTCCAAAGTCTTTCTTCTTTCCAGTCCTCTGCTTATATTTCCTCAGGCTTTAAAAACTCTGGAAGGAAAGTCTTGACTCTCTTCTCGTTTATGCTGATGGAAACAGGAGCAAGGCAGAAAATGGCTGTAAACTGGACAGGATATCTCAGCAAGGCTCTGCACATGGCTGTAGTCCTCTCCCTTCTCCACTTTCAGTCCCCATATGGTTCATTTAGGCTGCCCCAAACCACTGAAGATGACAACCAAATGCACAGTGCAGGGCTGACAGATCTCAGCTCACTCTGCCTACACTGCAAATTAGAGGATGAACCCACGCCATTGCAGTCATCCCATGGTCATTCTTGCTTTGCACTGTGACCCCAGCAGGGATTATTATCTTGGTCACGGGGCTGTGTGCATACTTTCTTAATGGTTCACAGGCTTCAGAAAGTGTGGGCAGTGCAAGCCTGTGACTGCTTGCAGTATTTGTGAATATGCTCAAAGTGATGCCTTTATCCAGACAAGAATCACGACAGCACATAGGATTGGTAGTCAACCATCTCCCAGTGGCCACCACAGAACACATGAGCCCCCAAGCCTTTAAAATTCCTCCTGTGCTGTTGTTTAACATGGTGGAAAGTTGTTTAGGGGACCAAGGGGGTACCCATCACACCCACAGAACAAGAATGGCTGTCTGAGAAGAGGGGATGTGGCTGAAGGGCAGGGGGAAAAATTAATACCTGGTGCATATCAGGTGTGTGACAAATGCCATGTTGCTGCCATGGCTTTTCCATGTGACCTTCTCTGCTGGCCTCCCACATCACCACTGGATAGTTGCTTCAATAACCAGAAGTGGGTTTATTTAAAAAGGAAACCAACAAATTAAAACAGAAGAAAGAAATAAGCTCTCAGCCTCTTTCAAGATCATTACTGCTACAATGAATATATATGGTATTCATGTGCTACAGTGAATTAGTGCAATGCATTATAAATTGGATATATTTCATATGATGTATTAGAATGTACTTTTTATGTAATATCCTATTTCCCCCCCACCCCCTGTATGTTCTGTGCACCACAGTGCACAGTGATGTCAAGGTTTAATGATGTCACCTTTGATTAACACAGTTTAACAGCCACCAGAAAGCACCAGCCAGAGCAGGTCACAATGTACCTCAGCCCCCCAGGTTTATTTACAGTAGCAGTATAAATCCAAATGAGGTAGCATGAGACTGTCATCTCATTCAGGCCATTAAAACCACCTGAAAACTAAATCAATCTTCCTGCTGCTGTGGCAAATCAGTCTGAGAAGTCAACAGGACATCAAGAATGTATTCAACAGGACATCAAGAATGTATTCATGCTGCTACATTTGAGTTTGCAATGCACAGTGAGGTAACCAGGAAAACACATTAAACCGTCACCCCTGGAAGAATAGGTTGGTCAACAACACGATTCTGTAAGTATTTTTGGATTCATTCTAAATTATATGCAACTTTTTCCCAGCACTTGTCATGTCTGCTCAGGGAGTAAATACCAGCATGCAGCTGTGGCATTTGCACATGTTTATGGAGCCAGCAGAGTAGGGATCCTTGATAATTCCAACCTGTGGTATTTTTAAGTACATACTTAAAATTGACTAAATCTCTTCACATAGGCTGTGGCTTGCCAAAGTATCCTTTTGATGTTATTTATATTGCAGTATCACCAGGAGACCCCAACCACAGCTGATTCCCACCAGGTTCATCCCTGGATTTATTGTAAGAGAATCCAGCACCAAGACCTTCATCTAAGGACACAGCTGGGAAAGCTGCTGAGATGTGCCTTGCTCATGACTCTCCACTTAACGTTGGCCATGGAGTGTTGACTTCCCTTGAGCGCTGAGGTGGCAGAGGGTTCAATTTCTAAGCATTTTCCTTGGACCTTTAGTTTATGTAAGTTTCATTGTACTGGAGCAGTTGTCTTTCCCTCTCTCTGTCCCTAGGACTCTTCTGAGAAGACTTTTAAGTGACTTATCAATCCAGCCATAGCCATGCTTTGAAGCCATGTAGATCAGGAGCACTTCCTGGCCTTCTACATTTATAGCACTAAAATAGATCTCTTGGGATGCAGTAAAGGGAAGATGACACAGTTCAGTGGTTATTTTGCAACTGTTTATGTGGTCTGTCCTCAGTGAGATCCAGAGAGCCTGACTCAGTTCTCATTATACTTCGCTCTTCAGAAGACGCACTGTGACTAGAGGAGGACACCTTTTGTCTCGAGTGAGGTCAACATTTTACTCAAGGATACTGCTTGTGAGGAAAGCAAGAAATATGCAGGTTACTATAAATTGTCTTGATATAGAGAGAGATGGGAACATTAGTCAGGATTATGATCTTCTGGTGCAGGCTGTGTAAAAATAACTGAACAGTTCTTATTTAACCTATTTCATCTAAAACTTGCTACCTAACATGGCTTGCTCTCTTTCACCACTCTTCTACATACACCTCATCTCCTCTACAGTGTTTTAGCAGATAAAGTCACTCTCTTTCACTCCTACCACTATTCCAGAAAACCTCTCAAATGAGTATAGTCATGCTGACAGTGAATAACTTTTGTTGGCTTAGCCCTCATCCTTTGAGGAAGTAGCAAGACTAACAGGATAACTCTTCCTGTTGCTGTTTGTGCTTGGAAGTGACAACAGCACAGGGTCTGTAGCTGGACAAATTCAAAGCCCAGTGGTCAGAATTGGGCTAGAGCTCAAAACAATCAGCTGGAAAAAGTGACATATTGCCAGGTGAGAACCATTTCTAAATTACACACAGAACATCCATCAGAAAGATTTGTAGTCTTTGTGCTGATGATTGGTTAAGTTTCTCTTCGTGATCACACTAACACTGGTTCATCACTCTACCTTCAGGAGGTCTAAAGGTTCTAGAAGGCCCAACCTACTTTCATCCTTCACATTTTTGACCATTACAACAGTAATTTTTGTGAATTTTTGAGCCATTTTGCCATGCTTTTATATTGTTTGCTAACTATTGTACCTTACTCCTCCCTTGCCCACTCTTTTAGAACAAAATATAAGCCTTTTTATGCATTCAGTTTTCCATGACCAGGGACATAATTATTATTTTTTTCACAACAGACATTAATGATTGTGTAAAAATTCTTTATTAGTCCATATTAATCTACCAGTTAGGTAGTTTTAAGCAAGCCTCATCTGGCTTCATAATGATTACAATGAAACAGCAGGCCTTGCAAATCACATAAGAGTTGCAATTAGGATTCTTGAGAGATGCAAGCTGATATTCCTCTGTTGGTTTCTTGGGTAGTTCCCCGGATTTATCAGGTTTTATGGTCATATACGCAAGCTGTGATTATGCTTTTAAAAAATAAATTGAAGGAATTAAAATTCAAAATGTTGAATACCCTGGAAATAAATAGTGGAAACGATGAATGTTCTGACTCGACTTACAGCAAGCACTTAGGTTTTCCTTCTGCCACTTAAGCAGTGCACGGTTTAGAAATCTGTGTATGAATCTTACATGTCTCGGTCTCTCGCTTTACAACAAAATGATACTTGGCCATGCTCCAGATCTTAGAGAGCTCAGCAGTTTTGTGAAGGATATGTCAAGCTAAGGGAAATTTGGTAGGGGTTGGAAGCTAGATAGGAAAGGAGACAACAGTTGTTGAGCCTCTCTTAAATTGTAAAGCACAATGCAGACATACACAACAACAGTCCTTTTGGGTTGTGTTCACAGGTAAATGGGCCTGACACAAAGGTGGGCTGCTTTTGCTCGGCATTTCTGAACTCCCTTTAAGGTTGTGGAAAGTGGTTTGCTGCTGGGTGACAGCAAAGACAGAGTGATTACACATCCCTCAGAATGCTGAGGGAGGTTTCCAGAACAAGGTTTCCTCAGAAGAGCCATCCTACCTGCTGTATGAACATGCCTAGAGGCAACCAGCCACAGCTATTTTGGGATTTAGAACTGTTAGAATTCAACAGTGAAACCACTTTTCTGTGTTTTAGTCACTTGTCATGGTGACTTTTGTAGGTTATGACAAAATAGGAACATATATTAATGGAAACAAAGAACTTTCACTCTTTTTTCAAATATAGATTTTTTTTTTCTCCTCAGGCAGCAGTTTCTACCTGATTACAATATTCACCAGTTTGTAAGTATTTCATTTAATAAAAAAACCCCAAAACCTTTCACAAAAGTTGTTTTAACTGAGCTTTATAAAATTTATTGCTCAATGAAACTTAGTTTACAAGGTATGTGACTGGGACTCATTCTTCAAATCCCAATTAAAATACATACATAGTTTGGTATTTTTTAATTATCTAAATGTGAAACAAACTGGAGAGTTTATAAGTTTCAGATGGATTCTTGAGGCTTTATAACTTTGATCCAAAGATGAAATTGCACTCCTACCATTTTTTAAAAACAAAAAAAACCCAAACAAAAATGAGGGAAATGGTGTGATTTTAAAACTGATTATGGCAGGTATGCAGTAAATTTTGTCCACACATTTTATAAGGATTTTTACTGGCATGGATCCTAGTCATGGCACCACATCAAATCTATAATCGGTCCACAGGCACTGATCCATTCTCCTACTGATACTTCACAAGAGACTACTGGTAGTCTGTGGCTTCCAGGGCTGGACTCTGCTGTCATGCCCAATGGTGCAAATCCACAGACAGTTTAATTAAAACCTACAGATGGTTTCTTCTGCCAAGAAACAAAAACATGCAAAGCCACTGTCCTTGCTTTCCCTCAGATGCTGTCCCTCAGTGGCACAGGCTCTGGTGGTACAGTGGGACACAAGGAGCCCTGTGTTTCTGCATCTCCTCACTGTAAAAGACAGAAAATAGCCTTTGAAAGAAGGACTTCATGCAGTGAATACCAGAGGTGAGGCTGGCAGATGTTGATGGATCCAGAGCTGAGCATCAGATGCATGTGAGGCACCAGCAATTTTGGGATGAAGCCAGAAGTGTATGGGTGAGAGAGAAGAAAAATGAAGAGCTGTCTGTTGAACCAAGCACAGGCTCTCCCAGCAGACAAGCAATGAGCATCAGGAGGAAACACCGCTCATTCAAGAGTTTTTAATAGCCAGTTCCCAAACTAGCTGTAATTTTAGCAGCCAGTTGAACTAGGCTGGACTGAGCTTTTTCCAGCATAGCCCTGTTCCATGAGAGCTTAAGAAATCCCTTTGCCTGCCCATGATGAGATTAGAAGCACATTTCTCAGAGAAGCTTTTATAGTGACACAAATGAGACCCAATGCTACAATTACTGCCTCAAGTCAAGCACCTATCCTTCTGTTTGCAGGGTGCATTTGCCCAACCTCTTAGTCAGCTGTATCTGAGATATATCAAGCATGCAGCAATTTTAAGTTTCAATCCCATGCCTTTCATCAGGAGGGAATTTCTGGAAAATTAACACAATTTCGGCCAAGAGTGCACTATGGAATGTGTTTGCATCTTCATTCATTCAGGCTTTTGCATGTAGTGTTTACTCCTGCATTTTGCAAGGGACATAGTATTGCACTGTAATCCTGTTTTTTCTGGAGAGCAGATTTATTTTGCCAAGTTGTGTTTGGAGTAAAGCAGAATCTCCTGAGCATTGTTCAGAGCTTTGGCTTCAAATTAAGTGTTTCAGTGCCCACTGGGGGATAGACTGTCCCCTCTATATTCAATTCCATTCTCACAAATTGGCACACCCATTTAAGTCAAGGAAATCTAGAGGTGTGCAGATTATTAATGTTTTGGTCTTTGCTGTAGACCCACAGCAAAGGTGGGAGAGAAAGGTATTTGCCAGAGATGCTTGTCTTCAAGTGGGACCGGTACAAGGATGCTGGAAGACTTTGCTCCAGCTTGTCTTGCAATATGGACAAAGGGCATAAAACTCACAGCCACCTCACCTTCCGGTGGTCCCCAGCTTTGTGACTAATCTCATGATCTCAGAAGTTTTCAGTTCTCTAGAATGTGACTTGGTTTTTCAGCAGATCTAAGCCTGGTGCCATACCCTGCATCTAAGTCACCTTCCCAAATCTCTTTGACCTATGTGAAATAAACTCTTCCAACTGCACATTTAATAACACCGGGTCTCAGTACAAACTGAGAAGAGCCAGAGAATTAAGCCTAAAGGTGACCAACTTATTTCTCTATGTTACCCTGCTCCTCCTCTTTTTCTCACAACAGCCAAGTGTTAGCACATTACATCATCAAGCCTTTGAATTCCCCTGCTCTTGTCGTGTTTAAACTCAATTGTCTAACGCTCGCCTTTTACTCTGTTGCCTCTAAGCTCTTGCAGTCAGCAAACCTACTGCTGACAGATGGTGGGGAAAAGTGGGCTGAGCTGGACGGCTTCCAAAAACTATGTCTAGCCACATGATATGTAAAACACAAGCTCTCAGTTGATCTTTTAGAACTATTTTTGTTTTGGGGAGAGATATTTTCTGTCGGGGATCTTTGTTTGTTTGTTTGGGCCAATGACAGCAGTGTACTTTCTGGCTTCTGTGCCCTGCTTTTGGCAGTTTCTGGACTACCAGAGAGGAAATTCTCCAAAGTATTTCAGCAGATAATTGGCCACTTTTCCTGGAACAGAGATAAAATGGAATAGTTTTGTCAGGTTCTTCCCTTCATTCACATGGAGAAACCCACAGTAATGCAGCCTCCAGCCCAAAAATAAGGGCTACTGATGATGAAATCTCTGTTAGTTCATGATCTGATCATTGTAAAGGCAGCATCTAGGGTTGTAGCTGATTAGTTCTCTTTTTTATTCCTAAATATTTTCCTCTGAACAGTGTAATACATCAAGCAGTTTCCAGTAAAACCTCTGAAAAGGGAACATTACTTCAACAGAAGGATATGACTTTCCATTAAGCCTCGAAAAATATTTATGAGATGATCTTGTATTTATTTACTTATTTGTTTGAAAACATTTTTTTTCTTTCTCAAGTTAAAATTAAGACATGTATCATGAAATGTCACATCTCATTTTCTTGGAAGACCTAAGGCTAGGAAGGAATGCAAGCATGGTAAATATTATATTTGCTACACTTTCATGTTTTTAAAAGATCATCTGAACCCTCAAGATGAACATATAAAATAACAACAAAAAAAGAAACACTAACGCCC
>JAWWLZ010000094.1:6649485-6669302 GCA_035041345.1 Poliocrania exsul | reverse complement strand
GAAGCTAAAGTTAGGTAGTGAAGCATTCAGAGTGATATTACAGCTGTGAGAAAAGATTAGATTAGATTTGGCTAAAGGCATGAGGATTTTTTCCCTGTGGTAGGTGTTTTTTCCATTGCAACCATGGATTAGCAAATTTTTTTCCTCTTTAAATGCTGGCTAGAAGCCAGAAATGGATATTCAAGCTTTTACCTGATAACAGAGATGACACAGTATACTCATACACATATTTAGGCAAAAATATAAGAAATTTGGAGGTACCAGATAAGGTTCAACCTCCAACCTGAATGAGACTTTCTACAAGCTGAAGTTCTGAAGAACCTATGGGCTGTGTTTTCTGGTTAATTTGATTTTCTGCCCTAGGAAAAGGAAGGATGTATGATAACAACTGTTTTCGTAAGTAGTGTGCATTATGGTAGAACAGGGGGAAGGGAAAATTAAAGCCATGCTTTGTAACCTTTTGAGGGCTCATGACTCCATCAGTAGATGTGGTGATTTATTTTTCTTCTGTCAGTGTGGGAAATGGAACTGCTTACCAGACATACCACTTGGACTTTTCATATACCCAGGCAGTGGCTAACCTTTGTCTCTTCAGTTGCAGATGGCTTGCAAGCAATCCAGGTGTGAATTCTGGGCAAAGGTATGTCACCACAGTGGTGGGGGTGGCTGGGGCCAGCCCAATTTGTCTGTGTGGGAAGAACTAAGCTGTCAGGACCTGCAAAGGCAGCTGTTGCTGATCAGCATGAGGTGTGCCTAACCCTCAGAAAAGTGGTGGGATGTCTTGAGAGTCATAATCATCTTGTACCTCTTAACTCTTCCAATGTGAGCCCATTCTTGTGCTTCTTGTGACTCTGGGCTCAGTTGTTTAGGCTACAGATACTTTGTCATGTTTGCCTAGGATACGTGTAGCGACAGCATTTTTGCAGTTCACCCTTCTTCCTTAGTGTGTAACACTGAATGGCGTTTTTGTGGGAGAGCCGCTGGATCTGGTGGAAAACAAAACTGCAACATTTTTAGTGGGACACAATGTGTTGTGTGAGCTGCAATCATATTGGTCATGAAAAAAATAAATCTCTGCTCTGCGACTGCCACAAGCACAGCTATTTGTGCAACCTGATCAGAACAAAGGATAATGCTTCTGCTGCAAGATCAGACAGATCTGATGTTTCAGCAGGCTGAGCAAATGAATGGCGGAAGTGGTCCGCCTCCTCTTATCCATTGTCTCAAAGATGCAGGCTCATGGAGAAGAAAGGGAGTTTGAATAGGGCTTCTGAAGGAATATGCTGCTTTGTGTTCTGTGGGAAGAGAGCAAGGAGGAGTTCTAGAAGTTCTCTCCATTGGCAGGCTGACAGGCTTGTAATAGGAAAACGTGGCAGTGGACTGCTGGTATTGAACAAGCACTTTCTCTTCTGTAGCTTGCCTAGGAAATCTTAGCTGTTATTAGGAAGCTGGTGAAATGTTCCTGGACTGGAATGTAGCACCAAGCCTACCTTGAAGGAAGGTCAGTGGGTGTAGAAATCCAATGAACTCTGACCTCCTAGTAAAGAATGATTTGACTTCTTTGTTTTTTTCCTCTTCTTTCTTTCTCTGTCTCCCCTAGATACCTTGCCTTTGTGTTCTTGATGGGATTTTTGCATAGGAAGAGCTGGACTGATCAAATTACTGCAAGTCAGAATCTTCTGCTTGGGAGATTCCTGCTGTTTCTCTTGCTCCAGCTGTCAAGATGTCATAGCCAAATTAACCCAACTGGGATTTTAGTAGCAATCTCCCCTTTTAAAGGCATAATGAATCCAAGGAAATGTGAGAAGGGAGAGAGCAGGACAGGGATTTTTGATAAGCTAGGGAGAATTGAGGGTTATTTCACATTCCACAACTATAATATATGAATTCCAGCCTCAAGGGGGATTTCAACTGAGAAATGAATCATTTAGAGGGAGGGGTGTAGAATTTATATCACTATCATAGCTAGTTGATCTCTATATATTACTTTTTTGCATAGTTCCTGGGACTAGAACTTGCTAGCAGTTAGGTGTATCATGATCAGAAGGTTTTCATACAGAACGAGTTTTCTTTAAAATTGAGCACCTCTTGGGTCAGAGACCCATAGTTGTAATTTTTTTTAGCAAGCATGCTACTTTCCTTTTCCTAATGGAGATTAGATTTGTGTCTATGATAACAGAAGCAGTCTTGGCCATCCATGAGATCCCTTCTGTCCTTTGTTTTCGCCACCTACAGCCTAGAAGATTTTGTCAATTGAAAAGAGAAGTAATTAGTTCCACAGGATGCTGACAGTCCATCATTAGCATGCAGTGGAGGTGAAGCTGCTGCTTTAGAAGCCCAGATAAAAAAGCACATCACAAAGTCATCAGACTCCTTGAGTGCAAGCCTGTGTTGAAACTTTTAAATGTGTGGTGGCTAAGGTTCCATGATCAGCATGTTAGTATCCAAAACGAATTGTGAAAATTCATGGAGTCACACACAGTCACATAATGGGTAAGGTTGGAAAGGGACCCCTGGAGGTCATCTGGTCCAACCTCCCTGCTCAAACAGAGACTTCTAAAGGATATTACTCAGGGTTGTGCCCAGATGACTTTTTAACATCTCCAGAGTGGGAGTGTTCTAGTGCTCATTCATCCTCACAGTAAAGAAGTTCTCATGTTCAGGTGGAACTTCCAGGGCATCAGTTCCTGACCATTCCTCTTGTCCCATTGTTGGACCCCCCGAGCAGAGCCTGGTCCATGCTCTTCCTGCCCCCACAGATACTGCCAGACATTGGGGAGATCCCCTCAGTGTCTTCTCTTGAGGCTGAACAGCCCCAGCTCCCTCAGCTTTCCTGGTTACAGAGATGCTCCAGTCCCTTCAGCATCTTCACAGCCTCCAGTGGACCAACTCCAGGAGCTCCTCTTGTCCTGAGGTGCCCAGAACTGGCCACAGCACTCCAGATGTGCCTCACTAGGGCTGAGCAGAGGGGCAGGATCACCTCCCTGACTTGCTGGTGGTGCCCCTCCTCATGCAGCCCAGGATACCATTGTCCTCCTTGGCCCCTAGGGCTCACTTCTGGCTTGTTTGTTTTCTGCCAGGACACTCAGGCCCTTCTCTTCAGAGCTGCTTTCCAGGAGGTCAATCTCCAGCATGTATTAGTGCCTGAGGGTTATTTTTCCATGGGTGCAGCACCCTGTAATTGCCTCTGTTGAATTTCAAAAGCTTCTGTTCTACCTGTCCTTTCAGCCCCTTGAGGGCAGCACAGCACTCTGGGGTATCACTGCTCCTCCCAGCTTTGTATCATCAGTGACCTTGCCGAGGAGGCACTGTATCCCAAGCCATTAAATAATATTGGACCCAGTATCGAGCTCTGGGGTCACTACTAGTTACAGGTGACTAGTTACTAGTCTTCAACTAGACTGTGCCACTGATCACAATCCTCTGAGACTTGCCATTCAGCCAGTTCTCAGTCCACATCACCATCCCCCTGTTTATTCTTAGGAGGTTTAAAACCCATCCCAGAGGATGTACAATGCTGGGTTTGACCCAACAGAACCTCCAGCACTGGTTTCCAGCTTCTCTGACCTACAGTGAGTACTGCTGGGGACAGAAAATAATATTAGTAGTTGCCTTGCTCCTTTACTCAACCATAGTTACCCACTGTCTAAACTAAGTCAGTGTTATTTGGACAGGGTGATTGACAGAATATATTCAAAAAATGTAATAAAAATGAGTTCAGTGAGCTTTCAAACCATGCCTGAGTATGAGGACAAGGGGAAAAATCTCCCATATGAACCTAAATCTCACAAAAAATCAAGGAGTGTTCTCTCAAGTGACAAAGATTTGAGTCTGAAAGTGAGTTCTTCCTGAAAGAACAGTATCAGCCTGGTGCTAAGCAGAGATTAAAAGGTCAGTTGTGTATCAGTGAAGGCTGAAAAATGATTGCTTAACTCTGTTCTGCTTTCTCACCTCTTCAGGAAATCAGGGGCACATTAGATCTTGGGTACATTTGGAGATCTTGAGAAAACTATATTTTGAAGCTGTTACATTCCCAAATTTATATTAAGCAGATCTTATATTTGTGGGATATTTTAATTATTTTCTTAATAATAGGACTTGTTAAGATATATGACAGCTGGACCAATCACTGTTGTCTGAAAAGTCAGAGCACTGTGTCAGTCATAAAGCTGATAAAGTCTTTGCAAAGAAAAAAAAAGGATATATCATGGCTAGATACAAGATGAACCATGAAGGATTGGCTTACATGAAACTTTGAGTGAGTGCAATGGGCTTGGGTTCTCAGTCATCTATCAGGTGGATGTCTGAAGTTCCTGTGTCCAACAGTCGAATTTTGGAATTTTTCCATTATACTTAAAAGACAACAGCAGACTTTGGGGCTGTCATTGGATATTCCAATGGAGTTCAACTGAAGAAGGGAAATGACCAAAACATGGAACTGTGCCATCTTTAGACTGAAGTCTAATAATACCTTTTGTGCTTTCCCTGCCCCCCCCCTCCGCCGCCCCCGCAAGTAAAAGGGATTGAGAATTGGGTCGGTGCCCCAGGGATCATCCAGATGGAGGCACCTGCTTTTGCAGCTCTGGGAGAAAGGGACTGTGGGATAAGAGCACCTCATGCAGAGAGTGCAGGAGAGTCATAGATCTCATTGTCTGTGGGCTTTTCTAGACTATCAGAAAAGACTTTTGAAGCTTTCCATGACCAAAGTAAGTAATGACTTTGCTTTGATGGATCAAACAAATACCACCAGGGTTGTGCCTTTGAGAGCCCTTGATCCCAAAGAGAAAAGCAAGGGTTTTCCTTTTTATTTTGGACCTCTTCCATTAAAAACAAAAGCATCCCACAGGTCAGACAAGAAGGGTATCTGACAGGATTTAAAGAGATTTTTCCTTTTTCCGTCTGTTTTCTACACCAGTCGTTTATATTTTATAATATATCAGACCTAAAAGATTGTCATTCAGTTATAACAGAGGAAAATGTGGAACAGAAAATGCTCTGTGACTCATTCAAGAAATGTGTTGGCTTTGTAGCCTATGTGGACTTAAAGACTCTTGTTTTCCTTTATATCAGAAAAAAAAAAAAAGGGGAACTTGCAGAGTGGTAGATATAATTTAAAATACTTAGAATGTTAGCTAAGGGGACTAGGACAGCATTCAGATGCAGAAACACAGGACATACTGTCATCTCTCTGCTGATGTGTGCAAGTACTGCTCTTGGAACAGTAAATCCATTCCTGGAAATGCTGGGGATAGTAATGATTTGAAGTCTGGAAAATTGTACTTCATCGTGAAAGCTTTCAGGTAGTCCATTCCTCCCTTTCAGAGGTCTTCAGAAGTGACATTTGGAGGACTAAAAGCAGCTAATTTGCCAGTGTGTTTGGTATTATAGGAATCTGGAGTCTGTACCAAGCCATAAAAAGATGCAGTAGCTGGAATATAAGACTAGAAAATGCTGGTTGTAGAAACCATTCTTTATTTCTGATTTAATTGTGGGGGGGTAAAAAAAGTAATTGGAATAACTAATGCACTCTGTAGAAAAAGTCATAATCTGTCAAGCCCAAGTGTAGTTTCTCTTCAGACACCCTGATGGGAGACAGGCTTGACTGTTGCCATTGAGTTGGTTGTGGAGAACTTGTGTAGTTGTAGAAGGAGAACCTTCAGCAAGATGACTCTCACTGCTGTTATGTCTAGTCAGGAATTAGCTGTCTTAAAGAACAGCTGATGAAATTGGTACAATGTGGAGGTGTAAGGAGTCTGAGAAAGTGGTTGAGTTTTACCAGGGTGTGCAAGAATATGAAAGAAGATTCTTTCTCACCTGGTAAAGAAATAGGAAGCAAATAACCAAATTAAGTGAAATTATAAGACTGACTGTGGGTTTGTAGTTAATGAGTTTGGGCTCAGTGATCTGTAGCAGGTTTTCCTCCATTGTTTTGGGCTTAAGTCTATGCAGAAGATTGGTAGAAGCTACCTTCCTCTTGAAAGTTAGATGCATTTTTCTGTTGTCTCTAAGCAGAGGAAATGAAGAAATGGAACAGGTTTTTTGTAGTCCTGACAGAGCTACTGTGGACTTTCATATTGTACTTTCTAAAGGATAAGTAAATCTCCCAAACAGAAGATCTCTGTTTTCCTTTGGACTCTACAACCCAGCACTTTGTTCACCCACAACTTTAGTCCTGGTTTTATAGATGGGAACTAGAGCTTTTTGTCCTGTGGCTACCATAGAGGTGGTTGTGCCACAAAAATCCAATCAGATTTTGTCAACGTATCAGTTTCCTAGAGTAACTTAACTTTCTATTAGAGATAGCCCATCCAACCATCTGAAATTATTATTACTATCAGTAGTAATAATAGTATTATAAAAGCATTGCAGGGTGTGAAATCTATTCATGGGTGTGTAGTAATCTGGTTCATTTTTTGTTAGACACCTCTCAAAAATCTTTGGTCTGTTAAGGATGATAGATCTAGGAAACTTAGAGATAACTCCTTTTGTCTTATGTACTTATCAAAGACTTTAACAGTAAGCACCATCATTAGATCCTCTCTTTTGATGAGTGATGCACAAACAAGTTTGTTTCTGGGAAAAATGGTACATTAGTTTGGTTTCAAAGGTCATGCAGCCAGTGGAGACTTCACTGTAAATGCTTTTATTTTTTGACTCTATAAACCAATTACTACAGCAGGATGAACGAGGGTTTTGATTACCTAATTGACAGTTGTTTGCAGTTCTTAATTTGTAGTTTCAGTTTTGGAAGACTGCTTTCAAGATTCAGTGTTGCAGTAGTCTGGTGGGAGGAGTTAGAAGACAACGGGAGAAGAAAAGGGTTCAGGAATGAAGAAGTAGAGAGATATCCAAGCTGTTCCCCTTGCTTTTGGAATGAGTGACTGTTTTAACCTGTAAATAACACTGAGATTGGTGGCTCTGTCCCATCATGAAAGTAAAGATAAGATAGGAAGGTGACCTCCTCTTGACAAACCACTCTTTCTCCATTTCTCTCCCGTATTCTGTGTAAAGTCTTTTCTTCCAGGCATAGGTGCAAAGGAGTCCTCTTGTCTTTAACTTGAATATTTCCTTCCTTCTAGTAATCAAGCCTACAGATACAGACCCTCTGTGCTCAGCTGAAAAGGAAACCACTTTTTTTTTGGACAGTGAAGCCTTACTGCCAAATGATCTTGTACTGCAGGTGGCTTAGAGGTGTATCATTCAAGTTAGTTTGCCAGCTTTGCAACACATCTGAAGGGCAGGGTCTTCAGGAAGGGTGAACCATACCACCAGTGCTGTGATCAGCAAGTCTGCTTCTGCCTCCTTCGGCTTCTGAGACCTTGAAGATCCATTGCAGGTTCTGCTTTCAGATAAGGAGAAACTCACTCCTGTTTGGATCCTTCACTTTGTAATAAAAGGCTGTAGTAAGTGCTGATCCACATAAACGTCTGATCCTCAGCTGGGGAGAATGGGCAGAACTCCAACAAATTTCTAGAAATAAAAGGCTAGGGAAATCTCTAAAACCACAGCAGTTACTGGGACTTGCACAATATTCTGCAGCTTGTAAGAATACAGCAGTATGAAGCTGGAATGGCACTGATGGCTTAATATTTTTGTGACCTCTTGGGTTTTTATGAGAACAAAAATCTCTAGGAGAGAACTTTGCTCCTGTTCTCTTGGTGGTATTGGCTTGTATGGCTTTGTTTTTCTTTGAAAACTGATAGCAGAAGACTATCCAACCTTCAGGAGTGGAGCCATTATATGTGGGGCTGTGCAACAGGAGCCAAAGTTTAAAAATAAAATACCAGGCTGCCTTCCTGGGGATCCAGGCATAGCACACACACACAGACACAGACACACACACACAGTATCTCAACTGATCACAGTTATATCAGTAACTCAGATCAGAGCAACAGACAATGAGAACCAAAGAGGGAGTCTTGTTCCTCAAAAAGAAAGAGGAAGAAATTTAAGACTTCTGTAGCCTTAGATACCAGTTTCTGGTGGGCATGGGAGGCTGCTCAGCAGCAGCAGCAGGGTTGAGAGACAGTGAGACCAGGTAGCTGCCAGTCATTGCCAGGTGATGCCTGCGTAGGACCTTTCCATTTTCCCTCCCTCATTTTCTCTGCCCTACTGAGTAATGGTTCTGGGCAGAGCAGTCTTTTTTGAAAATGTTCTCTTTACTTAAGACATAAAAGCAGTGGCTTTTATTTCATACTGAGTGCTGAGCGACCAGGATGCCAGACATCTTCAGGAGAAAGGAAGGGCCACCTCTTTTGGCTTCTGAGGATGCACGTCACTGGCATTTTAATGTTACACTAGAAACAGGAGATGAACAGATCATCTTTCCAGAAGATCTGGAGAATGAGAGGTGAACAGAGGAGATAGACCAGGAAGAATTATTTATGGTAGAAAAGCAGAAAGGCAAGGTTTAATGCCAGAAATACAGCTTAGAAAGTGAGGTAGGTTATGCTAGAAATGAATGGTCTTTTGAAAGAAAAGGTGACACTACTCAGAGAGTCCACAAACCTAGGAAGGTACAATTCTTGATTAATTAGGAATGTAGATGGGGATGAAGGAGGGGAAAGATTTAACCTTTTTTTTTTTAATGCTTCCCCAAAATGCTGACATCTTACCAACTTCCAGATTTTGTGTGGTAATTGTGAGCTGGGCTAAGGGTGGGAAGTCAGGGTTCTTCCAGTGGCTTGGTGTGAAGTGTTCTTCTCTCAGGTGACATGTCAGAAACTGTGTGCAGGAAGCAACTGTGCACAGTGTTAGCTTGTATGTCACCTCAAGGTAATGTGCTAAAAGATTGGAACCTGTTCTTTGACTGCATGGTGTGGGCAGATGCAGTTTCCATAAAGAAATCATGATCCCCAGATGTACCTCACAGTAAGTGCAAACTGAATTTTTAGCTAGGTGTCTTCCAACTGCAGCAAGAATGTTTGTATATCTCAACTGACAGCTACAGACAGAAAAAAACCACCCAAAGAAGAGGTGTTACCACTTCTCATCTCTGCCCAGGCAAAGTAGCAGTCACAGCTGCCCATGACACACTTGGCTTTTGGCAGAGCTCAGGCTGGTTCTGCTCTGCAGACATAGGATGAAGCATGCTCAGTATGTTTCCTTCAACAGGAGTGCCAGCAGTATCTTGGATTACTACAGAGACTGCTCTGTGTCTGTAAGCTCCTTCTGCAGGGTTTGGGTGCACATTAAACAGGATCAGGAGTCCTTGGTAGACTGTGCATGGCTCTGAGCACAGAGCCTTTTGGAAAGTTGTGTTTCCTTAGACACCCAGAATGTCAAACCAGAACACTTATTTTATTGAAGTTTTACAGAAAAACCATACTAGCTTTACATACTGGTTGAACACAGACTGAAGGTGTTGTTGTGTCCTAAAGGATTTGTAGGACTTATAATCCAAATGTTTTTTTGAGAAATTTATAAAATATCTGGGATTTGTTTGTGGTGATGTACTAACAGTGAAGGATAGGTGCAACTGTCAGCCTGTGAAAACTAATTGCTTGGTTTGTTATCATAAATTTTGTTAGCCTCAGTAGAGTGGAAGTGTGCACATGCTTTGTGGCTCCAGCTAGCAAGTGTGAAAGACAGGTCTGATTAAATCAAACTTCCTCTTTGGCCTTGAATATCTCCTGCTTACAAAAGACATTGAGGAAGACCCAGGGTGTTCCTCTGGCAGATGTTTTTATAAATATGCTATAAAGAAGATTGTCTTTGGTGACTTCTAGTAGGTACTGATGGGGTTTTCTCCAGACATTTGCTAGAACAGAAGAATTTGTATCATGTTGTCCATTATGGAGAAGAGTTTGGGAAAGAGTATAAAGATTCAGTAGATGGGGAAAGTCATTTTAAGAGAAAAGCCTTTCAGATTATACAAGACTTTCAGTTTTTCTCACTGCAAAACAAATATTCTTCCTCATCCCCATATAAATCTCCCCTTTCGGATGGCCACTGCTTTTTCCATGTCCTTTCTCCCACTCTGATCTCAAATAATATGAGGATTAGACCATGTTCACCATCTCTAAACTCTCTCTCCACTGATATTCTTCTCTGCAGCTCTGCAGACATTTTGCTGAGTTGACCTAAATTCTTCAGCAAAAGGCCTGGATTCTGTGCAGAAGGCTGGAAATGACAACTCCAGTTAGAAAGTAAATACAAAGATAAATAAAGAGCATCAGTTATATCCTTGTGTGTGGTGTTTTGATTTGCCCTTGCTCCTGAAATTTTGCTCCTGCTTTGCTGGAGAGCTTTTCCTTTCTTCTGGCTGTGAGAAGTTAGCATTGGGATGTCAGGGACACAGAAAAGTAGTGTGGCATAATAGGGAAAGAGCTGGAGTCTGGAAACCCACTTTCTGCTGCTGACTGTGCCACAGACCAGCTGTGTGACCTCGAGCCAGGCTGCTTCACTTCCCTGTGGTTCCTCAGTACCAGGTAAAGGAAAAAGGGTTTGGGTGGTGCAGACTCACTCAACTTGCTTTTTACACACATCCCAAAACATGTGGCCTGAAGCTGCATGAGTCAGATAAATAAGCTGTAACTGCACGGAAGAGAGCGTCAGCATTGCTACTTGCAGTACTTAAAACCTGCCTCTTTGATTCTTATGTATTACCTACAATTGTGAGTCTTCATATTTTGTTCAATAGTTTGAAGGTGATTGAAAACCAGGGAACTACTTCAGTCTTTGCTCTCTCTGCAAGCAAGTCACTTCTTCTGACTTTAATTACTTGTTTGTGATAAATGAATGGAAATCTTAAACATATGATACTGTCTTTTGTCATGCTTTGGTGTGGCATAAACAGTAGAAGAAAAAATGAACTTTCTGCAGAACTGACTGTACACCTCTCACATAGATACTTTCTCAATGAGGTCCTAAATGAATGTGAAACTTTCACTCTATATACATTCCTGCAAACAGGAACCCACGCTTGAATGAATGCTTGTTGCAAGAAATGAGTAAAAAAAGTGCAAATGCCTTTTATTCAAATGAGATTTAAAGGGGAAAAAGGTCTAGAATGGACTGCAAACCACATTACAGTCTTTCTTTTTCCTCTTCCAGAGTGTTAAAGGATGTTGGCCAACACAAATGAAATGTCTCAAAATATTCTTTCTATGAATTCTGGTGTCATGAGGTTCATGTATGCCTCTTTTTGGATGAAAGAAACGGGGAGGAGATTCTCCTGTCTGGCAAGTGGTGTGGCTGATGCTGTGTCTGAAGAGCTGCTCACTTAGCTAGACTCGTAATGAAGAGAGATGTTTTGTCTATATATGTGATTGTCCATGTCTTCTCTCCATTTGTAAATAAAAGATGCACCCTGCCCCCTTCAAGCAGCACAAACTGAAGACATACAATTTTGTAACAGTTGAATTTATCATAGGTCTTTGGGGTTTAGATTTTGTTTTCTGGAGGTTTTGTTGTTTGTTTTTGTTGTTGTTAGTTGGTTGGTTGGCGGGTTTTTTTGATTGTTTTGTTTTGGTTTTCGTTGTGTTTGGTTTTTTCTTGCTTGCTTATGCCCATCTTTATTCCTTTAGTAAGAAAAGAATATAATTCTTTATATGGTTCTCATTTGAAGTTATCCTGCTTTATTTTAAGATTTCTTTAGCTGGAGGAGTCAATGACACTTGGTCTACTGAAAATACTTAGACGTGCCTCTTGGAAAAGTAGTAAGTTGGGAAGTTTTTAAGTGTCTTCCCTTTAAGTCAAACTTTAGTTCCTTTTTTTAAGTGGTTCTATAATAATCAAATAAGCTGATTTCAATTATGTAGCCCTTTGCTTTGGAACTGTGGAACACAGCATATGTGTCTTGGCCATTACCATAGGTGAATATACTTCCTCTTTGTTGAAATAATTATGAGCCAGACTACCCTTCCTTTGCTTTCAGAATGTTACTTCTGAAGTTTCCAGATTAATTAAAAGGCAAGTTATATTGCATAATTTTTTCATAATTTATCAGATTGAAAGTTCTATTGGGTCTACAGATGGTTTTTAAACCATCACAAGGCTTGAATCTTCTGGGTTCTTTTGCATTTTTTTTTTTAAATGTGGGGATCTTTTCCATCTTTGTTAGCTTAAAATATATTTTACCCACTGCTGTCTACTTGGTGTACAGAGTAAATGTCAAGGTTTGTCTAGCCAGGGAGTTATTTGGATAGAGACACTGTAGTTTCAAACAGCCTCCTTAGGTCTCAAAGCACATCCAGCTCTGGGTGCAACCTCACTTCTATTTCTGCTCTCCATGCACAGACAAGCAGTGACTTCACTGTGTTTCTTGTCTTCTGGCTGTGAAGCTGTTGGCAGTCCAGATGTTCTGGATCCTCCATTCTAGAGAGGGAACGTATCTGGAGCAGTTACTCTCTCTGCAGGCTCAAGCAATGGCTGGTGCAGCCATGGGGAGAGAGGAGAATTGCTGCCCACACTGCTTTCCTGAAGTCAGGTGTGGATGCCTTTCTCCTTATAGCCAAAAGCACAATCCCTATCCCGAAGTGCCACTGTCCCAACAATTTTTAATAACATAACTGTATTTGCAAAAAAATAAAAAGAGTTTTTCCAAGGACCAGGTTTATTAGAAGACCATTCCTTGACCATTTATCTAATGCTTCTCCTCAGGCTTCTCTTTGCTACTCCTTAGTATTTATGCAAAGAACCAAAAATCCTGATGAGGACTGAGATGTCAATGGGCAGCTTATTCTTGAATCTGTTGAAGAATCTTGGTGGGGTTTTCAGTGCATTTTTCTTCTTCCTATGTGGAGAAGGTTCAAATTTTTGCTAGGGACATGGATAAGTGCTTCCTAAAAAGTCCTTCCACCTTGAACTTACTCAAGACATCTCTTGTCTTTAGGCTAGGAAAACTGAAAATCTCTTCTAGTCTCTTCCTGTGTCTTACAAAAATCAAGCATTTGGGTGAAGTTTTCAGGTTACACTGTTGTTGTTTTGTGTGGGGTTTTGGGGGTTAGTTTTTTTTGTTTGTATTTCCTCAAAAGTTTTGCTTTCTATGTTCATAAACATAGAACTTTGAACTGAACTTTCCTTATGTAATTTGGCAATTGTTCACATATTCTGGGGTGAAGTTTTGGCAACCACTTTCTCTTTTATCAGCTTTCAACCTGTATCTTTAAGTTCAATTGAGAGTGGTTTAACTTTCTTCAAAGTGAGAGTAATCTTATGACAATGGGAACTGATTATTTTGTTCTAAATTTGGGTTGTGTTACCTTTCTAGATAAATTAAAATGCTTGAAGATTATTGAGTTTTAAACAATTAAATGCACAGCATTTACAACAGAAAAAATAAGGTTTTGTGTAATGGACTTGCAGAAGAGAAAAATATCCTAAGAGTTCTGTAATGTCCACATATTTGCAAGGATTGTAGCTTTTGAAGGATGCAGTTGCTTATAATCTCATCCCTTCTTAGCCATAGGCCTTATTACAAAGAAAGTCTTAGTTATTTTTTGTTCTTTATGATCCATTTCCTGTTTGACTATTTCTTTAGGAGGAAGAAAAAGAAATTGGATCTGAGTGGCTGACCCTCAAACAGCTTATTTAAAGCGAAAAGCATTAAACTAGGACAGAAGAACTCCATGAGGAGCTTCAACCTCTTACCATTTTTGACACAACTGAGCTTTAATACTAGTTTTCTCCTTAATTTGAATGTATCCATAGTAGTCAGAGGCAATGGCTGTTTATTACTGGAAGGACATGAAATAAGGTTAACAAGAGGTTGGTTGCTTGTGGTTTTTTTTTTCTTTTTTGTGGGCGAGATTGTTCTTAGCTATTACCTGCATAACAAAGTATGGGATGTTTTTATAGGCAGGGAACAGCAGCTTTCTTTTTTCTGGTTTTAAGATAATTATTTCTAATGCCTCTTAGATCCAAACACTTTCTGGCTAGAGAACTTATATTAAACTTGGTCAATTCACAAATGTGATGCATAATCCAAGGATCCCTCTGAATGCTTTTTCTCCTCCATCCTGAAATGCATTGTAGATGTTTCACTTAGTTTATTCCAGAGCTTGCTGTCTATCTGTGTATCAAATTAATGATTATGAATATGAACCAGTATGCAATTGTAAATATTTTGTCCTTGGGCTTTCTATTATTACTCCAGCTGTAGAAAGTTCCTGGAAGGTGTAAGTGGATGAAAATGGGGGTTGAAAAGGGGAGTAAAAGAAGCAAGATTCTCTTTTGGACCCATATTGCATTCCAATGTGTATCTATTGAATCCCAACTTGTAACCCAAAGGAGTCTCTTTATCTGTATCTGAAGTTATTTGGGACAGAGTATTTCAAGCAATGTAAGTAGTAGCTGTAACTTACTCCTCCTTTTCAGCAGTATCACTCGTTGCTACCATCACAAACAGACAGGAGATCTTCACTTGCACAGGTGAGAAAGATTTTTTGGGAGGAGTAGCAGGAAGAAGAGTGGCAGCCTAATGGTATTCACTAGTCTAAGATCTGTCAAGTACTGGGAAAGTATATATTCTTTTACCTGGGGCATTGATGCTGGTTGCCATACTGCGTGTGAGTCAGTGGGCAAATAAAACTGTGTATTCTGACTGACATTATAAATGGGTCAGTGATGGATTTGTATTACCTGAGGAAATGAACTGGCGGACAGAGAGGCTTCTGCTTGCTGCCCAGCAAATGTCAAATATAGCAGGAAGCTTAGGGGAAGGGGAGGGATAGCTGGAGACAAAGGCAGTGTTAAAATAGCCAGGGTGTCAGTGGAGCTCCTCAAACAAACATGTGCTTCTGAGGAGCAGGTTGGGAAAGCTGAACACTCTTTAGACTTTGTTAATCAGCATTTTCTTGTCCTCCAGTGGGATTTCAGCTGTGGATCTTGTTTTATAATTAGAGTCATAAATGTTGTGGGTTTGCATGAGGTGAGGTGCTGTTCTACTCGGCTTTCTTTGCTGGTACAAAACATGACTTCTGGTGCTTGAAACCATTTCTCTGAATGCCCTTCTTCATCCTCTCCACATGCTTTCTGCATGGGTTTTACCTTCTAAAGGAGTATTCTGGAGCATGGAAGATCTCAAGGTGGACTGAAGGAGAAGGCTCCTTACTTGCCAGGATCCTTACTAAGCTGAGCTCTTATTGGTGATGAAAGGCAGGCTTGGATCTCATCCATTCAGTGTTTCTTTGGTTCCCAGCTGCCCTGTGAATTTTTCTTACTCAGTGAGTCTTCACTGACTATCCAACTGAGTGCCAAATTATGGAAATGATCTCTGGCTGAAAGATTACTCCTCTCACCAGCCAAATTCAGTCTGTGTCACCACTGCTATCATAGGTCCAGTCCAGTTTCTGCACTTAAAAGAGGAATATGTGTCCAGAAAATCATCTTCTCACATCCATCTTTCAAGCTGGTAATATCCTGTCTCTATTTTGCATTACATTTTTTCAGTAGCAAGCCCAAAGCAGAGTTTTGCCCTTTTGCATTTGTGGTTTCAGAATGCTAGTGACTTGATTTTCACCTCTGTGACTATGCTGAGAGTGCCTGCTTGTGTTTTAAGCCAGCTGTGTTGGCTGGTCTAATCTCAGATCTCTAAGATTAAAATTCTGTGGCCCCTAAAATAATCCAGCAGTTTCTGTGTTCCCATGGTTTAGCTCTGTCACCAGTTTATAAGCTGTCTTTAGCCTCTGTAAAAATACTGTGCTTCTTGCAAACTAAGATTGGTCCTCTCTAAAGCAAGTTTACAGCTCACCAGCCATGGCACTGTGACCATGGAATGGAGCATGTGGTTCAGGGTGAACAGCAAAATTAATTTTAAAGGCAGTAGAGGCTGTTTCAAGGGCAGATGGTTGTTGGGAGATAATCTCTTCTGTCTTCAGACACAACTTTGCTCTTTCCCACTTCAGTTCATGGCCTGGAGTGGGTGTGTGTTAGAGTTTGCCTTGTCTGATTTGCTACTGGCAGGACCCCCGTTATAACAGCTCTGACTTTTCCTGGCAAGAGACAGATCTTTGCTGTAGTTGTGCCAAGCTGAGGACCCTGCTCCTCCCCTGCTCCTTCCAGGGTGAAGCTGGTAATGTATCTTTTGTGTAAAAGCTTCTAGAAGATATTTGCAATGGATGAGAAGGAATTAGTTTGTTTCTGGAGTGCCCAGGCAGAATGCTGCGTGTTCTTCAGCACCACCTACTGACACCTCCCTCGCTCTCAAGTCCATGTACACTGGGGTTTGCACTTCTCTTAAATCACAGGAACTGGATTTTTTGAGGTAATTAACAACATGCTCTTGGCTGGAAATTAGAAACCCCAGACCCACTGCTTCTGGTTCCATTGTGCCATATGGGGAGCTCTGAGGAGCAGGGTACAAAAGCCAAGCTCTGGTATCTGTTTTCCTAGGCTGGGCCAGCCCACTTGCCCCTTGAACATGTATGTCTGTGCAGAAGAGCGTTGAGAGGCTGGATTGTGTCAGTGAGGTGAATGACTTGGCTCATTTCCTGAGAGCATTTAGCATGGGAAACAAGTGGTAAACCACATTTCTGGCCTAGAATTTTGCCCTATGCTGTTCCATCTTCCTCTTAAACTACTTCTGTTCAGTAAATTGTCTTAATAAGAGAGAAAGTCCTATTCTGGCCTTTTAGTTGTTCTGATTCTCATATATACACACACACACACACACACACACACACATATATAATGTCCTTTTGGTTTCTGTAAGGATTAATAACTTGCCATGAAAGTAATTCAGAAGATCATAAAACTCCATCCTAGCCTTGCTTGGAGCAAGAGCATTTAATGTTTGAGAGCCTTTCTCATAAGAGAAGTTCTTTATCCTAAGACTCCATTGTCCATGATCTGTACCATGTAATGCCTCACAGCTAACCTTCAGGAAGAAAAGACAAAAAAAAAGTCAGAATCATAATTTGTATGACACTCTCAGTTTGTCTTTTAATAAGATTGTGGCAATTTATTTGCAATCTGCTTTTATTTTAGAAGTCTGAAGTTTAAAAGTATCCCTCAGGCAGTTGGATGGCCTCTTAATGTATTTTTTAAAGGATATATATATCTATATATATATTTATAGACTCTAAGAAAGAAAGGAAAAGAAGGAACATTATTTATGAGAAGTGAAGGTGTGATCAGCATTTAGGTGAATCCATAAAGCCCCAGCCTGATGTGCTTTGTAGTTCAGTTACCTGTATCTGAATTGTCTTTGTTGACTTGATTTCCTTGCAAGTAACACAGGGGTGTAAGATCAAGTATTCCATCTTAGACTTCTGTCTTTCTTGCTGGGGAAGTTTGTGTTTTCCATAGTGAGCCAGTTATCAGTTTAATGTCTTTTCTTGAGGCTGGGGACTGCAGTATTTTCCTCAAGACACCTTGCAGAAGCTGATACTGTGCCATGCTCTGTGACTCTCTTCTTTCATACCCCCTTGTAAAAGCCATGGTATGCCTTTATTCTGCTGGGGACTTACAAGTGAGATGGCTAATATGCATTAACATTCAGGGACCATGTTTGTCTGGGGTTCTGTGTTTTGGTTGTTTTGTTTTGTTTTGTTTTTTCCTCTTGGTTTTGCCTCCCCCCCCCCCATTTTTTGAAAACTTACAGTCTTAGGGAACCAGTTGAGCTGATAGCAATGAACCCACTGTTTGGACCCATTCTGGGTCATTGGTGTTTGTTCTTTCCTTAAACTGAAAAAAAAAAATCTTCTGGCAGCTCCTAGCAATGTGTAGGATCTCTTCAATGAGCCTTAAGAATAATGTGGCTTATATTTCCTTTAAAATGTAGAAGAGTTTGCAGGCTATAGGGTAGGTTTACAGTTATGCATAATATGGTATCATATATTAAAAGAAATGTGTGTATTCAGGAGCATAAATAAATATTCACTGTATAGGGATCAACAAAGTTGGTCATCCTATTTCCCATGGACAGGGAGATTTCTGAGAAGATAATGCCAAAAAATGTGTAGTAGGGAAACATACTTTTGTGGAATCAGATTTGAAGCCCATTTCAGGTTCAAACACTCTTCCAGATGCCTGGATAAGTACATTTTAGAAATAAAATGAGCCTGTGTTTTCTTAGTTTAGGTTCTTGTTCTTACTGTTGAGTTGTAATGAATTTCTAAAAGAAGTTCTTTCCTGAAAATATCTTATATTGCAATGTGTATTTCCATGTAGGTCAGGAGAAATTTTTACTGGAAGAATGGGTGACAGAATTGCAGATATCTGCTAATGTATTTCTTCTGTGGGTATAACTGTTGAGTTTCAAAATGTTATAAATTATCCCAAACTGAACCTCAGCATGGAGATTTTGATAATTAAAGCTGTAATTCCTTTACATGAAAATATGAACCACAAAATAAGTATGTTGTAGAGTTGCAACCAGACCCATGGAGTTCTATCAAAATCCAGTTCTATCAAATTAAAAAAAAAAAAAAAAAGGAGTGCAAAAAGGAATGGTACTTCATTTTAGTTTATATTGTTACCAGCTTGGAGAATTAACTCAAGACAGTCCTCAGAGGACCAAGAATTCCAATAGCTTAACTGGAATTTGGTCATTGAAAAGGACTCATGAGTTGAGAGTTGAATTTATTCTTTGAATTCTTAATTAATTATGGGGTTTCCTTTCATAAATGAAAGATGAGGCTGGCTTCCTCTAGCTAGAATAGCCTTCAGGTTTCCAGTTTCTCAAATGGGTAAGTTTTTGCATTACTCCTATGATTTTATTTGTTTAGTCCTCATTTTCCCTGTTGTAATCTCATATTATAAAAAGTGTTTAAGGGGGAAAAAAAAAAAGCAAACCCAAAACCTACAAGGGCAGGTGGGAAAAGCCTCAAACCCAAAGACATCAGAGGAGCAGCTCCATTGTATGCAATCTGAACCTGGCCAGGAGCCCAGGTGGCACAGCTGGGAGGTCCTCAGCACAGCTGTGGGCACTGGTGCCTTGTAAAACCCAGGCTTCTCTAGAAGGGAAAAATGCCTGAGGTGTTACTCATGGGAATTTTGAAAGCTTGTCTTATATGTAATTACTTTCCGGGGTGAATCCAGTTACTGTAATGTTTGGTGGTTTATTTCTGGTAGGGTGGGGAAGGTTGGAAAGTCCTCCAAGATGATGGAGTCCAACTGTTAAGGCAGCACTTAAACCATGTCCTTAAGTGACACATCCATACGTCTTTTAAATACCTGCAGGGATGGTGACTCAATCACTTCCCTGGGCAGCCTGTTCCACACTTGACAAACACTCTTGGTGAAGGAATGTCCTTCAGCTCCGCCTAGTCACTGAGTAAAATGAAATCTGTGTGCACAACCTGCATGGATGAGGTAGGGATGGAGACATCCCTGATAACCTCTGACTAGAGAGCCTTGAGAACTGGAGATCCATTTGTTTTACATGCAGTGTTACTAATACTGAGCTGGAAGCTCACATTGTGTGGTCTGACTGACCTTTTCAGTTGTGGTTGTGCATGTGCATATTCTTAACTTCTAGAAGCTCTGCTGACTCCATCTCAAAATATAACGGATGGGTAGTCAAACCACAGAAGCTCAATTTTGAGGTCAGTGCCTTGGGCTTCACAATTAATTTCGTATTTTGAAGCTTTAAAACCAAACTTAAACATAATGATTTGTACTACTTTGGCTGCTGCCAAATTCTGTAATTATTGTTGTTCAACAAGCACAATTATCTTTTGTTTTGGATTTTTAAAAACCTCGAAATCTAATGCAACTGTGTCTCAGATGTTCTTGTGCATTTGTGAGTGTAAAGAAGCATGTCGAAGACAATGTGAGACCATCACCTTGGGTCTTTAAAACTGTGGCTTTGAGAATGTCTTGCCCAGCGTTTTAAAAGCTTTTTGCTCCTCAAAAAAAATGAGAATACCTCC
>JAWWLZ010000094.1:6630339-6648039 GCA_035041345.1 Poliocrania exsul | reverse complement strand
CCCCCCCGCGCCCCAGAGGGAGATTTTTTGTGTGTGTGTGTTGTTTTTCCTCTCTTTCTACACAATGTAGCTTTCAGAGAACCTCTCTTAAAAGGCATAGCTACAGCCTTTGTGTGAAGGGTGTGTCTGCTGGCAGGGTTTGCTGATGCAGACAAGCTGGCTGGTGATTAACAAAGGTCATTAGACTTTGGAATCTGGCAGGGGAATGGGGTGGTGTGTCTTCTGCGCCAAGCAGGAGAGCTCCCCAGGGACAGGGCAGGCTGTAGGCCCCCCGCCTGCCCGTCCCCCTCACTCCCCCCCTGCGCCTCCTCCTCCTTCTCCTCCTCCTCCTCTTTCTCCTGAGAGGCTCAGCTGCGTGTCGCCCCTGCTTGTAGGACAGCTTGGACCAGTGTCTTCATGCTGTAATGCTGTGATTCTGGAAGGAACTGTCACATTTGTCATCCATGGGAGAGGGGAACCCAACCCTAGGAGATAGTTTGAGAAACCCCAACCTCTGCTGAGGGAAAGAAGGTGCAGCTTGAGGAGTGCAGGGGGACAAGAACAACACGATTTCGAGGGCAAGTCATGCAGGAGAAGGGGAGATGTGTTCTGGGGATGCTGGTTTTTAAAGCATCACCCAAGGAGGAGGAGTCAAAAAGGGGGGAGGAAAAAAAAAAGAGGGCTGGTGTGCTGAACTGAAGCTGAGATATGTGAGGCCATGTTGTGCACAGGCAAGAAGCTCTGAGCCTCTGAGTGCAGGAGTTGT
Organism: Poliocrania exsul; assembly: GCA_035041345.1. Taxonomy (NCBI): domain Eukaryota; kingdom Metazoa; phylum Chordata; class Aves; order Passeriformes; family Thamnophilidae; genus Poliocrania; species Poliocrania exsul. The sequence continues at coordinate 6,647,294 of JAWWLZ010000094.1, read as the reverse complement.
CTGAGCTAAAATGGCTGCTCCCAAAGCTCAGAGGACTAGGGCAGCTTAGTGAGTCTTAAAGCTTCAGTGACGCAGGGGCTCATATCTCTTGAAAGTGTGATAAACACATTCAGCAGAGCTGTGGCTTGTTTGGCTGAGATGAAAGGACTAAGCTTGGGGGATGGGTAGTGAAAACTGGATGATCTGCTTTTCTGTGAAGTGCTCTAAATGCAGGAGTCGTCTGTTCCATGGAAAAATTTGTTTTCAGGTCTAATGGACTGTGCTAAAGGAGACGTGGGGTGGGGCTTCACTCACTGCTGTAATTTGATCCAGAGCAGATAGCAACCTCTTCCACACAATTTGGTCTGGTGCTTGCACATAAAAGCTTGAGTATCTCGATTATTGTAACTTTGTTAGCTGAAAAGAAGCTGGTGCAGCGTTCATTTTCTTTATTGGTGGTGGGAGGGAGTGGGGGGAGAGAAAGGACATAGTGCAGCCTGCAAAGTAAAGTAGGTAAATATGTGGAGAGCCACTTTGCTCAGACTGTCCGGAATTTGACTTGCTAGAAGTTTATTTTAGCAGGCTATCAGAAGAAGGATTCTTTCATCTAAAATCCTGAGGCAGTACCCTCTCTTGTTTCTGTGCCTTAGTGTTTTGGAACTTTCTCCTCACTGTGAAGGTTGCTTCATACTCCATGTACAATAAACACATGGAATTTAAAGTGCTTTGGGCTGCTCTTGAGTCTTGGACCTCTGTAATGTTCTGTTCATCATTCTCTTCCAGCACAGTGCATGGAAGCTTAAAGAAGTAATTCCCTTATTAACACAGGAATGTAGCTCTTGTGTCTAAGCTCTGCACAGGATAGGAGGGTCTAAGTCTTTTGTGTTTGGCTTGTTCTTTGTGTCTCTTCTCCACGGCAGTGCATAACACATAAAACTGTTGCAGAATTGTCGCAAGCTGAACCACGGTGCTTCACTGTATCTCATGTTGCTTTGTACTTGAAGGTATGCAGGGCTTTAGGATAAATCAGGAAAGGCATAATGACTCTGTCTTTGTAACTCATGTTTCCATTGTATTTTTTCAGTATTGTTATTCCCGTTACTGTCCTTTTCTTCCTCCAGCTCTCTCCATCCCCCCAGACTGCTAAGGCACAAAGGTCGTGTCCCCAGAATAGACTAAAATGAAGCTGTAAACATTTTAACAAAGAATGGAGATGCCCTTACAAAGCTTGGTGGAAATAGGGCAGAGCAGAGTGTTCTGCCTTGAGTTCATGCAACTGCATCTAACCTTGCTGCTGGGTCTGGGTTTTCCACCAGTATCAGGAGTGATAGGATGCTGAGAAGAAAGGCAGATTTCTCCGTGTGAAAGCTTTTGATGCATGGTAGTGAATGAGGCAGGAATTGGTGGCTCCCAGGAAGGTTAGAGTTGGTCTCCTAAAGGCAGAAGCCACTGTCTTCTGATTTTAAATTTCAGTGCATGGCTAGAAGCAATGTGCTGTTTCTCAGCATGTGGGTTGTAGTCTTTGAACAAGACAAAATTCTGAATAACAGCCCTCTGTAATGGAAAAGCCAAGAGGGCAAAGTCCATTGAATCAATAGTCACTTCTCAGAAAGTTGATTATTTGTTCAGTCAGCAGCTTCTGAGCTATCTAGGTAGGACTTCTTGTGAGTCTGAATAGATGCCTCTTAATACGGTGAGCAAAGGCTGAGTTTCACACTGCTGTATTTGTGGAATCTCTGGAAATGACTGAGTCATCAAAAGCTTGGTATTACCTACTTCAGGATTTGTTCCAATAGCATTGCTGTAAACACATCTTTTCTTCTCTCCTTGGTTTTCTTGCAGAACTTTCTAATGTAAAAGATCATCCTGAACCATGGAGGTCCTGCAGTGTGATGGCTGCGATTTTCGAGCTCCATCTTATGAAGACCTAAAAGCCCACATTCAGGATGTTCACACTGCTTTTCTGCAGCCAACTGATGTCTCTGAAGAAAGTCCTACCCAGCCAAGGTCTGGTTCCATCAATGCTAGCAACCAGACTGAGGTCGAGTTTTCTTCTGTAAAGGATGAATTCGCAATTGCGGATGAAATATCAGGTAAATCTCATCTCCAAGATTTATCTCAACTCTACACTTGTATTTTACATGTGGATTATTTCAGTGTGTTTTAGTTTTCTACCTTTAATGTTGTTTAAAAACTTGCATTACCTTTATTGCTATGTCAGCAAAGTAGATATCTAGCATCAGACATACTGGTTCTGACCATGGCTTTTTTTTTCTGCAAATGTAAGCATGAAGGATGATTTTATTTCCCAGCTCCTTTTCATGTGGTTCTTCATATTGATTTTTTTTTTTCATTTTCAGCTTTTCATGGTTGTTCTTCACTGCCATGAACCACCTCAAAATTTTCAACTTTTATTAGTGCTAGTTTCCTTTTTCCCCCCAATTTTGGAAATTGCCTATCTCAAAATGTACACTACAGTCATATACATGTAGAAATTATGCATAATGGTCATCTTTCTGACCATTGCCAGATCTGTAGATCTCACCATAAGTAAGGGAGTTCTGGTGTGATTATTGTCTGTTCAGGATGTGGTTACATTCTTATGCAAACAGGGTGGGTGGAGGAAAAGCCTTTTGATTTTATTTTATTTATTTACATATACACCTTAATTCTCATTTTAGGGCAAAATGCAACAAGTCAGATGGGGACTGGAAGTTACTATAGCCAGAGCCAGACTTTCTATGGCCAGCACATGGCTCCAAATCCTAAACCAACCAGCAAGTTTTTCCAGTGCAAGTTCTGTGTGCGTTACTTCCGTTCCAAAAACCTCCTCATAGAGCACACACGGAAGGTTCATGGAGCACAGGCTGGGGGGAGCTCAGTGGGGCCACCAGCTTCTAGTTCCCTAAATTACAACATCATGATGCATGAAGGGTTTGGTAAAGTTTTCAGTTGCCAGTTCTGCACCTACAAGTCACCCAGGCGCGCGAGGATTATTAAGCACCAGAAAATGTATCACAAAAACAACCTGAAAGAGAGTTCAGCTCCTTCTGCTGCTGCTGCCGCTGCTGTGTCTGAATCAACATCTGCTTCTGTGCCAGTGCAGGAATCCTGCAAGGAGCTGCCTGCAGAGGTAGTGGAGCGGAGCATTTTGGAATCAATGGTCAAGCCCCTGACAAAGTCTAGGGGCAACTTTTGCTGTGAGTGGTGCAGCTACCAGACACCTCGGAGGGAACGCTGGTGTGACCACATGATGAAGAAACACCGCAGCATGGTGAAAATACTGTCAAGCCTGAGGCAGCAACAGGATGGAACCAGTGCACCTGAGGTACAGAGTAAGAGCACCCAGAATGCCTCTCCAAACTCTAATTATATCTCCATGAACACCACGGGACGTGAGATGTCGAATGCCAATGTCTCAAACTTCAGGAGCTCCATGGGCAATTCCCTTATCAGGCCCAACTCTTCTACATCTTCCAAGTTTTCTTCTGTGTCTTACCCTCAAATGAAGCCTAAGTCACCTCACAACTCAGGCATGGTTAATTTGTCTGACAGATCCCGCTATGGAATTGCTGATATGACGAATTCTTCTGCTGACCTGGAAACAAGCAGTATGCTAAATGACTCCAGCTCAGATGAAGAGTTAAACGAAATGGACAGTGAGAATGGCTTAAACTCCATGGATCACCAGACCTCAGGAATGTCTGCCGAGCAGCTGATGGGATCTGATGGCAACAAACTATTGGAAACAAAGGGAATTCCCTTTAGGAGATACATGAACAGGTTCCAGTGTCCTTTTTGCCCTTTCCTGACAATGCATCGCCGAAGTATTTCCCGTCACATTGAGAACATCCACCTGTCTGGAAAAACAGCTGTGTACAAGTGTGATGAATGCCCTTTCACCTGCAAGAGTTCCTTAAAGCTTGGTGCCCACAAGCAGTGTCACACAGGAACAACATCAGACTGGGACACTCTGAACTCTCAGGCTGAAAGCATTGCCTCGTCTTTGAATGACAGCACAGTGTCTTATGACAGTGGAAATATAAATGGCAGGAAGTCAGCTGGGATGATGGAACCGGTGCAGCCACAGCAGCCACAGCAACAACAGCAGTCACCCCAGCCCCATTCACAGCATCCATACAAATGCACATTGTGCAACTATTCCACCACCACTTTGAAAGGCCTCAGAGTTCATCAGCAGCACAAGCATTCATTTTGTGACAACTTGCCAAAATATGATGGGCCACCATTGAGCGCACCACAAGAGAGTGAGGCAGATGCTCACTCCTCTGCCAGCACAGTGAAGAAGAGTCAGACCTCCATCCTTGGGCTCTCTTCTAAAAACAATTTTGTTGCAAAAGCCCCTAGGAAGGTCTCAAATGACTTCCCTCTAGATCTCTCTCCCGTGAAAAAGAGAACTAGAATTGATGAAATAGCGAGCAACCTGCAGAGCAAGATCAGCCAAAACAAGCAGCAAGAAGATGCTGTGATTAATGTTGAGGATGATGAGGAAGAGGAGGAAGACAATGAGGTAGAGATAGAGGTGGAGCTGGACAGAGAAGAAGAGCAAACGGAACCAATGATAGAGGTTTCCAGTTCTTACGCACCCCAGCAAATGTGGGGCAGAGAGACTAATGATTCCCAGAAGGAGACAAGCTTTAGAAGCATGCAGCATGACTACAATTCCACCAATGGAGCGGAGATTGAGCTCACTTTGTCTGAAGATGAGGAAGACTATTATTCTGCTGTCAGCATGAAGGACCATCAAAGCCCTAATGCCTCTGTTCTGGGGAGCCAGTCAAACCTGTATGGTACTGACCAGAACAATGAGAATGCAGAGTTTAATGACTCTGGCAGGCTTTACTATTGTAAACACTGTGATTTCAGCAACAAATCTGCCAGGAGTGTTAGCACCCACTACCAGCGAATGCATCCCTATATTAAATTCAGCTTTAGGTATATTCTGGATCCCAATGACCACAGTGCAGTATATCGATGTCTTGAGTGCTATATTGACTACACAAATTTTGAAGACCTGCAGCAGCATTATGGAGAGCATCATCCTGAAGCTATGAATGTACTGAACTTTGATCATTCTGATCTGATCTACCGCTGCCGCTTCTGCTCTTACACAAGCCCAAATGTTAGAAGCCTGATGCCACATTACCAAAGAATGCATCCCACAGTGAAAATTAACAATGCAATGATATTTTCTAGCTATGTTGTTGAGCAGCAAGAAGGGCTGAACACAGAGTCTCAGACACTGAGAGAGATCTTAAATTCTGCTCCAAAAACTATGGCAACCTCCACCCCCGTGGCTCGCGGGACTGGTGTGCCAGCTGGTTTTAACAAAAGTGCCACCAAGAGTTTTAGTCCTGAATGTGAAAATCAGAAGGAACCTTCAGTCAACACTGTGGTTGTTTATGACTGTGATGTGTGTTCATTTGCAAGCCCTAACATGCATTCCGTTTTGGTGCATTACCAAAAGAAGCATCCCGAAGAAAAAGCCTCATATTTCAGAATTCAGAAGACCATGCGTGTAGTCTCTGTTGACAGGGGCTCTGCCCTGGCTCAGATGTCTTTTGAGCTGGGGACACCCGTCTCCCCAAAATTGTCCAGCTTGGGTTCTCAGCCTCCACCTCCCCCACCACCACCAGACCTCTCTACTGAACTCTACTATTGCAAACACTGTTCCTACAGCAACCGCTCCGTTGTGGGGGTGCTTGTCCACTACCAGAAGAGACACCCGGAGATAAAGGTCACTGCCAAATATATCAGGCAGGCACCCCCCACCGCAGCAATGATGCGGGGTGGGGAGTTGCCACCTGGCATTCAGAGGCCTCCGGTGTCAATGCAGCAGTTGGGTCGGGGTGGATCTGAGACCTCTGTGAACCCTCCTGAGAACGAAATGTTCTTCTGCCAACACTGTGATTACGGGAATCGGACCGTGAAAGGTGTGCTCATCCATTACCAGAAGAAGCATCGTGACTTCAAAGCCAACGCGGATGTGATCAGGCAGCACACGGCCACCATCAGGAGCCTCTGTGACCGCAGCCAGAAGAAATCAGCTGGCAGCCTGCCTGCTCACAGCTCCAGTTCTGAGCGGGACAAGTCAAAGCTGAGAGCCCTCAAGTGTAGGCAGTGCAGCTACACATCCCCTTACTTCTATGCATTGAGGAAGCATATCAAGAAAGACCACCCGAACCTGAAGGCCACGGTCACATCCATCCTGAGATGGGCGTTTTTGGATGGCTTGATAGAGGCTGGTTATCACTGTGAATGGTGCATTTATTCACACACAGAGCCAAGTGGTTTGCTTGTGCATTACCAAAGGAGACACCCCGAGCATTATGTTGATTACACATACATGGCAACCAAACTCTGGGCAGGTCCCGATCCTTCCCCTCCTGCCCTAGTGATGCCAACAGAGATGAAGACCTATAAATGCAGGGACTGCATTTTTGAAGCATCTTCTATTTGGGATATTACTAATCACTACCAAGCATTTCACCCTTGGGCCATGAATGGAGATGAATCTGTGTTGTTAGATATCATTAAGGAGAAGGATTCTGCTGAGAAAATCATCCCACAACCTGATGAAACTGGGGTCAGGATGGATTCTGAAGACCAGATAGCAACATCACAGATAGATCAGGATGCAGAGTGTGCAGAGGATCCCAGCCTTTCACATGAAAAAACTGTCCAGTTGACTTCTGCAAACCCTGCCATCTCCTCCACTCCATATCAGTGTACAGTTTGCCAGTCTGAGTACAACAACTTGCATGGCCTCCTGACACATTATGGCAAAAAACATCCTGGCATGAAAGTGAAAGCAGCAGACTTTGCTCAGGATATAGACATTAACCCAGGTGCTGTATATAAATGCAGGCATTGCCCATACATTAATACACGTATTCATGGCGTTCTCACACACTACCAGAAAAGACACCCATCAGTGAAAGTCACTGCTGAAGACTTTGTGCATGATGTGGAGCAGTCAACTGATATTGCTCAGAATGACGTGGAAGAGACAAGTAGGATTTTCAAGCAAGGCTATGGTGCTTATCGGTGCAAACTCTGCCCTTACACTCATGGAACACTTGAGAAGCTGAAAATTCACTATGAGAAATACCACAATCAACCTGAATTTGATGTTTTTGCCCAGTCACCACCAAAGGTGTCTGCCTCAGTGGAGCCAGACATGGTGACTGAAATCAAGGCCTCCCCTGAAATTGCTGCTGAGGATGTTGGAGAAGTCTCTATGCCAGCACCTCATTTCTCCACTTCTCACTTAGTGTCTCACACAGTTTTCCGGTGTCAGCTCTGCAAGTATTTCTGCTCCACCCGGAAGGGGATAGCGAGACACTACCGCATCAAACATAACAACGTCCGGGCACAGCCGGAGGGTAAGAACAACCTCTTCAAATGTGCTTTGTGCTCATACACCAACCCCATCCGCAAAGGGCTCGCGGCACACTACCAGAAAAGACATGACATTGATGCTTACTACACTCACTGCCTAGCAGCCTCCAGGACGGTAAGCGACAAACCCAATAAAGTGATCATTCCATCTCCTCCCAAGGATGACTCTCCTCAGCTAAGTGAGGAGCTGAGGAGGGCTGTAGAGAAGAAGAAGTGCTCGCTTTGTTCCTTCCAGTCCTTCAGTAAGAAGGGCATTGTGTCCCACTACATGAAGCGTCACCCTGGTGTTTTCCCTAAGAAGCAGCATGCGAGCAAGCTGGGGGGCTACTTCACTGCTGTGTATGCTGACGAGCATGAAAAGCCAGCTCCAGCTGAGGAGAGGAATGACTTTGAAAAGCCTGAGGTGGAGACTGAGGCTCAGGAAATTGAGTGGCTTCCCTTCAGGTGCATAAAGTGTTTCAAGCTGTCCTTCAGCACAGCAGAGCTGCTGTGCATGCATTACACTGACCACCATAGCAAGGATTTAAAGAGGGACTTTTCCATACTGGGAAGTGGCACCCGCTCTCAGAGCCCTGTCTACCAGTGCAAGCACTGTGATATGAAATTGCATAGCACGGCAGAGCTGACTGCACACTTGAATGGTCACAATGAGGAATTCCAGAAGCGTGCCAAACGTCAGGAGAGGAGGAAGCAGCTTTTGAGCAAGCAGAAATATGCAGATGGTGCTTTTGCAGATTTCAAACAAGAGAGGGTAAGGATTTGTGTGTCTGGTCTCTTTCTCTGCCCCCTGCTCCCTGCAGGGGAGCCCACAAATACCCACTTGCATGTTCTCTTTGACAGTCAAATGACCACAGGCTAATGAATGACTCAGAATGCCAGTGAACTCCATAAGTCAGTTACACATTCTGCTTTAATTTCCTCATCCATACTCATCTCCCTGGGTTCTGTAGGAAACCCTGTTCCTTCCTACTGCATTCTTCAGTATTTATCTTCTTTCCTTCCTCCCACACTTCTGGAGGGCCATTTGTATCTGTCAGCTAGTTGTTCTTTTGTGGCAAGGCTGCCATGTGCTTTGTTGCAGGTTCTTTAGGAAATGTCCCATCCCCCTATTCCATGTCCCTCTGAATAACACTCCAGTTTGCTTCTAAGCCTTCTCTCTGTCTCTGTATTTTCATTAAGCACTCAGTATTAGCATGACACATCTTATCTTGGTGACTGATGCTTTGGGCAAGTGCCTCATAGGGAGAAGAACAAATTGTGTTCCATTTCTTGCCCACTTGTCCCCCTTCCTTCTGCTTCAGTTTGAAATACCCTTGCTGAGGAAAAGCCCTGCACAGCTCTTGGGGAAGTCATGGTGTCATGGAAGAGCAGTTTCAGGCCAAATGAATGGTCTCCTAGAGGACCACTCATCCATAAACTGAAGAATTCTTCTGCACAGATGTCTTGTCCACCTACTTTTTAGGAATTAATGATGTCAACAGAAACTGACCTTGCAGTTCTGCAGAACGGACCATGTGTACGTCAAGCATAGTTTCCCTTCAGGTGTTAAATCTGGTCTGTGTTCCTAGAAGTGAGGTAACAAAACATACTTCAATGATTTATGCTTGTGTACTCAAAACAGGCTTTTGGACACTTGGAAGATGTTTCAAAACTTAAGGAGAGGAAGGTGGTTGGCTACAAATGCAAGTTTTGTGTGGAAGTCCATCCAACGCTTCGAGCCATCTGTAATCACCTCCGCAAGCATGTCCAGTATGGGAATGTCTCTTCTGTGTCAGCTACAGTAAAGGTAAGAATTTGAGAAAGCTGACTGAAAGTGATTGAAACTACTTGCATTGTTTAAAGTAAAGGACTCATTGATAACCTGTGGAGGGCTCTTGTGGAGTTAAATGTGTTTTGAACTGGGTATTCCAGTTCAGCATGATGTTTTAAGCTAACACTAAGTTTCTGAAGTATATATGGTTTATTTCAAGATGTTTTAACTTTTTTTCACTCTTGATCCAGGGGCACGAAGACTCTTTAATTCTAATTTCTTCCCAGCCACAACGGAGTTGATGTCGTTGATGACCGAAAGACTTGGTGGTTTATGAACAGGAGACTTTCTCTCAGCTGTTCTGGGCTACTTTTCTGCTCAGTTAAAGAGAGCTGTTTGTTTTTAATTTTTGTTTGTTTGTTTGTTTTTTGGGTGTTTTTTGAGAAGAGGAAGTATGCACATGCAGATGTGTGGAGTTGCTTGTGGTATACCTTTCCGCATGAAATTTGCACACTGGCTCCAACCAAAACATTCAATGGCCAGGTGAGCCAGTGGTCCCATTCAGGTGATCAGGTGTAAATATGTTGTTTCTTTCTCCCTGTGAAAGGAGGTGCCTTCTAGGATATCTTCAAGGATAGGTGATGTTCCACAATGTGATTTCCAGGATAGTGGCAGGGATAGTGAAAGTACACCCGGGCTGTGGGAACTAGCTGTGTATTCCTCCTCATGCTGCAGTGAGCTCTTGTCAGACTGCTGGTGTCTGACAGTGCTTCTTTCATGAATCATCTGCTTTTTATGAGCTAGCTGAGTCTTTCACAGCCTAACTCATGCTACCAGAGAGAGCTTTCACTGCCCTAACACTGACCTACCTTTATCTTACCTGGTACTCCTGACAGATTCAGATACTTCCCTCCTAAGAGTCCTTTCCCTCTTCTCCTTGCTTCTCAAGTGATGCTTATGTAGGGTCAATGCTTTCTTTTGAGTAAATATAAATTTTGCATCAGGGAACAAAAGCTGAAAGCCATGACCTGAAGAATGTGATGGAAACAATTCTTCTGGGTTATTTAAGCTGAGGCACAATTGCATGCTGTGGTTAGAAATGGGAAAGGAAAGTTACGAAAGAGAATTAAAAAGAATTCTGTTTGCTCTAAATTTTAGAGTAGAGACTAGGGTCTTAGTGCGATAGCTTCTTTCTTGTGAGTCTGACACTAATGGACAAAATCTACTGTAGACTAGACAACTATATATTACACTGCATAGTAGTTACAGTCAGCTGTAGTGCAGCTGTACAGTAGAGCAGAATAAACTAAAATCAACTGCTCTGTACCTTACTCGTGATTATCTGATCAAGTTTTGAAGATTCATGCAAAGCCTATTGAAAGGTAGTTCATTTGGTTTCTTGTCTTTTTGTGTTATCTGACACAAAGTTGATCAAGGAATGAGATTCTTTTTTGTCCTATAGATTTATGTGTATAATAGATATAATCATGTTTTCCCCTCCCAAGAATAGGTAATTTTTTTCAGAAAGCCATTGGTGAGGAGTTTGTGTAGGGATATATTTAGAAAAACAGTACAGTGGGAAACTTAGACATTACAATGAACACAGGGTAAAGTCTGAGGGGCAGAAGGGAGAGAGAATTGATGGTTTTGGGGGGGTATGTGTTTTTTAGCAGGAAGCTGAAGATCCGTCAAACGCAACTTTGATGGAGGGTTGTGAGGGAGCCACAGACCCTGGCATTGTGGAATTTACAGAAGCTGAATATGGAACATCCTTGGAAGATGAAACCAGGCCTGGGGGCTACCACTGCAGCCAGTGTGACCAGGTTTTGATGTCTATGCAGGGTCTGCGATCCCATGAGAGGAGTCACTTGGCTCTCGCCATGTTTGCCCGGGAAGACAAGTACAGCTGCCAGTATTGCTCTTTTGTCTCTGCTTTCAGGCACAAGTAAGTTGTGGCTTTTATTTCTGTTTTCTAAAGAATCACAAACCGTCACTACTGTTTCGTAGGTTGACATTGAAGAAGAGCTCCCTCAACTTGATCTTGAGCTACACTTTTCTCAGCATTTATCTGTTTTGTGTGCTGTGAAAACTTTGGCCATTATGACTGGCTGTTTATGAAGGATTGCACCTTTTTATCTTCTTGAATGCATTTAAGCCCCTTTTTTGAACGTAGGGGAAAAAGCATGCAAGCCAAAGAATAAGACTTTGAGTAGGCAAATGGTGAAGCCCATTTATGCATCCATGTCAAATGCATGAGACTTAACAAGCCAAGAGGAGAGAAAAGCATTTTCCTAGTTAATCTTTCATATATAAGGGATTTCTGCTGTATATAACTACCTTTTTTATAATTAACTACCCTCTTTAAGGATTGCGTTTTCGTGTTAAATTAAGTGTCATAAACTCATCTTGAGATCAGATTTTTTTCTTGATTGTGGCAGGCAATTTCAGTCTGCAAATATTTCAAGTTCACAGCGGGATGGTGATGCATAGTCATCATTAATAGTCATATTTCTTATTATTTGTTTTCCTGAGATTTGACTTTGCTTTAAGTTTGGTAGTTTTGAAAATTATATTAATGATAAAATATATATCTATGCCCTCCAAAAAAATGAGGTTTGTGATATATTTTCCACTGGTATCTTGGACTGATTTACAGATCTGTTTTCTCTAATTTCTGGCGAGAGCTGCTGACTAACTGCATTCATAGCAGAACTCTTAAATTTGGTGATGATGTCACTATTTTGCAATCAAGTGTCTGTGGGAGAGAAAGCATGATGAGAAGCATTTTTTAATTCCTTATATTAAAAAGCTAGATTTTTACTAGTATTACAGCATTGCAAATTGATGCCATTGTTTGGTCTGCCTTGTTGGAAAGGTCCACAGGATTGAGCAGCCAACAGTAAGAAAGGGACTGGGGGAAGGATGTGAGCTACTGAGTGTGTCCAACTGCTTTGGCAAGGATGACAGTGAGGGAAGCCTCTGCATCACATGGCTTCTACATTTGCTGTTTGTAAACTGATTTGCTTAAAAAATCAGACTTGAGTTTGGAGCCTGATGACTTAGTTTCCTACTTAGGAAAGTCATGTCCTAGAAGTTGCAGTATAAGTAAATCAGAAAGTGGTGGATGTCAGGTGATGCCTGTACAGTTCCTGCCTGACTTGGTAATAGCTGTGGTCTCCATCATTGAAGGTGTCTACTTCTTTTATTTTTGTTTCTGGTGCAATTACTTTCTTGCCAGATAAGGTCTGTGAAAGAAAGCAAACCAAATCTTTAAACAGCCCACTGTTCTCTCAAATCTGACCAAAACTTTAAAACCTTCTTTTGAAAGAATGTTCCTGGCAAATTATGTGGTTATGAATATGGTTTAATTATTGCCATGTAGAATGCCTTAAGGTATATAGCTTGATATGTATTGTATACATCTTTGGCAGCCTGCTTTAGTTGTTAAGTAACCTCATTCCCTGGAGGCTATTTAAAACAAGTTTTCTTCTGTGTAGTGTTCACTGCAAGTGTTCAAAGTCTTACTCATTTAGGAGACTTTTCTTCTTTTGCTCTGCAAAAGCTGTGCACTCTGTCTTGCCACAAACTCCATCCTGGATTTCTGTTAAGTTGTATTTGCTTGGAGTGACCCTGAGAGGAGACATAAGTTCATTTTCTATTTTTTTGCTGTTATCAGATCTTTGAATACACAGACTTCAGTGTTAGCTCTCGTAAACAGGGATTTTCTGGCTCAAGCTCTTGTCAGTGTGGGACTAAAGATCATGTGGAATCTTGTGTAGTGTGACAGGGCTGGAGCAACTGCTACTTGAGCTACATGTTGATACTCAGTAAAAGAGCAGGACAATTTAGGACAAAAAAAAAAAAAGAACTATGCCTGTCATACATCTAGAATTAAGGTAGAGGGTGGAAGGAAGTTTTGGCAAGTTGGAACTCCTCCAGTGTGTCTACCCTGTTGTTGTTCCATCACCATGCATGAAATGACTCAAACTAAGACTAGATCAAAAGGTTTGAATGTGTCCAAAGAAGAGCCTCTACTGGAAATGTTTACAATTTGGGGTGAAACTACCTGCCTGCCACCTGGAAACTGTGAATTCATGGCTGTCAGCCACATTGTAGGAACTGCAGAGCTCTGCAGGATTCACTCATTTAGAATGAATTTGATCTTCTGTCAGGAAATGTGGAAAACATCCTTTTTTCTCTTCCAAACTTCTCTGAGCTGTTATGACAAACTGTGGAGAGAGCAGGTTTTGATCACTTCACAGTATTCAGGCTGTTGGTAGCTTTCATTTTCCCTGAAGAAAGTAGAGGCTGGTCTTTGCCACCCCTTCTCCTGTTGAGCAGCTTCATGCAGAATCTCCTACACTGTTGCTTCTGAAACTCTGCTGCCTTTTAATCCTGGAACTCATCAACTGTAGCCTGCTGGCACCCTCCCCAGAGCAGGATCTCTAATCTGCTTTTGCTGCTGTAACGAAAAGAAGGCTTCCTCAGTAAAGCTGGTCAACAAAAAAAATACTTTTTTTTTTCCCCCTTGATCAACAGGACAAAAGGAGACATATTTTCACAAAAATCTTTGCCAGGAGAAAAATTATATAACGATAATTTTACTGTTCTTGTCTGTTTCGTGTTTCTTCAACTGGTCCTTTAAGTCTGCATCATATATAACTTAATTTATGCTTATCTTGCCCTATGAGTTTATTTAAGTGGTTTGCTTTCTGTATAAACAGAATTGGTGTCAGCTCTGCTCCTTCTCCTCATATTAGATTTGAGTTTATTCTGTAAGCAGAGCTATTGAATTTTGAGACAAAATATGAGAAATGGTAGCGGAGCCTGGTCTACCTCTTATTTTATTACTGCTATTAAGTGTTTTGCTTTGCATCTGGGGGAGTAGCTGCAATGATTGACTCTCTTTTGTTCCCCTTTTCTCTCTCCTTCTCTTCAAGTCTGGACCGCCACATGCAGACCCACCATGGACACCACAAGCCATTCCGCTGCAAACTGTGCCCCTTCAAGTCCTCCTACAACAGCCGCCTGAAAACCCACATACTCAAGGCTCATGCTGGTAAGTTTTCTCTCTCTCAGTTTTGCAGTGGAGCAGCAGAAATGGCCCATGTGTTCTTGTTCCTGATCACAGATGCTGGTTTGAACCACATGTTTTGTCAGCAGAGTGGGGTAAGATTTTTCAAATGCAAGTCATGATTGGCCAGCCTGTGGACCTGTTGGAATGAGTGGGGGGTTTGGGTAATGGGAAGGACAAGAATTAAAACAGTGATGAGAATTTTAAAAAGTGATGAGTACTTCAAGAATGTCTTTCTTCTATTTTATTTTATACAAATGAGTTTCTTTTCTTAATTCTACCTGTTTCCAAGTGAATTTATGCTCTTATACCATTGAGATCTTAAACTGGTACTGAGCTTTGCTCAACTGTTTGTATTTATATTTGTGCTTTAGATGACTCTGGGAAAAAGACTGTGAATTGCACTTTGGTTTTGGTAGACTCTTACTCTGGCTTTCATGTTAAAACCAAACTTCAATGTTAAAACCAAACATCAAACTTTGGGAGTCAGGTCTGTGTGCAACAGACCGAGAATGTCAAAATTGTTTGGAAATTGGTCTTGCAAATCTCTGTATGGAATCCATACAATCAAGTAAACAGACATGCTTCTTATGAACTGGGAAGGTGATTTGTCACACAGAATAGGTCACCTGAATGTGTTGCACTTTTGATTATTGAAATGCGAGACCTAGAATTTCATCATCTTTATTCCTTGGCCATAGACTCTTGGAACCATCATACATTCTGCATGGAAAGGTTTTCAGAAGACTGGAGCCACAAATCACTGTCTCCATTGGTTACAGTAGCATCTTTGTGGTTAAAAGGTAAAAATAATCAGCCCACAACCTGCAATTCAAACACACTCTGATGCAAATAATAGAATAGTTACCAGTCTGAAAAACTGCAAAGTAGACCAGTTGTTAAAAACTTGTGAGCAGAAACTCCTTGAACAGATGAAAAAAAGGGCTTAGAAGTATGTTTGTTTGGGGTTTTTTATTATTTGTTTGTTCTTTGTCATATGCTCTGATTGGGTAGGAGGAAGGTGGAAAAATGGGGAGAAAAAGCATAAGGAATTTAAAAAAAGGTTCATTGTTACTATTCATCCAAGGTACTTTTCACCTACAAAAATATAGGAGGGATTGATAGTCTCATGTACTTTGCATCCTGGGTTTTGTTTTTTGTTTTGGTTTTGGTTTTTTGTTTGTTTGTTTGTTTGTTTGTTTGTTTTTCTGATTTCATGGAGCTTGTGCCAGTACCCTTTCCTGTACTTGGATGGATATTATAGATTAGTTTAACTTTTGTTGCCTTCCTGTTGTATGGGACCATGGCATTGTCTTCTAGGAAATCCAACTGTATGCAGCAGTTCCAGTTTACAGAATCTCATATCTTGTATGGAGCTGACATGGTTCTTTATTTTCACCAACCATAAAATAATGTTTTATGTATGCTATTACACAGTTGGGCTCCTTTGTGTTACCTTGTTTGAACGTGCCAGATTTTTAGACCCAAAGTTACCATGCAGCTAATATTTACTTCACACTTCTCTTCATGTAATTCACTGATTTATTTATTATGAATTCATGCTTTTGGACTTGATTAGTGGACAGACAGTCCTTGAAGGACCATGTTTTGCATTGTACAAGAACACAATTTCATGGTTGCCTAGATAGTGCTTTTACAATGACTTGGGTAATAAGGTTTCCAAAGGCTTATGATCTGTTTCTGCCTCAGTCCATTTCTACTAAATGAATATTCAGACCACTGAAAAGTTGCGTGTATGTTTTTCAGTCAGAGCTTTTCTTTGTTGTGTTTTGAGTCAGTCCTTCAGAAATATATGCTACTGAACAAATATGTTATGGAGACTTAGTCAGACTGCCCAGTTTTTCAATAACACAATGGTTCCCTGAACCTCCCTTATATTGCCATTTTTTTGTCACTTGTCAATCTTCTCATTACCAGTTTATTTAGAAGTTGAAACCTCAGTCCTCATGAATTTTTCTGAAGTCTCCTGGAGATTTGTAAATTTCTGTAAAATCCTGA
The DNA here is from genome assembly GCA_035041345.1 of Poliocrania exsul. Taxonomy (NCBI): domain Eukaryota; kingdom Metazoa; phylum Chordata; class Aves; order Passeriformes; family Thamnophilidae; genus Poliocrania; species Poliocrania exsul. Next base: position 6,631,050 of record JAWWLZ010000094.1, on the reverse strand, counting down.
ATCCTGAAGTGTTTCACTTAGTCTGCCTTTCTGCCTCAATTTCTGGGGATGGATCAAAATTCTGTGAACTACAAAATCCGTTCTTGCCTAACAGCTGGTACCAGTGTTTCTGGCATTTGTTTTTCATCCAGTATGTGCCATCTCCTTTGGCATGGAGCAGAACAGTTTACGATATCTCTAGATGGGCTCTCTGTTGGTTTCATCTGAACTTTTTCACTTGTTCTTTTTTTTTTTTTTTTGCTTGTATTTTTGAGGGACCCTTCTTAGCAATTTCTTCTGTAGCAATGACAGTGGAAATGCAGAAATGGATGATTGTAAGACCAGAGTGTTGGCCCTTAACAGTTTCTGTATAATCTGAAACATAGTGCTTTGAGTACATATCAAGAGTTGAGACCCACTACATAAATGTTTACATTTCCTTGTTTGTGTGTGTATTATTGTGATCGATTTTTGAAATGCAAAACTAGCAGTCCAAAAAGTGCAGAAGACTTCTGTTGAGCCAAACTGTAGCTTTCCCTCTGCAATCAAATGCATACTTTCAGGTTGATGTCCATTTGAAATGAATAGTGGGCATACTTATTAGTGTGTCTAGACTGCTTGGTATGTAATCATCCTCTATTTGCTCTGATTTCTTGTGGTGCTTTTAAGTTAACAGTTGGTGCATATTGTCATCCAGGAATCTCTTATACTGACAAACCATGAAGGTCTTTA
>JAWWLZ010000094.1:6596045-6612713 GCA_035041345.1 Poliocrania exsul | reverse complement strand
GCCCTCTGGAATTCCAAGGTGACAGTTCTGCTGAACCCCCTCCTTACTTCTCTGAGAATCGAAGGCCTTTATCCTTAAGTGTGAAAATTTTATCTGCAGAAATAAGGTAATTTCCTGCATGAAACATGCAACAATCAAGTGTCCTAGGGAGACAGGGAAATTTATATTACTTTTCTGAAGAAACCTTTCTAATGCAGGTTTGTTTTTCCCACAGTGTTCCTAAGTTAAATGCTAGAAAGATGCTGTTCTCTGGCACATCTGATAACATACAGAAACATTTCAGAAGATCTAGTTATTTAAAGAGTCAGTGCCTTGTGTGTTGGTTTGTTTGCATGTTTTAGCTGCTCTTCTGTAATAATAATAAAAAAGGGCCTGTGAACCTGTGTGGTTCATCATTTCCCCCTGACATGTTGCACCTTTGACATAACACCCTCAGCTGACGTTTAAGGTCTCAAAGATGTTTTTAGGAGACCAGTGGCAGTGAGCAGTACAACTGGATAAAGGGAAGGAGTTCTTTTGAAGAAAATGTTGAGCACAAACCTGAGAAAATCTGCATAAGAGCAAGCTCTAGTTGCATGTCTCTAGCTTCTGTTGCTTCAGCCCCTTGCTGCCTCTGTTTTTTAAAATTTGCTGCTTGTGCTTTGTTTCCCGATTGCTCTCTGTCTTAAAGGTTATCAGAAATTTCCAGGTCCAATCTGTTTTTGTCTTGTGAGTGCCAGTTTCTTTTACCTGTGTGTTATGAAATGATCTTAAATCAAGTAGCATTTACACATGTTCTTAGTTGCATAAGTCAGTGGTGCTTTCCCATGTGCGGTCTCAAACACGGAGGAATTAAGTTGTGCTTCTATTAGAAACACAGTGTATTTTCTATCTTTAAAAAAGGGAGGGGGAGGCAAAAAACCCCTCCATACCAATCCCCCTTTTAAGCCACCATAGAAACTTAAATACATGAAAGCACTCACTGAAGATGATAGAAATATACCTGTAGAATTCAGGAACTGCTGGATTGTTTCCAAAGCCACTTGTAAGTTGCTTTGTGTTCAAGCTAACAGTCTTGAAGAAAATCAAAGAGAGTTTTAAATCTAGTTCAATGTGTCAAGCCCCTTAGTTTTTGCAAGCTTTGCCACTGCTTTAGAAAAAAATTACCAAGTGCCCTAAGTTTACAGAAACCACTGATTTCAGTAGTTGAGCTTGTGGTTAGATAGATGTACAGTTAATTTCTTCTGTATGCATGTCTCTTGCAACTTCTAAGTAGGCAGCCAGTGTAAAGCCAGCATGAATTTTTTTTATTCAAAAGTACTGTGGAGTATTCATACATTCCTCCACACTAATAAGTACAGTATTCTAAGTCTTGGGTTTTCAGACCATTATAACTGACACTTTAAAAGTTAACCATTCAGTGATGAAGTCACTGTGAATACAAGTCTCTTTTGTACCCTCAGTCTGAGCAGTTTAGCTGGTTTGAGGCTTGTCCTACAAAGACAGAGATGGTTAAGGATGTTATCTGCCTCCAGAAATAAGTTTATCCCCACTTCTGCCAGTCCAGAACAGTGATAGATTTTGTTGAACTTACGAAAAATTTACCCTTTGCTAGAGGAAGTGCATGGAATATTTCAGCCTGAAGACAAAGGACGACCATGAAGGATGGGAATTCTTTTGCTATCTTGTCTATAGCAACGTGACCAAAGAGCAAAAGAATATCTTGTCAGAATGAGTGTTTGTTACTTGAGGATACAAGCCTGAAAAATACCTCTGCTCATGTGTTGCTCATGTGAGCAGCCTCGCTGCAATGCCACGAGGCACCGTGAAGACAGGGCTGAGTGGCATCTGCACCATTTTACACCACACATCCCTTACAGAGCTGGGACACTTCATCGTTTCCCTGCACACCTCTTCTGACTGCTCCCATCTCTCGCTCCTGTTCCACAGATCTGCTTTTACTATGCACGTGGAAGCTGGGCATTCGGCAGTTCCTGAGGAAGGACCCAAAGACCTTCGCTGCCCTCTTTGTCTTTATCACACCAAATACAAACGCAACATGATCGACCACATAGTCCTGCACAGAGGTAACAAATATCCATGTATGTGTCTGTACCTGATGAGGGCAATGCTCAACAGTGCCCTTGTCATTAAATTTTCCCCTCTCTATACATGGGGACAAGTGTGTTGAATAAGTCATTAGCCCTTGAGTATCGTTTTTTTTTTCGTTTCTAAGCAATGAGTCTTATTTATTTCCTGTGAAACTCAAAGTTTGCCAGGGCTGAAACAGGGCAGATTTGAAATGGTTTTCAAGCTGTTCCTCTAGAGTAGTTAACAGTCATCAAGCACCTGTTTAGCAAGAGTTGTCGTAATTTACACCTTTGATCTAGGCCAGAGTTGTTTCCTGCTTATACTCTTGTTATCATAAAGGCCTTGCTATCACAAACTCTCTGTCAAGGTTTATCAACTAACCAGGGAGGCCTCAGAATATCCCTTGATTCCTTCCTTGAGTATTTTCTCCTCCTCATTCTTAGGATCAAAACAATTATATCATTTATCATTTTTGGTTTTCTTTAATGCTCCTTTTTCCACCTACATCTCTTTTTTTTTTTTTTTTTTTTTTTTTGGTAATCGTACTAAGAGTGAATTTTTTATATTCTATTAACTGTGGGTTTGCTAGATCAGAAGAGACAGCAGTTTGGGCTCTCTGGGCTGGGATTCCTGCCCATAGCTATCACACTTGATGCTTGTAGATGGTCTGTTGGCTGCCGAAATCCAAACCCATGTGTTGGGATGGCACTCTGCCTGCTTGCAGGTTGGGCAGAGTTTCACAGTAGGGTATTGGTGGTGAGCAAACACAAGTTTTGCATGCCATCTTTTTCCTGGAGGAGATTCTGGTGTGACAAGTGCTATCATAATTCCCTGTAACATACCACTTCCCAGTGTTGGTAGCTTCAAGTCCTTCTTGTACCAGCACAGTGATCCTGGCAGAATTCATATAAATTTCTTTCTGCTAGCAGGGCTGTTCCGGGACAACATGTGGGGAAAATGACCTGTCAGTGATTCAGAAAGCACATTACAAAGCTGCCATGTTTGGTTGTAAGGGTTTGGCAGATGCTTCAGCTTTTACTTCCAGTCTTTGACGGTGTTACTGTGTCAGATTGTGCCCAGCTTCAGGGCATAATCCAGAATTAGTCCTCTTTAGAGTAGAAGAGGGTTTAGTTAACCCTTGTGCAGGGAAACATGTGGTTCCAAGTGCTCCTGACATATTGCTCTGGTTTGTGGCTATGCCAGGGCTCTACTAGACACTGCCAGGCCTTTAAAATAGACATCCCAAGGGGAAACTGGGTGGACTCAGGATATTTTCCATAGTTTTGGCACTGGGAACGTCCAGTTGCAGAAGTGGAAGAGCACTTCATGAGCTCAGGCACCAGTACTGGCTGTGCAGAGCTGTTTCTGACCTGTTGCCAGAAGGTTGTTCCCTCCTGGGTAAGTGAAACGGGGAATCTGTTCCTCTATAGAACTGTTGCTCCAGTTGCATAAACCAACCTCAAGAGTTTTTGCTGCTGAAACAAGCAAAGGATGAAACGGGCTACTCACTAGAGTGTTGGGAGAGGTAAAACAGAGTAAAAGAAGTTCTAATGCAGATGGATTGTAGCTGACAAAGAGTCTCAGGGACCACCGAAGGAAGGACAAGAGTTTTCTTTGACTTCACATATCCAGGTAATAAAGAAAGTGGGGTTCTTAAAGTTATTTCTAGTGCATATACTCAGCTAAAAAAGAACTCTCTACCATTGTGTGGCAACTGAACCAGACAATTTTGACAAGATTTAAGATGCACTGAAAGAGAGACTGAGGGATAGTGAATGTGGTCTAAGATAGCCTTCCTTTTTTATAGCCATTGCATTGGTAAAGCAAGTGCATAGCCCTGAGCTGTGGTCCAAGAAAATTAGTTTTGATGTAGATAGAGTGGTGTAGTACATAAAACCAAGAGTGGAGGATTTGATCCATTCATAGTTAATGCTCCTTTTGTGTAAAAGGCATGTTTACAGATGCATGACTCTTACATTACTTCCATTGCTGCACCTCGAATCCTTGGTGCAACAGCATGTGCTTAAAATGGAGAATTTATTTGCCTCATAATGAGTGGCTATGGAGGCTGAATTTCACAGGGCTAAAGCCATATCAAAATTCAGAAGCCTCAATGCCTAGTAAGAAAAAAACACAACCAACCAACCAACCAAGAAAACCCCAACAATCAAAAAAGTCGAGACATTTACTTCCTATTAAGAATTAGAGTTTCCAAAAGCTTCTTTCATGTATCACCTATCCCTCATGAGTGTAAAAGCAGCTCACTCCTCCCTTCTGTGGGTGCAGATGGAGCACAGACTCATTATAGGTGTCCTGTCACAGGGGGCTGACACAGCTGGAGGCTGCTGCAAGTTGGTGAAGAGAAGTTTGACTTTCTAGTTCTTCCTGGGAGGCCTGGGGAGAGGAGAGAGACACAAGAGGAGACAGTCAATTCTTGCTCTGTGACCAGCAGAGGTGTTGGCCTTTGATTTATTCCGCACAATACAATTAGTTTTTCAAAGAATCACAAAATCATTTGGATTGGAAAAAACCTCTGAGGTCATGGAGTCCAATCTTTGACTGATCACCACATTGTCAACCAGACCATGGCACTGAGTGTTGTGTCCAGTTGTTCCTTGGACACCTCCAGGGACAGTGACTTCACCACCTCCCTGGGCAGCCCCTTCCAATGCCCGACCACTCTTCCTGTGTAGAAGTTTCTCCTGATGTTACCTCTTCCAGTAGGATTTCCATCATGCATGCTGATGTGCATTGGTTTTTTTTACCCACTTGCTGAGTTCACTATTGTCTCTACTTTTAAATCCTTGGGCATTATTTTTAGTTCCTTCCTTAGCTGCAGATTCTCTTCTTGGAACAAATAGCGATTTTATACTTCAATTTAAGAGAAATAACAGCAATGTGTTTTGAGTAGTCAATTTTGAGTAGTAAAATTTTCAAATTTACCTGCCTCCCAAAAGGCTTCATTGGTACTTATTTGTTTCTGGCATTTTCCATTGTACATATAACCTCATTGATACATGCAGAACCCTTGTGCTCTCTTTGCTTTTAGCTATTGGAATGCAAATGCTACACATACTGTGACTAAAGCTTGGATTTGCAGGCAAAAATGTGTATTTTCAATGCCTAAGATGACCAAATAATTGGTCTGTGTCTAGACAGTAGGACTGCTATTTTTGTACTTGATTTACCTTTAGAGGAAGGTAATAACCTATATATACTCTAGTGTTTTGCTGAATAAAGATTTTTCCTTACAACTAAGGACTGATAAAGTCATGAGCTTTTTTATGCCTTCGGAAAAAAAATATATGTCTGCTTTGAGTTATGGTACTGTTGATAGTGAGTGATTAATGTCCTTTCAATTTAATCTCTGACACAATTAACTTGATTATTCCAGTCTAACAGAAGGATTGGATTTCTGAAATGAAGATGATGTTTTCTAGGTGGTTTTTTTTGGTATTACTTTTTAATTAAACATCTTGCAAAATTGTTCCACAATTTGAGGCATCCTTTTGTGAGGTGTCTATAGTACTCTTTGTTTAGACACTGCTGAACTTTGGCAAAGTCTACATGTGGGTGAAGAAGCTACATCTTCAATTTGTATATGGGGTTTTGTGGTTTGCTGTAATTTTGACAGTTGCCCAGATATGATAAGTGCATTCTAAATGAGTAAATAAATAAACAGAGCTTTGTAGGGGCCAGCTGGAGATGAGAGCATCACCATACAAAATGCAAGGTTCCAGATCCAAGCAACCCTGCAAGTTCAAAAACTGTTGCTTTAAAAGTCTTAAATCATTCCCTGAAAGTGAAATCCTTCAGGCTAGAGTTGATGTTTACACTTATTTTGCTTTTCTCCTCTTACTCTTCTGTCTTTGATTTGGGGAGTGTGTATGATTGTGAGATAACAGACTTTTGCTAATATGAGTTAGGGAATGCTTTATTACTCTAGACTGGTCTACTTAAAGCTTTATACCCTCCCATGTTTTAGCTTTTCTTATCTGTGCCAGGTCCTAGAGGAAAAGTGAATTTTAAAATATTTTAACTAGTATTTCTTTTTTTTCAAAACTTGACCTCTTCACTTTTGAAACCAGCTGTGTCCCTTATTTCCATGAGTCAAAAGCATGCAGCTGCAATAACCTTGTAAAAAAAAAAAAATTAGTGATCTCAGCACCACAGCTTTAAATTCTGCTTTCTCTTAGACCCTGTTCTCCCTTCCCCTTTTTCCACCTTGAATGGCTACAGCCTGGTGTCTTTCTAGCTAGAGAAGCTGGTTGTTGGTGTAGAAAAGAATCAGAAGTGTACAAGTGGGTTTTGGTTTTTTGGTTGTGGGGGTTTTTTTGTTTTGTTTTGTTTTTTTGTTTGTTTGTTTGTTTTGTTTTGGTTTTTTTTGTTATTGTTTGGGGAAAATTTCCATTTTTTGAGGTGGTCAGAGAGGAAATTATGAGATAGGATAAGTTTCATGTTCAGGGAGAAGCTGAGCAGGATGGAATATTTTTTGAGACTTAGCAAAAGTCTTACTGTGAGGGAGGGAATGTGTGTTTCTGTAGTTGTCTTTGGGTGTGATATTACTCTCCTCACTAAAGAAAAGGGCCCATTGGCTCAGATCCATGTGTGCCTTGCCACGTCTCACATTCCCCTTGCCTTCATATCTACCACAAGAGATTCAGGCCTCTTCTTTTTTCATCTATCATTAGGAATGAACCTGGATGGGGAGGATCAAACTCCTCCTTTAACCTGCAGTCCATCAACAGTATTAAATTTCAGTGTTCTCGCTCAAAATGCCATTTGAGTAACAAAAGCCCACAGTGAAGATCTTCTGGTGACCCTCTGCTGAATAGTCAAATTCTGGGCTTGCCTTGTGCACGCAGCTTGGAGACAGCCACAGTGGATGAATGTTAAGGCACACTGGATTCTGGCTGTGTCAAAATGACTGAAATTAATTGCAGTTCTGTTAAACGCCAGTGCTTTGTTTGAGAAATGCAGAGTTTAGAAACTCAGCAAGAGCATTCTCAGTACATCATACGTGCAGATTTTGAGTCTGAGCCTTCTGAAAGCTCTGGGTGTGTTGGGAGGTTTCTGCCCCTGCCCAGCCTTTTCCTGGAAAAGGTGCTGCCTTGCTTACCCTCTCAATCCCCAGAGAGCAGTTTAGATGTGACGGTGAGGACACTAGTTCCGATTTATATGGAGCCAGCAGCGTGTGATGCGTTGGGAAGCACCCTGCAGCTCCGCTGTTTATTAAATTTCTAGAAGATGTTCCTGGCTGCTGTCAAATACTGAAACAAAATGGGCTTTTGGGTCTGGCTTGATTTATGGCTGGTTTTGTGTTCCTTGGCTCTGCTACTCTGACTCATAGATAGAGTCTTATTTGCCCCAAAACTTCCATTCCTGTCCTCACCACCCCATAACCAGGCACTTTTTTGAGGACACCTGCGTTTGTAGCTCTTAAAGATTAACTCTATAATTGCAGGATTGTTTTCTTGAGTCAGCCCAGCATAGCTCCCATTTTGTCAGGACAGACTGCCTGCCCATACAGCAGATCCTATTGCTTGTGCCATTCCATGGCAGTGCCCAAACTGTTGACATGTTGGCTTGGTATTTCATAAAATTTAAGTGAATGTTGTCCTGTCCCTACAGAAGAACGGGTCGTTCCCATTGAAGTCTGCCGTTCCAAACTGTCCAAGTACTTGCAGGGAGTTGTTTTCCGCTGTGATAAGTGTACCTTTACCTGCTCCAGTGATGAGAGCTTGCAGCAGCACATAGAGAAGCACAATGAACTGAAACCTTACAAATGCCAACTCTGCTACTATGAGACCAAACACACAGAGGAGCTGGACGCTCACCTTCGAGATGAGCACAAGGTAACATGCAAATAGTTTTAATTTGTGGAAATCTACCCTTTGCAAATGCTGTATTAGTTTAGTTGCATGTCTGAGTAGCCAACTTGATGTTGTTGGGGATTTTTGTCTCCCTCCCCAAATGTGGAAACTAATCCCATGTTGCACTTCCCTGCCTCATTTTTCTCTTATTTCCTTTTATTCTTCAGAAACTGAAAAATAAGAGTTTCTAAAGCTGTTCAGATTGATCAGAATTGGCAGACTGTTGCATGCAGAGTGTGATTCTCTGGAAAAGGCTCTTGTGTGTGCTCCTTATTTAAAGGAGGGGGGACAGGAATGGTTGTGAAACAATACTGAGGCACAGTGTGATTCAGCCCCTGTAAAAGGCAGGAGATTCCAAACCCAAGATTGCTGTGGTAACTTCTGCAGCCTGACATGCCATGCATATTTTAATAACAAAGAGGGCTATACATCCCCGTTTACATTTAACAAGGGAAAGATAAACAGCAAGTCTTACCAGGTCCTAAGTTAAGACTGCTTTGGAGTTTTTGTGGATTACCTGAGTGCATACGAGGTCCAGTCTTTAAGAAGCCATTAAAGGCTTTCCACAGACTGTTAGGTTTGAATTTCTGTAACTGTGAGCTGTGTAGCTGAGTAACATTTATGTTTTAGAACTGAGATGTGTTTTGGAGTATTTCTTGGAGTGCTTCCTTGTCTGATTTCCAGGGGAAGCAGCTATATGTCTCCACCTGTTGAAGCTGAGCTGCCCAAGGTCCTCACTAAAAATTTTGTTGGCTGAATGACTTTTCCTAACAGCCAAATATATTTATATGGAAGGTATTAGCAGCAGAAGTCCCAGAAAAAAAAACAAAAACAAAAAACCCAAAAAACAACAAACCCACAACTTCCATGCTTAAAAAATATTTGGCTGTCTTATGAAAACAAACTTCATTAAGTTATGTTGGCCTGCTGTTCTATTCTGCCTCCTTTATTACTTCTGGAGAGTCCTCTGCAATTCAGACAGTACACAAGGTGTTCCACATCTCCTAATCATCATAGCAAGGTGCCTGGTGTGTCCAGGAGGAAATATTGCTCGTGTTTTTTTGACACAGTGCATCAGACTGGGAAGATTATTCCCAATCTGGACCTGCTGTGATGGTGCTGGTAGTTTAGGGTATCATTTCCACTTTTTCCCTTGCTAACTTTTACCTCTCTAATTTGTGTGCAAGTTCTGGGCTAGGATACCCAAGTTATATATTGCTCCTTGAAGAGTTCCTTTATAGGGCCTTGCATGTGGTCTTATTTGTTTAAATCTCAGTGGGCAATGTGTTAAATTAGAGAACCTCATCACAGCTGCCTGTGCAGAGTAGTGCCGGGAACCTTCATACCCTGCTGCATTTAGGATACTTTGCTATGTGGATATACGCTACAGCCTAATTTGCATCCTGCTTGGGATCATTCACATTTGCTTTCACACAGAGGGATAAAAAATAGTCAGAGGGTGTTGATATTTCATTCAACATCTTGCAGGAGGTGTTGTACCGCGCTCATTCCTCTGCCTCCATCCTCCCTGCCTCTGTGGCTCAGGGCTTGTGCTGCTGGAGGGCTGTCTCTCTGCATGAAAGATGAATCCAAAACCCTTCCCAGCAGTGATCAATGAGCTCAGAGGGCGCCTGTCATCCAACAAGCATTAGCCTCAGTGTCCTGGTCATGCTCCACGCTCTCCGCCTCCACTGTAAATCTGGACTGCTGCTCTGTTGTTTCTGTTGGATGTGGTGGAGTTCCTGACTCCTGTGCCCTGAGCTGCTCCTTTCATACTGCTGCTGTGAGCTGTTAAGTAGCTGGTGCATTTCACCCCAGGGTTAGCTGAATTTGACTGCTGGGTGAATTGCTCCCATTACAGTCTGTGTATCAGTTTGCAAAGCACTTTCCAGCCCTTCCTAATGAAAATTAATTTGTTATTAATGAGTCAAAGTGTATGTGGCACACAGCAGCTATGTGCTTAGTAAAAAAAAAGAGCCATCCTTTCATGAATAAAGCTGAATGAACCGGTCACAAAGACTTTTTCTTCAGCGTGGATGTGCAGTAGCAGAGTTTGATCACAGCGGTTGAGTAATGCCATAAAAAGAGGATACTACTTAGTGTTTTACATTTCTTGGATGAGGAAATGAGGGGCTTTTGCTGAATCTCATTAATTGTTGAAAAGCAAAAATCAGAAATGTAGAATAAACAGCAGTGGAAGAATTACTGTCATTGAAAAGAAATGAGTATTATTTTGGTTGGGGGGCCTGCATATCACCTCTAGCTCAACAGGCTTTGGGGTGTACTTGATTTTGTTTTGCATATATGATGATTTTTCTGATTAGCTGGTGATTGTGCAGACCGCTAACAAAAATGTCTCTCTCAAAGGTGAGTCGTAATTTTGAGCTGGTTGGACGGGTTAACTTGGACCAGTTGGAACAAATGAAAGGGAAAACAGAGAGCTCTAGCAGTGATGAAGAAGAAAAGGATGAAGAGTTAAGCCCCAAGACTGAAGAGAGAGGTCAGTGCAGCTCTTTGATCCATTGGGGTTTTGTAATTGTGATTTTTTGGCACTTCAATGTGCCTCAGCAGTCCAACCATGTGAGCTCAGCTGTTGACTCTACAGCACGTCCTTTGCAGCAGGCCTGGCAGAAGAAGCAGAATGTGGCTTTTCTGAAGACATTGCTCCTGTGGGAATCTTGTGTTCCTAACCCTCAACTTTTCTGTCTGTTAAGAGAGTACATGCTATGAAAAAGCACAGAGAGCATCTGTGAAGTTACCTGCCCATGCAGAGAGTATCTGTAAGGGTTTGGAAAACTATGTAAGTGGAGTATTCTGGTGGTCTGTCAGATCTTCTGTTTTGGTAATCATTTTTCAGCTTTCACTTGGCACTGTTCAAGTGAGGGATGAAGGCTGTTTTATGGGCTGTTATTCACTCTGTGCCCAGCATTCCTTGTCAGTCAGTCCTGTTGCAGTTGGCAGCTCTGGAGCCAGGGTAGGTCTGTGCTCCACCTGTCTGTTCTGTTGCATATTTAAATATGTGACTAAGTTTGTATATAAGAATAATCCCACTGACTTCAACAAGGCTAGGCTATGTGCTTGCTAATGCTTTTGGTTTGGTTGAAGTTAGATTAGCAGGGAAAAAGTAAGTTCTCTGTAAATTAAACAAAGAGTTTCTTGTCCTTCCTTTCCAACAACCTTCTCCCATTAAAACCAGGTTATTGAAATATCTGGTGTAAAGTGTGTGTTGTCTGTTCTGGTGCACAATTCATCATTCAAATACAATATATTTACAACTCTAGTCTCTTTATGGTTTCAATGTTGGGTCACATATTTTCTTGATGCTCACAACTGCAGATACCAAAGTTCTGTGTGCCTCAACCAAAGGTACACCACCATGTTTAACTTTTTCTTTCTCAGTTTTTAGCTTTCTAAACTCATTCAGGAGTTCTTCAGAACATGTTTTCAGATGCTGAAAAATTCCCATTTCTGGGTTCAGAGTTAGTTTACAGAACTGGAAGGATTCAGATCATGTTTCTTATCTTTGAATATCAAGACCCTCCAGCATCTTGACTTTTGCTTGGTGTCCCTGCAGTATAAATTCAGTCTGCCCTTATCAGCAGTACTTCAAGTGTGGTTTGGGATAGCTTTTATTTAAATGAGAAAGGAAGCTGACCGGATAGGAAACTGTTTATATTCTAATGAAAAATATCCTGTGTGAGATCTTAGGATAAAGCAGAAGAAAAATTATAGAAGGACCTAAAGGGATGTTAGTTCTGTATGTATTTCAAAGTTTAACTTTGATAGTCATGTGGAAAAACGCATGGATGTGTGTTCAGGGACAGCCTTGACCCCCAGATCTTCATGACTGGAACAATAATTGTGCAATGACTTGACTAAAGCACCAGTTCACTCTAGCTGCAGATGTAGAAGGCTAGTTAATGCTCTGTGTAGACCCACGGCTAACAGGGGATGAAGTATCATGCTGTCCTTGTGAGGATTACCTTAGCATTGCATACAAGCACAGGTGCTGGAGCGACCTTGGGAGCCATGGTATCCAGATCAAGGAGAAGAAAGTGCTGTCTGCCAGGCCTGACAAATCCCTATAAATGCACCACAGGGAGGGGGACAGCCCAAGGTGAAGTTCATTGTTTAAAATGGCTTTAGGTTACACTCTGAAAATATAAAAATATCACCTTCCATACTGGAGTTTTAAATTTACAGGGGCAATAGATGTGTTCTCCTCATGTTTGAAGTGATCAATACTTAAGCTAGGGGTGGGTAGTGTCTTAATGATTCTGTACTCGTTTTTTTCACCTGTCTTTTCTTTAATCTGTGAATGACTAAAATGATTTCTGCAGGCTTGTTCAGATTACCTGTCTAAAAAAATCAGACATATTTACAAGTTTATTTTGCAACAGTTCTCTCCTGGCTGGCCTGTAGGACCACTGATTCATCATTGTTATTTTTTACTCTTTTTCAATCTGTTACTACTTTTAATATACTAAAATAGGTAGAAAATGCAGAAAACAGTTATGCCTACTGCAGCAAGGGTATCTGGAAAAGATTCAGTTGTATCGACTATTTTTGGAGGCAAGTTGTGTGAATTACCACTATAAGGTGCAAGATACAATGTACACTTTTAAAAAATGTCCCAGCAAGACAGGAACTGAAGGCATGGTTGGATGCTAAGTTGCCTGATGACATCTCCCTGTGGATTTTCCAAAGATATTTCTAACTCAGAAGTGGTTTGCCCTGGTAGCAGAGGACCAGACCTGTGGTTTTAAATAGAGCCTGTCACAGTGGCTAATGCTGTCACAGCTTTCAAACCACATTAAACTATGCAATCCTGTGTGCTGCTGGGGTGCAGTTGACAATTCTAGCCTTCGTGGTGTTAGCAGGAAGTGAGATTTGCTGACAGTGCCTCTGTGTGCTCCAAGTATTTGAAAGCAAATGCTGTCTGAACACTGAGGTCTGTGACTTCGGGAGAACGAGAATATCTTCCTGTGAATTGAGCAGCTGCCTGGATTCACCAATTTTGAAGGTGCAAATAAGTGTGTGGCTTCTCCAAGTGGGCTGCTGGACAGTGGACCAGAGAAGGGTTATTGCCCTTGTGAGCAGGCAGATCTGGGCAGCAGAGCTCAGCAGAGTTGAGCTGAAATCTTGAATGGGAGAGGAAGGGAGTCATTGGCTTCTGGTAAAGGATGTAGTATAAAAGAAGATAAGGGAGGAAGAAGGTGTCAATGCAAAGAACAGCTCTCACTGATAAAAACTGTCTCAGAGACTGACCGTATTTACTGATCCTTATGTGTTGGTCTTAGTAGAAATTGGAATTGAGAAGTGTTTTTCCATAGTAGACAAAAACAAATATTAAGCTGTTAGAGAGCATCTAAAGGAGAGCAGTGGGGAAAGGCCTAGAGGGGAAGTATGTGAGGAGCACTGAGGGCACTTGGTGTGTTCACTTGCAGAAAAGGAGACTGAGGGGAGACCTCATTGCAACTTCCTTGGGAGGGCCAGAGGAGGGGCAGGCACTAATCTCTGCTCTGTGGGGAGCAGGGGCAGGATCCAGGGAATGGCCTGGAGTTGTGCCAGGGCAAGTTTAGGTTGGATATTAGAAAAAGATTCTTGCCCCAGAGGGTGGTCAGGCACTGAACAGGCTCCCCAGGGCAGTGGACACAGCACCAAGCCTTACAGAGCTCCAGGAGCATTTGGATGATGCTTTGGGGCACAGGGTGTGATTCCTGGGGATGGCCCTGTGCAGGTCAAGGAGTTGGATTTTGATGATCCTTTTGGGTTCCTTCCAGTTCAGCATATTCTGTGATTCTGTAAAATGTCCATGAGTGCTTCTGTGTGTGATGCAGCAAAACCACAGGCAGGTCAGGTGTGTGTGCAGTCTGTTACTTCTCCTCTGCAGGCCCCAGAGAAGAGCAATTTCTGATACTCCTCCAGGGAAGCAGCCCAAATCCACAGCCCTAGAAGCAAAACTTACTGAGAAATAGGATGAACAAGATGGTGTTGTCTGATGAGGAGGTGATGGATTTACTAGAGTAACACTTGGTTACTTTTACTTGGAGTTACAACTGTAAATCATGGACTGATTTGGGTTGGACGGGCTCTTAAAGATCATACAGTCCTACTTCCCCTGTCATGGGCAGGGACACCTTCCACTAGATCAGGTTGCTCAGGCTCTGTCTAACCTGGTCTTGGACATTTCTAGTGATGGAGCAGCCACAGTTTCTCTGGGCAACCTGTGCCAAGGCCTCACCACCCTCATCTTGAAAACTTTCTTCCTTATGTCCAATCTAATCCTACTCTCAGTTTTACATCCTTGCCCTTTGCCCTCTCATTACAGGCACTGGGAAAAAGTGTCTCTCCATCTTAGAATTCCCCCTTTAAGAACTGAAAGGCCACAACAAGGTCTCGCCATAGCTTTCTCTTTTCCAGACTGCACAACCCGAACTTCTCCCTATTTAGGCAAAACAGTCTCTGTTTCATATCTCCTCTCTGCAGAGGCCCAGAGTAAAGATCCTATTGTGTACAACACCATAGGTATATTCTTTTGCAGAACAGCAATTTGCCTCTAAAACTATTACCTTCCATATATATTTGTCCCTGCATCATGACTAGTCTGTGTGTTGCAGTGTATTTATAAATCTGTACCATGCATAAAGTATTAAAATCCAGATATAAACTGAGCTAATAGCATTTACTTACCTTCTGGTGCTCCTCTTGATACAGCAGCTTTATGGTATTGAACCATGTAGTAAACCACTGCCAAGAAGGAATACGAAGTGGATTTTTTTTCCTTCCAGGGGGAAAAGGCTAAAAACTATGTCAAGAATGATTTCTTACAAAATTCAAGTAAAGGCTAAATAGTGAGAAACATGTCACAAAAATGCATTTTCAGGACTTACATATGGATAATTAGGAATGTGTGAGCAATACTGAGTTCAGAGTGATCTTGAACAGAGTAAATCTGAGAGTGAAGAAATCAAGTGAGCAGAGATCAGAACCAAAATTAAGCAAAATCCCTTTTCATTTATTATGTAGTTTGGGAGGAGTCAGAAAGACATTCTGTTGATTTCTTGCTTAAAATAATCCCTGCTAAGGAATTAATGCTCTGAGCAGATGGTGCTGCCTCATTTCCAGCAAAAGAATCAAGTGAGATAGTTCATGCAATTATTTTTAATGGCTTGTGTGGTGATCTTCTTAATTTGTGAGAAAATGTTTCATCTTTTGTGGGAATGGGCTGTGTTCACATGGAGCTTGGCTTTCAGGAATGCCACTCCCTGAGCTACCAGTGACTTCACTCATATTGCTGGGTGCTTGACACTTCTGCAAATGAGGCCCCAAGGACTTTGTATAAAAGATTAGGATGTGATGAAGCACCTATGCAGTTAAGATGCAGAACTAAATCAGTTAGACTTCCTGGTGAAGGGATGTCAATTTGTTATGAGGATCACGTGCTAAATACACTGAATCTGTGTTTCCTAAAATTTGTACTAACAATTCAAAAATTATAGGTGGGCTTCAGTGGTTTTTTTTTTATTTTGCTTTGAAGCCATTTCAGTCCCAGTTTCAGTGTGGAATTAAAATTCCACAGTCTCTTCATTTGTTGAAATACAGGAATGGGGAAGTTACTCATTACTCTTATTTGCAGAGATGTTCTGAGGCTTAGGATGGGAATTGGGATGAGATTTTGTCACTTTCAGTGTCACTTTGTTTTGGGGAAGTTGCATTTTCACCAACAGCTTTTGACAGGAAAGTCCTTTTGCTCCTCCAGGATGAGAAGATGCAGCAGACGGGATCACAGTAGGATCAGAGTGGTCCCTTCTTATCCAAGCACTTCTGAGTTCATGTGCTGTGCTGTCTTTTTCCAGATCCCATGATGTATCCTGACAGCAGTGCTCCAGAGAAACGCTTCCCGTGTGAGTTCTGCGGCCGATCTTTTACGGAAGGCTCTGAATGGGAGCGACACGTGCTCAGACACGGCATGTAAGTTGATTTGCTTTCCTTTGCCAAACAGCCAAAGGTATGATTACACCTCCGTATATTCCCTCCACCCCTTTCTTCCCCTTCCAGAAAGCCTTGTGAGGAAGGCAAACACAGTTCAGTGAAATATGGATACAGTCATAAGATCTCTCTGCATGGGAAGTTCCCATCTTCCTCTTCAACTCTGCTGCCCAGGGTGACTGTAGACTCTAGGGTTTAACTATGATTCCAAAACTTAATGTTGTCCTTAGGTGACTACCACTTATCCAGGATTAACTTCACCTGAGTGTGCTGTTGATTTTTTTTTTTTTCAATTTTTACCTTTCTGTGGCAGTTCGCACACTATGGGGTGATAGCATCACAGATAAGACAGGCATCTCTGGAACAATTTTTTTCCCTTCTTTTGATGAAGATCTGTTTGGTAGCAGAGGTCTCTTTGCTGACCAGAGTTTCTCCAAAGAGTAGATTTCATTCAGGGTTGCTGACGTGTGGGAAACATTTGAGTACAATGTTGTAGGTTATCTGTCATGGGAGTAGAAATAATAACTTCTCTTACCCTTAATATTGCCCGCCTGAATATGAGTACTTGAAATGCTGCAACCTATACAAAGTTTCATTGGATCATTAACTCTTTGGGGAAAGTACTGTTTTTCTTATGCCTTTGTTTGGTGCCTCATAAGTGTTGTTTGCAAGGGGCTGAAGAAAGGGGAATAGACTTTAAATGTCACAATTCGAGCTCTTCCTTTGCATCTGT
>JAWWLZ010000094.1:6570070-6593940 GCA_035041345.1 Poliocrania exsul | reverse complement strand
GCCCCTTTTTTTTTATTTTTTTTAAAAAAAAAAAAAAAAAAAAAAAAAAAAAAAAAACAAAAAAAAAAAAAAAAACAAAACAAAAGCTAAAAAAAAAAAGAAAAACAAAAAAAAAGAAGTTTCTTTCCAAAAAGTAGAAAGTACTTGACTGAAACCTAGTTTTAGAAATGCATGTGTCTTCGTTTGTTTCTTTTGTTTTGGGGGGAATTTGGGGGAGGGGGAGGGGGGAAAATAGGAAGCTCTTGAGGAAATTGTGTCCTGGAGAGCTTCACGTAAAAATGATGGCAAAAATGTTGCATTTGTGGAATAAGTGCTACTTGAGAAGCATGGTGTTTTGCTTTTTTGGGGATTCATCAACTGTGTGTTAGGGGGATTCTTTTTAAATTTTTTGTTGGGTGTTTTGTTTTGGTTTTTTGAAATAGGGAGGGAACCTCATAGAAAAACACATTGGAGGGACAAATATAAATACACATTTTGTGTCTGTATTTGTTTTTTAATTGGCCTCATTTCAAATGTATTTAAACAGTTCCATACCTGGATTGGGTGTTTGTAATGGTTACCAAAAAGGAAAAAGAAAAAAAAAACGAAAAAAAAAAAGAAACAATGATTGTGACATGCTTTTATCACTACTTAATTTTTCAAATAACATGTAAATATTGTAATCCATTGGATTTTGTTTTGCTAACCTGTAATAAAAAATATGGGACCATTATCCTTTTAACAAGCTTAGAATGTCATATTTTTTTCCTTTTTTTCTTTTCCCAAAAATGTATACCTGATATATTGTGGACACACATTTTAGGTGCATTATTATGATTCTGTTGACTGTAATGACATAGAATTGAAAATAACATTTTTTTCATTGTTTAATTTATACAGAGGACTTTTTCAGAGTTTGACAGAAGGAAATAATAGCAAAATGCTAACCCATTGGCTTCAGCACTCGGTATTTCCTGATTTTAAAATTACTGCTTACTGATGGGGGATAGGAAGGGGATACTGAACTGTTGCACTGACGGGTTTGTTTTTTTAAGAAAAAAAAAACAATGAAAATTAATAAAAACTTTTTAAGAGTGTGTGCTTGTCTGTGTGTGGTTTTGTATTAGCTGCTCTGATGAGCAGCTGTACAAGTGACTGGTTCTGCGATTGGCAGCTCTGGGAGGGAGCAAAGTGCCCTTTATCCTATCCTGCACCCATTCTTCCTCTGTTTCACAGAGAATTTTTGATGTACCAGTTATGGAAGGTGACTTGCCTGGCTTACACAGGTCTAAGGTCTATAAGATCCCCATAGAATGCCTTGAATATGCTCCAGCCTAACATCCATTAGAGGTCAAGGGCACACTGCCAAGGTCTGCTGGCTCCTCCTGAACCCAAAAAGAAATGAAGGAATTTTTCAGACTGTATAGAAAGGTCAAAATAGAAGGAGACAGGCTGTTGTTTGCATTACTAACTTGATCTCATCACAAGCTGCAATATTGTATTCTCCAATATCTGATGACCTACTAGATCCAGCACTGAGGCCCTGCTCCATTGGAGTTGAATATACACCCAGTAATCTGGAGCAGGAAGCTTTCCTCTTTCTCCATTGAAGACTTACAGTGATGCTTGAGGTGTTGTCTTGGAATCTTTCTTTGCTAAATAGAGATTTGTAAATGCATTTTCAGAACATTTTTTGGGGGTGTGTTTTAATTACATCCTGTTTTCCAGTTTAAGTAGCTTTTTGATTGTGCTGGTATTGGATCCCAGAAGAATGTGTATGCTGTGAAACAGCAGGAAACCTTTGATCACCTGATAGCTTTACATGCTTCTACCTTTCTCCCCAGGAGTCAAAAACCAGAGAAATAGAAGATCTATTTCTCTGTTAAAATCCTTATTTCCTTACCCTGTGTTTATAGAGGGGAGGGGATAAATGCATTTTAGGCTGTTATGCATTACATTTTTTTCAGTGATCTCTGGAAATATTTGTTCAGGAAGGAGACCTACAAGTAATTTGCACATTATGGGTGTTCTAGCCCAGAGTTAACCTGCACTTACACCAATTTAAAAAGGGAAGCGTTGCTCAGTGGTATGTCACTAATAAGAATTACATAACTGATGCAAGGAAAGACCCTGGGATGAATTCTAGATTATTGCAGTTGCATTATCCCATCCACCTCAGTGGCAGAATTGTGTGCATTTGAAACAAAACCCACAAAACCCTCAGCCTCCCCAGTTTTAGGTATCAGGCTGGATGTGACAGGATCATAGTACCATAGAATCACAGAATGGTTTGGGTTGGAAGGGACCTTAAAGACCATGTCATTCAAATCCCTCTGCTGTGGGGGTTGGCCAGCTAGACCAGGATGTTCAGAGCCCTGTCCAGCTTGCCTTGAACACTTCCAGGGATGGGGCATCCACAACTTCCCTGAACAACCACTTCCAGTGCCTCACCACCCTCGCAGTAATTTTTTTATAATATCTAATCTAAACATACTCTCTTTCAATTTGAACCCATCGTCCTGTCACTACCATACTCTTGTAAATTGTCTTACCCCACGTTTCCTGTAAGTTCCCTTGAGCTACTACTTCACCTGTATTGACATTCCTGTGTTGAACTGAAATACAACACAGGAGTAGGAGGGAAGATGTGAGGGAAATAGTTACTAACATGATCCTTTACTCACATTACTACTCTGCCTTGATGGATGGTTCCCATTCTTTCAACTGAGAGCCCTGGGCTTCACACAGAGCATTTGTGCCGTTGGACAACCGGTGTTTTGCACACACTTTGTTCCCAGGCTCATTGTCCTTTCTTTGCTTGTGAGGTCTGGGTAAATGTTTGCCACGTTATTGCTCTCTGACTGCTGGCATTTTCTTTTGGCCTAGAGGTGCAGTGCCTGAATGCTCCCCTTGCTAAGATCCTGCCCTTTCATATTCACACCAGTGCAAAGGCTTTGCAGGAGTTGCTGTGGGAAGGCAGACCCATCTCTCCCTCCCTTGCAAACCTCCCTGGAGAAGAGCTGGGTATTTGAGGTTACTGTGTGACTCAGGGACCAAAACTGACCATGGCAGGGTCACATATAAATCTGGATCTGTAGAGTTTCCAGAGGACAGTCCACTTTTGAGAAGTAATAAGGCACTATGTGAAATGTTGATACTCATGGTCCAGTTGTCTTGGAAACTGGTGCTGCACAGAGGACTTTATGTGAACTTACATAGGAAGAACTTGCAGTCAGTCTCCAGGCTTTGATATAGTATTTAAATACAGTTGCAGATGTTCAGTTCAGTAAAAGCTGGCCCATGTGTCTCCACTCTTCCTCACCCTGAAGTCTTCCTTTCAGTATTTTTCTGATAACACAGGGCTTTTCCATCAAGAAAGCCATCTGCCTGGCTCCAAAGCAGCAGGATTACAAAGCCATGACTGAACTGGTCTAGTGTCAGCAGTAATCCTGGGTTTTGGCAAGAGGCTGAACTGGAGATCTCCAGATCTCCCTCACAGGCCCATTTCCCCATTCCTGCTTCTTTGGTGTTCTCGAAACCTTGATTTCTCCAGCTTGGCTTTGATTTTTAGCAAGCCCACGTTTTTGGTGAAGTGTGAACTACTTTAAAGGCACACTCGCTGACTCACAACTCTTCTCTGACCAGCATTTCTGTCTGTCTTTTGTCTAATCATATTTGACCAAAAAGCAAATCTAAATGTATGAGCAAATAAAGGAGCATCTAAATGTATGCTCAGTGACCTATAATGTACCTAAGACAATGATCTCTTAGCAGAACCAAAGAGAATTTTATCAGACTTTCTCTATGAAATTGGTGTCATAATTAACAGGGGTCAGCACAGAACAGCTCTTAGATGGAGAAAATCACTATCATGTAGGAGAGGACGTCAATGTGTATTTCATCTTGGCCCAAACTATTTAATTCATTCTGACTTGGATCTTACAATTCCTTTTCTTGGGCACTCACACAATATGCTACAAATTAAGTGAAACATCCAACAACATAGTGTCAGTGTGGTGGGATTTTGGGTTTGCTTTTCTTTTGTGATTGAGCCAGTATTCTTGCTTGCTACAACTGGAGGAGTCCTATCCAAAGTTCTGTCAACTTGGCAAAAAATTAGAAAAAAATAAGGTTCAAAAAATAAGCAAAATAAAAATTACTTCTCATGCAATGCACTCCATTGCATAGCAACAGATGGAGTGTGCAGGTATCACTATTGGCTTTCCTTTTGCTGCATTTGAGATCTGCCTTGTTCTAGCAGGATGTGGGAATTGACCAGATCAGGTCCATTCCCTCTTTAGTTTGGTGTCTTGACTGCTGAAGGAAAAATAGAACATCCCATGGTGAGCAGGAACGGAATAACATGTACCTAATGTAACTCTCATCTCAATCTATTTTGATGAAAGCTTTAGCCACAGAAGAAGAAGTCCTACCTCTTTCACATTCATATTGTCTAACAGTAATATGAGTTATGGTACTTCTTCTACCAATTCTATTTAAAATTCCACTGAACTCCTGGTTTTTCTGATAACAATTGACAGGTAAAATATCTGTCTGTTAATTATTTTTTTTCTATTTTAGTATCCTAAAAAGAATTGCTTCCTAAAACTTAATTGTATAAACTCTGTTATTCTTGCATTGTTCATAAAGCACATTTTTCTTAAAATTATCTCTCAAGAATTGCAATTGATTCATTTTAGCTAGGATGCTTAGGAAAAAATTATGTCAGCTGCTGGAATGAGAAGAGACATGCTTTTCTTCTCAAATAATTTGCCTCTGAATATTTGATGTAACAGCAAATACCCCTCATCTTGATTCTTGAATTCTCTGTAGAGTTTGCACTTCTATTAATGAAGAGCTTAGCTCAGTCTGGCCAACAGTACATGCATGACTTCCAAATCTAAGTGAGATGTGCCTCTCTGCAGCTGTTCTGTTGTGCTCTCAGTAGTGTTTAAAGAGAGAGAGAGATTTACCAGCAATGCCTCAAATTCATTTATCTTGTGTTGAAAATGTTGAACAGAAATTTTAACTTTTCTCTGCAAATAGAGGAATCCACATTAAGCTACTGAGCCAAATGTTGCTTCAAGTCTTTGCAGAATCATTTAGACCAAAGTCACCCAAGACTTCTAGCAGAGATGCTGCAGTAAAAGGAATGGGAGTTTGGGTCTGTAAGAACCAAGAGATAATTAGCAGGCAAGCCCTGTAAAGCAATGTCTTTGATGTGTTATTTCCAGAAAAAAGTGTTTTCCTCTGCTTGGATTCTTCAGGACCTCAGGCATGTGATTGTTGAAACCACATGATTTGAGTAAAGAAGTAGAAAGGATATGGTTTCTCATAGATAAATAAATATCCAGCACTAAAAGCATGTTGCCTGCAGAAAGATGTAAGACCTCTGAGGCATTTTGCTGCAACTGCAGAGTATTTCTTGCTAATGCTATAGGAGTCTGCTCCTGGAATACAGGTTAGAGAATGATGTTTACTTCCCTTGTTCCTCAGCTGCTCTTGTAAGCACCTCTTCCACCTTCCTTTATTGGATTGCTCCCAGTAACCAGACGGCAAACACTGGACATAATGGAGTTGGTAGGAGTTGGGCTACTGTATTTAGGACACATTATCATGGTTGTTGGTGAGGAAGCCCAGCTTATGTACAGCAAGGCTGGGACACAGTCCCTGCCCAGAAGGCAGAAGCATCCAGTAAGGGAATTGCCTGCTAGGCTCCTGTTGGGACCAGACATCATCCACAGGCCAACAAATGACTATTCTTGTTCTTGCCTTCATCAGGTGGGATGTTCTGGAGGGGTGGGACATTCAAACAGGACTTGTGCTTTTTCGGCTCAGTCACAGAAAAAACCTTTTTGTGGAGTCATCACATTTAAATGTGTCTGATCCTCCTCTGAGGAACTGGATGGACCTCTGTCCTATTAGCCAAAATCAAGAAGGACATGTGATCATATGGAGATATCATACCCTGTGTAATTCATTCAACTAACAGCAGCAAGTATAATTACATTCTTACCATCAGATTAAATGTGTGTTGTTATTTAATCCATTTAAAGTGCATGTTTAGCAATTAGGACCTCATTCTGCAGGGATTCATGCTGTAACTTAGATTTCTTTCCATGTAATTTAATTGGAAAGCTGACAAGGAGATGCTTTTTTCCCATTAATTTATATCAAATGGATGCTGCTGCTGAGTCGGTGGCCTGTTCCCAGGGACACTATGCGGTCTGGGAGAGCCTTAATGTGAGAGGGAAGAGAGGAATAAAGGACAAGGCTTACTGAAGTAATATGCTGGGTATACAGGTGGCAAAAGTAAGTAAATGCACTGATTCCTTGATAGCCTCCTTGCCTTTCAACTTTCCTGATGGCAGCACAAGGTTTTTAAAGTCTCAGGGGGCCTGTTGGCATCCTTTGGCATCTGAGTGGTTTTTCAAACACCTAAAGTCATGCTTTCCATTGCAGGAGGTCTGAGGTCAGAGCTTAATATTGGTGTTGATATTATAGGTGTGCTTGTGACCAGCAGGATTTCCTGACACTTCCTTCTGATTGCAGACATGGAAGAGTCCCTTTCTCATGGAAGTCTCCATTTGCCCAGAGCAGAGGGCTTCAGTCATCTGTTGCAGATTTTTTTGGGCTTTGCCTGTGGAAAAAAAAAAAAAAAAGAAGTAGATTTTCTGTGCAGTGTCATCCTAGAGAGCAAACTCTGTGATTACACACCCTGCATTCAAGTAGAAGCATGACCATGTACCCCTCCCCAATCAGCAATGGAAAAGTGTGCTTACAAGGTGATGGTTCTGCTCAGGGAAGAGATGACCATTTTGCTTGTCATGCAAAAGAGGAACCTTGAATAAGTCAAACTTCCAAGACTTCTCAATTAAAATGTTCAGATTCAGTCTCAGAAAGCTCCATCTTGAAATGAGCAGTAGCAAATGCTGTAAATGAAGCAGAAGGGTGTAATACAGGCGAGCTGTTCTCCAGCATTCAGGTGAGTTTCTGCTTTATGAGAGTTTACTAATTCTGTGTTTCAGTCATACTTTCTGCAAATAATGAGAACTCCATTTCATGGTTGGTTCTTATGCACACAAAGGTGCTCTGCCTTTTCACCAAGCTGAAGCATCTCAAACGTGGCCATTATGCTTATTTTTTTCATATGCCTAATTCAATCTGAAAGCAAATTATGGAAAAGGGAAAACACAAGAACACAGTCATGGTACAAACTTGCTTCCTAATTTTTTGCTATCTTGGCTGGCAAACTCCTTTTCCACATAGACCCCAAAGCAGAAGATGAAGTGAGGTACTTCTATTCAGCACTGAAATGTCTGATCTTGTGGAGCTGGAGCTGGGTATTAGCCATCCTCTCAGATCCAGACTGAGCATGAGCCTGGAAGACATCAGGATCTGAACACTGCCCAGTTCCAGGGTAGGTCAGACTGAAAACTTACTTGCAGCATGTCTGAATACTGATCAAAACTTTGTGGCTCAGATCCATATCTAATTTGAACATCTAAACTGATGGTTTCTAAATAACCTGTCTGTACAGCTGTTTTGTTGCTGGACTGCTTTGCCCTACACAAAGTTTTCCAAACTGTCCCTAGCTGTCTTTGAGCAGAGAGGAATCTTGTTTGCGTCTTCAGTAGCAGGTTTCCAGCACAGCTTTAGTTAGTCCAAGTTGTGTCCAACTGCAGATTGGAATTTCTTTCTTTTAAAGGTAGTGGTAGTTCCCTCTGGACAAACTTTACTGTGTCGTGAATAACATTCACTAAATCTACAATATTTAGACTTTGAGTCTCTCAAAGCAGGAAGAGCTGTACAAACTTGCATTCAAAATTCCTAAACCTTAATTCCTGTTTATATTCCAGTGACAGACAAGAGCTTAAAACTATGTATAAATGGCTCTATCACCATTTTAAGGTCCCTGTCATGGAGGATCAGTTGCACAAGGAGGTTCTGTAGTTAATGAAGTATTTAAATTATTTTAAATATAATGTTTCTTTTCACCAACAGTAGTTACATTTTGAGCAAAAGTCTATTAGTATTTAATGCTATTATCCTTTGTTATTTATGCTCTTTCAAAGAGAGTAATTAGAGGATGGAATAAAAAAATGGAACAAACCACTAATCTTTTTTTACATGACAAGAGCATAAAGAAATCCTGTTACAACAAGTAGTTTTGTAGTGTTTGCAGTAGTATGAACAGAGCACAAACCCTCACCAAAAAATCTTAAAATGTCTGGGACAAACAAGTTGTGGCTTACTGTTGGAGCAGAAAAAGGTTTTAATACTCCATTTGCTAGAAAGAGAACTGGTATAGGAATAGAGGAAATTACTTTGTTTTGGGGAATTGTGTTATAACCTGAAAATAAATTCTGATAAGTTGGATCCCTGTCCACAACCTTAGCCTGAAGACTTTCCCTTCTTTTTTACCATAATAAGAATGTAAAACTAGAAGGGACTGTCTGCATCATGGAACTGGATCCTGACAAGCTATGCTAACCATAAAACTGGTTCTTCAGCCCTGGAAAATGCACTGAATATCTGCCCTTTTAAAGGGAAGGACACTCAACCCACCTCAGAACCAGGCAACCAATATCAGGCCAAGAATAACATACCCTAAACCACGAGTAGCGATGTGACACACTGTGTTATAGAGTAAAAAGATCTATTTTTCTCCAGTGACTTCCAGGGCATGTTCAGGCCCAGGAGAGAGCAGAAATCTGTTCCTTCTGCAAAGTGTTTGTTTCCTTTGAGCAGCCTCACATTGTCCAAACTTTTGGCAATGACACAAATTAAGTTACTTTAAGGATTAGATGATACCAGGGTGCTCTTGTTGATGGTTATAGAAGATGTGATTCAATTTCCAGAGATTAGGAGTGCATTTGTCCTGTTGAGAGGCAGGACCAATGGACCAGTTTGGTGGACACCTGGTAAGCAGTTAAGGTCAGCCTACCACAAGAGTTATCCATGTCTTGTCACCACATTGCTCAGGTTTTAATCTCTCTTCTTGGTAAGTGCCCAGACATGAAGAGGGAAAATGCTTTGCCTTAAATATTTCCTATAAGCTAAATCATTACAGAGGAAAATCACACAATTTTGTTGTTGTGGTGGTTTTTTTTGGTTTTTTGTATGACATACCTTTGAATGTGGTGAGGTACCATAAATTCAGATTTACCATCCAGCTGAATAAAACTCAATTAAATATTGTCAAACAATTTTGGCAAAATTAGCAAGAGGACATCCCTTCTCCGAGGGGGAACAAATGTGCAAACTTCCTTAGAGTCTGTTAAAATCTGAGAAAAGGAAAGATTTTCTACCTACCCAGGTGAGAAGCAACCATGTATCCTGGCATCTAGGACTAAGAGAACGTGCTCTTTTGTTATACCTTCACCTTGATCAGGCACTTTCACATCTGCCCTGCAGAAATCAGGGGCTGTTTGGATGTCTCAGGTCCATCAGCTCCTTCTGCACACAGAGAAGCACAGCAGGGCTCCCTCCATCTTGCTGGCAGCTCTCCCTTCCTTCATGTTCACCATTAGCAGTGACTCTTTTCTCCGAAGCTGTGGGGCAAGTCCACAGCCCTTCACGAGCCCACAAGAATGGTGGGATGTGTTGGCTGCATTCAAACCCTTCCTGTACCTGAGCCTCCTGTGTCACCCTGCATGCAATAGCTGAGGGCTAATGGTGAAGAAACCAAGCTCTTGATTGTACTTGGCAGGCTTGTTGCTGGGGTGAGGACGTTATCTTGCTTGGAAAATGGAATTTATGCTTCCAAAGCTCATTGTGATGGGGAGGTTGGTAACATTAGCTTGGGCAGCAGATGGCTTTTTCAGGAAGACATTCTGGGAACATGTTCAGGTTTCGCCTTTCATGTGGTGTATGTGCATACTGGCAGCTGACTTAGACTAAACAAAGGGTAATTCTACGTTGTGGTTTCCTTCTGTCAACAGACTCCATGATTGGATGAAGCTCCCAATGCTACATATCAGCTATTATTTTCCTTCCTTTGGGACCCCTAGTAAGAATCCATCTTGACTGCAAGTGAATTCTAAGGTGCAAACCTATTCCCCCTCTGCCAGCCCTCACTCCCTATTTCTACTCACTTCTCTCCTGGGGATGCTGGAGGTCTCTCCCTCTCCAGTTTTGTCTCCCCTCTGGCCTCTGCCACAAACCTGCCTTCTGATGTCATTTACCACTAATCTCCTCAGATTTACCCTCCTCTCTGTGCTGATGTGCTTACAGCCTCTGATGAAGTTCAGCACACTGTGAATTGCTATTACCACATCTTTTTTTGCCCAGATTTTTAAACAAAGCTTCATGGAGATGAGAGCTGAAGACCTTGCTCAGAAGCATCTCTTCCCGCTGTCCCTTCTTTGTCTTCTGGCTTTCTCAGGAATGTCCTGTATTGTAAGAAAGGTGATTCTGGAGTCATGGGCAACATATCACTGGTCCCAACAGAGCAAGGAGTTCAGCTGATCCAAACTCACTGAACAGTAGCTGAAAGCACCTAATTGCTAAAACAATCCGAGCACTGCATGTTGGGGGGTTGTTTCACATGGTTAATGAAGAGCTCAACAGTATTTTAGTGATAATTTGATACTTAACTTTTAGCCTGTTATGTAAGTGCTAATTAAATGTTTTAACATGCTGTACATGTTTTATGTATTAATAAGCAATAAGTGTACAAGTTACACTTTTTATGTGATTTAGAACTAATTGCAGGGTAGTGAGATTTTCTCCTTTATATACCTATTAAACCCACATAACTGCTGTTTTTACAGTTGATGGGTGTTCAGTTAACATATAGTAATTGCTCTTTAAAGGCTTCAGTAAGTGCATATTTGAGACAATTTACAGTGTTAGCAATTTCCTGGTACTATTCCTCAGAGGTACAGGGAAGCTAATCACGTTCAGCTCTGGATTTCACTGGGAGTCTACCCCCGCTTCCTCACTGTGCAACATGACAGCCATGAGGGATTCCGCTTTCAACA
Source organism: Poliocrania exsul (assembly GCA_035041345.1). Classification (NCBI taxonomy): domain Eukaryota; kingdom Metazoa; phylum Chordata; class Aves; order Passeriformes; family Thamnophilidae; genus Poliocrania; species Poliocrania exsul. The sequence continues at coordinate 6,582,976 of JAWWLZ010000094.1, read as the reverse complement.
GTGATCAATACACACAAAGAAACACATTATCAGCTATCATACCATTGTTTAGGTCCAAAAAACCCTTTAGGATCATCAAGTCCAAGTGTTAACCCAGCACTGCCAAGTCCACTACTAACCCATGTCCCCAAGTGTCACATCTACACTTCTTTTAAACCCCTCCAAGGATGCTGACTCCATTGAATCACTTGGCAGCCTCTTTCAATTCTGGACAACCCTTTTGATGAAGATTTCTTTCCTAATATCCAACCTAAACCTCCCTTGATGCAACTTGAGGCCTTCCATGTTGTCCAGTCACTTCTTTCCTGAGAACAGAGCCTGACCCCCACTTCCCAGGGAGTTGCAGAGAGCAAGAAGGTCCCCCTGAGCCTCCTTTTCTCCAGCATGAGCCCTCCCAGCTCCCTCAGCTGCTCCTCATCAGACTTGTGCTCCAGATCCCTCAATGTAAAACACCCTGGAGTGAGTCAAGCAGCTAGGAATAGGGACACGTTACTAGAAAAATGAATCAAGAGGGGCATCACTCACTGTTTTCTGGTTTATCCTACAAAGTCACAGAGGGAAACCACCGATCTATCCTGTTTTCTCCTGGTAGATCACACAGTCCCTCTCTGCCTCCAGTTTAAAGACAGGGGAGCTGTAAACCTGAGTCCCTGCTCCTGGGTGCAGTCTCAGTGTAACCTCAGGCAGACATCACTTAGTCCCTCTGTGCTCTGCTTGCCCTTCTGTGGGTGTAACCCTCTGCCTGTCTTTGCTTTGAGGCAATATTGTCAATTCCAGACTACAGGCTCCAACACTAAAAAATGCATATTTAAGAGACACTTAAAACCAGACAAACAGCACCACCCTTCTGCCCCTTTGATTTAGAATTTTTGAGGGCATCAGGAAACTGATGGCTGCTTCCTAACAACTGAGGCAGCAAGGTGCACAAAGTGCTTGCCATTTAATTGACACAGTCATCTGAAATCCAATCTACCAGACAAAGCAAAGGAAGAATATAATTTGAAATCTGTGTGCCAGAGAGAGAGAGTGAGTGGAAAATAAAGCAATTTTTTGTTCCACTTCATTCCTTTTGCATAATGTTGTATCCTTTTGACAAGGCAGCATAATAAAGCTTAACTCCCTCTTTGCTGTCCACCCTCCAAATGCTGAGTTAAAAGAAAACAGCAAAGCCCTATCTTTAGTGTCAAACGAACAATGGGCTCTCTTCCAGTAAGAAGAAATGAGTTGATTTTGAAAGAGTTCTGGAGGAAAGTGCAAAATGTTCTAACTTCTTGTGAAATAAATATTTGAATGATAGTCACTTGGCTCATCCTGTATCATGTCAGTGCAGGCTTTACACTCCAGGTTTATGTAAAATATTGGTTGGGGTAGAGAGAGGGGCCAGAAAGCCCATATTGCAGATAAGAAAAGACAGAGATATAATAACATCTAATACACTTTAGAAACAGTAACTAATTAATATTTCCACCACAAGATGGTATATTTCATCCTATCTCACTGACGAGGCATGTCCAAAACTTTCCAGGCAGCCTGGAGCATATTGAGACATTGATTTTAACAAGCCTGAGGAAACTCAGTCCCTCAGGCATCACTGTGTATTTCAGCAGGGGCTCCGGGCTACACTGCTCCAGCTCTTATAACGCTGCAGGAGTCACTCAGCACAAAGAGCAGGGAAAATACTTTCTCCTACAGGGTAATGAAGACCTAGTGGAGCAGCACGGGCTGAGACCAGCCAGGGACCTGCCTGACAAAGTTCAAGGCTGGAGGCAGAGCTTTTGCTGAAGCCACGAGGGACTCAGACCAGGCATAAGGAGTTGTGCCAACAGGAACAGCCCTGGTGCTTCACTGCTTTTTTAGATTCTTCCTCTTTTTTTTTTTTTTTTGTCTTCTCTTTTTTCTTAAGGTGTTTGCCATGGAAAAGACACTCTGTTTACAGTGTTTAGGCTCCTGTTATCATTGCTGAAAGCTTTTAGAAAAGTGTGGAAAAGCTAATTTAAAATACACTCTGGCAGGCTAAGGCGTTCTGTAATTCCCTGTATTATCATGGTAGATTTAATATTTTTGAAGGAATGCCTTCATTTAACCCACATCAGGGTGTTAGAAGGGACTGCATCAATTTTCTTCTCCTTCCAGAAACAGTCACTGGTGAAATGGAGCTTTCAATACTTACTCCACAAAGCGATAATAATAATAATAAAAAATCCTTTTGTGTTTGTGCTTCTTGTGTCCACAGGAAAATGTGTATCAAAATGATAATTTACCTGGATGTGCCTATTATCAAACTGTAATGTTGCCCTCAGCAGCTGCCACAGTTTTGGCAGTTCTGCATTGTCCCAGTTACTAACCCAGTTATTTTTCTCTTCCAATATGGTTACATGTTCCCACTGATGATGATATATCAAGACTTGTCACATGCAGCTGAAAGAGGAAAAGTGGTCTTAAAGGTCAATTTTGGGCATAAGGTTCTGATGCATCCTGTTCTGTTTTCTACACCACAACATGATTCCTGTTTAAATCAGCTGTGACAATACCGTTCTACTCCTACAGAGCAGGAATATGGTGAAAGCAAATATCTCAGGAGACTCAAGGTGGGCAAAGGGATCCATCAAATGTTCTGTATAAACCTGTTTCACAACATGGGCAGGTATTTTAGGTGGTTCTTTACCTACTTCTCCCTACTTACCTTCTGGTATGGCAGTGACTGTGGAAGACCAAAGAGCAACTAAATATGTGCTTAAAGCAACTTTACAAAACTTGGAAGTGTCTGATATTCTGACTTTTTCACAAAACTTGTTTGTTGAAGCAGAGTTATAATTACACGTAACCATGCATCCTACTTGCTTTTAGTCCTTCTAAAATTGTTGCTTGTGAGTAACTACCATCACCTTGAAGCTCCTATGGTGGTGAGAGTGATAATCTCAATTTGGCAGAGAGTAACAATGTAAACACTTATAACAATGCCCATTGCCCTGGGAAGAACTGGAAATGGAAAAAGGATTTTGCATGAAGGGTGTGGTGAAAAAACTTGCTCTGGAAACCCTCTAGGCTTCTATCTACATCTGAGGTATGATTCAGTGTTTATGTGGCAGCATGATTAGCCCTAAACACTGTTTCCAAAGCAGTGATGGTTGGAAACTTTCCAAAGGCAAGGTTTTCTGCTGGGAGGTGCAGATTCAATGAATGCACACCCCTGCCATGCAAGAGCATTTCTCTGGCTGGAATCATCTTGCAAATTAAAACAGTGGGTTTCACTTGTTTTAAGTCCTGACAGGGATGGCCTTTGTTTAGAGCCAATACACTTGTAAAAGTTCAATTTGAACAGGATTTTAGTTTTGACTGAAACACAGTTCCCTTCCTCCTTTTTGGGAAGGACCTTTGCCCTGGCTCCAGATGTTTGACAGTGTATGTGAGGAGCTGAAGGTCCATCACAGCGTGGGATAGGAATAAGAGTCGTCCCAAGGATTCACTCTGTGGATGTGTGGCACATCACTCCCACCTGCCACCATCCATGGGGGCTGAGAGGGACTTCGGCTGGGGAGATCCAGCTGCTCAGACTTGCCACAAAGCTGGTGCTGCTCCTTCCCTGGGATTTGGTACTTGCACTCAGTTTGGCTGGGAACTCCAGTTTCTCCTTTACACTGCCTGTTATGAGTCTCTGGGCCCCTCTGTGGGGAGCACTGTGGAGGGTGGTGGGGTTAGATCACCTTTTGCCTTGTGCCTGTGACAAATGTGACCCAAAATTCTGTGCCTCCCCTCAGGGAAAGCCCTGTGCAGGTGCAAGCCTCCTGGTCTGGGTGGGTCTCTCACAGTCCTTGCTCTGTGGGGACACTCCTGCCGGTCCCAAACAGCCTTATTTGGTTTCACACATTCCTGTTTCACTGGGTCCAACAAATCCACCTGTGTCAGCACAGAGGACACTCGATACCCTTTAACATCTGGACACTTAATTAAACAGACACTCTAAGGTAGGAATCCATGTTCTCCAGTTTCTATTTAAGCCAGTGCAGAGGGCAGGGATGTGTGATGGGAGCACAGTGAACAGGAGGGATTAAAGCTGTGTTATCTCATCCCTGTGGACCTGGAACAGAAGTGCAGGGAGAAGGGGGCTTTAAAGGTTGATAGTGTCTCAGCCACAGCAGCAAGGAGTCAGTGTCTTCATCCTGACAGCTCCTCTGAAGCTTGGTAAAGGGGCAGGCAACTGAGATGACAAGCTTCAGTTACCGTCTCTGGATCCAGGCTGGACACCGGAGAAAAGGATGAGGTCAGGATTACAGAAACAGCACAGGCTGAGGAAAGGCAGATCATGTCAGGCAACATTTCTCTGGTGTTTTTCCATGACCTCACTGGGCTCTGTTTCTCACCTTCTGAAGCCCAGGAGGCATACCAGGGAGTTGCACCAACTGGATCCTAAAGAAGGGCATGCACTTCACGCTATCCTGATGAAAAATACCCATATGTCATGGAGCTGGAACATCCCTTTAGACTTGCTAGGATCCCACAGTACTTGTCTTCTCTCCCTATGGTGTCCTACCAGCAGCTCCTGCCTGAAAATTGGAGTCTCGTCTGCCTGTGCCTTGCCAGAGATATAATCAAAGCAATAAACAGTTTTCAACTGTCAGTGGACTTACACTTGTTCAATATTCTTTCTTGTTACACAGAATCTTGTTACAGTTTTTCCTAAACCTTAGTTTAGAAAAGGTTGAGGCTCACATGATGCCTCAAATGCTCCCTTTCTTACAATAACACCTATTTTGCTCAACTGCACATCTGATGCCTGTTCTCCTGCGCAATGGAGACTGCAAAAACCCAAGAGGTTTTGTCAGTATCTCCTTCCTCACTCACAGTGGTCCACCCGCACTTCATGCTGGTGCAGAAAAAGAAGATTATGACTTCTGTCAAATTATCTCTGGGAGGACTGAATAAATACAACAAACCCTCCCAAACATTATTCAGAAGATTTTGGAAAAAGAGAAAAAACAGCGCAATGGAAGGACACCTCCTAAGTATTTCCCAGCCCATGGCAGTGACAGTGAAGCTGCTGATCTCTGATGAGAGCAGCTGTGGCACTAAGTTTTGTTCTATATTATGGTCTGAGTCATTGCCAGGACAGGTGCTGCATGACAGAGATGTGGCACGTAGACGGTGCAGGACACAATGTTAAGAAGATGCACTGGGCATGGAGAGGTGGGAAAGGGGAGGGCCCTTCAGGGACAGGTTAGTGAGGGCCATAAATGTGGAAAGATGGGGACCATAGAGCATGAAACTAGAAAATGGGAACGACCTAGTGTTTGAGTAGCTGTCATACAGTCCTTAAGGAGCCTGGATAAAGCTATTCCCATCCAGTTGCAAAAAAAGGAAAAAATTAAAATAAAAAATATTTGGTGGCTTCACATAAGCACACACATGCAGTGTGCAGTGTCTCTGCAAGAGAAATTTCCTGGTGGACTGGAATGTGTGACTAAAACATTTGTGAAGTTTCCCCACTGGCATAAATCAGCACCTCTCCACTGACTGATGGATTTACTTCCCTTCATGCTCCCCAAGGATCTGGCCAGAGGCACACACTACTCTTTGCTGCCCTGTGAGGTTTGCAGAGGTGCAGATTTGCATGATCGGGTTCTTTGAAATTCCATCCTTTGATTCCAGTGACAGAATGAGCCAGCCTGGAGCATTTTGGAAGGTGCTCAGGTGTTCCTCTACAAATAGGTAGCTAGATCTAGCTCTTTGATGTTTCTGACAGTGGCTGCAGTGATGTGAGTTGCGACTCACAAATCTGCAAAGGTCTGTGAGTCATTGCTCCAAGTATCTGGAGAAGCAAAAAACGTGAGGATCATTCAGGATCTCACTGCTTGCATCATTTCAAAGCACAGCCTACCTGCTGAGATTTCTGCTAAGCTGAGTGGCCTCACGTAGCAGTGTCTGTGTGTGGAGTGGAGTGAGTTGTGTGGGCTCGTCTATGTCTGAGTGCTGCCTCCTGAGGTTGAGTGCTACTTAGCACAAAGGATTCAGCACACAGCATGACAATGGTAGCACTTGCACAGTGTTCTTCTCCCTCGATGGTGTGACCACCAGAGATGTGTACCTCTTGACCAAGAGACGTCCCTGACCAAGGCTCAGCCTTGCCCTGCTGAAGTGTGGCTCTGTTCTCAAAGTGCCTGGAGAAGTGCAATGTGTGCGCTCAGTTTGCTGGTGACCTCCCGATCCACTGCGCCTCAACACGCAGTGACATGCCCCTCATTTCTCACCTGCCAGGCTTCTGTGCTCTACCTCAAGTGCTGAGACCACGTGGGATGTGCTCATCCTCCTTTGAAAGCAGCAGAAGTGAAAGGTCTGAGAGGAAAACTCTGCTTTCCATTCCGCTCACATTAATCTTTACAGGGTGGCGACAGGAGCTCAGGAAACAATTTAGTGATGATCCACAGTCACAGACCAAGCCCACATCCTGCTGTCTCAGGGATGTCAACTCCATGGTGTCTAGGGAGCAAAAAAGCTATGAAGTACTTCTGTAATTACTCGGGTCACCAAAGTAGCTGCATATTCACAGAGGATCCCTGCTCTGCAGCAGCTGTCTGACAGATGGAGAATAAATGTAACCATTAGAATTGGTGAAATAATAACAACAACAATAATAATTACAATAACAGCAGTAATAATAGGGGTGGAGGGAAACTGTTTATAAGCAATTTTTATTTGGGATTCTGACCAGGCTTTTCTATCCTGGCCATGCTCTGACTTTGCCTAATCAGTGTATGTAACATCTCAAAAATCAGATTTTTCTACTCACCTATGCACATAAAACACCTGCATGTCAATAACTACTGCTGTGCTGAGATCACTGGCTGACCTGTGCTGACCAATGGCTCTGTTGACTCTGTATACTTTCCCATCTATATGTGCCCTTCTTCTGCTGAACATCTCTGCACTGATATTGATCGTTGCTGCAAAAGAAGTTACTTGCAGCCTTGGCACAGAATCCAGAATGGTTGGATCCAGGACTCTGAAACAGTAGAACACTGTAAAATTTCTGGTGTTTAAGGATGTCACCAAAACTGTCAGGATCATTGACTCTGCTTTCTAGAAATGAAGTCTGTATTGCAGATGGAGTGAAAAGTCCAAAACCAATTTTTGTGCCTGAGGATTTTGGTTTCTGCCCAAGACTATATCACTGTATCCCCCCACCACTCACAATCTGGTGAGAAACAGGAGTGGGATTTCAAAGATTTTTTTAAAAAAATCTCCATATTTTTGCATTTCCTTTAATTACAATCTTGTAAAATATATATGTGATTTAAATATGTTCTTGAATGACTCCTATGGTCATCTTTGTCATTGCAGCTTTTACATCCCACCCAGATCTCCATGTTGGTGGGCAGGCAGGGTTTTGAAAGTTTCATTCTCATTTTCTCAGCATCAAAAATATTCCTAAAGTCACCAAAAAAAAGGAGGAATGCCATACTTTCCACTTCCCAGCCAGGTGAGTTTGAAATCATTGTTCTCTGGATTGCATTGGTTTTAACCTTGATGCTATTTAATCCCATCATTCAACTGAAAGCTTTGTTTTAGGATGTATGGGATGGCTCTCAGGAGATTACTAGGCAGGTTGGGAGGGATCTTTTGGTTTGTAGTTGCTGTATTATATTAATCTTGAAAATAGGAAAAGCCCAAGATTTGCCCTGATTTCACAGAGGTATTGAATGATTATAGATACCTTTGATTTTTGGGTACTCTCAGAAAAATCAGTTCAGCTTGGTGGTTCTGTGAACTAGATTTCCTTTTTTCTTCTTCTTCTTCTTCTTTTTTTTTTTTTTTATTTTAAGGGTAAAACTTCCTTCCTTAGCAAGATGCATCTGTATGCAGACCTTATGACTCTCTGCACCTTGCTACCCTGTTAACTTGCTGGCAGCAGCACTTCTTGCTGCATATTTTATGTTGGTAAACACTGAAAGTTCTGCAGTGCTTCTGAGCTGGTTTCATAATCCTGGAACTGGGTGTCAGAGCAAAACACCAAATTCACCTCCTAGAAACTGTGCAGTTACATTAATGGGCCCTGACTTCAAAGTATTTAGAGTTCCAGAGCATTAGACTTCCACTATGACACATCAATTCACCACCTTTGGCCATTGAAATATGACAAGGCATCAATGAGGTGCTGAGTATTGTTCCACACTGTATTGATTGTGTTGAATGAAAAGCTGCAACATCCTTCTATTCTATTTTGCCTCAATAAATGGATTTATGGAGTAGGAGCAACTTCAAACGATGAATACTAGTCATTGTAGCTGACATTTCTGTTAACAGAGGCTGTGGGTGGAGTGTGGCACAGGTTCCTTGCAGCTTGATAGCAAACTGGTGAGAGATCTACCTGACCTTGTCCTTCCCAACAGAAAGCTAAACACAGACTTTTTTCTTTTTCTTTTTTTTTTTTTCTTTTTAATCAGAACTATTTTCCATTCTTGTCATGAATCATTGGTGTGAAATTAAGAGTTGCAAATCAGTCTATCTACAGGTTTAGGGTGCCACCATGTACTGCCTTGTTTCCAAACCCGACAAGTGTCCTCTACTCCTCTGCCTCTGAAGGGTAGGAGTAGCTGTTCTTTGAGGCTTCAATAACTTCTTTGCTTTCATGTTTGCTGATATTGATGGTTGCATTACAGAGAATGATCTGCCTGTTCTGGAGAAATGTGACATTTAGTGAAGATTCCATTTTAAAACTGAGCAGGCAGGAGAGCACCAAAACTAAGGACAGAGACAAAAGTAATAGGCTTGGAAAATTGTCCTCAGAATTTGGAAGAAAGTGGTAGAAGTCAGCAAAATTTTCGTCCCTGAGAGCAGGACTGAAGTAATGGAAAAGGGATAATTATGATGAATTTATACTTAGAGTAGATACTTCCTTGTAATACAGGAGAAAAACTAAGAAGGAAGGAAATTAAGGTTTCTAATTATGATGTTGGTGAAGAAAATGCTAAAGAAAAGTGTCCATTTGTTCTGGATTTAGGATACAAAGATTGTGTGCATCTTTCTTCCCCTACTCTGCATGAGGAGCAATCTCAGCTGAATGTTTGTGTTTGGACATTTCTGTTGGCATACGTGGGTTCCTTCTGCATGCATGTATAGGTGAGAATTGGACCTCCTGGTACTGTTAAAAAAATACAGTAGCATGTGATAACTGCAGGATCCTGGCACGATGCTCCCTCTCCAAAGCATTCCTGAAGGTGCAGTCAGTGCTGCTAGGGCAGCCTTGTGTGTGTGTGTGTGTGTGTGGAGTAACTAGTTGGTATTAAGTATCTAAACCTTTGGTGAGCTACTTTGGGGTAGTGCAATGTCATCTGGAGATGTCTGTTCTTCTCCTCCTTTCAGTCCAGAACAATTGGGGTAATAGATGAGGTTTCCTGGACAGATGAGTGTGACTCACCCAGCTTGATGGACAGAAGGGAGGGGAAATGAAGTAAGGGGCCAAAAATAGTCTTGGAGACATTGGCTTAGAAGGAAGGACAAAACAGAGCACAGACTAGAAAATAAAAGACCTACAGTGATGTGACATTAAGACCATCTGGACAACGTTTGGCAGCAGTTGAAAAGCAAACAAAGCCCTGAGAATGGTTTCTAAAAGTGAGGAGAATATAAACGACATACTGATGGGCAAGTGCTTAGAAAGAACTGAACTCTTCTGATCTATCTGCATTGGTGCCTCCAATTTTGAAAAGGGGCAGCCCAAAGGCAAGGAAAAAAAAGAAAACAACGAACAAACCAACAAGAAACTGTCTCAGGGAATGTGACAGTTTGAAGAGAGCAATTCATCCAAGTCCTGGCTTGATGATGCTTAGAGAAGCTCTCCCAGAGATCTGGCTGAGACAAGGGTGTCTGAGAGGCAGGTAGCATAGTAACACTCACCAGCTATGCAAATAAGTCCCAACAATAAAGGAAGAGCTCAGAGGCTGACATGCAGAACAGTGTAAATGGACCTATATGTTTGCATAACATCTGCCAAAATGATTGGGGTTGCTAGGTGTTATTGCCAGAGAAATGAACTAATAGTGATCATATCACATGTGGTGTAAAAGGAACTTCAAAACTTTGGAACTCTCAAGGAAAAACTAACACTTTTGTGGTTGTTCTTGATAGTTGCTTTAAATGTGACAACACTTGAACAAGAGAAATGCTGTATTTGAAGGGCAAAAAGGACTTGTTGCATGCTTTTCTCAACTGAAAAGGTGGTTTCCTACAAACCTTTTGTTCTGAAGAAAATCCCAAACCAGAAAGTTTGCTGTGCTTTCTGAACTTGTGGTTTGGAGTTTTTTCCCCTGCCTATATTTTTCTTAAAGAAACTAAACTAAACCAAGACAAAATATATTCTAACTACAACTTTTCAGGACTTGAGACAAAGAAATATGGAGAAATAAGAAAAATTACAGAGAAAAACCCTGTTTAATTCCTCATTGTCCTTTCCCTGGTAACATTCATTTTGATCCAAGTGCCACAGCAACATCATTGGGAATGTTTCTCCTATCTCTAGTCCAAAATTAGAGTGTAGGACTTTGCTGGCAGGCAGCTGAGCTTTGCTTTGGGGAAGCATATCTGTATAGACAATCGTGGCTTTGGAGTGCAGCTAAAGAAGTGGGCCCTTATCCACCCAGACTGATGGATGGAACACAAGTTTTCCTATGCAACAATTACCACAAATCCAATAAAGTCCTTAAAAATACCACAATTACTGATGTGGATAGGTGTCATTCCATTAGCAGCCATGCCTTTGGATGATAGTTTGCTGTCCTCCCATGCAGTCTGTGCATGCCTCAAAGGAGTAGTAAAAGTGGTTATCAGCTTTGAGTTAAGCCGTAGGTTTTGTGGGTTTCTGGTTGCTGTTTTGTTCTCTGTGTGTGTAAAACAAGAAATTCCACCTACCCCCTCCTTCTCCTGACTCTGCTCTTGTCCTCTCAGCACTGGTTTCTGGATCCTTCTATCACAGGGACCTGCTGCAAAATTCCCTCTTATCTAAATTGGTTTTGTGATCTTGCATCTGAACACTCAGCACAGAGGAAATGATCCATTTCAAGAACACAATCCACAGGGCTTCAAACTGTTGACTTCACACTGATTTCCTTGCAACCAAGCCCCTAATTTCCTAGCTGGGAACTCCCAGTTACTAAATTCACAAGAACTGGGAGTAGGAGTTGAATTATGTGAGGAGATTTAGGGAAGGGAATAAAGGTTCATTAGTCAGAAATTAACATCTACCAAATACAGGAGGAATTTAGAGTTCTGCTTCCAGGTAAACCTCCATCACCTAAGGGCTGAGAGGAGTGTGATTCTTCCAAATATGTTTTCCCTGAGTTTTTCAAGCTCTTCATGAGTAAACAGAGTTGGAAAGCATGTGACCAGCTATGGCTTGTGGAGATACCTGGTAGCTGTTGAGACATGGCAACTCAAGACTGAGAATGCTTGGCTTATTGCAGCTGAGACTGGCAAACTGAGAATCCTCACAGCAGATCTCTCCCTTTACTTTCAGTTCTGTTGTGGATTAAGCTGTCACTGAGCAACTCAATAAACAGAAGCAATGTCACCATGAGTTGGATCCTGGAGACTTCAGGATATCTGCACCTTACATATGGTGAGCATCTCTCACACTCTGAGCCCACCACCCTCAGCTGTGTCAGTCTGCAAACAAGGGACACGTTCACTGTGATCAGAAGGCTGGGAAAACCCTGCTCTCAGGCCACTTGCGCTGTCAAATCCACAAACCGGACTGAGAAAAACGGAGGGAGATCATTGGAGCACCACTAATCCGTTCACACAACGAAGTATAAAATAATCCTCTGATGAAGGCGCATTTATGTAAAGAGCCAATTTGTAAACAGGTAACCAGAGAACACAGACCTGGGAGAGATATCTACTCCATCGCCGTGCCCCAAGGCTGCTTTAGCCTTGCCCAAGTTATCCAGGATGGATGTTTGTCTAATCTCTTCTTCGATCTCTCCAGAGGTGGAGGTGTGGTGCACATGCCCCAGGGCTCAGCTATTCCTGCTGCCTGAATGTTTGTTTCCCCGAAGTCGGAGCTAACGACCTTTTCCTGCAATTGACAGCACAATTTTGTGTCCTATCTACAATGGAAATGGAAAGCAGTTTATTCCCTTCTTCCTCAGAGCAGCCTGAAACACAGCTGGGGACAGCCTTTATATCTCCCTGTGCTGTCCTCCGAGCTGGACAAGCAGCGGTGCTTTCAGCCCATCTTTGCAGGTCAGGATTTCACACTGTTGCTCTCAGCTGCATTTACTGCAACTGACTTCCATTTTTCCTGAAATTTAATGCCCAAAAATGACCAAATAGTTAAATGCATGTAAAGTCTAACCAGTGTGAAGAAGCAGAGGGATGATTTGAGATGTATTAGACATAACCCCTCTATTACTGCATCCAAACATCACTTTCTATGTCACTTTTGTTTTACATTTAATTCGTGACCAGCTATAACCCCCAGGCATTTTTACACTGCATTTGCACAATTGATTATTCCTGCCTGATTGTCTTTAATTTTTTTTAAGGCAATTAAGTTACTTTCCTAATCCTTTTCTCAGGTTAATTTCCCATTTTGTCAAGATCAGATTGAATTTTCGGCCTGTTTTTCAAAGCTCACGGGCCCTCTCACTTACCATCTACAAATTAATGAACATACTTTCAAGTCCATCAAATCAATAAAAGCATTGAATAAAAACCCGTGAACAGTATTTATCTGAATATTGTCGCAAATTGACTTTTTATTATGCCAAAGTAATCTGTTTCACAGAGATATGTCTCCCTAAAAGCAAGCACACAAAGAAGTCTCAGTTTTGCCTCATGCAGGAAAATGCAATTTCAGACTTTCATCACATCAGAGATGTGTGTAAGGAAAGGGAGCAGAGTTCAGACTCAGAC
>JAWWLZ010000094.1:6559606-6570060 GCA_035041345.1 Poliocrania exsul | reverse complement strand
TGAGGTTTCACGCTGGCTTTGGATCTCACTAAACTTGCTAAAGACATCAGGAATCTCTTCTTCACCAAGCAGTATAACCAGGAATGTGAATTCCACAGACTGCCAGAGTACAGTGAGTCACTCGTCATCAGAAAGGGACAAAACTTTAATAGTATTATTCCCTCACTTTATTTTACAACTTGACAGTGGTCCAAAACTTCCTGTAACATTCACCATTAATTAATTACACAGACTGCCCAAAACTATCTGTTACCACAGGTATTTCATATGCATTAGCCAGAGCTCCATGCTCCCCACCACTCCTATGAATTCCTCTGATTCTTGAATCCATTCTTATTGCAACAGCCAGAGGTGGAAGGGCTCATATAAAAAGAGAAAAGGTGATAATGGATGTGTCTGCATGTTCTACCAGCCAAAGATATGGGCTTAGACACCTATTTATTACTGATTCTTTTAGCTGCTGCTTTGTTATATAAGAAACCTCCAACTTTTTCAGTACTTGAGGCAGTTTACTCAAGTTCAGAACTACTTCAGTTGTAGTATCTACGTTTTATCTCACCTTTTTAACAGAATGCACTGACTTGTAAATACAGCTTACCCTGCCAATCTGAAGTTGTGTGGCTGATTCAGCTCCAAAGTATATATTTCATTATAGAATTTTTCCTCATTTCATAGTGCTCAAGCCCTGATTTCCAATCAGATACAGACTCGATTAAGTTTATTTTGCATGCACTCAGGTGTATTTTAAGAGCCAGATTTTTGGTGTACACTGGAATTTGTCTGTTTTGGGATTGCAAATAGCCTCCCTTGGAAAGCATGTAGAAGGCAAGATTTCTGTCCTTTAAAACAATCCAGTCTGGAAAACAGCACTGCAGCTGTAAGTGGTGGTGTTGCTTGGGGAAAATGTTTGGTGCCAGCACGGCTAAAACAGCATAACCTCCTTATGTGGTACCAAGTGCAGCTGGAAGAAGGGCTAAAAGATATGGGAGGAACAAATCACAAATTGACTCTGTCTCACCTTTTGTTTGCAGTAATCCAAAGTTTTGTTTAGTCTGTACTAAGGATTGAGACAGTACGTGTTACTTCCAGTGGGGAAAGTTGCCTTAGATCCAGCAGGCAGTAGCAGACGTGCCCAACAGCAAAATGCATTTCTGTTCCCATCACTGGCTGCTCTCCTGACACTCAGCCAGTGATCAGGAGACACCAGTCAGCCAAAATCAGCACAGCCTGAGTGTAACTAGCACCTACCAGTAGATTCCAGCCCAATGCACTGCTGACAGAAACCAGTCCATGCTGACTGGGGCAGAGGGTGCTGCTCAGATCCACTACAGTGGTGTGTACCCAACACCCCATGGTGCTGGTTTATATTCCTTCTATGGAGAAGACACCAAAGAGGAGGGAATTTGTTTGAATCTGGGTATTTTCTGCCCATCATGGACATAAAGATTTTTCCAGGTGCTGTGAACTCATCTTGTTCTCAGAGGTTGCTATATTTACTTTTCAGACCCTTATTTACTGTCAGATTAGGGGTGTTGTTTGATTCCTGGTTCTCTTGCAAGAGCAAGAGTGCACTTAGAGTATTAATGTCTTGCCCTATTTTGGATAACTACCAAGGCCAAAAGCAAAGACTGTTCTTAAGTTGAAGAGGTCCAAGCACAGGTGGGAAGAAGCCTGGGAGGTTTTTTAAGGCCAGCACTTTTCACTCCATAGCCATGTTTTAGTACTGTCTCTACAGGACATCGGTCACCTCCCTGCTTTGGAACTGCAGGTGTTTTCACTGGACCTCCTCTCCCTTCTTCCAGAATATACTCAATACTGAAACAAATTATCTAAGGCATCTCAAACACCTTATCTGTATTCTCATGGTTTTTACAGCAGAATTTGCACACATGATGAGCTTTCCTTCTTTTTTTTTTTTTTTTTTTTTTTTTTTTAATCTCAGAAACTTCTGGGAAGAAGGAAATGCTTTGCCTTCTATGTAATAAATAAGAAAATTATATTAATATTAATTCATTAATTAATTAAGATTAACATTTAATAAATTAGAAAAACACGTAATGGAAATAGATATTAATCTAACTTTGGATTTCATTATCACCTTACTTTACAGTCCACAGGCAGAAGGCAATCCATGAATCCAGCCCTTGGTCAGGAGTGTTCCCTGTAGCATAGCAAAGGAGATGAAATGGGTTCTCTCCCAGAAGAGCAGGTTAATCCCCAGGCTATTCTTCCTGTCAGCTTTTTGGAGACAACTTTTGGCCAGGCAGTGAGGAGGAAGGCTTAGTGTGTAATGTAGTGGCTGGCTGTCCCCCAGGCATCTTTTGAGTTATGTCCAACAGCTCCAGCTCCCCTGTGTGCTGCCAAACTATACTCCTGTCACCACGTCATGAGCTCTAACTTGCATTAACTTATTTCAGAGACAGGACAAGCTGACCCCATGAAACAAAGGCCCAATGAGAAAATGGGGGATTTCTTTGCTATCTGTTTGAGGGTGACATCATCTGACCACATAAAGGAGTTGTGAAGGTGAAAATGAGGCTGTGAAATCATATGATTAGGCAATTTTCTCCCTGTGATAGAAACTAAATTAAATATAGATGTTAAAGAGTTCAATTAACTAGAGTGCAACAATGTAGTCTATTCTCGTGGTCTAATTTGTTGAAAGTAGCTGCTTTTTCCACCTCTGCCTCTTTATAAATAAACCATATGCTTTCTGGATCAACTCATCCAATTATATCTTAATTGTTTCTAGAAGCAAATCTCGCTACTACATTAATTGTCATACAAGAATTTGTTCACACAGGGCCAGATTTCCATTGGTGATATTTTAATTATTATTACAGTACAAACATGGTCTTTAATAGCTTATTAACACTAGAGGGTTTAGTAAACTTTTATTAGCAAACAAGTAGGAAAAAAGGGTGTCTCCTCTAAGGATTTTGGTAACCTCTTTCCTTATTTCTTTTTGACACCTCTGGAGAAGCTGGAAACCAGGATAGGCTTCAGAAGCCCATTTGGGTTATTTGATTTATCCCACATCACAATCATGTTTGACAATTTTGCACAGTGTAATAGATACCTTGCCAGACAGACAGACAGCATATAGTGAAAAAGGAGGGGTTATTTTCTAATTTCACATTTCTGAAGCATTGAGGGTCACATAATGTTTACAAATAGCATTTATTCAGGTGGTTGCAGATTTAAATCAAGATTTAAAACCACTGTAAAAGGCTTTGGTTTCTGAACAGCCATTAACATTCAGTGGGGTTTATCCTCCTACATCACTGTTGAATCTCCAGCTCTTCTGTGTATTTAGCATATGCCAATAAGTTGTGTGGTTAGAGGTAGGGAGAGGACAAGAGATGCTGAAACTTGTAGTGTCTTATCTATAATAGAGATTAATAAGCATGGAACTTTGTGAAAAATTGATCAGATTTTAGTTCTAGTGGCCATGTGACATTTTTTAAAACTTTTTTTTTTAACTGTCCCCTTATAAAACAAAAAGTAATGGGGGAAAAAAACTCATGAATAGGCTTGAATAAAAACATTTTAGGCTTGAATAAAAACATTTATCTTTAGCTGAGACTTCAGTTTTAAAAGCACATGCATGAGCAGAAAGCGTTTTGGTAACAGACACCACTTTGATATGAGAAATCGCAGTGTGATGTTTAGGCAGTAGTAGACCAAAAGTAGGTTTCCTGTTGTTTGATCTTTCTCTCTCCAAAAAAACCTTCTTTCCTAGGGAGTTACATTTTAATCTGCTCTGGCTGACTGGAGCAGGCGTTTCCCCATAGGACCCCCGCCACCTTCCAGAGCACTGTGGCATTCCCACTTTGCATGAGGGTGAGAATGGAGAGAATTAGCTACTGGAAGATTTATTCTGCTGGGAGACCACCTACCCAATGAAGAAACTTCTTGAAAGACATTAACGAATGCTTGTTCTCATTCTGCTCTTTCCATCCAGCTGCTTCATACTCTTGGTTTTGTAAAAGGAGAAGCTTGCAGCTACCAGCTCTGTGCTAGGACACCTGGGTCTGGGCTCAAAACTTGACTCTGAAGTGCTCTCAGAGTGAAATACAGCTCTGTAGAGCACTTACCCACACCTCTTCCTTGAGTTCATTCAGGGAAGGAGAGCACTTTTCATGGGCAGAGCGTGATTAGGCCACGTTCTCTGTTTGAGGACCATCTGGGCTACCTCACTCTTGCTTCATCAACAGTGATACACTGAGAAACAAGGTGAAGAAGAGCAGCAGCCTTCAGAGCATGGCAGCTCCTTGGCTGGCATAGCTATGTACATGCTGATGCTCCCTTGAGGTCAAAGAGGGAGGTTTAATCTGAAGTTAAGCCTGAATATGCCACTATTGCCCTTTCAGCAATCCACTAGCAGTTAACGAAACAGACGTGCACAAAAATGAAGGAGACATCTTGATCAGTAACCAAGACAGGAGACCAACCACGGAGCACATGTATCCAGGCTCAGGAAGAACTGACCAAATCCACTAGAACTTGTGCCATATGACCAGACAGGCATTGCGAGCTGCCCCAGCTGGACTGAGGTGCAGAGGTGGACAGAGAAGAGCCCCAGACACCTACAGTCACACCATGAGAGCAGATGCCTCCTCCTCTAGGCCCAGATGTCCCTCAGCAAGGAGCAGGAATACTTGCTTTGGCTCGTAGGCTGTCCTGCAACTGCAGAGAGACATCCCTGTCCCTCAGGAGCCATGAAGGGGCAGCCATGCTTCACTCCCACTCCTTCATGCTGTGTGAGTAGTGAAAAGGGGCTTAAAAAAAGGGAAATCCATGCATGTACTGCAGCTGGAGCTGAGCTGGAGTGCCTGTTCTTCAGTACTGCCTGCTCTGCCACTGAAATATTGCCTGGGAGAAGACAATAATATATGGAGAAGACACCAGCAGGGATGACTGGAATGATAATAATTTCCAGCAGAAAAGACACATTCACACACAAAATTTGGAAATTTTAAGAGGGCAATAAGATACACTGCCTGGATTTATCGTCTTAGGAGGAAAAAAGTAAGGAGAGAGAGTTCTAGTTCTTTCTAGATGCAAAGACAGCCTGGCCTCTCTAAAATGAAAGTGTAGGCAGACTCCTTGTGTACACAGATGAACTGGACTAACAGCACTGGGAGAGTCAGATACTTGCCCCCTTTGAATGTTGATTCCCACACACCAAAGGAGGTCCAGCTCTTGGACTTTACTGGGCATGGCCAGAGGCACCACCGTCAAAGCTCCCCACTCCTGTGAAAGGATACTCTGCAGGACTATGTCTGCAGTTCAAGCATGTAAGTCCTGTGCCCAGTAGCCACTCACTGGTTTGAGGACCTGTGAGTGGTTGTATAATCCTGCTGCAAGTGGAGGTGCTTACAGCAGGTGGCTGATGTGTGTCTGTCTCCTGGTGGGGTGAATTTTGGAGAGGATGGTGGCACAGTCAGAGCAGGGTAAATCCAACACCTCAGCCCAGCTCTTTGCTCCATCTATGGGTGTTTGATCTGAGTTATTTGGTTGTTTAGACCAGCAGTTCCTCAGCTTGAAAAAAGGAATATTGCCCCTACCCCATTCCAATGAAAATGAAAGGAAAGTGAAGAGGCATGAGGGTCTCAGACCCTGCTGTGGAGGCACAGCTGCATGATGCTGGGCTGAGCTCATTACAGTTCCTTCAAGACTTTTTCATGCTTCAATAGGACTCTTCACAGCACCTCATTTAGTAAACTGGGCTCATCCTTTTGTTATTTGGTGGCTCCTTTGTGCTACTTTGGTAGCACAAAGGAGCCTTACTTCAGGCAGGGATCTGTTTGTTGAGGTCAGTACCAGAACTAAACCCTCTGACATTCAAATATTTTGTAGACAAAGAGAAGAAGATGCCAGAAAGCCAGGCAGGGACCTTGAAAGAGAGAACCTGGAGATACAGTAATGAGAGCTCTCCTGTGGTCCAAAACGCTCTGTATGGTTGTCCACAAAGCCCTGAGGACCTGATTCCTCCTTTATTCCCCCCTTTTCCAGTGCCATTAACAAGAAGGGTGGGGGGACCAATTGGAGATACTTGTGAAGACACCAACCCACTCTGGGTCAGAGAGCTCTGTGCACAAGCTTTTCACTGGTAAGAGGTGTGAGGCAGTTTGGAACCTGACCCTCAAATGTTGTTTTTAAGCAGAACAGAAGTCTGTGATTCATACTAGTGAGAGACAATATGCCCTGGCATACAGCCAAATTGGCACAAATGGTCACTTTTATTTAGAGTATGTGTGTGCATGTATAGTTGTATTTACATTTCCACTGAGTTATCTTTCTCCATCTTTCCCTTGTATTTGCCTTTCATTCTGCCTTCCCTTCTGAGTCCCTACAAGCCTGTGCTGTAACTGTTTTATTACTTATGTTTCTTCTACAGTTACCAAATGAGACCTTTTGACAATTGGAGGTTTAAACAGAAAATCTCAGCTGCCTCACTGTCACTTTCAAAGCTAACTTAACCTCTTGGAAACCCAATGACTTACTGAAAATTAATAGGATTTAAGATTTTAATTTTCTGATTTGCTTTTGGGAAGGACACATAAGCAGCCTGTGTTCATAGTGCCATAAACCAGATGAATTCATGGGCCAATCCCATTCCTAACAAGAGATTCATGTATAAATGCAACAACAGGCAAGAAGAACTAGTTGGAGGTAAGAGTCTTTTAACCTAGATTCCTAGCTTAACCTTTCCCCACTTTATTCATAAGAGTTGGTAAGGCACACAAAAACTTTGAGCTGAGCAACTTTACAATGCTCTCCCCCTGTCCTGAATATGACTTGAGTCTTTACTGATCCTCTGTATAGTTTCAGACTCTTTCCTGTTTCAAAGGTAAAAATTTCGGCTTCAAAGACAGAAGTTAATCTACTGATGCAATTGC
This sequence comes from Poliocrania exsul, assembly GCA_035041345.1. Taxonomy (NCBI): domain Eukaryota; kingdom Metazoa; phylum Chordata; class Aves; order Passeriformes; family Thamnophilidae; genus Poliocrania; species Poliocrania exsul. The sequence continues at coordinate 6,563,155 of JAWWLZ010000094.1, read as the reverse complement.
AACCCCCCCCCAAAAAAAAAAAAATTACATATATGTATAATGATTATTTAGTTTAATTGCAGCTATTAGGAGGAAATTTTTTACTCTTTTTCACAGCTAACATTATTATTAGCTATGGCAAGAACAACAAGACCACTGGACAATTAATAACATATAAATATAATGATGATGTTATTCACATGCAAAAATCTTATGTCTGGTTACTCAAGATACCTGTTCCTCATATTAAACTTTTTTCAGATGATTTTTTTATCTACATTGTATTTTCTAACCCAAGAAAGTTATTTCTATTTGATTGGATATTTTTGCTGTTGCCACTAGAGGTCTATTCACCACTACAAATATAAAAGAAAGAGGCAAGCATTGCATTTTCTTCTCTGGGTTTTATTTCTTTTAATTACTGTTCAGTGTTGGAGTAACGATCTCAAGGAGGAGGACTGTGGATGTCTTACAGCAATAGAGGTGAAGTCAGACAGAGTGTCACTATTGTTTCAGAGTGTGTACAGTTTGGTCATACTGATGTCATCCTTTTGATGTGATAATGGGCACTTCTAGGGTTTTATATTTTCCTTTCCTTGTTTGCTGCACTCAGATCTGTGTTGTCCAGATTTATACACCTGTTAGGTTCTATAAACACAATCACCTGTGATAAATAAAAAAATGTGAGTGTTCCTGTCCTGCCCAGATTTACTCCAGGGGAGATACACTCAGTGATAAAGGACTACAGCAGCATTTGTTTCAGCTTGGATAGGAGCAGAGTCCATCCTTTTGTTCCCAAAGCCTTCCCATTCCCTCTTTCCCTCCTATCTATCTTTGTCAGAGTCCGTGTGAATGATGCTTTGCCTGGTTTATCTTTTCATCCCTGGCTCAGCACAGCTTCCTGTTTCGGTGCCACATCCCAGGGTGTCTGTGAGGTTTCTAACACTTTCCCCCCTTTGGCTGACATTAAATGCAGACTTTCTTGCTGATCATTGGAAACATGCCTCTGCTCAGCTCTGGAGGAAAGGAACAATACTGCTCTGTAAAGGTGGGGTTTGCACAGTCCCGACTTTATTCTGTTCCCATTGGTAATCAGGAGTAAAATCCCTGCTGGCTTCAGGGAGAACAAAGTTAGGCTGAAACTCGTGAGCTTTAAAAATCTCCTCCTTATATCCTTTGGATCTGTTTTTCTAAAGGACCAAAATTAGAAGGCAGTTACTGAACTCCCCCAGTTTATCTCTGGTTGTTTTAGAAGCTGTACTGTCTGTCTCCCCTTTCTTCTTCAACCTGTGCAGATCATCCTACCACAGAACAGGATCATGGAGAAGTGGCAGGAGGAAATCTCATATGGAAGAGAAGCTTTCCTGAAGCAATTTCCCCTGCCTGTCTCTGGAATCAAGAAGTGCCAACAGTGCAGGGCTGGCTCTTGTTTTTGTCACCAGAGCCATCCTCTGGCATCCCTTCTCACCCCACACTGGCCCCACACCTGTGCTTTTGCCTTCCCTTGACTCACCCTGGCTCAGCTCCATCTACCAACCCACTGTGACCTTGGGTCCACTGCTTGACCTCCTCCACAGTCCAGAGGCCATAGGAACAGTGCCCAGGGATTAGAGGAGGAAGCGGGACCGCTCTGCTCTCTGAGGCTCTCACTCCCAGTGTACAAATGGCACTAGGAAGAGGAATCCCATCTGGGTCAAGGCTTGCTGCCTGGGATTTACAAAATAATAACACAGATGTTAAACTTGTGATTCAGACACTGGGAATCTTTGTCTTGTTTTATTTTAATCCATTCCCCCTTTATTTCATTGCTCCCTTTACTTCACTGTCATTTCCATGTGATGTGCCACCACCATGCTCAGAGCTCTTGGCATCTGCGTTGGAACTTCCTTTTCAGAAATCAAGCAATCCCTCAATCCTAGATTTAAACCCCTCAGGTCAGCCCATGTTCCCTCCCTTTTTGTCCTGTGGGCGATAAAATCTTGTGAAAACTTCTTGGAGAGGCAACACACTTTTCTTCAAGCTGCCTACCAAGCCCATCCATCTCAGGAAGTTTAACTCTTTGAGTAGCCACTCATGTGTAAATAATTGGACTGACTGAAAAACATCACTTTGAATGAACCAGTCAACAGCCTATGGGTATTTTACAAAATAAATTTCCAGGTTGTGTCATCCTCTGCCAATGAAAATGGATAATTAAGCCTGAGCACAGGTAGGGAGGTCACCTCAGGATGAGTGTTTTTGTAATTTACCTTGATGTCCAAATAGCAGAGTCAGCAGATGGAGGAGTATGGTGCCTTGAAAAAGACCTCCCACTCATCAGGCACTTACACAGTTCTGACACAGAAAATGGTGCAGATGAACCATCTCTGGCAGCTGGTGGTCCTCAAGATAAAACTCAAGGTTCCTGGGCAAGTGGTGGTAAGCACTGGGGCTGTGTTATATCCCTGTGTGACTGTTCACAGTTCCTCCTTACCTCTTGTTTTCTGCCTTGCCTTGCCTTCCCACATCAGAGAGTATAATTATTTCTCTCACACCAAATTGTTGTGGTGGGGAGAGTGCCGAGACCAACTGGGACAGCACAAAAAATTTCTGCCCTCTCACTTCTTTTGAGACCTGGCTTGAAGCAGACTTTCTCTGGATGCTGCTGGTGGATGACTGTTGTGTGTCTGCTGCTTTGCTTGAGCACATAAATGGAGTTTCTCCACCATCACACCATGTCAGAGCATCCCAGAGAGAGAGACCGTGGGAAGCTATTGTTACTGCCTGCCAAATCCTGACCTCCTGGCTCAGGCAAGGTGTATGCCTCCTTGAATAAAATATTTACATGGCTCTTTTGTAGCATTTGTACAACCTCAGGCATTTCTCTTTCCTGGCCAAAAAGCTTCTGCAATCAGTGTTTGGGGTGAGGTCTGGTATAGGCTCCTCACTCCACATGCCTGCAAAGCTGAGGTTAAGTCTGGGATTGGTGCCTGGCAGTGCCTTCACAGTCTACTCTTGCCATTTGGTCATGGGACAGATGACTTGCCATAGCACTGTGGTGGACAGACATTTCAAATATTTGAGTCTGCTTGCTTTCCTTCTGCAGTGCTCGAAAATTGTTCTTTGGTTTTTACAGGCATGCCTTAGACCACATGTGCACAAAAAGGCTAATCCTGCCCTAATATGCTGATATATGCAATCATTCCTTTCAGATCTAAGTGTTGGCTTCCCTTTCCCTTGCATCCAAAGCCACCTGCTGAGACTCTGGCTGGCTGGCTTTGGTGGGAGGTGAGGTGCTCCTGTTGTGTCAGGAGTTGTATTTGTCTAGGGTAGCTCTAATCCTGCTGTAGCCATACCAATCATACTGACACATGCACATCTCTTGGCTTGTATAAATCTAAAAACAGGCCCAGGAGAGTCAACAGATCAGTACTGAGGAAAAGGAGGCTCAGGAGAGACCTCTGCAACTACCTGGAAAGAGGTTGTAGCTAGGTAGGGGTTGGTCTCTTCTCTCAGGCAAAGAGCAACACTGACAGAACAACACTGACAGAACAAGAGGAAATGGCCTCAAGCTGTGCCAGGGAAGCATCA
>JAWWLZ010000094.1:6515340-6529986 GCA_035041345.1 Poliocrania exsul | reverse complement strand
CACTGTGTTGTTTTCCCAGCAAATATTGGGTAGCTGAAGGATGGGTAGCAACTCCCATGTGCCACTTTTGGGAACTGCTGACAAGCAGATGAAGCCTCTTCTGACAAAGCGGTGCTTTTCTTGCAAAAGACACGGGTAGAGAGCCTGTCCTGGATGCCTGTGCAGGCTTTGTTGTGGGTCTGGATGCTATTTGCCTAGTAAGCTGAGGTAGAGAAACAAAGAATTAGAGAGGTGTTTCTGAGAGATGATCATTCATGCCTAAGACAGGACTAATGAAAATGTATGGCTGCAGGTGAACACCCAAGACTTAAAACGTGCAGAAGAAAAAGATCCTTTTCACTGACAATTAGGGTAGGGACAGAACTATGAACCAAAGCTCCCTGCCGAAGGAACAGAGAAGGTTTTTAATTGTTGTTTACTCTGTACCTTGCCTTCCAAGCACAGTTACAGCCTGGCTGCACTGTCTGCATGACAAAGAAAGAAGATGAGGACATCAGTACAATTTGGCTGCGAGTGAACCTCACCTCTGTTTGACTCTTCCTCCCATTTCACTGGCTTTGATGATGGCAGAGAAAGAGCCTGCAGCTAAAACATGCTCACAAACTCAACCTGTTCTGCAGCAGAACTGACAATCCGGGTGTTATCACCTTCTATTTCCTAAAAGTCCAAGTGTTAGGAGATTGCTCTAAGCAAGAATTCTGCTGGAACAATACAAAGCCCTTTGTTGCTTGTATTGCAGCTGCTGAGGGCTCCGTTGGAGCTCTCTGCCCATTCTCAGCCGGTAAAACCCACATCCCAGAAAAGCAGACTGTGGGAGTGGTGTTGGGGAGGAGGTGCCCTGTCACAGGGGACACACACGTGGAGCTCTGAGGTTTCAGACAGATCAGTGGCCACTGGAAGTGAATGCCAGCAATGAAACCTTGTCCAGCAGCCTCACTCAAAACCTGGTTCTGATAAATTCTCCCCCATCTGCCTTTCCTTCTTCTTCACACCTGTATGCTATTCTGAGAACAAGCTTGGCTTCCAGTAGCAAACTATTGAGTCAGCCACAAGATCCCTTAAACTGCCAGTTCTCAGTATTTATTCGATATTTAACAATCAGAACTTCATATTATGTTTTCTACAATTGTTACTTTTGTTTACCTTAGTGGTGGAGTATCAATTAAATTAATATTTCTGTTAAATGAATAATATTACAAAAATTAAACCTTCTGAAAGGTCTTTTAAGAATGAGTATTATTTGTCTTTTTGAGAATGCTATCATGCATGCAGTCATGTATATATGTTAAATAAAAAACATTAACACCCAACATATTATTTATTTACTAAGAATGTGAGAAATTCTGTCATATTGCATACCTGGAAAAAATTATTGTTAGCCAGCATGGATAATCTCACTGAAACAGAATTAATCATAGAGAACTAGAATAGTTATTAAGAGCAGACCTAATAATAATGGAATTAGAATTAATATCAGGTGTAATTCTTAATGATACAGAGAACAATCACAGAGAAAAACATTTGAATGTGCTGTACAATCTCTGCCCAAATCCTCAGTAACACCTCAAGAAATGCCTAATGAATACATTGATCAGAATGCACGCCACTGAGGGATGTAAACAGTTGCTGGTCCACATGCCGATGTTTTACCAACACCAGTAACTGAACGAATAATGTATAAACAGGGAACAGGCAAAAATTACTTATCCAATGTCTAGGTACAGCTCAAGCAATCTGTGATTATGAAAGTCAGGAAAAATCTGATGGCCAGAAAAGGCCTTACTTATGGCCAAAAGGACTTTACTTCTTAAACTCTTATCTACTTAATTGTTCATATCAGGGGCACAGAAAAAGATATTTGAGTACCACATACAGACTGGTTTAAATAGCACAGATGAGGGATGAGCTATAATTGCCTATCAATGATTTCATCCCCACAGGAGGAGAAATGACTCAATCTAAAAAACCCCAACCAACCAACCAACCAAAAAACCCAGGAATAACACCTACTAATTTAATACTTTTTCTTGTTCTCTTTGCACCCATTAAAAGTGTTTGCTAGGAAAGAAAGTGGCACAAGAGACTTTCTGTGAAGACTGGTCTGTGTGGGATTAGACATAGATAGTCAGCTGTCTTTTGTTATGCTGGAAATGAAAGAGCAAAAGAGTTATATTTTACTTCTCATAAGAAGTGAAGTGGTAATCACAAATTCCTTTCTCCTAACAAAGTATAGAAAGCAGAGTCAACTTAATAAATGTATGACTGTGCAACTGAATTTATTAGATCTTATGTAGTCACAATGGGCTTTTTTTATTAAGGCATGCAAGTTTTGCACTGAGTATTCATAAGTTATTGAACGCTATGCATAAACTGAGCCAGCACTGTGAAAATGAACATCAGGAAACATTATGATTTAGAAATAATATTATTTCAACACATTTGATTAACATCTTCTATTTTACCTAAGTCAATATTCATAACAGCCAGACTTCTGTATATACTTGGAATAGACATTAGTCTAATAATGAAGCAGAAAAATCAGACTTAAATTGAGAAATAAAATGTAACCTCACTTAAAAGCATTATAAGATAAATTCTTAAATTTCCTGTAAGCACCCTGAAGGAGAAAAGTAAAATTTCCAGAATGTTAAGCCTCAGCAAAAAGGTCACCAGCTTTTAAAATATATATACATATACTACCATCATAAGTTTTTTAAAGTCATTAGCAAACTAAATTGAACTCTCCTAAAATAATCCTGTTGGCACTAGTATTGTTTAAACTGAAAATGTGGAAGCCATAAAGAACCTGTGGCAGGACCCAACAGTGACGGGCAGACGTTTCTGGAGCTTCGATGCCATCTGGTGGATGGGTAGAAAGAGTGCAGTGATCCTGACACATCCAAGAAGCACTTTTCCATTTCCTCATGGAAATCTGAGCATGGCTTGCCCTCCCAGCTGCTGGTAACTAACAAAGTAACTCCAGAATTAGAAAACAAATCCTTGTTAGGACTGGACAGCTCTCCAGGGAATGGAAAAAATAGGAATAAAAGACGTAAGAGAGTAAACTGACACCTTCTATGCAAAGAGGGAATAACCATTTCAAGAAAGAGGAAAGTGGACACCAACTTCACAGCTTTTGAAAAAGTTTCTCCAGCAAGGCTCCTTTCAAGATAGTAACCTCTCAGTTTGGGTCCCAAAGTTGGCATTGAAGTCTAGCTTTAAGCAAGAGGGCTTACACTTCAAAGTTGACAGATATAAGAAGAAACTACAATAAAACTGCAAGTACAGATGGTTCAAGATTTACATGTTCCTTGTAAACCGCAGAAGACTGACAAATAAAACTCCAGGGATAAAAGATTCCAAAGGACTTGATGTCCTTTGAAGACCCACAAAAGTGAGATTTCTAGTCTATTTTACTGGACTCCAGATTTCTGCTCTGCAAGTTTGGACTTTCACACTGAGAAGCTTTAAATTCTGTAACATACACAAAACAGTAAGCATTGTGACATTGTCACTTCAGACAGCAAATGGCAATGTCACTTGGGAGAGAAAAATGAGATGGTGCAATAAGTGAAGCTTAAAAATTGGGAATCTTCTCCCAGAAGCAGCAATCAGGTACCTGAGAAATGTATGTTGGGCATAAGCTTGCTATTTTCCTAACTCAATACAGTCAATATTTGCATATTGGTGAAATCAGCACTTATCAGATTACAATTAAATTCTTACTGTAGGAGTGACCAACACTGGTTTTTACAATTTGTTTCCTTGGGGAATACAGACATGAATCTTCTAGCTAAGCAAATTCATCTCCATTGCAGTTTTGGTTGTGGAGCTTTCTGGCTCTTTTGTATGGTCGTTTGCCCTCTCATTTTAATCCTTCTGGATAGTTAGACTGTCTTTGGATATTTAGTGTCTTCTGCAATGATGGAAATCTCTGATGAGATCCCAGTATTGCTTGAGCCATGTCAACCAGCTGCAGCAATCTAGTGCATGGCTGATATGCTCAATAGCTGAAGCTGAAACCTCTTGGGTTTCCATACATGAGACATGTGCTGTGTCCTGTTTTCAGCTGATATGAGTGATTTGCTGAGGGCATTGGATAGTGTGTTTACATGGAAAAGCATGGAATTCACACAAACTGTCTCTGGTGCTTCAGCTGGAAACATGAAAGGCCTGTCTCTCATAAGAAGCAGCTCACTGCTGAAGTTTATGGCCAGTTTAGCTTTTCTGCCTCTCAATGGGAAGTGCTATTGAACTTGTTCTACTATTGCTCCACTACTAGCTTCATTCTGTTTACCCCATCGTTTCTCCTCTGCTCCTTTCTGTAAGTGTGCACATCCAGGGCAGCAGAATCCTTTCAGTCTCTCCTCTTACAACAACCATGAAAGAGCAGTGATCAGGAGAAAGAATAACTTAAAACTCCTGAAAACTGCTTTAATTCCTCTCCTTAGCACCAATTAACTTGGAGAGCATGACCTCTCCATTGCATCTCCCTGAAGCTTCATTAAAGTCTGCCTGCTTTGCCTGATCTGATGTTTGCCCTTTATGCTCAACTTGAATGAGTTTATGTGTAGCTTTTAAAGTTCTCACCTCAAGCAAATTGTCCCTTTCAGGCCTTTTGCACGCTTAATAATCTTATTTGTATGTGACAATTGTAGCAGAAATGAAGTGTCACTGTAACCATCACTATTTGTAACCTGACATGCAAATGAACACTGCAGAAATCCTGAAACAGAGTTGCTGCTTGTTTGGTCCTCTCCTTGATCTCAGCAAATGCCATTTAGCCAAGAAAGTATGAAGACAAACCCAGCAATACCAATTAAATTTGATTTTCCCCTTCACTGAACCTGTCTTCCAACAAACAATTAGTGGATGACTTATTTCTTGTTCTCACTGAAGGTAATTTAATTTCCTCTTTCATATTAATTAAAAGTATCATGAAGCTAATTTTTAAGTCATTGTGCTTTGCAGTTTTTTCCATAGAGAGGACAGAACCACAGGCAGCTAAAATCAAAACTATTAGCTTATCATTCACCTTGGGCAGGATTAGTAGGCAGGGCTCATTACTCCCAGTCAGACACACTATCCACTCTTAAATTTGCAGTTGGAAACCAAGGAACACACAGTAGTAGAAGAAAAAAATTCAATCAGTTGGGAGTAAAGAAGAAAAGCATGCTACTAAATTCCAGGGAAATCAGCCCTCTATTTTATCCATATTTACTTTTACTGGTAGCCATGTGAAATCAGAGCCAAACTTGGTATCCTCATGGGTACTGCAATCCCTCAGTGCAGTGCAGACAGAGACAAGAATAGGTGTAAGGGCAAATGAATTAATGGTGACATAACCCTGCCTTAGCACTAGAAAAAGATTTACCTGAGGAGTTCAGTAGTGATCAAGCCCTAAATGTGAAAAAGCCAGTCGAACAGGCAAGCCCATCAGTGGACTCAGTGGATCCCACAGGACTCAGTTTGGTAACAGCATCCTTGGACAGGGTATTTTGCAGGCATCTGGTATTTGCACCAGCTACCACGTGCACAGGAATTCTAGTGATAAGCTGGGAATCAGAAACACCACATGCTAACTGAAGATGTGGCACTGAAGTGTGCAGTGCAATCTCTTACACTGGAATGTCATTCATGGCCTTGGGAGAAAGGGAAGGCCCCTTGGAGCTAACAGACTTACATAGAAGCTGAACTTTTTCCCCCCTCCCAAGGCTGGCAGGTGGAGGGAACAATCTGTTCATCTGTGTTACATTTCAGCCTCTCACAACTCTGTAATTATTCCATCTGCCATAGCTGAATTGTTTGCTGAACCCTGAAATTTGGCTGGCAAGTAGTGCTCAGCTGGAATGTGTACTTGCAGCCAGCTAAGAATCTGTACAGGTCTCTCTTAAAGATAGCGCCCTGCATGCTTTTCAGTCACCTAACGAAGCAAGGCAGGGCTTCCTAGAGAGTGTGCTGCCCCATTAGCATTCAAACACTTGCTGTGCCACTTGTGTGCAAATGCCTGTGAATGCCTTGCTAAAAAATGACATCGACAATGTACAAGGGAAGGCAGAAGAGCAGCACAGGGATGTGTGTATGTGTCTGTGTCTGTGTGTGTGTGTATCCACCTGTGTGTTAGGGAGTGTCTGGGCACAACAGCACCATTCAGCCCAAGTCACCTGAAGCAATAAACCCCCTGTGCTTGCTAGCATAGTTTAGGCTGCACCACCTTTCATTACAGTCATTTAAGAATAGTCTTGAGAGTCAAGAGCCATCACAAAATTTTGCATGTTCTGCTGATGCCTTTTGCACAGCAGAAGTGGTATTCACTTAGCTCAATGTCATCTTAGAAATAATTAGCAGCACTGACTTAAGTGGGGATCAGTATCACTGAGCTACAGCAAGTAAGAAGCTGACTACAGGAAGAGTAGAGAAGAAAAGGCACAGGGAGATCTGTGATGACAACAGAGTATCATTAGTTCAGGAATAAGTTATTTGAGAAATTCTTCGGTGAGTCACCAGAAATTTCATTTAATGTTGCAAAATGTGGAAACACCTTGCAGGAACTTAGTGGACTAACTCAACGTTTAGTGTCCACATGCCCCTGAGAACTGGAAGAAGGTGTATAAATGCAAGCAGTACAGATTCCAAACTCATCCCTTCAGCAGCAATAACAAGAATTTCTGCTCTGAGCTGGAGACCAGTGGTTGAAAACTGTCAAAAGAGACAGGCAAGTGTGTGTAACTGGTCCTAATGTATCTATGTGTCACTAAGAAGAGACTGTTGTGAGAAAGTCAAGTCCTTTCACAGGGCAGGTGCAAAGCAAGATCCATAATCATACAAATGAGATGCTGCACAGGCTCCATCTCAAGTCCAAGAAAGACTGAATGAATTTAGAACAGGTGCAGAGAATGAAACTAAAATAATCATAAGAAAGAAGGCAAAATTACATAAGTTTGGCATATTCAGTCTCACAAAATGAAAGCCAAGAGTAGTACAAATACTGGGAATGAATACAGGCAAATGCTGAAAACTTGAGTGGTCATGTTGACCCAAGACCGAACAGGTTTAAACTGATCACAAGCACATTATACTGGAGACAGGATGACATTCAGTTTCAAAATAGGGAGTTTCTGATTCATCATAATTTATTGCTCATAAGGAGATAAAGGATTAAAATACCCTGAACCAAACAACAACAAAACCCTCCAACTTTAATTTGTTTTAAGATGTTTCTAGGAAGTAGGGACACATATTTGATCTGCTGGCCCTGTCTCATGTTCCTGCATTCTACATTTGAGCTAGAGCACCAAATGTGGACACAGAACTACACTGTTCCTGCCATGGTCAAGTTTCTGGTCCCTAGCTCTGGTTCTGCTGGGGGAGTTCATCCTTCCTGGCACCTTCTGCAAAAGAAAGGCCAGTAGGGTGATTTCTGGAGTGTCAAGGATAACACAGATGTTGGATGGATCAACCTGGGTTGCTCAGGGCCCCACAGAGACTGGCCTTGAAGAATTCCAGGGGTGACACATCTACAACTTCTCTGGTCAGCCTGTTCCAGTGCCTCATTACCACCTGAGTTAAGAATTACTGCCTAATATCTAATTTAAATATGCACTCTCAGGTTAAAGCGATTCCCCCTTGTTGTGTCACTCCATGGCCTTTAAAAAGTCCTCCAGCTCTCTTGTAGCCCCTTTAGGTACTGGAAGGTGCTCAAAGGTCTATCCAGAGCCTTATCTTCTCCAGACTGAACAATCCCAGCTCTCAGACGGTCTCCATAACAGAGGTGCCCAAGTCCTCTGAGCATCTTTGCGGCATCTTCTGGACCAGCTTTAACAGGTCCACATCTTCCCTGTGATGGGGAATCCAGAACTGGATGCAGCAGTCCAGGTGGGGTCTCATGAGGGCAAGGTAGAGGGGGAGAATCCCCACCCTCGACCTGCTTCCTACACTGCTTTGGGTGCAGTCCAGGATGCAGTTGGCCTTTCGGGCTGCCAACACACATTGCTGGTTCATGTCCAGCTTTATGCCCACCAGAAGAGCCCCCAGGTTCCTTCCAATGCCACCAGATTGGCAGGCATAATTTGCCCTTAGTGAAGCTGTGCAGGCTGTCTCGAGTCACCTCCTTGTCTTCCATGTGCCTTAACACTGCATCCATAAGGGTCTGCTCCATGATCTCCCCAGGCACAGAGGTGAGGCTCACTGTTCTGGAGCTCTCTGGGTCTTCCATTCTCCCCTTTTTGAAAACAGGAGTGATATTTCTTTCCTTCCAGAGAGCATGGACTTTCCCTGATTGCCATGGCTTTTCAAATAGGATGGAGAGTGGCTTGGCAACATCAGCCAGTTCCCTCAGGATGCTGGGATGCCTCTCATCAGGCCCCATAGACTCATGCCTGTTTTGTTCTATTTTCTCTCCTATCCAGGGTGCAGGGAGGTGGGTAAAGGTGATCCCTGCTGCTCAACACCCATCATGCCTCATTTGGGCACTGTGTCCTGTTTGGGGTCCCAGGTGGGAGATGCACAGACAGACCAGAAGAGCTCAGGGGAGGCCACTGGGACTGTGGGACTGAAATAATCCCCCTGAGAGGAGTGTCTGTGGGGCTGGGGCAGGAAAGGTTTTGGGGCACCTCACAGCACAGCCTTGTGCCCACGGGGATGAGATCAAGGGGATGGAGCCATGGTCTTCCCAGAGAAGTATAACTCTCTGGCAGGATGGCAAGAGACAGTCACATCAGCAAAGAGGTTCAGCATATAGTTAGAAAGAGAAAAAAATTAGAATAATTAAGCACTACAGCCAGAAGAGGATGTGGGATCACTGGAGGTTTTCAATGTCTGGCTGCATAAAGCTCTGAGCACCAGGGTCTTAATTCATTCTTGAACTCATCCTTCTACTCCAAGTAGAAGTTCAGGGTAGAAGCCATCCATGTCCATGCAAACTACAATAGTTTTGAGGTCTCTGTGACCCAGGAGTTGGCATTGTTTTACATAAGGCTCTATGAGGACAGAGTAGCTACACATACAAGTGAATCCCTGTTGAATCCAGAGTGCTCACTCTCCAGCTGTCAGGTTACACATGTGCTAGGAAAGCAATGCACTGTAGCAGCTACATTACTCCACAGCAGATGGCCTGTCCAAGCTATGAACACTGTGACAAAAGCCTCAGAGCACAGAGTATTGTTCTCTTCTATCTGCCAGTCAGTACAGAGGGTGAAGTGTTGGAAAGTGCATGCTCAAAATCAATGCATAAATACACAGTCAGGTCTCAACAGAAAGATCCACTTTGGTGCATGGCTGTCCAACTCAGGCCACATTTGTTTACATGAGTTTTAACTGCATTTTGATTAAATTAAAATACTTTCAGATAACCACAGTGATGACTGTAATATGATTAATGACTCATATAAAAATAAACTGATCTAATTTATTCATAGTAGGCCCAGTTAGACCTGTAGGATTTGATTCATTATTTTTCAGATAAATATTGTTCTTGGAATCAATGTTCCAGATTAATTGTTGACGATTTCTGATGTCATTTCCTTAGGAGCTTTTTATGGTGCACTCACCAATCCATTCTGCAACTGCTCAGTCCAGCCTTGAAGCTGGGAAGACCCACCCTGTGACAACTGTCAAATCACAGAAATAGCAATGGGCTTCCCTGGCCGGCTGCCATATTTGCCACCCTAATGTCTGATGCAATAATTGGCCTTGCTTTGGAAATATTTGGAAATATTCAGGTGTCTGGCCTTTCCACAGCAGCTCTGTGGAAACCACAGAAAGGCAATACACAGCTCCTGCTTTCCATTTGTCCTTGTTATAACAGGACAGGCAGGGACACAGACAGGACAGAAGCTCATCAAAGCCTCAATATTAGAATTGTTGGCAAAGAGTCTGTACTCTGAAACACTGTAAAGCCCCCTAGAGCCACAACAGCCCTTCCTGCAAGCAGACACAGACACCAGTGAACTGCCAAACCCTTATTCCCTTCCCTTTCAGCTGTCTAGCGCTTCAAAGAAATCAGTGATTAAGTAATGGAAGTTTCCACGGATACAAAGATTTTTGCATTCCAAAATACATACTCTTGAAGTGTACAGAATTCAATACCTAACTGATGAGTAGTTTCGGCACACAGGGATTTACAGAGTTTAATTCCAGTGCTGATCAATAGTGTGTTCAGGGCATTGGCATTGATGGGATAAGCTTCCAGAATCACCAGCCATGGCTGTTACTAGCCTGGAAGATGAATTCTGCTTCGAAGTGCTTGGAGCAAGAAGCACTATGCAGCCTGGTACTCAACTTCAAGTCTCATTTTGCCTTTCTTGGGAAACCTCATATCCTGCAGCAGCAAAATGACACTGATATGACTGCAAGAAGCCTATAAACAAATAAAATGATACATGAACGGGTTAGATTCCAAGTGCAGACACAGTGCTGGCATGACATTGGACTGTCAGCAGCAATGCTCCAAGAATAGCTCTCAGAGGCAGCATGACTTGCAGCCACTCCCTGAACTGAGATTCCTCTCTCCACCCCTTGTCCCTTGCTCCCTTATTAAATGGTATGAAATGAATTAACACTGATTTCAAATAAGGAAGTTCACATACGTACTGGAGTTACTGCATCTAAATCTCAGTGTTGGGAAAATAAATTAAAATAAAAGGTTTTGCAACTGAATGAGAAAGTTTATTATATGCTCAAGGAAAATTTGCAGATTAGAGTCAACTGGAGTCAACTCATGCCTGGTACTGATTTTACTGATGGGAGACATGATCTAAATATTCCTAATACAATTACTACTCCCACATAATTAGTATAATAAATATATAAGCCTGTCAAGATGATAGTCTAATGTATTTGCCATGCTGTTATTTTATAGTGAATTCTTGGTGTTCTTGGCAGCTGTTTGAGTGTCAATCAGGATAGAAGGTAAACAACAGAAAAGCAACTGCTCTCAAAATAAAATACCTCAAGTGTGAAGCCCTGTATAAAAGAAATTGCAGTCCCTTTTCATCACTAAAGGTTGGGGTTTATCTTGTTATCACTTTAACTTTCTGTCAGTGTGTGTGAACTACCGGTGCTTCTGTGCAGAATCCAGTGCTAATATCCATGGTGTCCAAGTGCTGATGGAAACTCTTAACAGGAATTTCCATACCTCTGAGTGTGTATTGCTGAAAATGATTTCCCTCACCCAAGGGAGTACCAGTGCTTCAGAGGAAGATTTCTGCAAGTCTGAAAGCTCCAGATGCTTTTGATGACTCCTTTTTTCAGAACACGGGGTGTGCAGACATGAGAGATCACTGACAAATCCAGTGAAAAGTAAGATCCAGACCCTTCTGCCTGCAGCTGGTAGTGGCTGAAGTGGTTGCAACTACCTTGCTGCGCGTTATCACCTAATACCTCACTGTCTAATTAGCTGATTACTCTGGGCAGCTGCTCTTTACTATTGTAACAAATGGTGTGAAGTTGCACAATAAATGAGGATGACTGTGGAAGGTTCGTAGCCATTTCATACCTCAAGTAAATCCCCAAATTAGTTCTGTAGTGAAAGAAATAATGCTGCCCACAGCAGACAGATGAAGCTCCTGAGAGCACGCAGAATTAGATTAAGGGTGAATTAATTTACACTGTATCAATTACTGCAAACTGGAATCTAAGTACTGATTCACCTCCTGTCACATCCCGAGCTTTCTCAGTTAGTTTTTAAAGGGGCTTAGGTGCTTTGATTCACTCTGGCAGCACACAGGAGAAAACAACAAAATTCTCAGGTTGAATGACAAACTTTTACTTGCAAACTTTAGAACATTAAGGTAGAATAAGGTACCAGGCAAATTTTAAAGCAACATGCAGTCACAGGAAGGCACTCACAAAGCAATGACTAAGCAAACTTTAACCCATATCACCCTAAGTTACCCAAATACCGAGAAGAAGAAGTTAGGAGAACAAAAAGACACCCATTACTAGTGTGTGCTTCATTTGATTCAAAGCCTCTCCAGACTGTGCAGCCCTTCTGGAGCCCTTCTACACACTTACCTGTGTAACAACTCACGCTCTCACGCTAACCACCACTACAAGCTCAAAATCCTCTTCCTTCCATATCTGTTGCTGCTCATGTGCTGGTATCCAGACTGACAAGCATCCCCCCCTTGGAGTACTGCCCTCTCCATAGATTCCCCCAGTTCAACACAGCCAAGACAAGATGCTTCCTACACCTCCAGGACCTTGTTTAGGCCATTCCTGTAGCTGCTTACTTGGTTTTGAAAAGCCTGCATCCACCTCAAAAGATGTGCTGCTTTCTTGAAGCACTATTTCAACTCTTGCTTTACTAGAAGGTCATTTCTTCGGGGTGAGGGCCACCTTCATATTCTTTATCTGCCATCAATCCCACTATCTGTGAGGACTTGTAAAAATTATGGTAATGATAATAATGACGGACAGCCTTAATACAAAACAGGTGTCTAAGACAGTGGGATAACACATGTAACAAACAGGGTGTAGGTACTTACTGCAGGTTAGTGCAGAGATTGAATGCACTGACTTACCAAGAGCGCTGGCTGATGCATTTGCCTCAGTGTTTGTCAGAGAAACCATGGAAACTTTTACCAAGAGTAAGCAGACAAACTGTAATAACATGCAGTAGGGACTTCATTTGTGGCTGAAGAGGTGAAATACACGTAATCTGAGGTGACAACACACAGACATGTACACATTTATATTGGTAGGCACAATAAGTTCCGTAAGAGCCAGGGCCCTTGAAGCCAGGAGTGTGCTTACAGCTTTGAACAGAAATGCATAGAGAGCAGCTTCTGGGAATCAGGGATGACCAAGAAAGAGCTAAGGCGGACAAAGCTATGGGAGCACAAAGCTGGAGAAACTGCACTGGGGGAGATCAAGTTACTTGGAAACAGCAGTTCTGAAAAATCAAGAGTAATCGTATGCATTTGCCATAGAAATGTCTTTCTAACTCTTGGGCTTCCTTCTGTATCTCTCTCAAACCAACTCAGGTTTTTCTATTTGCATAGAAGAGGTCTGTGTGCTCACTGAGTCAGCACATAAACTGTTGTAAATGCAGTTAGTAACTGTGATGCTCCAGTCTGAATACTTCAGACACAGAATGATAAAAGCCCAAGCACTGGCTGTCAAGGAGACACACCATGAAACTACATGAGGAGAATAATGTGGGGGAAAAACTCTAACCTTCAATTCTGCAACTGAAAGACCTGGAGAGTCAAGTACTGCCAGATTTTGTGGACCTGAAAGGGCTTAGGTAGAGGAAGTACCAAGAATTTATTTATTATATTCCCCATACAACGAGTTCTCCTGAGTTCCTGGAACACTCAGAGGGGAAGAAAAAAAATCACAGCTTTGTTTGTTTTTTCTTTTCCCTCTTCTTGCCTCATTCTATTTCAAGGTTCAAATACATGATCAGGAAAACTTCATCCTGAGCAGTCACAGCCTTTGGAGTCGATTTCCAGTTATTCCGAGGCTTTTACCAGCCCTCACAGCAGAGCTAAACAGCAACGGAGTAAACAAACCCTCACCCCACCACGGGCAGAACTGCTTCACCTTCTACACAGCAACCACAGAAAGCAGAATGAGTAGTTTGCGTTTAGCATGTTCTGAGCAGAAAAGAGTAGTGAAACTGACACTCAGCATGAGGTACTTTCATTTGCATGTGAAGATCAGCTCTTACATATCCGGACTGCTGAATGAAAAGTTTAAAAAAATGCCTTTTATCGGCAAAGTACAGATTTAGATTTGGTATTAGGTAACAGTGAAAGTGAACAAGCAGCATATTTTACGTTGTAACCATCCATGCAAAAAACAGCAAGGAGTATTTCTTTGGTTTTTATCTTCTTTTTTTCCCCCTAATGGCTCTCCATGCAGTGCAAGCAAGTTATTCTGTGCTGCCAAGAATGCTGGATTCCTACTAGCACCAGTCAGCAGTTTCTTTTTGGTTGCGAAAGCCGTAAGAGGCTCTGGCTGTCTGGCAGCTGAGTGTGTGTCAGAGCCCGAGGTGGACGCTGACAGAGGCAGCACCTCCGGCTCTGTGTGTACGTGTGACACGTATACATTATTCCTACGCTCCTGCGGGCAGAGGGGTCTCCCTCTTTCCCTCTTTCCCTCCCGCTTTCCCTCCGCCTGGCAGTGCAGCCTGCTGGCCCCTGCTCTGCCACGCTGCTGGGAGGAAATGGTTAGGAAGCCAAGCTTACTGTAAAAATGTGTTAGAAGATGTTTTTTATTACAAACATTAGGCTGACAATGTGGCAGACTAGAGCTTCTCCAGCCATTACACAATACTAGCAAATTCGCAGTTTGATTACATTACAGTATTAGGTTATGTGAGAAACAAAGTCTCAACCTTGTAGGTTTTTAATTAAAATTTATTATATGATAAAAGCAATTTCAGCACGCTGGGTATGATGGACACAAGCATTGCTTGCCATTGCACACCAAACACAGCGTAACTCTAACATTTATTCTCTACATACATATTCATTCGACTCATGCATAAACATTCTAAGTACATTGTCAGGAAGTTTAACATCTACTATTATAGCCAAGTCACTCTTACAACCCTAGTGATAATCCCACCATAAATTGTGTTCCCCTTAGATATGGGAAGGTTTTAGCTTTTTAACCTTCCTGGTAGAACTCATGTAGCCC
>JAWWLZ010000094.1:6457572-6473307 GCA_035041345.1 Poliocrania exsul | reverse complement strand
TGTAGTTTGGAATTATCATGTAAATTCTCTCCCCTGCCACTAACAGCCCAAGCCAGCAGTTAACTAAAGGGGTGCTTTAACTGTTGATCACCGGGGGAAGCATTCAACTGCCGAGGCGGTCCTTACTGAGACTCGCGATCTTGGGACTCAGAGACTGGAGTGCTCTCCACTACACCACAGTTAACGACAGTTTTATTAACTGCTGGCTTGGGCTGTTAGTGGCAGGGGAGAGAATTTACATGATAATTCCAAACTACAACACTCACTCACACTCTCCCTCACTCACACTCTCACACTCACTCACACTCTCACACTCACTCACACTCTCACACTCACTCACCCGCTCTCACCCGCTCTCACCCACGCACACTCGCACACACACACACACACACTCGCGCACACACACACACACTCAGACACACTCACTCAGACACACACTCACACACGTTCTTCAATAATGGCAGTAGCCTGGAAAAGTAATGGTAGGCTCTGAAGATGCCTCCACTTCATCCCTTTGCTTTGGCATTTCCCTTTGTGAGCACTTATAAAGCAGCATCTGCCATATATTTCATTTGCTGAAAGTCTAGTACTAAAACTAGTACTTAATCTTTCATGTTCTGTGTCTATTTATGCAGTTGTGCCTAGAGGCCTAGAGTGCAAAGTTTCTTTCAAAATGGTTGTCTTCCTATTTTCACATGGCTCAACACATTAAAGTGAATACTCTGTGGTGCTGATGGCAAGGGGCAGCATCCTTGTGGTTCGTGTTGCTCGACAAGAGATTTCAGATGTGACGGACTAGGAGTAACTGGATACTCCAGCAGGCAGCTGTTTGCCATCCCAGGCTAAGGGTTGGTTGTTGTCCTTGTAATGTGAAGCATTTGACTTTAAATATGCAGCAGCCAAAAATGAGAAAGTAAGGCAATGTCTCCCAAATGTCTGTAGAATTGGTCAAAGTCTTGTAAAATCAGACACGTATTTTTAATTATATCTTTGAATTAAGGATGCTTCCTCCCACCCCTCTGTCATTACTCTAAATATCCTTTCCTTTCCCCCCCCCCCTCTTTCTTTTCATTATTTTGGAGAAACTGTGCAAGCTGCAAAGGGAATGATACCAGCTTCTGCTAGATGATGGGGGAAAAAGATTTCAAGAATACAAAAAGGAATAGGAAATGCTCAGTCTTTGGGATGAGATGTGAAGTAGGACAATGAAGTGCTGAGCAGCTGGGATAGAGATTTCCTCTCTAGGGATGCTGAAGTGAGGAGTTCACACCAGGAAAAGGCAGTAGTGTGTGTGAAAGGGCACACCTGGAAGAGTTACAGGTGTGTTAAATAAATGGAGTGATGGGGCAGGACCAAATGGAGAGTCAGCTAATGAGCAGACTTTTTGTGTGACTCTGTATGTGTAGATATGAATTAGATTGATAGAGAATCTGTGAACAGAATTAATATCTTTAAGGAGACTTCAGACACAAATGATGGGTTTCTTTTTGGCTAGTAACTTTTTACATAGTACTTTGCTTCTCAAACCAGCTCTGAGAGAGGTGACAGAGGTTATAAAACAGTAGGGGCAGTAAAAAGAAACAAAGCAGTTTGTACCTCTGCATATACCTCAGACACCGTGTAGTCTGGGGACTGAGGTGCTTCTGCTCAAAGGTAGAGAAAAAAAGCAATTCGATTTTATTTCTAGTTACATTTGCATCGCTAAGACCTGATTTGCTCTTTGAGTCTCTTCAGGAGCCTTTGTTGCTTGAAGTGAGAGGAATGGCTAATCCGCCTGAAGTGTGCATTTCATAGTCACACTGCTGCTTGCTTCCTCTGTCTCCATGTAAAATATCAGATTTCCCTTTGGCAAAGGACAGGATGAAGCATTACCCTGCTGCAGCAGTGCTGCAGGGTTCATTTGGACAACTGTTTCTGACGGGATTATGCTGCTGGAGCGTGGATGTAATTCATGACTCGTGAGTGCGTGTCTAAAACTGTAAACTGTGTCCTGTGGAAAGCTGCCACAAAAGCTGGGAATACTCAGTCTTGGAAGAGAAGCGGGGTTAAAATGAGAAGCTAATAGAATATATTAAATATGAGTGTAACACAAATTGACATAAGTAATATATATAACAATATTTATACCATAAATAACTATAACATAAATTAACAGCTATATTTATTTCACCTGCAGTAAGAAATTAAATTGTTGCTAAATGAGTACATAGCTACCTTGTTTTTCACATTTCACAGAATTTTCAATAACTGACTCAGTGGTGCACAAATATAAAGGAAACAGAATACACAAAAGGCCATTTTCTACAGCTGGTTGAAGTGTGTATAGTGCCTATGTTGCCTTCAAAATCTGTGGGAAATTGTCATTCCCGAAGCACTGAACCTCAGTTTGCCATGAGCAAGAGTGATTTTGCTCATGCAGGACAGCAGGATGAAGGGCTGATATTGCTGAACTCAACTGTTTTTGGGAAGTCACATCAACTGGGCATTCTGATGCAAAGTGAGGCTGGAGTTGAAGTCATCCATTTAAAGCAGTGTTGATGTTGATGCTGTCAGGTAGCAGACACAAAGTGGTGTTTTTAGGGAGAAATATGTTGGAACGTAGGGTGGCAAGAAAAATATGTTTGACTAATGAGACTTCTTATAATACATCTTCTCTGTACTTAGATTTTGAAATTATGACACTGATGCTGCAGTTCTGCTTCATTGCTGCACTGCTGGAGGTTGTGGTGTCTTTAGAGTGCTGTGTTATGCCTTACTAGGCATTATCATGCCCTAATAATACCTTTTGTGTGCCTTTTATCTAAGTAATTATGCGTGTGCTTACATAAATAGGTGTCTCAGTGGGAAGATGTTATTTGCATGATTGTGGTTTGAAGGTGGAGAAGCTGCAAGCCTGTCATCAGATTACTCGTTCCAGCTGAAAAAATTCTCTCTGCGTGTCTCTCATATCATCTTCATAGCTTGCTTGGAACAATTAGTGTTATTTTGCAAGTGACTGGATTTTTGACCCTCTTCTCCTTGGGAGTTTTGCTTTATGGTAAGTGTGCTGGTTTTGGCTGGGATAGAGTTAATTTTCCTTGCAGTAAGAAAATTACAGTATGGGAGTATATTTTGAATTTTTGCTGGGAACAGTGTTGATAATAACGTGATGTTTTAGTTACTGCTGAGTAGGGCTTGTACAGCATAAAGGCCTTTTCTGCTCCTCACACATCTCTGGCAAGGAGGGGGCTGGGTGTGCAAAGGGAACTGGGAGGGGACACAGGACAGCTGATCCCCACTGACCAAAGGGATATTCCAGACCATACGGCATCAGGCTCAGCATACAAAGTTGTGGGAAGAAGAAGGAAGGAGTGGGGGACATTCGCAATGATGTCATTTTGTCTTCCCAAGGCAGCAGCTTTGCTGGGGATGGCTGAACTGCCTGACCAGGGAATTAATTCCTCGTTTTGCTTTGCCTGTGTGCAGGGCTTTTGTGGTCCCTATTAAACTGTCTTCATCTCAACCCACAAGTTTTCTACCTTCTGCCATTCTGGTTCTCTCCCCCACCCCGCTGTTGAGGGAGTAAATGAGCAGGAGTGTAGTAGGGCTTAGTTGCTGGCTGAGGCTGAACTATGAAAGTGAGAAGAAACAAGTGGTTTAGAATGCAGAGACAAATTAAATGTTCTGTATTTTTACTGGATTGTGCTGATATCCAGTCCTGTGTGTTTGTAGACACTCCTATGCTCTGAAAAGGGCTGCAGTTTTTATTTTGGTAGACACAGTAGCAGGGTCATCATTATGCAGTGGCTTTAATCAGGTGGAACAGTTTACTTAGTTTTAATCCTGCTCTCCCTTTACCTCTGACCCCAGCCACAGGGTTGGTTGTCCTCATGTTAACACTCAGATTTTGTAATTGTGACCTGGACTACACTTCGGAGATGAGGAATGAATAGTTCAGGTGTCAAATTAAAGTAGCAGCTAGGGAAGTGTAGATAGGGGGTCACACAAAGCTGACAGGCATCTTGTATGGCTGGCTTATAAAGTAACTGGGAGAAGGGTGGGGGGAAAGGGGCAAAGTGATTCATTCTGTATTTGTGGCAAGAGAAGGTGAAATTTTGCTAGGCTTTCTGTGAAGTCCTATTGAGACCATAGAATTGAAAGTCCCAGGTTAGAGAGCCTAACAATGTGCAAATGTGTCTGGAGAAGGTAAATACCTGAAAAAAACCTGGAGGTTTTTATAGGCATACAGAAGTATATGTGGTTTGCAGTATCAGGGTTGGATTTAAGTTGTTATTTCTGCCCAAAATTGTGTCACTTCTGTCATGCAGACTGAGTGTGACCTCACAGTGCCAGAATGTGTGCTACTTCTGAATGGAGACTGTTATCCCAAATCTGAGAGCAAATAAAACTTCAGAGAGGTTGACCATAGAGGTGGGAAACGCAGTCACCGGAATTTGTCTGAGAGAATAGACCAGAGTTTGGTCCTGCACTTGATCAGAGTAGTCTGTTCATCAGATCTGAGCAGTTTAAATAGTATTAAGGACTAGCAATTTCACTCAGAAAAAGTAGTGATTATGAAAGAAATAGGATGAGGGGTTTAGGAATATTTGCCATTCCAATACTCCTTAGAACCAGCTGTAGCTCCAATTTACATTCTTTACGCTAAGATCTTCTGATCTGTTCTTTTTAACTTTTCAGCTTCAAATGAGCTGGAAGGAAACTTTCCATGCTTGGTGTCTGCCTGTGACTTCCCCCCACCCCACCCCCCGCCCCAGTGTTTCAGATAATAACCAGTTCTGCTGTTTTAGCAAACAGAATTGAGGGAAGACATTATTTTTTCAAATTTCGATTTCTTTTCACTGAGCAGAGGCACTGAATACCTAGATGCTATTGGATGTGGTTTCTTTTTCTCACCACCTATGTGCCTGGAGCCAAGAGGAGGAAAAATTATGAGGATTGATTTTGGGGAGTTTGTTTGGGGGGTTTTGTTTGTTTTGTTTTCATATTGTTTGGTTTGGCTTGCTTTCCAATGTTGAATGTCCAGGCAGAGCTTCTGTGGTGCTGGAAGCTTGGAATTCTTGCCTATATCCATTCTGCCCACATGAACAAATTTGAAAGCTTGTATGTAGCAAGTTAATGCTTCTGGTCTTGTGCATTAATATTTGCCTGACCTGTTCTGAGTACACTGATTTTACTGTTCATGCACAGACCACCTGCTCATTGTAGGTGTGGAAAGGTGGCAGTTCTTGACTGCTGTGAGAAGTTTGAGCACGTGGAATCTGTAGGCTTGATGTTTGGACAGGAGCAGTGGAAAGGAAGAGAGCCCAGGGAGTCCGACTTTGGCTGAAAGAGGCAGAGTTTTTGAGCCACTTGTGCCTAAAATAAAAGCAAATGAAACTATGTTTGCTGCTTTAGAAGAATGTAAAACTCGAGGTCTCCATTGACGGCGTTTCTAT
This sequence comes from Poliocrania exsul, assembly GCA_035041345.1. Classification (NCBI taxonomy): domain Eukaryota; kingdom Metazoa; phylum Chordata; class Aves; order Passeriformes; family Thamnophilidae; genus Poliocrania; species Poliocrania exsul. The sequence goes on along the minus strand of JAWWLZ010000094.1, from coordinate 6,467,872 downwards.
TAATTTTTTTCCTTTTTGCTTATGTATTATTTTGAGGTGTTCCTTTTCTGCTTGGCAGCAGTGTATGGGGCTGCTTACAGATCCTGTGCAGCTCACAGGGGGCTGACTCACCAAGCCGTGGCACTTTGAACTCTGGAACTCCTGAGAATCTGGAGCATCATGTCCTTTGCTGTCAGCAAATACCTGTGAAGGCTGCTAACAGAGTTTCTGTCATCTTGTTCTTCTTACTGTTCTGCTTGAAGGATAATGTCTTGTAAAGGTTATAAGGTGCTACTTTAGATCAAGTGGAAAGGCTGTGTGGTTTTCACCACTTTCTGTGAAACGTGAAGGGGTGGAATTTCAATCAGTGTTTCCTGTGGGTAGCCCAAACTTTATGGTCAGGTTGTCAGGTGGATGCACTGCTCACACAGAATCAGTTCAGGTTTCAGGATCATTTGTGTCTGAGCTTATTTGAGTAATGGAGGTCATTGTTATTAATAACATAAGATTCGAGTTTACTGTTGGAACAGGCTGTGCTGTCTCCATCTTTGGGGGGTTCCAAGTCCAGATCACTCAGGTATGATCCTGTGGCTTGTCCTGTTTGGAGGAGAAGGTTGGGCTAAAGATCTCCAGAGGCCCCTAACTGATCCATGTCCTCAATTTTAATTACTTTTGTTGTGCAGCCTTATCATTCTGGTGGGGATTTATTTCTTGTGAAGGCTTAGCCTCACTATTCATATCCTGTCTGTCCTTTTTTGGTTCTGGGTTTTGGGTTTTTTGGGGGGTTTGGATTGGTTTTGTTTGTTTGTCTGATTGTGGATTTTTCCCCCTAAGTGTAGAGGCTGCCTAAACACCATTTTAATACTGAATTCTGCCACCTTCATGCTATGTCTTTACATATTTCAAGCAGACCTGTAGAAATTAACAAAGCAAGCTTGGCTGACACTGTTAGTTCTTTTAAAATTCATCAATGAATTTTTAGTTAAATTAGGCTTAAATTTCTTTCTTAGGTTCTGATATGTGAAGAAAAAAGTTGCAGAATCAGGTAGAGTTAGCTGTGACTTTACTATAAACTGGAAAGAAGGATTTTTGAATGGCATACAGTAAAAATGCCCTGTATTATTTACTGTAAAAATGTCTGGCTTCCTCTACTGGTATGGAAGCAGCTGCCTTTTAGTTTATTTTCAAAAACATTGCTTCCACAGTAGGCTTAATTTCCCACCTCTCTTCCTCTAGCTAAAAGCATAAATTGGTGTTTGTGAAAAATTTCCAAGAGGCAAAACTCCTTCCAAAAGACCTTAATTGCATGGCTTTTGTTTTAAAAGCAGGTCATACAGATGAATAAGAATATAGATTTTTCAGAAGTGTAGACTGAATAGAAAATGTCACTGGAAAGCCCTGATTGTTTTCAGATCAGCCACACAGCTCAGTGATCTTGTTCCCTCTGTCTGAGCTGGGAAGAAGCAAGTAGAATAAATCATAAATACAGATTTCAGTGACCTGGACTCGTGGCTTGCCTTGAAGAGAAAACCAGACAAGTCCCTTGGGTGAGTTGTTATAAGGTGGAAGACATTGCCCAGTGAAGTCTCTGGAAGCTGTGACTGGGAGCACTTAAAAATTACGTGCCAAGATTGTTCTGCTGGAAGAAAAAGGGAATTCTTTCACAGTGTGTTGGGTTTTCCAACCATTTGGTGAGCATGGAACAAAGGAGATGCACAAGCCAGTGCTTCCTTTTTCTGTCTTCTGCTCTGGGTTGGTATCCAGCTAGATGCTATTTCTTTTGGTGTTCTCTGGCTGTGGGACTGCCAGGATGGATCACTGGGATGGGTTCATTGACTTTGTTAAGATATCTTTATTGGGATATCTTTAAGTTCAGCTAGTAACACTGGTGATTAAGGGGAAAGTAGCACAGAGGCATTTCTAAACAGTTGTCCTTGCTATCAGGTTATTTCTTTGGGAGAAGGTTGCAAAGGGGTGCAAATCTCTCCTACTGCTTGTAACAGCTGGTGCTGAAAATTCAGAAGCAAAACTTTCACCACTTGCAGTTGTGCAGTGACTATTTCTGTCACATCTTCTCAGGGTTTTATGCTTTAGAACCTCCACATTCCAGCTGTCTGAAATGAAAAATAAGGGTCTTGTTACTTTCAATCAGTCTGTCAGTCCAGGAGGTGTGAAGTAGCATAAGTGTTTATCAGGACTTTAGGAGCCAGAAGGTCAAGGCTTCCTTTCATCCGTGAAGAAATGCATTTGCTCCTTGGGAGATGGTTGCTAAAGTGTCCCCTGATCCTTCAAGGTTGAACTGCTTTGGTCTCCAAGCCACTGAAGCACTTTGTTCAATGATAAATGACAATACGAAAAGGAACATCCATGTGGAAGCTTCTCAGAGGATTTGTCACCTGATAATCTCTGAACAATTAGGAGCAGCTTGGGGGTGGGAGGAGGAATTCCAGTTCTGGAATGACAGGGCAGGCAACAGCACAAAATGAGGTACTGTAACTATCTGTCTGCTATTTCACTTCAAAGGACCCCCACATTATCAGTCCTGAAAGTACCAGGCAGCTTTCTATTGAGAAAATGGAGAGATAGAAGAAAGCATTTCCATCTCAAGCCTGTTTCTCTTCTAATGCACACTCCAAGCCTGCAAAGTCTTGAACTCATTTCAGAGCTTACTGCAGTGAATGTAGAAAGAAATATTCAAGCCAAGAGAGCACTCTGCTGTGTTCCTGAATGAAGGTCTGTGTTTTGAGTGCCTGCTTGTCCAGCCTCTGTCCAAATTCGAGCCTGAGCAGACTGAGGAGGAGGAGGAGGCAGTAACTGAGAGAAAGAAGCCACACACTGGATGGGTGCTCAGTGCAAACAGCAGAGCCATCACTGACCTGACAGTGTCATATTGTACAGGGTTTTCTGCCACAGAAACAGGTAGTGATAGTGCTGCTGTTTGTGGTGCTGTGATGGACTCCAGACACCCTCTGACAGTATGGGAGTAAACCTTTCACATCATTAGCTTACTCCTATTGATGCCAATCTGAGAGCCTGAAAACAATCTTGCCTGCTTTGTAGATTTTCTTGCACTATAAAGCAGTGCCTTGTTTGCATGGTGCCTGTTTTCTGTACAGCTCTTTGATGGTATTAGCAAATTAAAAACTCGTATCTGCTTTCCTTTTTCCCACCCTGGACTCAGTGTTGGAGCAATCACCCTGACAATAAATGGAGGCTCCATGGTGACTTGAAGGGCTAACTGATGAAATGAAGTAAGAAAGAAGTTTTTCTGAACCTTCCTGCCCAAAATAACCCAGGTGCCCCCAAAATCACCTCTCTTTTGCTTTGTGGTCTTGCCTTATGAAAAAGATAGTGGTGCCTGCATAAAAATGGAAGTATGACTCACATCAGCTGGCCCAAGACATTATATTAGGTCTCCTCTTGTCCCCACAGGTCTCCTGTGATCACAATGGAAGTCTTGCTCACATGATGAACAGGCTGATCCATAGGTGTTCCTCCACCTGAAAGAGGGAGGGAGGATTACTTGTGTGATGCCAAGCCAAATAGGGCTTTTTGTGAGACACTTGAATTAAAACACCTCAGCTTGAATGCAACTTTGAGCGTTATGTTTCACACAAAGCAGAGGGCCTTCAGTGACCAAGTGACAGTGTGGTCTTTATGGGGATCTTAGTGAGAGTTTGGTTTCTTCAGAAAGTTTTCAGTTCTCTGGAAAACCTTTTTTGAAAGTGGGACCCTCAAACTGAATTTTTGGCAGCTGGGTCATTTGTCATCACCTCAGCACTGGTGTCTTTAATCACTTAGGGCAAGGCATGAATTAGGAAGAGTGTAATTAGAAATCAGCTTTATGGGAGTTTTGAGGAACAAGAGGAAAGGACGAGATCACTTGCAAAGTCAACTGGTGGGTGGCCTGGTTTGTGCCCCTATAACTAGCTTAGCCGACATCATTTCTGCTCTTGTTTGAAGCATCCAGAAGTGCTGAAGTCAACTCTCAGCCTGCCTTAAATCTGGTGTGGTCTGATAATTGCCCTTCTCAGAAGACACTGCAGCCTGGTTTGTGACTCTGCTTGTCATGTGAACATGAATGTATCTTCGAAAAGTTGATCTGTCTTTGGTGATCTGATAAGTTGTGTGTGCACACTGTAGTAAAACAGTGAACTGGGGAAGTAAGTTTTACTTGTCTATATAACAAAAAACCCCCAAAACAACCCCTGCCAAGTAGTCCCTTGATTGCCAGAAATAATAAATGCTTGGTTAAGTGTGGATTTGTGACTCACAATATGCATTGAGCCCTCACAGAACTTTTCTCTATTTTAGGATGCTTATAGAACTTTTTTCCTCATAATTTTTTTTGTTCCTAAGTGCACATGGATGAGTTTGCATAACAGTCTGCTTTTCTGCAGCCTGATGAATTTGTCTTTGGCTGCTTTTAATCTCCTCGGGGTGCTGAATTTCTATCCCAGTCAAAGGTACTGAATAAGTTTGGGGAGGAGTGGAGGTGCCTAACTGGATATTGTGACCACAACATACCTGAATATATCAATATCATTGATACAACTTCTTAGGAAAGATTCTCTTCAAAAACTTGGCAAAAAAACCCCAAACCCTAGAACTAAGCCCTAAACCCTCAATGGCATATGAGCTTGTCACCATTTATTCCCTGTCTGCTATTTTGAACATCTTGCATTGAATGTGAGCCCATCTAAAATGTTTAGATTAATGGCCATTATTGAGCTCTTCTTTTATTTGCTGATGGATATCTCAGCTACTCCAGTTTTTCCCAAATGCCTTTCATGTAGGCCTTTCTTAGGAGGCCTTTATTATGTTTAAAGTTATAAAGATGCTCTGATGTTCAGACTAAAGCAGGGAATGATCTGTGCTGCATAATTACATCTCAGATTTTTATTTTTTTTATTATTATTTTTGCACAGTTTCCCATTAACACTTCTGTGGGGTTTGTCATCACCCCATAAAAGCAGCGCCTTAAAAATGTTTCAGCCTCTCCTCCCTTACAAAGACAGGCTGAGTTGGGTTTGTTCAGCCTGGAGAAGAAAAGACACTAAGGAATGTTTAGAGCCCCTTCCAATACCTAAAAGGGGCTTACAGGAAGGCTGGAGTGGGACTTTTCACATGGGCATGGAGCGACAGACCAAGGAGAAATGACTTTAAGTTGAAAGGTGGGAGGTTTAGATTAGATATTAGAAAGAAACTTTCCACTGTGGGTGTGGTGAGACCCTGGCACAGGTTTCCCAGAGAGGCTGTGGCTGCTGCATCCCTGGAAGTGTCCAAGACCAGGTTGGACAGGGCTTGGAGCAGCCTGGGCTGGTGGAATGTGTCCCTGCCCATTGCAGGGAGTGGGACTGGATGGGGTTTAAGAGCCTTTCCAACCCAAACCATTCTGGGATTCTATGAATTAGTCACCTGCACAACGACATGGTGGCTGCTGCCTGAGTTTCTGATGATGTTGGTTTTTTCCGTTCCCTTTGCATTACAGGAGGAACTGAAACAGAGACTATGAGGTTCCCTCTTGGAAATTCCACTTCTCTTGGAGGCCTCCTTCCAAAGCCAGAGCACTGTAAGAAAGTCTAAGTGGAAATAAGATTCAAATACTGCTTAGAGTGCACAGGGCTGGCAAGTGGAGCCATTGATTTCCTTTTTGCAGTAGAGCAACAAAAGAAATTGCAAGGACCAGACCATCTTTTGGTGTAAGTCACCATAATTTTACTTGTCATGGGATTCATATCCCTTTAACCCAGCTGCAAATGTGTCCCTGAGAGAGAGTTTAATGATTTACACCATCAACATTAGGGTAGATGAAAAAGCAGCATTAAAAAAGCAATGTGCTTAGGTCAATATATGGATCATTAAAGGCCTACATTAAAAAAAAAGAAATTAGAAGGAGCTTTTACCTTGTTTAGTTTGGAATTCGGGTTCTAGTCACAAGTAGTGTGATTGTATTGTCAGATAGCCTTTTGTAAATGCTGGCTTTACAGAAAAAAATAAAGTTTATGAAACCACAAATTAGTGCCCTGCTCTTGCAAATGCAATTATTCTTATAAATAGGCCCTTAGACTTCCAAGGGGTTACTTACATGAGCAAAATGAAATGCAGAATTTATGTTTTTTTTCATTCCCTCTCTCCTGAGTTGTTTTCTCCTGTTGTAACTTGGGCTGCTTGATTTTGAAAAACAGCTTTTTTTTTTTCTTCCTACTCCTTGCCTCTATATAGCACAGTACTTTGTTCTGCATTCCTTCCTGGGTATTAGTGAAAGGCTGGAATTAACTTCTTGCTGGTGATGCTCTTGCCAGAACATGCAGCCTGGTTGTTCATGAGCCAAAAATATGTCCTGTATTGCTCATCTCATTCTGGGACAGCTCCTTCTGCAGGTGCAGGGGACATTCCCAGGCCTCTGGAGAAGGACAGAATAACACAGCCAAGGCTGCAAGGGGCAGGGTGTCCCTGCTGCTGAATTTGACACGTATCTGCCATCTCTGCCTCTGCTGGTTTTCTCCTACTGATACTCCAGCCCAGCTGTGTGAAGGAGTGGAAAGAGGAGAGGTCAGTGAAATGGTACCATTTGGCAGCCAACCAAACCTGTCTGACACTCAGATGTTTGTACAGCTTAGTTACTGCTGTGTTTTATATTCAGGTCAATACGGCTTTGAGAGCAGGTACATGTGACTAAACCAAGGGACATAATAGCTTGGCTGGTTGAGCCCAATTAGTCCTGAATGTTAAAAAGAAGTAAAACACTACATTCCTCCGAAGCTGTGAGAGGGATGTTGCTTCCATTGCTTCCCACTGAAGTTTTGTGTGTAACTTTTTGTGCCCTGTTGGGGGTGTGGTGTCCTGCTTTTTAACCAGGTTAGAAACCATGTTCTTGCCCCTTCCGTGTGCAGTGAACCCCTCTTTCTGTCGGATTCTGACACTCCCCAGACCTATCTGCAGGTTTGCATCTGTGCCTGTTGCTTCACAAAGTGCACGCAGACAAGTCCTTCATCTAACTTCCACTTAGGTTAATGAGAGTCTTTCCACTCACTTCAATAGTAGTTGGAGCAAGTCTTTCATCCTTCCTTCTTAGAAACTGGTTGGTTGAGGTCCCTTTTTGTTCTCTCTTTTTTCTGGCCTTTGTCCCCATCATCTCTGAGCACTTCAGTCAGCAGTAAATTGCTCTCTCTTGTTCTAGTACTCTTGTTCTCTGTTGGGGAAATAATAGTGTCTGCAGTGTTCTGCATGTCCCCATCTTAAACTGAGGCTAAGTGGCAAAGATGAAAGGCCAGATTTTCAAGATGTGAATGGCAGTCTGCTGTGAATTTTTTCAAAGATATTTAGAAGCTTCATAACCCACCACTTTGTTCCTATTTCTTTAAGCCCATAACTGCCCTGAAAAGACACAGCATTAAACAGGCTGGGAAAGGACACAGAGAAAGTCTGTTGCAGGGGGGCTGAAGAAACATCAGTTCCACATCTGCCTCTGAATGCTCCCTCTTCTGAAATATGGACACCCCTTAGCCTTGGGCACATTGGCTTTAAAGGCAAAATGTGAGCAGCATTCCCAGAGAGGAGCCCTGCATGGAAAAGTCACTCTTCTCCAGCACTTGACTGTGGCTGTGGGCTTATTCAACCATTTGAAGGCTTCTCTGCCTTTCCTTAGTTACTAGTTCTCATTTTAGGGGTCTGGTTGTGTGATTTAAGGAAATCCAAATGGACTAACATTTGCAAGGCTCAAACCTCACCATTATGTGACTGACTAAGCTTTCAGAGGTAAAGAACAACCCAGAGATTTGTTCCTTTCATACAGGAATTATAGAGGAGACACAGGGATGTGACAGATGCAAACAAAACAAAACAAACCCCAACAGATCTGCAAAGTGCTCATTCTGAGTCCTGCCACCTGTTGACATAGCACAGCTCAACCCTCCAGGAATCAGCTTACCATGAAAATTGTCTGCTCTGAGGTGCTCGGATACACACACTATAGCAATTAGTTATGCCAGCAATTAGCTGTACCTCCAAAAAAGGAGTCCTTCATTAAGGCCTGGCCCAAGATGTCAAGACCTAGCATTTCACCTGGAATCTTTGAAGTCTTTGCATGTTGAAAGTCTAATAATAATATATAAACACATAAATGCTTCCTGAGTATGTCACAACCACATGAAGGGCAGACTAAAGAAAGGTGAGAATGCAAGAAGCAGCAGGACAAAACGTTTGAAGACACTGTCTGTACATCTTCATAATAAACATCATTATTTTAACAGAAGATGTGTCCCTTTGACCAAATTTGCTTCTCAGTTACACTGGTGCATGCTCAAGGCACTTGGCAGACCAGCTGAGTCACTAAGATCACAGATCAGGATTGGTGTTCCCTGAGGTGGGCATGTGACTGGTCAGGTAATGATACCCCTCATACTAAAATGTTACAGAATGATTGCTTGAAAGGTTCATGAAATTACATCCTTGCAGCCTTGGCTGACAGGTAGGAAGAGGTCATTAAAATAATCTCTGCAGTATGGCAATGACCAGACATTTCTCCAGGAACTGCTGTGTTAGAGAAGAGATTGAAAGTTTTAAAAACAGGAACTGCCATGATTCAAGGAGAGTTCAAGGCCCATAAGCGAAAGAATATTTTGAGCCAACAGGATATAAATAGGAGCACTGCTATTCTGAAGACCTTTCCCAGATGACGCTAGACAATTAGCTCTTCCTGAGCCTTAATAAAGCCATCTCCAAAAGGAGCTATGCCCATTGTCAAATGATACAGAAGTGGCACTGTACAGAGAGAGTATAGTTTTGAGCCTTCCCAAAAGAAACACTTGGAAGCTACCAATCAAACATTCACAAATACTGCTAGCTGGCAAATCTACAGTTTTAATGGCCCTTCAAGATGGGGACAATATGGTTGTCATACAGAGCTAAGATCAAAATGATGCTTAATAACCCATGGCAAGCAGCTGTGGTGTGATCTCCTTTCCTTATGCTTCTCATTTGTTGAATTTGATGGATAGAGGAGTGGGAAGGGAGAACAGGATCTTAAATCTTGATAACCAAGTTTCAGAAGAAATCAGAACAGAAAAGTTTTTTTATCCAAAAATGTTCTTTATTTTTTTCTCTGTGAGAGCTCAGAAGCAGAAGGAACAAAGCATGCCCGTGAGTATGATCTTGATTGTTCTTCTGTGGCTTGTGCAACACCACAAAGATGCTCACAGGGCTGGAGCACCTGTACTCTGGAGAAGAGAAGATATTCAGGGAGACCTTAGATTGCCCTCCAGTGTATAACAGGGCTCCAGGACAGCTGCAGAAGGATTTTTTAATGATAACATGTAGAGATAGGAAAAGGGGAAATGGCTTCAAACTGAAAGAAGGCAGGTTTAGGTCAGACATTAAGAAGAAACTCTTGACCATGAAGGTGGTGAGGCACCAGAACCCAGAAAAGCTGTGGCTGCCCCATTCCTGGAAGTGTCCAAGTCTAGGCTGGATGGGGCTTGGAGCAACCTGGGATAGAGGAAGATGTCCCTGCCCATGGCAGGGAGCTGGAATGAGGTGATCTTTAAGGTCCTTTCCAACCCAAACCATTCCATGATTCACACATACTTCAGGTGCAGAAGTTGGATGCTGAGTGCAGGAGCAGAGCACCAGCCAACTCCCTGGAGTTGGGACTAACTTCTTGGATGAACCTCCCTAGTGGGAAGATCTGTCTGTTCTCACCTTCTCGGAAAGTGTCACATGAAACCTCTCCATGCACTGTTGGACTCGCAGTCTGTCCCAGGTAAGAAGCAAAGCTGCTTTGGAGCATCACTAGAGTTTGAAGTTTGAAGTGAACACACAGCATTCGAGAAGCTGATGAGTTTAGGGGATAAGGTATTGGTTCAGTGCTGGGGAAATATCAATGTTTACCTTCACCCCTGGTTTCCTGTGCATTTTGAGGTAAGTCCTTTGCCTTTTTACCACAAGGACCGATGTTGTTTTATTTCTGAGCTTGGGGTGAATTCCTTTTTAAATGGAAAGCTGTGTTATTTTAATTTTGTTGTGTGGGTGAGATATACTCCTCAAAAGAATAAACAGTTGTGTGTTAATTGCCCAATGGCCAGTAAGATCTCCAAATAATTATAGAGCAATGTAGTGCTGAATAGAAAACGAAATCTGTGAGTTGTGTGGGTTCCAGAGCTGATACAGTGAAACATTTCTAGGCAGCCTGAGTGGTCTTTTTTTTCCTGTGCACTCCCTGTGCAGTGTAGAGGGTTAGACAGTGGCACCAGGGATTACTCTGTTCACAGAAACCTGAAATTCTGTGACCAGCTTGCTAGGTAGAGGTTTTTGGGAGGAT
>JAWWLZ010000094.1:6434784-6454706 GCA_035041345.1 Poliocrania exsul | reverse complement strand
CCGATCTTCAAAGCAGATGACGTAAAATACATAATTAAGGACAAAGGTAGGTGGTGATACCCAAGGACTTCCAGTATCTTCCTTCTATCTGATTGCAGAGATCAGCATTTTGCAGCACCTTAGGCCAAATTCTCCCAGGACCTTAGCTCTTTGGAAAACCAAAGTGCTTATTTAGATGCAAAGTTGTTATAAAACTGGTTTCCTAAGGAAATCAGGGATCAGGCATTCCCCCTGCCTGTCCTTCTCTTGACTGTCTCTCTCTTTGAGGGCTCACCCCTGAATAACTCCTGAATCCATTTGCTAACCACAGGTGACCCAGCAGCAAACAGCCTTGGAGCGTGTGAACTCTGTATCATAACTGGCTTTTCACGCAGGAGGTGGAAGGGCTGGTGAAACAGCCTCTGGTGAGTGAATCAACACCCCTGGTGTGAATCAGCCTCTCTTTGCTTAACCCAAGGGGTAAATCAGTTCATAAAGGGGTGGTGTCATGGCAAACGGGAGCTGGAGACAGGGAAGGAATCCAGAGATGCTTGGGAGGTTTAAGAAAGGAAAGGGATAAGAGAATATTGAGTGCAGAGTTGTAGGGAAATTGCTTCAGTGTGTGTGTTCTCATGGTGGCATCTTTGCTTGGGTTTCTGCTCCTGGGATGACTCCATGAAATGGGGGCCTGAGTTAACGTGTATCTCAGGAACAGCTGAGCCAAGAGGGATGTCATGGTAATCTCTTGTGCTCCTGTGGGGTCTGGGTAATGAAAGGTGTAAGAAAATGGAGAATCTTTTTCTCAGTAGGCACCCTTGTGATATCTACCAGCACAGCAATTGGTCAGCAGCCTGCCACAGAGACCAGTTCTGCCTCCCTCTGCTGTGGCAAGGGCTGAGTGAGCCACTCTGCTGCCCAGAAATTTGCACCATCTCCTCAGTGACCTGGAGCAAGGGGTTAGTGGGGCACTGGAATCACACAGAGAGGACAGCATTAGTGACTGTTCTAGCACAAGCTGGGTTGGGAAGGATGTCCTTGTGTCCCTGGCTTGCTTCCCCTTGTTCACCAGCTGTGGCAGGAGTGAGCTTTGTCCAGAGTGCGTTAAGGAAGGCAAAATCATTTAGGTCAGCTCAGCCTACAGCCTCAGTCACATCTTTAGTTTGGATCTTTTGACTGATGTGCTGGGTTAGGGTTAGGGTTAGGGTTAGGGTTAGGGTTAGGGTTAGGGTTAACACCCTCAGCAGTGAGGAGAACCTGGAGACAGTAGCCCACAATGGTAAAGGGATGTCTTTGTGATCCTCAAATCTTCCCATGTAACAACAGACACAGATACTTATGCTGCAACACTGGAGCATGATCTGTACCGGGAAGAACATCAGCAGACTATGGGATAGGTCAAAGCTTCTGCCAAGTCCTGCTCCCTTAACTGAGATTACTGTTCTTAAGCTTCATTGCGCACATACATGATTAAATCATATATTTTAAGTTGAACACACTTGATCCCATGCCTTTGTTAGAGAAAGCAAGAATTTGGCCAAAGCTTTAAAAATGCCAATTAACCTTTTCTTTTCTTGAATACTCAAAAGATGGAAAAAACAAAAGGAGATCTGGATTCTGGTACCATATCTGGTAGTCATGTGGCTTTTGGTGTGTTTACTGGTAATATGTCTGGTAATCCTCAATGAGCATTTTATTGTATCCCAGGTTTAGCACAGTGAGGTTAGGCTTTATTCCAGTCCTCATACACAGCTCTGCCATCTCAGTTCCTGCTTATTTCACTGCTGTTACATTCCCTGTGCAGCTTTCTCAAGTATCTGTCCCCATCTGATCCTAGGAGCAGGCAGGAGAAGAAATATGGTCACAGATAAGAAGGCCATCTAAATGCCAGTGACAGAGGGAGTGTTAAAGGAACGCTTTAGGCAGATATGGTGGATTTAAGAGGATCACAGGAGCCAGTGTTTGGTGGCTGTGTGGCCTCTCTTGGAGTCTGTGCCAGAGCACCCAACTCACCTCCCAGCAGCCCTGCCCAAATCTCCTCATCAGCACTCCCCACAAACAGGTGCAGCCTCCAGCATTTGTCTGGGTCATTGGTGAGTGGTGGGCTTGCCTCTACCCAAGGGGTGCTGGGGGTGGATTTACTCCATGAGCCTAGAGCTTACCCAGAAGTGATGGAGTAGTCTCAGTTTGCTATTTCCAGAACAATATGCCTGTCTGTACATGCTGGCCATTAAAAGGGCCACCGGAAATCTCATCAATGCTATGTGTCAGGGAAGTATGTTCCCCATACCATGTGTAAATACAGGGGAATTTTAGTGTTTCCTGAGAGGCAAGCTCCTTGTGCACCAGTGTTGGGAAATGTTACCAAGTGGGCAGGCAGCTGAACAAGTAGCATTGTTCTGCATATTTTCCCATAAAAGAGCATTTCTTGACCTTGTATTTCCACATGCTCTCAGAGATTCAGTCCCTCTACCCCCACGTCAGCTTGAGTGCTCTGGCACTGACTCTTTTTTCTAGTTGTGCTACGTGTGATCAATGTATAAAGGTTGCCTTCCTTGGCATCCCTGATAAAATCCCAAATATTGCAATTGGTCTTCAGTCCAGCCTCCCACACTCTGCTCCGGGTGCATGAGGAGCCACTTAAAACACGTTTTGCTTCCTACTTCTGCTGGATGCAGCCAGCAATGCTAAGTCATCTCACATCCTTAATTGCAGTCTGTGTAGGGGGGTTGTTACTTTACCCCTGCAGCTGAGCCACAAGTGGAGCCCCAACACTGCTGTCTGCCTCAATTTCACCAGAAGTTGTGTGTTTAATACCACCTTGCTCAGTGGTGGTGCATCTCACAGCTGTTCAATAACGTGTCTAGGATGAACACCATCTCATTCAATTACTGCTTGTGGCATTCATCTGTGTTGCACTCCAATCCAAAAACCACCAACCAAACAAACCCAAAACAACAACAACAAAGCACAAAGGAAGAGATGGATTTTCAAACCTGCTGCTGGCTGCACTCATTTGTTGCTTCCTTTGTGGATGTCCTGTCAGATGAGGTTTATGGTCTCATGCATCACCTCAGCAGCCATTTGTGGCAGGTGCTGGCGCATGATTGTTTTCAAATCTTATGGAAAAGTCTGCAGCAGCAAGTACTTTGTACTGATTTGCTTTTGCAGGTCAGTTTGGAGAAAATTTGTGGAGAAAATTCAACTCCCGTGACAGTGCCTGAATGGGAAATATATCTTTTTTGTGACTTCAGCAGAGACTTTCACACTCAGGAGTTAACAGAGCTAAAGAACAAGGGACTAATATCCTGCATGGGACAAAAAAATACATTACTATGAAATGCCACAGCAGCCAGCTGTGCATTTGTGTGGTTGTAACAGCTGGGAGTGTGCTCCAGGAGCTTGGTCCTGGCAGCAGCTGTGCCATTACTGTGAGGATCTGAATCACTTTTCTTCATACACATGTGAGAGGCAAAGGGATGCCCTCCCAGAGGAAGAATGGTAAAACAATTCTGTCATTTCAATGCCAACAGACAAATCCACTTCAGCTTCATATACAAGGGTCATTTGGAGCATTCATGCCCCAGTTCAGGAGGGGACGTCTGACTGCACAGGGTGTGGGGGTTGTATAGGGCCTGGAGAAAAGGAGGTTCAGAGGTGCCCTTGTTGCTCCCTACAACTCCCTGACAGGAGGTTGTAGTCAGGAGGGGGTTGGTCTCTTCTCCCAGATAACCATCAACAGGATGAGAGGAAATTGCCCTAAGCTGCACCAGAGGAGGTTTAGATTGGACATGAGGAGGGATTTCTTCAAGGAAATGGTTGTTAAGCATTGGAATGCACTGCCTGTTACCCTGGAGATGTTCAAGAAATGACTGGGCAGGACACTCAGTGCCATGGTCTGGTTGACAAGGTGATTATCAGTCAAAGGTTGGACTAGATGAGCTCAGAGGTCATTCAGAGGTCTTTTCCAACAGAAATGATTCTATGATGTTTTACTTAGCTGTGACTTTAAAGGACATTAGAGAATACATTCTCACTGTGCACTTCACAAATGAGATGACAGGACAACCAATATGTTGGGACCTTCCAGTTTTCCCATATGTGACTCACTGTGCCACCCTGAGTTGCCCACAAGCAGCCTCTGCAGCTCTGAGGCAGGCATGGAAATCCTGAGCCTTGGACTGCCATGGAAACTCTGTACCTTCCAGCTCTTAACACTCTTCATGCTTCATACAAGAGGACTATAAAACTCTGGAAGTCATTAATGAAAATCCTACAGTTCTGGTGGGAACAGACCACATCACTCCTGAGGGGAGAGTTCATCCTTAGCTTTCCTTGAAGGAACATGTACAGCTCCAGCCAGTGATAGATAACACACACCACCCCCAGACCCTCCAAAGTCATGCCAGCTTCCATCTCATGGAGTACATGGGCTGCAACAAAAAACCAATACATAGAGTGGAGATCCAGCTGAAAAAGTATGGAAAGAGAGAGGATGTGCTGTGAATACAGATCATCTTTTCACTGAATTTGAAACAGAAGACTAGCAGGTCTCCCAGCCCTGATATTCATCACCAGATGTTTTGAAGCTGTTTGTATGTTGAGCCCAATAATTGGTTTTAACGTGTACACACTTTCCTTGCCTGGCATGGTTTGAGTGTGTCCAGGGGCAGTGGCTCTGTGGCTTCCTTCTGCTGCTAGTTACAGCATCACCCACCCATCCCAGTAAAAGAGCAGCCCTCATTCCCAGTTTGAATGTGTTCACTTCCGGCTTCCTACTTCTCTTAGTTTCTCCTATGCCTTTCTCTGTTAGATGTTAAACACTGTAGTATGTAGCATGCCCTTGTTTTTAAGTGTGTTCTTTCTGCATTGTGCTGTAGTGTGGACACCCAAAGACTCTAAATGAGCAAAGATGGGTTTCAGAGAAGTCTCAATATAGCAGCATATGCCTCTCTTTTGAAGCAGATGGTGTTGGTCACAGTGGAAGAAAACGCATGGGGAATGACATGCGCTTTTGGGCTGATTTATTTTTGTGTGCTGGGTTGGTTTTTTCTCAATCACTGCCTTGAAATGCAATTAATTAGTACTTTTTTGCCTCGGTGTTCTGGTTGTAGGAATGGAATCAGTGATTTTGCCTCTAAACCTGGGAGTCCTGGAACTTTACAGTGACATCTTTAAGTGTTAAGTTAAGGATGTCACCCTTAAATGACTTACTTAATCCCTTTTGCTCAGTATTTCCAAAAATGTAATGAAAAATGCTGTGGCTTGCCATAAGATCAGTGACAACCCTGAAGTGCTTTGTTGCCTTGGCTTTAAATTACTATTGTATGCAAAGTTAAATACATGGCTTGGCTTTCCTCAGATTTTCATGGCCCCACTTTCCACACTATGTGCCAGTCCTGAGCTGCTGTGGCTCCATCAGCACCATGGAGCTTGTGTTGTGCACTGGGAAAACGAGCTTGATTTCTGTCTGGCCTATATGGGAAGTGGTGTTTGTGAGAGTGTCTCTCCACTTTTATGTCCTTCACTACAAAAAACTGAGCTTGGACCCCTTCTAAGAACATTCAGGCTTGTCTGGCTGTTGTGTTTGTGTTGGTCCATGCTCTGTGGCCTCTTGGTGTCTCATCCATTATGAGCATTTTTGTGATTGTTTCCTCTTGAAGATTTCCCACTCTTCCCAGGTATTGGGTCCAGTATTTGTAGGAATCACATGCAAGTCTGTGTGAAATTATATATTCCAATGAACAGGGATCTGCACAGAAACAGACACTCACATCCTCCAGTGGGCTGAGACTTGGGAAAACCAGCTTGGACCATTTTGTTCCAGTATAGTGGGGTGTGATGAAACAACCTCATCCCTGTGCCTTGGCCTCAGAGAAGATGTAGGCACCAACTCTGGTTATGGCAAGGGCTGATGGCTTTACATGAGCTTTGCATTAGGCCACAACTCTTCTCCAAATCCCCTGAGAGAGTTGAGTCTGAAGGGAAACAAGATACGAGCCCCATATTGAATCTCTAATGAACCAGAAGAGCAATTGCAAGTGCTACCAGCCCTGCTGGCCCAGCAACCTTCCTTGGGGCTTATGGCAGCACGGTCTTGGCATCCAGGGAGGATGTAGGAGATAATCCTGGTGCAGCACTTGCTCTAAGCTGCCACTACAGAGACATTTGCCTTCACCCACAGGCTGGAGGGGAGGTGATCCAAGCCTGGGAAACCCTAATTGTCCCTAAATAAACAAAAATGGTTGTTTTAAAAAGCAAATAAGAAAGAGGTTCTCCTCTTATTCCACATGCTTTTTACAGGTTGGATCAGAAGCAACAGATGGTGGGCCACCACTATGAAGACTAAAATCAGTGAACATCATTTTAATACATTTCTGCATAGGCTTCCTCGAGCAGAGATTGATGTATGAGGACTTGCTCAGTGTATGCATAACAACAGAACACTGACAAAGAACAGCAAGCCAGCAGAACTCTTTGCTTGCCACTGAATGTTTATCTGCCTGTGTTTTTCTGTACTCACACACTCTGTATTGCTGAGTCTCAGCATACATCAGGTTTGCTGCTCATGCTGGTTTAACACCCATCTGCCAGCTCTCCCATGAGGGCAGCACTACCAGCCCAAGCTCACATGGTTGCTTGCCATGTTTCACGTGAAACACTCAGCTTCTTTGTTTATAGATCCTGGATACAAATTTCAGATAAGTCTGATGAAACAGTGGGTCTGTTTTGTTTTGTTGTGCTTTTCCCATATGCTAAACAACACGCTGAAACATGCTCAAACACTTAGTAAAAAGGAGCCATCTGGGAGCTATTTAGCTTCACAGCCAAATATGGACCTTGCTTGAATCAAATTCCAAGATACAGACCTTCAGGACCAAACCCAGAACCAAAAGCAGAATTCCAGACTTTCATAAGGTGTATGGAAAGCAAACAACTGAAGCCATTCTTGACAATCATTGAGGAGTAATCCCTTAAAATTTATGGGGGTTTTTTGGTAGAGCTGAGAAAAACCAACCTGACTTAGAGCAGTAGGTTCCATCTTCCCTGTCCTTGTCAGGCACCACCATAGTGTGCTCAGAACAGAAAATGCTGCATGAGCATCCTGCTAAATGAAGAGTCTGGAATCAATATGCACCAGGAGAAGGAAGAGTTTGAAGTTGGAATGTGAGTCTCTGCTGACATCCTGGTAGAAGAGCCACCACCCCAGTGCATTTTTTCCATTGCACACAGTCCCTACAACATCCCTAGTTCAGTGTCACAGCATGTGCAAAATGTGCTGTGCTACAACATAAATAAACACAGTTATTTTCACAGTTTTTTAATATTACAACTTGTAAACCAAGAGAAAAAGCCCCCATGGAGGTCCTGGTGTGAGTTTTAACCATACAACTGGATAAGTAAATCATAGCTTGATTTCTCACAGAGGCTACTCCTGGCTTGGAGAAGCCAGAAGAGTGAAGTGATGGCTGCTGACAGGGGGCTGTGATTTTCTTGTTTTGTTCTTGGGTTCATTATCATGGGACTGATTTGATCTTCTCTTGTCACCCTGTACCATACAAAGATTTTTAAAATAATTACTTTCTGCCACTGCTTCATGACAAGTCTGAGTTTTCCAGACAAAGCAGAAATTTGACAAGAAGTTCCATACTTTCAAGACGCTTGTTAACTGCTGTTGCTCTGTTGTTGCAAAACTTGAGTAAATGGAGCTTGGAAAAAAGGATAGGTCTGTAGCATTCAGGGGTCCAGTGTAAGGTGTGGTGCTGCTGCACCCTGGCTGGCAAAGAGTCTGGTATCTGCTCCCAGCCCGGCTACTAATTTGACAGACATCCCATGGGAGCCATTCCATGTCTCTCCCACTGTGTCATACAGTCTCTGGGTCAGTGGCAGAGCCTCCCCATGGTGCCACACAGAGGGGAAAGGTATCTCTAAGGCCACTTGGCAACACATTTGTTTGCATGGCAATGTGACACAGCACTCAGGTTTTGCAGGGTTTCACCCCTCTGGGGGTATCACACTGAGCACACTCACCAGCTGGCCACAGTGATCTGGCCCTGTACTCCCTTTGGAAATGCACCCAATGCCACCTACAGATGCCCTTTGGGTCAGACACCACTCAACTCTGTTGGATGACTGGGCTTTCACACTCTGTCTTGGCTCAAGGGTGGAGGAGCTGCTCCCCACCCACACTACAAGGTGAGGAGTGTTCTTTGTGGCTCAAAAATACTTTTTTTTTTTTTTTTTTTTTTTTTTTTTTTTTTTTTTTGAGTTTGTGCTGAGATAGGAGAAGGGGTGAGCACAAATGCTGTGTTTCCACATGGGGTGCAGTGGAGGCAGGCAAATATCAAAGCCTGGGGCTTTGAGCCACGCCACTGCTGCAGCTGTTCTTCTTTTACAAGGTGCCCAATTTGTTGCTGCATCAGACACGTGGCACAGGGGATGCCTTATAAAGTGTGTGTCTGCTTGCTTTCATCAGCATGTGTTGGAGCCTGGAGACTCCTCATTACTTACGGGAATGGACGGTTTGTGTGTAAACAAAAGTTTACTGTGCACATTAAAAACATGTGGTGCACACACAGAGTGAAGCACAAACAAATGTGGCAGCTCAAACACAAATATTATTAGCAGGGCTCCCACACTGACACTTTGGTTTTGATTTGGCTGGCATCTGGACAGAAAAATTTCTCTTTCAACTCTGGTGTGGCTTGTCACATTTCCAGGGGAAGAATATAAAGTGTATTGGTTGTTTTAAGATGGGACAGGAGCATTCAGGTCTGGGGTCTGCTCTGGCTGATATAAATGAAGAGAATAGAATAAAAGCACAGACTCTGTTGGGAACAGGAATGATATTTTTCATTCTTAGAAAGCATGAATCTTCTCACCATTTGAAGCCAAGTGATAAGAACAACCAGCTGACCCCTAAGGGAGAAGTGGCAAGGGTAAGTCACTGCTGCACAGTTGTTTTTTGTCTTTCTACAGCAAGCAGAAGTCAAAGGCAATGAGTTCTTAGATGTCTCTCTCCTGGATATTTAGTCATCAGCTAGTCATGCCAGTAATAAGAAATATCAGTCTGTCTTGTCCAGGAGCTGAGAAACTGAAGTCTTTCTGCACCTAAAATTATCTCTAGGTTCATGGACATTTATTCCTTGCACCAAAATATAGAAGCTGTTGATTCAAATGGCATGGGATTCGTGAATTTTGTTTGCTTGATCTTCCTGAAGCATCTCTTAAGAAGCAAGTGTAAGATTTGCTGATCTTTGACACCCACTACCCTCTGACTGTGGCTATCGGGGTGTGGGGGTGAGGGGGGGGTTGTTTCACGTATGCCAGAAGAGGATTTCCCAGAAGAGGTGAAACTTCCAGGGCATTTAGGCTCAGCAGCTCTTCCTGGCACCCTTTTTGCCAAATGCATTTGCAAACCTCACCAGGGTCTTGGCGAGCCTGCCTGGATCAGACTTGTCCAATTATGCATGCACAGCAGCATCCAAAACAGGCTGCCCTTCCTGGCATGGGGCTTCCCAGTACCAAGAGCACACTGGGGCTGTTCCACTGCTGCCAGACTGGCACTGGTTTTATTTGATTAACAACCCTCCTGCGTTTTTCCTGCAGAAATCTGCAGCAGCAGGCATGAGGCTTCAAGCATGAGGCTTTGGTTCAAGACCTCTGCTCTAGGGCTTATTATGTATTACCCTAACAGCTCTTTAATAGAAGAGGTTTTGGATCACTGGACGGGTGCTTACATAAGTTCATCCTTTCTTGGCTGGCAGGTCCATGTTCTTGAAATAGCATGGCATGCCCTGAAACAGCCACGTTTTTCACTGGGCTGCTGCTTCAAGTCCAGCTGTGGGGTGCCCAAGACACTCTTGCCCTCTTGCAGTTGTTGGAACCCCATCCACAGGTTATCACACTCTGGTGATAAAGGTGCATTTTGCCTTCAAGCCAGGTAGAAGTTCCCTAACCAGGGGGTGATGTCACCCCCCCATGACAGTGGCTGTCTCCAGAGTAGACGTGCCAGCTTAACAGCCCTCTTGTCACTGTCTGTGCTTTCAAATTTAGATGCTTTCTCCTTGTTAATCCTCCTACTGACAGTCAGTGGCTGAGGCTTCTCAGAAGCCTTAATGCAGTAAGACATATTAGTGGTACCTCTCCTTCAGGCTCTGCAGTGCTCCAGGCATCCCTCAGCTATGGGGCAGCCCCCCAGGTCCCTGTGATGGTACCAGGATTACACCCCCCACGTGGCCTTGCCTTTATCTAAAAGAGCTGCAAGAAGCTCTCCTTCGAACATCATCTTTGTCTGACAGCAAGAATGATGAACAGAATTGCTTTTCAAATTATGTGGTGTCTCAAATGACCAAAATGGGATAACCCTTCCGTGGACTGGATCTGCACAGCACACTGCACGTGGGCTGACAGCATCTCAAGGCACATAACATTATGTACAGTTCTCTCTTTCTTTATAGTGTTAGCTGTAATAAAAACCATGTAAAAGGACACTTGACAAAGCTGTAGTGCCCTGCTTAGAGGAAATGTGATGGACCAGCACCTCCTGGTGCAAAGGCACTGCTGCGCAGGCAAGAGCAGACAAGGAGCTGGACAGAACATGAAAATCCACCTTAAAAAGTGAGTTCTGCTAGAAGGAACGAGGTGAGACTGCTGCTGGGCTTCTTTTTCTTAGGCTTTTTTCATGACTGGTTCTAATACTCACTGGAAAGCCCAGACTCTTCAAACCGAATTCATGCATTTACATATCAGCAAATTAAAACAAAACAAACAAGATTAAAAAACAAACAAAAAACCCTCAAAAAACAAGAATAAACCAACCCTAGATTGTATCTGCTAGTGCATTTAAACACAAAGTCAGAATGATGAGATTTGCTGCAGCTGGCAGGGGGAGCTAGCTAAAGAGACCCAGGAACAGAAGAATTAGTAGCAGCCGTGGATGTTTCCATTCCAGCTCTTTCAGTCAGACTTGGAGACAGCCCATCTGCACTTCCAGCTGCTCTTCCACCAGCTCTCTGAAGGTGGTAGTGTTCCCTTCTCCAAACTTGCAGCTCTCTCTCCAAAACAGAAAGTTAAATTCAATCCCTGTTGTAGGGACCAGAGAGACGAGCAGGTGGGAGGAAATAAAGTCAAGGGAGGTCAGCCCTTGAAGAGGTTAATCTGCTTTGTGCTGGTGAACTGAAAAATATCCTGTTCATCTCAGTGAAGAAGAATCTCCGCTGTGAAGGGCTGAGGGTTCCTTCTCCCAGGGTGTCAACTCCTTTGTCACTTTTTAGAGTAAAAGAAGGGACAGATACAAAGATGCACAGGACACTTGCTGTTGCTCTGAAGACCTTAGAACATCTGCACTGTCTAATACTTATAGTGACTCATGCTGGGACTGAAACACTGTGTTTTGTAGAGGGAAATGCATTTTTTTTGTGACCTTAAACATTCATTCACAACAACTTCATTCTGCATTTGTAAATGTCAGGTCTTGCGCAGAATAACCTCCCCTGGATTCACTAGTATTCCACTAGCTGAGATGCATCAACCTGCAATTATGGGTTCTGCAAGCTGCTTTGTCCATTTAGTATATTGGATGCAATTTGTCAAAAAACTCAACCAACCACCACCACCACCATCAACAAAATCAAACAAACAAAAAACCCCAACAAAACAAAATTAAAGAAGCCCCAGACTCAACTGCTCAACCTTTAGGTAGGCAAGGAACCAAAGGAATCTGGGAGTAAAAAGTCCAAGTCCATAGCAGGGCAGTACTTAAACTTGTATTTTGTGGATCTCAGTATCCTTGCTCTGACAGAAGGAAAAGTTGCTGTGAGTTGCTAATACTCTTTGTTCAGTATTTTGTCAAAACCCAAAATCCTTGGTGACACTTAAAGGCTATTCACCATGTCATGAAATCAGTCTGTGCTGTGTATGTAGGAGGGGCTGTATCCCACCTGATCCGCGATGACTTGCTGCAAAACAATGAGGCACAGGACGGCTAAACCTCTTTACATTCCTATGTGGTGGTTTGAGTCTGCAATGCATTGTGAGACCACAAAATAGACCAGATCTGTGATGTGGGCAGGGGCATGGCCTCCATGGCTGATGAATGTCTGGATACTTATGTTCTATGCTAATATTTGCAGAAATTTTACTTAGTAGAGGAAGACTTTTCCTGACTTGAGTTTGTGCTTCTTCATGTGCACAGAATTTTCTTTAAACCTTTGTGTTACACAGCACATGAAGTTATTTTTTTACTAACAAGCCTTCCACTGTATATCCTGGTCCATATTACCAACAGCTGGTCATAGCCATAGTGTTACAGCAACATCCCTCCAAGGCACATGGTTCTGTGGGTGCTGAGATACCAAATAAAGTTGGGCTGAGGTCACTTGCATTTTGTTTTGGAAGAAGCAGCAGGGCAGGAAAAAACCAAGTATCTCAAAGCTAAAGTGCTTCAGGGTGCTGCAGGTGGGGCAACCATGGCCAAAGACACTTGGGAAAACACGGTCCTTGAAATGAAATGGGCTGAAAGTTGGGTTGGAGTGACTTTCCATGGCTAATGGATGTCAGCCTGTGAAAGCACAGCAAGAATTGCGAGGACAGAATACACTTTATTAGCAATTATTCACTTGCCATCCTTATTAAAAGAAGACAATATACAAAATTTATCTGGAAGACAGGTGGGTAGGATAAATCTAAGATAATGCCAGATACAAAACAGGTTTTCATGTCTTTGCTCACCAGCTCAGTCATTGATCTGAAAACAAACGAAACCAAACAAGGCCTTGTGATGCTGGCCTCTAAGTGCCTCTCCAGGAAGCAGCTTGAGATGGAGACAGGAATTTAACTTCATCATATTCAGAAAACAAAGAAGCAGAAATTACAGCATCACTGGAGTCACTGAGGTATTTTGAGCTGTCTTCTCAAAGTCTTAATAAAAGATGGATAAACAGGTTCCAAAAATATGTGAAACCACCACACCTAAACCCTAGCCCATTCCTAGCATTAAAATGTTAAATTAAATGAAATGTTTTCAAAGGCTTTGAAATGTTTCATGGTTATTTATATGATGGCTGTGCCTTCAAGCTCAGACAAAATCAAGGCCCCACTGACCATGCACAGCTCTTGCACACTGAAACAGTCAGGGTTACACTTCCAAAAATACCAGTGTACTGCATGTTTTAAAACAGGGCTGCAGTGACATGAGAAGGCTTCAGAGGACTGAGACACCAACAGACTTTTGACTCGTTCCCCCCCCTCTTTTCTTTCTAAATGTGTTTTCCCCTATGTTGAGCACACTTCCAGGCCTGCAGTGGGGCAGCAGGAGAGGTGGGAGCAGTTTTGAGGTCCCTTCTTTGCCCCTGCTGGGGCTGGCAGCACTGCTGTAGTTCTGGCACTGCTTCAGCCCAGAGCTCAGCCTGGGTTTTAAGGATCCCACGGCTCCTAAAGGGCACCTGTGATTATGGATAAAGAAAGGTTATACCTCCAGAAGCTGCAAGACCTCTGGTCTGTTTCCAAAAAGCTATCGCCACACCCCCAAGTCCTGCAGACCAGGGCTGAATTTTTTGCCTGGTCCTCAAAACACAGTGGGACTAAAAGAAGAGTTTGACACTCCTCACCAAGTACGATCTGAGGGAGACAGCTTTCAGTTCATGCACCTCCGACCTCCCTTTGTTGAGGGGGTGCCTGTGAACTGCCAGGCTCTGCTGGCACGATTACCCATCAAATGTTGTCATCTGTGGGGGAAGGGAGTTGCCTGAGCACTGGTTGATGGAATTCAAAGCTGTGCACCTCCACAAGGCAGTTCAGCAATGATCTGTGAAAGACTTTACACTGTTTTTCCTCCAGTGGCACTCTGCTGTGGTCCGTGCCACGGCTGGCAGGATGCAGCAGCTCTGCAGCAGCAGCAGCCTGGCCCTGGCAACTCTGTCACCCCACAGCCAAAAAACACTAGGCTTTTTGAGCCTTTGCACATCACCTGCCTCCCTGACTTTCCCCATGAAGGTAACCCTCCAACCCCAATAAACCACCAGCACACAGGGAAATTTTGTGCTAGGTCCCAGAAGTTTTGCAGATGCAATGAGAGTAAAATAAATTGACTGATTAGATTCACTTTACCCACTTAGCTCGAATGTGGGGGCAAAGGTTACTTTGCCACAAGTGTTTATCTTGCTGGTTATGATTCAGTTTGCCACCTGTTGCTGTATGACCAGAACAAATTTATCCTCATAACTAGAGAAGCATTAATAACCATTTTATCAGCCAGATGTCTAAAAATCTTGTTTGCTGTTCTAATGCACATCCCTAGCATGGAGGGCTGCTGAATTGAATGGCCTGTTTGCTTTCTGCTTCCACCCCGTGGACTTTTTAACTTCCTCTTCAGAAGAGTTAAACAAACTGCTTGACGCGTTTAATGCCCTGAAATAAAAAACCTGGTGTGGAGGGTGAGTAGTTTGTTAAATGTCCTGGGGGGCCTTGGTTGTGCTTGTTGTTGGTAAGCGTCAGGCTGGAGCCGTGCATATGCACCTGAGGCTTAACTAACCTGGGTCTCACCGAGGCTGTCTTTGGTTACTGCTTTGCATATTCAGCTTGGTTTGTATCTGGCCGAGCCAAACCGCCACTGGCGCATCCACTGTCCAGGCAACAGGAGGACCTGGACCTGGAGGAGAGACCTGCAGACTTCAACTCAGAGCTTCTCACAGCAGCCTCTGCCCTGGCAAACGTCAGCTCTGGCACAGGACAGCCTGGCGTGCCAGCAGGAGCCAGGCTCTATTTTAAATTCAAACAGTCCCCGGAAATAAATAAATAAAACTTTAAAGAAAATGTCATCAGAAACCATCCTGAAACAGATAGTGAAAAGTTTTCTTCCTGATTCATGCAAAGTCAATTAGCGTGTTACTAAATACATGCTGGGAGACATCATCATAATAGGAACAATCAGGCCATTTGAATAGCCAAATATGCTTTTATGCCATATTTGTTTACCTTGTAGAGCGTATCCGCGATATGCATGTAAATGCCAAAGTCTATTCCTTGCTAAGCACACTAATCCCTCCTGCCCTCAGCTATCCGTGCGGTTCCTTGTTTGTACCTGTCAAGGGCTGCTGAAACTTACAACTGTTGGTTTAGGCAAATGCACAAGTCCTTTGCCAACAGGAATATCCTGTTTAGAGGAGCACTGGAAGGTGCCAGTTATATAAACTTAGCTGTACACTGTCACAGCAGACCATTCCATGAAAATAAAAAAAAAGGAAAGGTGTTAAAAGTAAGGGAGATCCTCACTAGAAACCTCACCACTTGCCTCAGCAGGCACACTGATTTTTCTCCACTAATACAAGCTGTGAATTATTAATTCCCAGTTATCTGCTGGCAGTGGAGAAAGCCTATTTCAGTGCAAAGAGGCTGGTACAGCATGACAGCATCTGAATGCAAATGAAGACAGCCAAACATGAGGCCTCCAAGTCTGGTTCTCACCTGAGCTGCAGTTTGTCAGGGGAACAGGCCAGTGGGTAAGCACGTCCCCAGTAATTACACTCAGTCCTACACCAAACTTCAGCCATGCCATGCAAAGTGACTGGGAATAGGGAAGTGATCTTTGTTCCTCTTCTAGGTGTAGGAAGCTGAAATGCAAGGAAAGTTCTGGCACTATTTCAGCAAGGTGCTTAAGCCTGTATTTAATTTTTGAGCTCTGAAATGCGTGGGTGGGAGCTGGCTCCATCAAGTCAAAGGCAAAACTCACATGAAGTAGGATTTTGCCTCCTCTGACTATGAAAGTGTTTTGGGAGGGAAATAGCTTGCCTCAGGTCACACTGGGAGTCTGTGGCAGAGCTGGGAATTGACGCCAGGTCTCAGGAGTCACAAAGTAGTGCCTTAACCTGTTTTTAACATACTGCACGCTTACTCCCAAAACATCATTGGACATATTGAGATATACCAGATATCCCCACAAGACTGCCAGCCTGTCACTTGTTTTGGCCAGCTTTGCAGGGTGAAATGAAATACACAGCTTTTATTTCATCTTCTGACTGATGTTTAAATATGACACAAACAAACACACAAACAAACAGACCTGGATGCATGTTCATGAGGACTGCAGTACATGAGGTACATCCTTGCAGAACCACTTTTTGATGTATCAGTGAAGCACACAGCTGCAGGACAAGAGCTATGGCATGGCTTCTGTAGGTATCCTGTTGTGTTGAGCTTCGTTCCCTGGTTTTCAAAGCAGGAAAGCACGGCTGAGCTGGGATTGTTTGCTCAGAGATCTTTAGCACCACGCAGTCCGGTCCGCGGATCGATTTATTTACCCTAATCGATCCCAGCCTAAGCCGACGTTGCCAGCCCAAACTCCTGGCAAAGCTTACCCTCTGCTCCCTCAGATAAAAAGGTGATGGTCAGCAGGGCCAACGGCGCCTTTTCTGGCACAGGGAGAGGTGCCGAAAGTCGCTGGGCACTTTGGCATCAGGAAAGTCCGGAATGAACTTGGGAGACCCGCCCTTCCGGAGCACCGGCTGTGCCCACCGGGCAGACCCCCATCCCTCCAGGCTGTGCCCAGCGAGGAGACCCCCATCCCTCCTGGCTGTTCACACCGGGAGACGCCCATCCCTCCGGGCTGTGCCCACTGGGGAGACCCCCATCCCTCTGGGCTGTTCACACCGGGAGAATCCCCCATCCCTCCGGGCGCTTCTGTGCGCGCCGGGGTGATCCCCGGATCTCATCGCGGGCTCTGAGGTGTCTCCTCTCTGTATATGCCCTCCCAGCTGTCTCCAGGCTGTTTATTAGGGCCATCCCACCCGGCAGAGCTGGCAGTCCTCATGGTGGCACTAGAAAACAATTAATCACGGCTCGACAGGACCATCTGCTGCCGCTGCTGCCGCAGCTCGGCGAGCTCCCCGTGTGCGCTTCGATCGCACCGCCTTCCTCTGTCAGCGGCAGAAGATTTTAAAGGTGAAGTCTGTAGCCACTCTAAAACCCACTTAAATGCTTCCAGAATATCCCAGGATTTCTCTGCTAGAGAGACGTGAATGTTGCCTGATCTGTTAATGCTTGGCAAAAGGCTTTCGCATCCAGGCTCCAAACCCACCAGTGAGTGGTACCTCATGTTAATGCCTTCTTTCATGTTCCAGCAGCAATATCTCAACTTGTTTGCCTTATATAAAACACTGGCATTAAAAGGAAAGGAGAAAAGCCCAACAAGATACAGCCCAACAACTCAAACACCTGGAAACATGACTATTCTCAGCATTCAATTAGGATTGTGGTTATTCACTCCTGAAAATCAGCATACGGGTTTTCCCACCTAGGAGAAAGGCAATAAAATAACCCT
This sequence comes from Poliocrania exsul, assembly GCA_035041345.1. Taxonomy (NCBI): domain Eukaryota; kingdom Metazoa; phylum Chordata; class Aves; order Passeriformes; family Thamnophilidae; genus Poliocrania; species Poliocrania exsul. The sequence goes on along the minus strand of JAWWLZ010000094.1, from coordinate 6,437,413 downwards.
TTTTTATTAGTTACTGGAGATTCAGACAAGCCCAATTCTGCTCGTATGGCCTTTAGAAACCAAAGGGACAGCTGTGCCTTGATAGGGCCTGATTCAGCCAGGTAATAAAACATGTGAGAGGTGATGAACCCTCTCTTACCACAACCAGAGTGCAATGAGGAACACAAACACAGCCAAAGATTTTCACAAGTGACTGAAGATGCAATGAGGTATCTGCAGGTGTGAGGGCAGCTGGTTATTTCCACCTCTGAGGATCCAGGACTCTTAACAAAGATGCACTAAAGCAGTGCAGCTATCATTTTTTTCTTGTTTTTTCTTTTTTTTTTTTCCCCCTCTGAAAGGAGAGAAACAAACTGCTCTTGAAAAGGGAACAGATTAATTTCCTGCAGTGTATTCACACAGGCTGCAGTTAGCACTGCCATGGGACTTGGACCACCACATATCTTATCAATTCCTGCCAAAGAGGTGTATCAGTGGCAGGCTATCAGTCAGCCCTGTGTGGTCAGGTGACTTCTGTGCTGAAGGCAGGTACTATCTGAGTCAACTCTTGTTTTTAAACACCATCTCCTGCTCATCTGAATATGGGCCCCCATGTACTGCCATGCCAGGCACCACTGTGGTCGTGGTCAACCTGAGCCAGAGAATATCTGCAGGACTGTCATTGTAACTGGTGCATAGCCTGATCAAATCTGTTTGTGTTTTTATAAAAAAGCAGAGTTTTCCCTCACCTGGTACTGTGGAAAGCCATCTATGCTGGCCTGAGACCTGTCAAAGCCAGACTTCTGCTGAGACAGAACTGCCTGGTGTGACTGGCAGACCTTTGCTCCAACTTCCAGAGCCAAACAGTCAGATCACAGTCCTTCCTATTAGCTCTGCAGGGCACCCATGACCGTGGTATCAGATACCAGGAGGACATTTCCCTGTGAAATACTCCACGAAAGTGCAGGATACAGTCACTTTCCTTTAGAGAATGTGGCACGAGTCGCATACAGAGGGAGGTGCCCAGTCCCAGCTCATGCTGCTGCTGGCTCCTCAGAAAGGTCCAGCCTCTCCCCAGCACTTGCAACTTCTTCTCCTGCAAACCCTGGGTTGAAGGGATGTGCTGACCTTTCCAGGAGCCCTGGCCATACAGATGTGACAAAAATAACAAACTACCCTCTCAAAAAAACTCTCAGGGGGTCTTTGTGCTTCTCCATTTAGGGTCTGTGTGTGTGTGTGTTAGTGCCCTCTCAGCCCACTGCTGGTTATTGAGATGGTGCCTGGAGGAGTGAGGAAGGCAGGAGCATGCCTCAGGCTCCCTAGTCAGGTGTCAAACCCAAACATCCCAGAAGTGCCTATTTCCCACCCACATCCCAGACTGCGCATCAGGTGGCACTACCCCGTGCACCAGAGTGGTGGGTGTGTGGGCACACAGCCGTAACAAGACTCTGTGTTTCCCCACTCACGGGCACATGGAAAGATACAGCATTGCAAAAGCAGTGTTTAATAGCAGAGCACAAATCCCTTCCAAAAGCAGAGTATAACTTCCCCCACTGAGAACATAAGTATTTTGTATAATTTAATTACGTGACACAAGAAATTTGCCCAAGTACTACAATGATGAGTGCCACAGAAATGGCTATAAATAAATAAAAACACGGGGCAAAACTAGACATCTTCAACAGAGTACACGGGGAAAAACCCCCAACAAAACAAATGAACCCAAACAAACAAAAAACCCTGCCTGGAGTTTTCTACTCGCTCCTTCATTTTAAAGAAAGAAAAGATCAGCACCAACTCTGTCTGACACAGCACTCAGTGCTCATTTGGACTCTCTCCTGTCAAGAGTCACAAGGTGGGCACATCTTTATTTGCATTCCCCAGTGTCTCCTTCCTGCTGCTGCTGATCACCTGAGAACATATTTGTGCATACTAAATAATGAGGATCGCTGGGAACCTCATGAACTTTTATGTCATTTGAATTTGGAGACAGAACTGAGCTTTCACACACCTCCCAGGTTGAAAGTCCTGACCGTGTTACACATTTTCTTTATTGTAATAAAGGAAACAAGATGAAGCCCTGTGGGGGCTTGAATGGTGATGTGTGGCTTGCTTTTTCATTGCATCCAGCAGACATGAAGAGTACTTGCCAAGCTGCCAAGTGAAGCCCCCTGGTCGCTTGGTTTCTGATTACTCTTGCCATATTTTTGATCCTTTCATCTCAGTTTATCTGTTCAGTAAGGTGTTTTGTCACTTCACTCCTACCGCGGGACTCCAAAGACTGGATCTTCATGAACAGCACCCAGCCATAAAGTGAGAGCTCCATCTCCCAAACAAAACTATTAGCTTGGCTCCACGGCACAATTGCAAATTCCCTTGCACTGAACTGGTACAGTTAAATGCTGTCATTGCAATCAGGGTGTGGGAGAGGGAGGGAGGGAAGGAGAGAGGGAAAGGTTGGACTCAGTGACCTCAGAGGTCTTTTCAAAGATAAATGCTCTGGAAAAGAGAAAGAAAGAGGGAATGAAAAGAAGAGAGAGAAAGAGAGAGAGAGAAAGTGAGAGAGAGAGAGAGAGAAAGAGAGAGAGAGAAAGAGAGAGAGAGAGAGAGAGAGAGAGAGAGAGAGAGAGAGAAAGAGACAGAGAGAGAG
>JAWWLZ010000094.1:6412448-6431833 GCA_035041345.1 Poliocrania exsul | reverse complement strand
CAGTAATCACCATCAATGGTGCCCCCAGTACCTCATCAACATACTAATGTACAATATTAATTTTTATCAGAAAGGAGGAACATAATGATGACGGACACTAAGCCCCAAGGAGATCCCTCATACTGGAAGATCCCAGATGAGGTTTGAATATCAAATGGTGATGGGCGCCCTGGCACTTTCCCAGAGGCATGATGTGCAAATCAAACTCATGCAGAAACTTCGAGAAGCTGCTTTTCACACATTAAAAAACCCCTCTCCCCAGTATTTCTACATAGTAGGCGTTCACAGTGGACTCAGTGGCGAAAGCCTGGGGAGTCAGGTTTTTCCACGTGGCAACTGGCAGCCTGCTTCCTCTGGCCAGCAAAATCAGATAACCTTTCCACGTCTTCCCAGTGGTGGGAGGACAAAGTACACACAACACTCCACTCCTGCCATCAATGAAGGAATCAACACCGGAATAGGCACGGACACTGAGTATCATGGAGGAGGCTCCCATTAAATGAACCCCCATGTGCTGGTGGTGTGGTGTTGCCTGTCAGGTCATTCCTAACTGGTGTGGCAGTGGGGTAAATCCTTCTGGATACCTGCAGGATATCTAGTTTTTTGGTTTGTTTGTTTGTTTGGTTGGTTGGTGTTTTTTTTTTAATTAAGGGCTCTCAATCAACTGATACAGGTAAGCTGGATTATTTTGTTGAATAAAGCCTGAAAGTTTAACAGTGGAGAACTTGAATGGCAAGATTTAAGCAAGCCTTAGCTTGTGCTTGATAAACAAGCACGCCGTACCCAAAGCAAAACCATGCAAAACTTTTCAGAGTTGCAGCAAGATGGCTGAGGTGATAGCAGCACATGATTACCCTTCTGCTCACCTAGGCTTCATAGTGAAAGCAGCTTGGTGTGTTCCCTAAGACTTCTTCTTAATTAGTGTGTCATGAGGTTGACCCCAAGCTAACTAGGTCCATGTGAAAATCACCATCTCAGTTACACAAGGAGTCACAACTTCAAGAGCACAGAAAACATTACTGAAGAGAGAAGGTGCAGCTGCCTGTTACCTCCTCTGAGTAGCTTCTAACGCCACTCATCTCCTGTAAAGCTCAGGGAACACACGCTATAAATATAGAATAAACATTAATAAAGCCACTCTTTCTCCTCCCATCTTTCACACCATTAAGGTTCCAGCCTTGAGGGCTCACAGGTATGCGTCCAAAGGTGAAAAAGAGACTAACAGATACCTGTATGCATCCAGGGTGGAGAACAAGGCTGCAGGAACACCAACACCGCCCACTTCCACGCCGCAGAGAAAACCTCTGCCCTTGGTGGCAATGCCCTCAGCAGTAATGAAAATATTCCCTGGTAAGTCACAGTGAGAGCTAAGGACAGACAAAGCGTGAGTCATCCAGGTGCACGGCAGACAGGGGAATGTGGGTGTGTCACCCTGTGGCTCCAAGCCAATGTGACCTCAATTAAATTTCGGTGAATGATGGGCCTTCTGCTGTTTTAAGTACATACTCATCTCCTTGGTCTCCAGAGATAGCTCCACTGAGCCTACATACAGATATTCAGTTTGAGGAACTCTCCTGGGAAGAGTGAGTCAACCTGTGATGGCACCAGTGGTGGTGGTGGTGGTGGTCCTCTTCCTCTCTACATTAAGTTTTGCTCACCGTACCTTGGGTTTACTTCCTTCAGTTGGCACTTTCAACACATTCAGATCCTTCCCAGAGTCCTCTGGTGTAACTACTGGTCTGCCCATCCACATTTGCAACCCATTCTTACTTCCCTGCTGCCTTAGAGCAAACAAGCTAATTGCAGTCAGGGAAGAAAAGCCCAAGGACAAACAGCTTGCAGCTGGGGTTAATTCAGAAATTCTTGCACTCAAATGCTGCTGAGTGTTTGCCAGGTACTTCAGTGCAAGCAGGCAAGCTCCAGCATCCAGCACACTCCCATAGGAAACCTGTGTAAACTAATTCAGTTTGAACCGTTAGCACTCGGGGTGATTAACCACAGAAGTCTCTGATCTCCCCTTATTAAAGAGAAGGAGAATGAAATTCACTGATTCATATCAGCTTAATATAAATCCCTGTGAGACTCACAGTTGAGTTCAGCCGTGGCAGGACCTGCTAACCACCATGAGGGGGAAGAGAACTTCCAAGTACCCCACTGTGTGACAAAGGACAGCTGAAGACATTTTTACTGCGTCACAGTCACACCAAGTCTGACTCCTGCAGATGCCCAGGGCTGTGGTGTGCAGCTGACAAGTGCACAGAAGTGCTGCAGCTCTGAGAAGAATTTTATTCTGATGCCACTTTTGAAAACTTGGCTCTGGATAGGCAGACATGTGCCATCTTGTTTTGAACAGCTCCATCTACACATGCTGTGTGTGCTCTGGAGAGATTTGGGCTAGGGGTGAGCAGCATTAAGGGCAGCTGCAGTTTGACTGCAGAGATCACTCTCTCTGCAAGAGCTCTTCCGTTCAGTAGCTAAAATAGCACTCTGGGGCAGCTCTGGAGGTGCTCACACCATGCCAGAGAGGCCACCCCTAATATCCTCAAACTCTGATGTTAGATGCCCCAGCCTGAGTAAAGTGGCACACGAATACAGCTTTAGTAACTCTAAACAAATCTTGTTTTTCAAGACATACTTACAAGATTGCTTGGTGTTTTACGAGATACGTTTTTTGATACTGTGTTGTTCCACTGCATCCATGTACAATCTTGCACCCAAGTGCAACTCCAGGACGTTAGACACAATGAAGCAGGTGGCAAACACCATGTGCTGTTTCTAGCTCTACTTATCTGAGCACAACTGGTGCAACTGCTCATTTCAGTGTTTTCCCCAGAGACCTCCTTAAGAATAAGGACTGCCTCTCATGGGTTGCAGGCTGTATGGCAGAAATTGAGCTGTTGGCCCCTGTCCCAAAAAAGTACAGGAGTTGCATTTTAGAAATGGTTAAAGGAACAGCAGCATTCCCTTCTAAATGCAAAACTACAATCATGTCTGTGTCAGTCTGAAAAGTCACAGTGAGGACATCTTGGTTAGTATCAGGACAAAAAAAAAAAAAAGGGCAATAAAAAAAATCAAGTAGGAGAAGAGAACAATGCCCTGTCTCAAGAATGCCATTGTTCATGCAACTACAAACCTAGGGTCCATAAAAACATCAAGCAGAAACTGAAGTTGGCTGAGGCAGATAATGCAATACTAAATGCTAGAGCGTCTTACAAAATTCTTCAGGGTGCATAATGACAGAACACTTGAAAAGCGAAAGAAACCAGTTTCTCAGATGAAATCTTCAGATTTCAGTACTTACAGATGTGTTAGGACATAGACCTTGCACAGATGTAAGAGGTTCTGAATGGCAGCTGTACAGAGGTGAACCTGCAGAGGTACCAAGCTATTGAGATGGGACAGCACAATTCAGGCCCTCAGCACACAGTTTCAACCCTGACCTGGGATCTCTCATCTACAATTCACAGGCAGAGCAACAGAGGAGGTAAAAAAATGACTGGTTTAATTGTAGAGAGTTTTCACATGGAAAAAGCTTCAGATAAAGGATGACTCATAACTTTAATTTAGCTTTAAATACTTGCTATTTGCAAACCAAACAAGACATTCCCTACTCCCCACGTTACCTATAAACCAAACCAACAAAGATAGCTTTCAGTGGGACAAAGCATGCCTTGGTGATAAGGGGTGAGAAATACTTTCTGCATCATTATATTACTTATACAGACTTAGAAATGGCACCAACCACTACATGAACAAGATATAAAAATTTGAACTTTAATAGCATTCCAAAGGCACATTAAGAAACAAAAATTTGGTATTGCCAGGTTTGTTTTAACCACTACAAAAATGCCTCTTCCCTGCAATTTTTTTTTCCATGCTCAGCTTTATTGGACACTACCCACATCCAAATTCCTATCTGACTGGCATTTTTGAACTAGTCGAGGAGGAACCATTTCTTCTCTTTACAAAGAGCAGTGAGAAAAACAGGTCCTGTTTTTCCAGCATTAATGTTGAAATCATCTCATCATTACGGACTTGTGAAGCAGCTAGAACAATGATGTCCCCAAGGGCGAGGACCACAGGGCTGGTGAGGACCTGGGGCATGCAGCAGGCTCACCACGTCAGGCTGTGGTGAGGCACGTGCAGCTGGAAGTGCTCCCGAGACCTTGCAACAGCATGTCCTCAATGCACAGCTCCAGCATGCAGCCTCAGCCTTCCCCGGATCCGCGTGGATTCCTACAGGAATTTTGGCTCTTCTCACACTGTCGAATTACTGAATTCCCAGGATGGAGCAGGTTACACAAGGAACTCCCCATGTAGGTTATTCCTAAACGGTGTTTCATACGCACGCTCTTTATTCTTCGAGCCAAGTTTATCCTTTGTGACATTGATTTTCCTTCACTCACACTAAAGTGGTTACACCAGCTTAACTAAGGAACCCAAGAAAAAGCAGCTATACATTTTTCATGCTGAAAAGACAGCTATAAAAAAAATAAAATTTCTAGAATTTGTTATCTTTTGAATGCACAAAGTCTCCAAGTCAAAACAAAATTATTTCCTCTAACAAGGAATTCAAACTGAGTTACTTTATAAACAGTAAACTACGCTATCATCATGCAGTTAAGTAGCAATTTGATACTCAGAGCAAGAATCTTCCATACACCTTTTTCCCTAAAAAGACATGTTACATCAGCACTGCACTTAGACAATCCCGCCTTTCAGAACCTCAGGACTACAAGGCTTTGCCTCCACCCTTCCTTGCCTTGGTAAAGTCAACCACTAAAAAATACTTAATAAACTTTCTTTGGCCTAGTCCATGCACAGAAAAAAGCTAGAGCAACCATTCAGATAAAATATTATAGGTTTATTTAAAACTTATTTTCACCTTGAATATGCAAAATACAAATTCCAACAAAATTTCATTATTACTTCGTAGTTTACAAATATACAAAATAGAAGTTTGCTTAAATTTATATTACATATTTATTATGTAAAGAACTATATAGAAAACATTTGTTCTGCTTAAGGCATATTTGGGAATAAACCATTGTACAAACTATTGCACATCGAAACCACAGTGCATTACAGACTGTCTGCATAAAGTTATTTTCTTAATGAAAAAGATAAACCAGGTTTATTCACCTGATTTAGGTCATAATTGGCAATCGGAAGACAAAAAATATTTCCTTGTCAGATATGCAGCAGTTTGAGAACTTTGGCTTCCTGGTTTTGGTACCTCTAGAACCAACAGTCACTAAGCACCATGAAATAGGCTTTTAAAATATAATTCTGTACCTGAATTTTTTCCTCCTCTTTTAACATTGTAATTGTTTTTAGAAGGAAAAAAAAAAAAAAAAGAGAAAGTACAAGATGACATTTACATCTAATATTGCATTGAAAGACAATTAAGGGAATGCCATTTCCCTGTGTAATATCCCCACCCTCCGAACTACACACAGTCTGTTTAACCCTGATATCCGTGACTTCCAGTCACTCCTTGGCATTTTGTAGTCCGGAAATAATTCAAGTTGGATTTACAAATGGAATGATAGAAGATCCAGTCATTGACCCCAACGTGGTTTTTTTTTTTTTGGTTCTCTTAACTTTTAAGTGTATAACTATAAAAAAAGAAAGTTGTAATGTCCGTATGCGGTTATCCCTCTTTTCCACTCTTTGGAAGACTTCACCTCGATTTATCTGTAGTGCTTAAACTGTGTTCTCCCAGTCTTGCGGAAGACAGTCCTTGTGCTGTAAATACTGAATCTCTGCGGCAGCTGGGGGAAAGGTTCACGTGGTGCTTCCAACTAGAAGTGCCTCTTCATGTGTAAGGCAAGGTGGTCCGACCTGGAAAATGCTCTGTCACAGCGCTGGCACTGGAAAGGGCGGTGTCCTGTGTGTTTTCTGTAGTGACGAGTAAGTTCATCCGATCGGGCAAACTTCCATCCACAGCCTTCCCAGTCACAGTGATAAGGCTTCTCACCTTTTAAAAAAACCAGACAATAAAACACATCAGTTGGGATGTGGTGGTTTTTTTTTTTTTTTGTGGCTACCACTTCCAGCACCTTTCTTTCAAACAGCAGCATATTGTCCCGCTTAAAGAAAAGGACAGTGAGCTTCTCAAAGCAGTTGCAAACAAACTACAGAAGACCAGTAGAGCAAAACTGTCTTTTCAACGTGTACAGGTACTATAAAAAATGTTGATGTCACTTAAACCTTCACTACAATGCTCATTTCCACTGTCCTGCACACAAGGCTTCAGAGCACACAAGTGTGTATTTTTGCTGGCAACGTTACACAACCAAACAGCAACCAGAAATAGCTCAGCAGACAACGTGTTTAGGTAATTGTAGGTCTCGAGAATGAAAAAACAGCCGGAAACTGTTTTCATTAGCTCAGCCTGATTAAGGACTCAATCTTACTAGTGTCTACACTGCAACAAAACCACTGTTGACGGCAAGATGAGCTTCCCTGACAATTACAAACTCCCTGTCCTACGCATACTGGAGACAGTGCTGACTGGCTTGGGAAAGCTGTCCACCGTTCACTTGACTTTTTTTTTCCTCCCCCACTGTCATCAGCTGAAGATGTAGCCTAACTAGCACATCACCTGTTCTTTTTCTTCCCTTTCCTGTCTCCCTTTCAAGAGAAAGTTTTGAATCGAGTTCACAATCCAGGGATTTAAGGTATGCAAATTCCCAGGTTATTTAATCACGGTTACGGAATGCCCGTGCTGGCGAAACCGGCGTGCCGTACCTTCTTTCACAAGCTCAGTTACTGCAACACCACGCGCTCAGTTCCAAGGTTAGAGTTTGAAACTGTTCAGATACACACTATGGCAGATTTTATCCCAATTCTAGAAGCTGCCAATCCACAGTTAAACCCTGCCCCCTTTGGTGCTGGTGCAGGAAAAGATGCCCTGCCACAGGTAAGCGAGGCACCCCATCCGTCCTGCCAGCTCAGCTGAAAGCCCCACCATCACTGGGACCCCTCATCGTTTCCCCCAAAAGACAGCAGCAGAAGTGCACCATCTCTTGCACTACAGCCAACCAAGAGGGGTGCGTTCTGTAGCACTTAAACCACACGCAAGACCTTTGAGAGAGGTCTGCTCCCTTCTCAGAAATGGGCCAACACCATCTAGAGCAACAAATCCCAGCTGACTTCCAACTACCTGCTAATTAGCTCGCCGCATAGCAAGAGAGGAGTAACAAACTGTGCCTTGGCAAGAAACCCACCCGCTCCCACATCTGAGTCACTCTGAGCCATTAAGCAAAATGTCAAGCCAATAAGCAAAGACTCCACAGGACTTCACGTAGCCAAGGGGGAGGGGGCGGGGGAAGAAAAAACCAAAAAAGGTCCGGAAACCCAGCAGAGAAAGTTGCATCTTGCTGCTTTTAGCCCTCCTCCCCTATGTTCACACGTTTTACTGTCCAAGGGACTCGCCCCATGCCCCTCAGGCCGGGACATCCCACTGAGCCCGCAGAGGGACTCACCTGTGTGGGTTCTCAGATGAGCCTTGAGATGAGAGCTCTTGGTGTAGGTTTTGCCGCAGCCCGCATAGTCACAGGTGTGCGTGGCCGTCCTTTTCCTAGGCCACGACCGGCGTCCCCTCTTGGGCTTGGTCTCCTCGGGCAGGCAGCTCCCCGGTGGCATCAACTCTAGGGGCGGACAGGGAGGAGTGAGCACCGCCGTGGGCAGCACCAAAGCAGGCACAGCCGCTGCCCCAGCACCACAGGGACTCACCTTGGTACTGGAGCGTGCTGGGTGGAAGCTGCTCGGGCAGGAAGGTGGGGTAGCCGGGGGCCGGGGGGTACCCCGGGGGCAGCGGCAGCGGTGGGTGGCTCAGCCCCGGGGCGGCGGGGAGACAGTCTCTGCCGCTCAGCATCTCCTCGGGCCCCAGTGAAGGCGTACTCCGGGCGGGCAGCTGGCGGCTGCCCAGGGCGAAGTCGTGCTGAGGGGCTCCTCGGGGGCTGCTCCCGTGCGGCGGCGGGGCTAGGGTGCACGGCGGGGCGGCCTCTTGCTTGATTTTGGGGCACATCCGCGGCAGGGGGGTGTAGGGAGCCCCGGGGCCGTCGGCGCCGGGCGGCGGAGCGGCGGGGCCGCTCTTGGGGCTCAGCCCTGGGTGGCTGTATTCGCCCACCGCCTTCACCACGAACTTGCCCTGCAGGCTGCCCAGGGGTGGGAGCGCCGCCGGCGCAGGCAGGTACACCGCGTCCAGGTCTGGCCGCATGAGTTCGGCCACGAAGCCTCCCGAGGGGGACACGTCGGTGATGTCAGCCAGGTTGAAGGGTGCGGCGGACCCGGCGGCGGGCGCCCCGTCGCAGCTGCCGCCGCCGCCACCACCACCGTAGAGGAGACCGGCGGGCTCGGGCCGGGGCAGTGGGTAGGCGAAGGGCCCGGGCGGGCAGGGGCTGGCGGTGGGGGCCGGTGTGGCGGCGGGGGCCACCACCACAGCGGCGGCGGCGGGCTCCTGGTGCATGAGGGAGTTGGAGAGGATGAAGTCGAAGTCCAGCAGCTCGTTAAACTCCTCGGCGTCGCGGCGGGGCCCCAGAGAGGCGGCGGCGGCTTCCAGCTCCGACGGCGGCGTCTCCACCGGCCGCGCCGCCAGCGCCGGCGGCGGCCGCTTCAGCTGCGACAGCTCCTCCCGCCAGCGCTGCGGGGACATTTGCACGGCTCAGCCCCGGCCGCGCCCGCCCGGCCCGACGGCCCCCGCCCCGCCCGGCCCCGCTCCCGTCCCGTCCACCCCGTCCGTGTCGCGCCGCCGCGGCGCCGATACTCACGTTGCCGGGGCCCGCGGGCCGCGCCGCTTTCTCGCGACCCGCGGCGCCCGCCGCGAAGGTGGCGATGGAAGGGAGGAGTGTGCCGCTGAGCGCCATCTCGCACTCGCCGGGGGGCTGCCTGCGGTGAGGGGAGACACAGCGGGGTCAGCCGGGCGACGCGAGCAGGGATGGAGGGAATGATGGAGGGAGGCAACGAGCCGCTCCCAGAGCACCCACCGCATCAGCGCCGGGGCGTCCCGCCGAGCCGCCGCCGCCGCCGTCGTCCCAAGCGCCGCCGCGGAGCCGAGGGAGGGAGGACGGCTTGGACGCGCCGTCCAGCCGCGCGGAGCCGGCGCAGCGCCGCCGCCGGGGCGGTGCCGCGGGAGCGCCCTTCTCCTTCTCCTTGGGGCTCGGCGCTGCGGGGAGCGGGATGCGGGGCGCTAGCGGCGCCGCGGGGAACGGGGCGAGGAGGAGGAGGCGGCGGCCGCCGCCCGGCAACGCGGCTCCTGCACCGACAGCGCGGCGGCGCGAGGCGCTTCCCGAGGAGCCGCGGCCATGTGGGGAGCCGGGCAGGACGGATGGAGCGCGGTGATGCCAGTGGGGATGAGGGAAGGAGGGATTCGCCTGGCGCGCTCCGCCGCCGCCGCGCCCCGCTCGGCACTGCGCGATGCTCCCGCTGCCGCCCCCTCTTATCACCTCACCTCGCGGGCGCACCGCCCCCGCCGCCATGGAGACGGCGACAACAAACGGAAATGTGGGGAAAGGAGGGGGGACGGAGGGGAGGGACGGACCCGGGTGGGGCGTGCAGAAGGAGTGGGGGCTCCGCCCCTAGCGCCCCTTGACGCGCGAGCCGTGACGGCGGTGCGGGGGGCGGGACGCGGGGACACACGCGCCGGGGATGCCCGCGTCCTGTGGGGTCTCCGCACCTGCGGCGAGGTGGGAACTCCCACCGGGAATCGACGGTCCGTCGTGGAAGGGGAAGGAGGTGGAATGAAGCACCCAAGCACCCGGCCGTGCCTCGCCGTCCTTCCCCTTAACCTTTCATGTTCCTTTTTACTTTTTACTTTTTCTTTCTTTATGTTTGTCACTAATTATTCTCCCCCTCCCCTCCTTTTTTTTTTTTAGTCATCCCTTTTTGTTCATTTCCCGAAACGCTCCGACGGTGCGGCCCTTCACTTTCCTCGGCCCGAGCCATCCCTGGGCTACTCTTCCTCTCCTGCGTCGCAGGGAACCCCCGCTTCGGGGAGCTGCGGCCGTGCAGCCCTGATCACAGCAGTACCAGAGTCAGGGATGGGATGGGGCGGGAGGCTTTTACAGCGCAGCGGGTGCGAGGCTGGAAATAGTCCTTTAAAAAAAAAAAAAAAAAAAGAGAGAGAGAGAGAGAGAGAGAGAGAAATTAAAGTTACAAAACAGTCCTAAACCCAGAGCGCAACCCCATGGGAAACCGCAGCGAACGGACGGGGCTGGACTGCGGGAGGGCGGCCCGGCTCCTCCAGAGGGGGGCAATGGCGAGCCGGCGCCGCGCCCCGGCGGCTGGGAACCCCGGCGGGCTCTGTCCCGAACCCCTCGATGGGCTCTGTCCCTGTCACCTCGGTAGGTTCTTGTGCTGATCCCCACGGTGGGCTCTGTCCCGGTCCCCGAGATAGGCTCTCTCCCGGTACTCCCAGTGTGCTCTATCCCGGTGCCCACGGTGGGCTCTGTTCCTGTCCCCTTCGTGGGCTCTCTCCCGGTGCCTCCAGTGGGGTCTGTCCCTGTTCCCCTCGGGGGGCTCTGTACCCGACCCCCTGATGGGCTCTGTCCCCTCGATGGGCTCTGCCCCGATCCCCCTGCGGCATCCGCCCCCCTTCCCCCGGCGCTGCCGGCCGCTCACCAGAACTGGTCGGGCCAGAGGGATGAAGTCCCAGCCCTGCGTGATTTGCAAACGTGAGCCTGAGTAACTTACGATGACTAAATTAAACCCTAAAATAATAAAATGCCCGGCTTTATTTTAGCGGACTGGTTTTACCGGTTTTGTGTTACGAATGTTAATTATTAATAACTTCAGCACTAAAAAACAGAGCGGGTTTTTTTCTGTGCACAAAGTCCATGTCTTGGCAGAGGATGTGCCAGGAACCACCGGTACAAAAAGGATTACTGTGAAAAGATGAAGGCTGGTGAACTACTAGCAGGGTGCCTAGAGAGGGAAGGGAGGCACCTTCCCCCCTCAGAGGTGCAGGGTAGATGGTCTGCACAGCCCCCTCATTCCCCTGTGCTCCCAGAATGCTGCCAGGTCCCAGCTGTGACTCCCAGCCAGGGCTTGTGCTCTTGAGTCTCTCTGACAACCACTTGAGGAATGAGCATCCAAAGCATATGCCAACAGTTTTAGGTCTAAACCTCCTTTCTAGCTTAGTCTCAGGAGAAAGCCCCTGATGTGGAAACTTGCTGTTCTCTGGATATCTTTTCCCCATCAGTTGTTTTCCATTTGTTTCCTCTTCCTGTAAATGTTAATTTAAAGATCTCCTAAGCCATGTGGTCTTTTCCATGTCCAAATTTCAGGCTCAGGATATCTCGAAGCCAACATTAAAATTAAAATCACATCCCTTATTATAAATAGGAGAACAAGAATGCTTCAAAAGCAGATAAGCAATCTGATATCTTTGAAATAAATGCCAGAACTTCACCAGTTCCAGGAAGAGATGGCTTGAATATTGCAGGCTGAAATTATACAGGTTGCTTTCACAATCTTTCATTAAAATAGACTCGATCACAGTGTTTCTGGGTAATTCAGGCAGACACGTGTGAGGTATGTGTAAGTTCATGTTAAAAAGATGTGGCCCACTTTCATCTGAGTCTTGATTTTGAATTGTGTAAATGTTGGCAGGGTGCTTAAAAATGTGTGTTTGCAGGCATTGGTAAGCCCAATGACACCTGCATTTGAACATCCCACATAAAGATCAACACATTCTTGTTTTTTTCACTAATGAAGAACAAGGCAAAAGGTTTTATTTTCCTCCCTTAAACGACAAGAGACTGTAATTTAATGGCCCTAAGTGTGGAAATTAAATGCATTAAATTTGCAACTGCTCTCAGCTAATGCTTTCCCAGCCTACCTAACAACCTAAATGCTGTTTTCTTAGGACAGATTTATTTTAACATGCCTTTGTTGCCAGCAGACCATTTCTCCAAGTCTCGGTTTGCTCCAAATTTCCCAATTTTCTCTAAAACTTTCCTTCCACTAACTCAGAACACAGCATGTTTCTGTGCTATTCAAAGCCGGCTTTAGAGATTGCCTAATGCAGATAGAGAATTTCACAGAATTTGTGCCCCTGTTGCCTTGGGATGTGCAATGACATTTTTCCAGATGATGCTGTGCTGGGACAGAAAGAAGGCTGCTGTAGCACTTGCCATGCCAGTCTCCTGTGGTCTCTGTGTGCTGCTCTCCATCCCTAGGCAGAAGGAGGACATTTCTTCCACAACTACCACATCTTATTGTGGAAATGGTGTTGCCATAGACTTGCCACTGGTGCTGCTCACCCATTACGGGAAAAGGATTATTACCCAATGCAGACAACTCATCTGAGTGGCCAATCCAAGCATTAATTCACTGCAAGTGCAGGACAGAGTAAAAATAACTGAGTGAAAGGCCTTAGTGTCTAGCCTGAGTCAGCACTAAACTGATCACCTGTGCGTAAAAACCCCAAAAGACGGAAAGAGGCCAAGGTGATGGAAGAGCACAGGTTTCTGGAGCAGAGACAGTAATCAGGAAATGGCATCACACATTAAAAACATTAAGAACATCAACAACAAGAAAAAACAGTCAAGGCAATTGTGCCCGAAACAAAGACCAACCTGTTTATCTTGATATGTTTATTTTAAAGCTTAGGTTTGAAACTTGATTTTCAACAAACTGCCTCTCAGGAGCCACAATGTGCAGCTTATCCCCTTTGATTTGGTTGTCTGTGAGAGCAGCTGATGGAATCAGGCACTGCGGACTTTGAGAAAGATTGTGTCACGGTGTCCCATCAGGACCAGACGACAAGATGCTTTCCTGGCATCCTTGCGATTGCAGTTTGTTATCTCTGCAGCATGCTGCAGCAGATAGCCTACAGGGCCAGGAGCTGCCAGGGCCCTGCTCCAGTCCTGGCATAACATAAAAGGAGGACTAGGAAGAAACGTGTGATGTTTGGTTATATCTAATACTATCCCTTCATCAAAAGCAGCCATTCCATAATCCTTGGTGCTGTGCTGAGTTTCACCCTAAAAAGGTTGCAGGTGAAATGAGGTACATTCAATAAGGGAGTCTTAGTACCTTCAAGGTTTCTTATGTCCTATGCCACCCAAATTATCTGACCTCAGCTGAGAGAAGAGGTAAATGTGACAGGTTCCACATACACCTGCTATGCAAGGCACACTCTGCAGATTGCAGTGCTGGGATTCACCATCCTTCCCCAGGCCCTCTGCTCGCTGAGGAGCATGACAGTCCAGAGCCGTGGCCACCAAATTTCCTTCCTGTGTTCTGCTCAAGGGGACCTTCTTTTGGGGATCTGGGTTTTTTTGCCATGTATAGTATACTCTTCATAAAGTGCAACTGAGCTCAAGTTTTATTTATCCGTTCTTGCATGGGGTGTTTTGTTTTTGTTAAACAGAAATAAACCCCCGCTCAGCTGGCAGTTATGGATTGTAAGTGCAGAGCAAAGGGCACATCTCTGAACACTGAGCAATTCCAGACAGGTTTCAAGCAGTAGCAAGTGCATACATACACAGATGGCATATGCAGACTTAGAATCATAAATGTTCATGCTGAGAATGTCAGCAATGCCTGTGGTCAGATCTGTTTTTACCTGCTTTTTGGAAGACCGACTGTATCTTGTTGTTAGTTATTTTAATTTTCCAGGAGGTATTTAAAGGACATGTAGGTGTGGGACATGGTTTAGTGGTGGACTTGGCAGTGCTGGATCAGTGGTTGGACTCAATGATCTTAGAGGGCTTTTCCAGCATAAGTGATTCTGTGATTCTCTGAGCGAGGTCAGCAATACTGTCACCATTCAAGAGCATTGTCTAGTTTAGGTCAAACACCCTGCAGTGAGGTGCTGTCAGTTTGTGCTGTTGGTCTTTTAGTCCCTTGTAAGAATTAGTCTTGCTCAGGTGGTTCTAAGCGCTGGTGCCAGGAGGTCTGTGGACCATGGGGTTTTTTTTATTGCTGGGCAGCCGGCAGGCTTTCACACCCCAGGAGGTGGGTCTTCATGCAGAGGAGAGGCTTGATGATGACTTTCACTCTTGCGCTTGTGACACATCAGCCCAGTGTTTCTTTTCTGAGAGCCTGTAACTAAGCAGGGCTTAACCTCAGGGGTCCTGTTCTCAAAGAGAGTTCAGGTTGTGATTCTCACTGAGTTTCCCTCAGTTTCCTGTCTGAGATTCAGGTATTTATTTCCAGAGGTGCTGCTCCCGTGCATCAAGTACCATCTACTCAACCTCACCAGCCCCTGACAGAGGCAGCCAGTACACTCACACAATTTAGCACCACCATGAATCACTTGCATGGAGTAACTTTCCTGCATTCAAGCAATCAAAGGGTTCTTTTTTTTTTTTTTAATCAATCTTAGGCATCCTTGCTTTGATGGTGTTGCCCCATCTGTCATTGTTTAATGGGTTTGCTCCATCTTTGAATTTCGATGTTCCCCAAACTCTAACAATGACTTAAATAAGTGACTCCCACAGTGGGACTGGTCCAAACAAGAACTCCACAATGAGCATCCTTTTTAAAGTCCTGCATGTAATGTGGGGACACTCGCACACAGTGAAGAGGATGAATTCTTGTTTGTTTGTTTGTTTGTGATTTTCAGCATGCATGGGGCCAATGCATTGTATTTTTCCAGACCCAATGGAGGAGTCACAGAAAAATAAAGAAAACTTGAGAAATTACCAGCTGTTAGCTAAGCAGGGGATGGTCCCCACTGATGGGTGATAGGCTTGGTATATCCTAGAAGATGCAGGGAAATGTATGTGTGAGAAGATTAAGTTGCTCTGTGGAGCTGTCTTTGAAAAGGAAAGAAGGTACTGGAATTACTATTAGTTCACTTTTTGGCATCCTCCTGGAAGACCAGATACTCTTATGATTATTTGTATTAAATATTTAAGGCAATGCTGTGCAATAGCCTCTGGAACTTCTAACCTGTCTGTCTCCCTGGAAGAATCCCCTTTTTTGCTACAAGAGAGGGTTTTGCTCTTTGACCATCTCCCAGCCCCCTCAATTGCTGTGGAAAACTATGTAGAAGAGATCTTCCCCTTCCTCTCTGTCTCAAACTCCTTTTCCAGTATTCCTCACCTTTTAATTAGCATTCTTTAACTAATAACCTCTGTTAATAAAAACAGAGGACAGACTTGGCTTCTCAGAACATTCTTGAGGAGTGTCAATATAAAACCAATACATCTCTCTGTCGCTGGCGTAATCCCGAAATTTTCACTCTTCAAAAATTCAAAAATTTACTCTCAAAAATGTAAGTTTTCTCCTGGTTTCTGAAGCTGATGGGTGCAGGGAGACTTTGGCAGACCTATTTGCAGCCTCGGGAAGACGACACACCTGCTCTGCTTTTCTCTATTTCTTTTGCGTATAGAAGAACTGGCAATACTTTGCTGCTACAGAAGCTGTAATGCTGGACAAATTCGTACGCGGGTTTCAACACCTACCAAGGGGAAGTCGGCTCACTGCTCGAGGATTTTTCAAACCTTTCTCCCTGGCTAAGATCAGTGGTACTTCTGAGGAATGTAATCTGACTTGATAACATGCCTCCTAACAAAACATACATTAAGGTGTCAGATAGGAGAAAAGTAGCAAATACACGAGTTAGCCGCTTCTTTCACGTAATGCATCTGAATTTGCATGAGTAAGAGAGAGCTTAGCAGAAAGGTGCTCCTGAGTTTAACCAGGAGTGTTTGCAATTAAATTTGTGCTAATGAGCTAGGTAATCACAAGTCAGTAAACAACACCTCTGCCATCTTTCAGTGGTTCCTCCCACGCAGCAGCGTTGTGGATAAATTGACCTGGACAGCTGATTCACCCAAGATGTATTTTTAAACTATTTGCTATGCTGAAGTCAAGAACATCTGTTGTTTCCCTGCACCAGTATCCAGCAGAGGAAATGATTAGATAAATATTCCTCTCATTTGTACAGGAATAAAGATTGTAGGAGAACACTGAGAGAGAAAGGATCAGTGCTGCCTGCTCTGAGAATAAATACCACGCTTTCCACATTGTTTCCATAAATGCCTCCAGCTCTGCTCCAACGTTAATGGACCATCAGGAGCCCATTACTCTATGATAACAGTCCTTTGCTCACTTAATGAGAGCAATATGGCAAGTACTCTCAGATTTTTGACATAGATACTGCATAATGATGCTCCGATGGTATTGCTGAAGGACAGTTTTGGTGGCTCCATCACTTCCAGGGAAGCTTTGCCATGGACAACAGTGCAGCCGGGACCCTACCTGACCAAGAGGCACAGGGAGGGCTGGGGGCACAAAACATTTCCTGTCCTGAGAGGCATCTCACCGCGGACAGAGGAGTTTAGGCTGCCCATCCTTGCTCAATGAGAGATTCACGGCTCACTTCGTGGGTTGCCACGGAGCAAATTGTACTTTCAGGGCGCTGGGAGGTGGGGACAAGAAATGCCATAGGAAATCAGTAATGAGGAAACTTGAGGAAATTAATAATGGTGCATTCTGAGCAGGGATTGAATAGCATGCAGTAATTGAGGCCCGGGGCCATGCTCTGCACAATGAGGAAGAAACAAAATAAGGAATAGCTGCTCATTAGGCTCCAGATTCAGCCAGTCTAAATTCCACCTAAGTCTTTGTGCCAAGTGCTTCCTACTGGCAGGCCCTGGGCCTTCGGGGATGCCGAGTCAATGGGAAGCCCTAGGTGGAATTTAGGAAAGGGATAAATCTGTCTGACACTGAACAACAACATCTACCTTGAGCAATCAATGAGTGACGCAGAGCTTGTGATTCTGTAATGCAAGAAAGGGGCCAAGAGACAGCAGCATGGGCAACTTTAATTCTGGCACATCCAGTTTGTTAGCACACAGTGTTGTGTGCATGATTTTGCAACAATTATTTTTTCACAACATTTTTTTTAATGGGAGACAGAATACCATCCATTTGTGAATACCATCCATTGGTATCCATTTGTATACCAATTATACAGCTCAACTCAAAAGAAGCATTTGCTTCTGAACTCCTTTAAAGTTTCCTTGGATAAATTAGCTAAACTCTTTGTAGCATAGATTTGGGACTTAAGAGAATGGATGCAGCTAAGGCTATGAATAAATATGAAAGTAATTACGATAGAGTATTTACACCAGTTAATAATTATAGTAATCCCATGAGTGAAGACATACTCATTGTGGGATGAATCTATAATTTTTATCCTCTGAAGACTGATTGCCAAAGAGTGCTTCTATTGATAAAATCTTCCACTTTTCTTTACAATCCATTGTCTTACACAATAGGCAGCAGTGACTCAGTGAAGGGCACCTAGCTTATCCGCTGAATTAGGAGTGTAGATCTGTCTTGAGAGGGAGGGAAAGAGAAAAAGAGAGTTTAGAAACCTATTTGAAGCATCAAAACACCTCTGTGTTCAGAGACTCTAGGGTGAACCTTAAGGAGGCTGATGTGCTAAGGGTGGGCACTAGAAGAGTTTGCATGGATGCTTCCCACAAAGGGTCTGGCCAGTGCTGCAGGACTCACCACAATACTGGCAGCTCTGGCGTTCAGTGTCAGAAATGATTTTAAAAGCTAACTTAGATTGTGCTGTGACTAAAAGCTTCTTAAACAGACAGTGGCACCTCTTCTATGCCCACCTCCATGTGTGTGAAGCTGTGGCTCCATCACCCAAAAATGGACTGGTCCTGCTCTGTATTACTTCATAACTTTGGCCATCAGAAAGAATGTTTATTTAAGCACTATGACTCCACCTTTGGGTGCTTGCATTTTTATCACACAGATAGGGTGAGATCCTAAAATTCCCACTCTCTTTGGTCATTATCTCACTTTTCTCCTAAGCACTGGTGTATCACAGGAGGCCGATTTTGCACAGTCAACATGAATATAGAAGACATTTACCCAACTTTTGTGCCCCACAGTAATATGCAGACACACTGAAAACATGACCCTGAAGGACAAACGTTTAATTCCCTGGCCAGGTGCCCCAGTGTGCTGGAAGCACCTGAAGCATAGTTCAAAGTGTCACACAGAAAATTTAAATATTATCAATGAAATATTTAACTATTCACATTTAAGTTCAGGTACGGGCCTGGTTAGTGATGTTGCTTGGGAATGGAAACAATTTTAGTCCTGCTTCATTGGTTACAATGTGTCTTCCATCAGTCCAGTGCTAATTCATATTGCTTATTTTGTTACTTTATGCCAACCTTGTGTTTACTAGGACAGAAAGCATTTACTTAGCCACGAGGAGCAGTCTCTGTGCTGCTGGAGGGTTTTTTCATCAGTGAACTCTTTGTTTCAGACATTTGGTGCACAGAAGAGAGAAGCACATGAGGGAAAGTTGCCTGGTTTCAGCGGCTCTCTGTGGTCCTTCCCATCAGCTGCACGGGGGTGACCAGTTCCCACATGTATTTACTGAATATCTGCCCATCCCCTGCAATCTGTGTAATTAGTCTGACCTGGTCTTGAGCCAAGTCTGTGTGAGCATGTTTTCCTATCATGATTAAGAGAACATGCACTGTATTACCATGGCTTGACAGACAGGTGGTCATTTACCAGCCTCTAGTGAACTTGTCACTTTAGACCCCATTTCCAGACTATTTTTAGTCCCAGAATATGTTGTGCTAGGTGTGTTATTGTGAGGAAAAGAAGCAAGCTTTTGTCATTGTAGAAACGGGATTGCACAGCACTGCCCAGAGCAATTTTCAATGTGAGTAGACAGAAGAGTAACATAGACATTGAAGAATGTATTAGCTGTGATGTGAATAAGTGTTTTTTAATGAAATTCCATAGAAGAGGAAAACCTAACAGCCTATCACGCAGCTGTCATGTCACAATGTTGAACCTGTGAGTCACAGTCATCTCCATGTCAATAGACTATGGAGTAAGCACAGACGTATGACTTCATCACGGGAATGAGCCATTTGTGGGGGGCAGCAAAGTGGCAGGCAAAGACTAAAAAATGGGTTCTAAAGAAGGTCCAGCTTCTTTCACCCATGCATATCCCTTCTTGTGCAGTCTTATCAATAGCCCATCTAACAGCCCTAATCTCTTTATCTTGGAGCTGTGTAGGGAATCCACGTGAATTGAGTTAGGCAAAAGGCATGAGATAGGAACAGAATGTTTCTTTCCCTTGTGGATTTGACTGAGATAATCCAAATTCAGTGAAGCTGTACAGGCTAGCAAGAGATGGTAAGACTGGTTGACACTGACTTCAGTGGCAATGCTGTTTTCTTTGCTGATTAATAGGCCAGTGGAAAATGGGGTTAGCTGTTGCTCTTCCTTTCCTGCATCCTGTAGGAATCCTGTGAGTTCTGCCAACCTTGTTCTGTGACACGCCTCCCTACTCTCTCTATGTATTCTTAGTGCATGAAAATCTTCAAAAAGAGAGAAGTTTGTAATACTTTCCTTCCACACCTTACCTTTTC
>JAWWLZ010000094.1:6397153-6411116 GCA_035041345.1 Poliocrania exsul | reverse complement strand
TTTCTACTTCCTTAAACTGGAAGTATGGTTTAAGTAGTGCCCTTATCTGTTAGTTTGCTTTTGTATCTAATGATAACCCTTGAAAATAAGACCTGCTAAATTTAATGCCTTCACAGAGCCTTTCTGAAATTACTACTACTGAGATGGAACTTCTAGCCCATTCCAGTGCAGTTGACTGAAGAGATGGTCTCTTTTCCTTCCCCAAGCCTTTCACAATACCATTTTTTCCCTCCTGGTTCTCTCAGCAGAAGACACCCAAAAGCTTCTTTATGGCTATCTGCTGACTCAGAGAAATTGATCAACTCCCTTCACAATGTCTGTGTGTGCTGCAGTTACATTTGAAGTATTTTTCACTCTACTTTCCGAGATATTATTTTCACTTAGATTAACAATTTGGGGTAAATGGCATAGAGTAAGACCACACTTCTTGTTTGTTTGTTTGACTAAATATACTTTTTCAAGTCATTCATACCATAAACCTTTGCAAGATGAAGTCCCTTTACTTGATGAAAAGGGCACACCATAAAATTCTGATAATTTCTCAAGAACAGATAGTTCAGTCCTAGTTAAATATACTTTTCTGGCAAAACATGTGTAGCCTTTATTGAAAGCTGATCAGCATGCCAAGTTTCAGTTATTAAATATGAGTTTGGATTGTTCAAGGATGAAAGCAAGTAATACTTTTTCTTGGCATGTGAGCATATCAGAAACATCCATGCTAAATGTAATCAGACATGAAACTAAGAGAAGGAGAGAAATGAGCCTGCAGAAAAAAAGCAACAAACCAACAAACTAGACTTCTCTCACTTGAAGAAAAAACACAGCAAGTTCTGGCATCAAAGAATTAGTAGTTCCAAGTTTTTTAACAATTAAAACCAGTAGAAATGCTAATTCCATGTGAAAGGTCTGTGCTAGTTTTAACTGTGCCATAAATAGACTGGTGTAGGATGTGGTTGGCTGGGCCGGAGCCTTATTAAAATCAGGGTATTTACTGGGCAGCTGAAGTGGTGTTTCTTGCTGAATCAAAGAGCCTCTTTTCTGTGCACACATTGGTGGTTCCATGTTGAGGTGTTAGCAAAAGAAACAAGGACAGCACGAGCCTTTTCCTCGAATAGCAAGGGAGCTGCCTAATCCTGGCGAGCCCTGAAAGCAGCCTCTGGACACCTGCCCTCAGTTTAATGTCTGTTTTTTCCCAAGGCTTTGGATTCTCCCAGCAGACAGCAACCTTTAAGTGTATAAGAGCCTTTGGAAGAGGGTGGGCAGCCCAGCAGGACCATGACCATCCCCAGACCCACCACAGCTGTAAGAAAGGCAACTTGAAGCAACAATTTGCTTCTCTGGCATTTAAGCTGAACTTCTCACATCCTTGTGTTTCCTTGCTGTGCCTTTGTTTTCCAGTCTGGAAATGCTGTTTTCAAGTCCTTTGTGCCTATTTGTGCATTTAGTTGTGCAGGGAATCACATACAAAGTGTAGCTCCGAATGCACTTTTGCATCTTGAAAGTTCATGGTAGGACAGAGTAGATACAAACCAGGACTGTATGAAGCCTCCACTATTTTTTGTGATTTCTTTACCTCACATAGGATGGTACTGCTGCAATGGGTTACAGGTAGAAGAGGGGTTTTGCTGATTCTTCGTGTCTAGCTTGCTTGTGCCTGGGTGTATGTATCAGCCTGAGCTCCTTGGGTAGACACACATGAATCAGTCATGAGTCCATGGTTTTGACAGTGCAGCCCATCTAGTTTTCACCCAGAGGCTACATCTGTTTGAAGAAAACATCTGGGGCTGGTTTTGCCTTCTCCTGGACATCTGTCTCAGGTGTAGCCAACCCCTGTGTGGGCAGTAGTGCTGCTAAGACTGACCTCACCACCATGGGTGATGTGTGTTCCTTGTCCCCAGGACTGGCCTTCAGGTGGCTACTCCTGGTTATGTAGCTGTTATTTCAGCTTCTGCACCTGGCTTTTCTTCTCGTGGTAAGCACAGGCATGGCAAGAGAGAGGTGTGAGCCTGGTCTTGCCCTGCCACACGGCCAGGAGACATCTGGGGTTGTGCCTGTGAGCTCGGAAGCTGTTCAAACACAGACACTGTGTCACCACTCAGTGCGAAGTCAGTCTGTGTGGCTTTACCTCTGTGGCCACCAATGTACTGGAGATTTGGAGAAGCTGGTTGAGATTTCCTTCAGAAAATGTGACCTGGTGTCTTTAAAGGAGCAGGAGTGAAGTGCTGAGGTGGGAAAAAAGTTGTTTTCCTCCTTTGGCCAAAAATCTTTATTAAGTACCAGCCAGGCTTAGTTTTTAATGTCACCAGATTTATCCTGCTAGACATGAATATTCTGTTGTTTGGCACAGCAATGTTCCTGTCTGGTATCTAGTGAACCATCATTAAAAAAACAAAGAGTAATAGTTTGGTGAAAGTGCAGAGTTGATAGTGCTGAGTAATGTATTTGCATACTGGCATATGCTCTATGAAAGTAAATAAGATTATGTCAAACTCATCTGGAAGAGAGTTAATTTAACATCCTGGCTGAAGTTATGCAACCAGAGGGAGGCGGGGGTGCAGGGGGGTGGATGTAATAGACAGGCTGATGAAGCCTGGGGGACAAAATGTCCTAGTGGAAATTGTATGTAGCACAAAAGAATGTAACATAAGAACCCAGCAGAAGAGCACTGATTCAAGGCTGCTTATATGCACACAGAACTGTTTAGCTGTTACTTTTAGGAAGGCACAGAATGATGAAAGAAGGGGAAAAAAATATCTACAAGACAGATTTGCTGTCTCCTTCATATTGAGGTCTAAGTTGCTTCTTGGTCCTGATTCAGAAGAGCCCCTGCAGGACACAGTAGGGCGTGAGCATGGCTCAGTGCATTTGATGGATAAAGGCCAGTTTGTATTTTAAACTGCAAGGCTGAACAAATGCTCAGGTCCTGTTTTCAATAGCTGACAGCGTTGGGAGAGATGATCCCCTCCCAAACACGTCATGGGCTGAGAAGTTGCAGGACTTCAGGGGTGTTTGGACTTGGACCCAACCTTCCCATCTGAGCTATGATTTTTAACAACTCATTATAAGCACTTGTTTTGAACAACTCCAGATTTTTAGGCAGCTTCGCTCTGGACTCTCCACAGAAGCTTTGTGCAGTTCATGTTTCTCTCTCGTTATTATAGACTTGGAGCCAACTTTGCTGTAGAGAAATGAATAATAACTTTGCAATAAGCAAAGCTTGAAATGCAGATCAGATCCTTACTTATGAAGGTCTTTGCATTCAGTAGTGCAGGTCATAGCAGACAAAACCTTTCCTCCCTGTCAATAGTCACAAGTGCCTAACTTTGTTCTGAACCCTCAACACTAAGTTTAGGGAGAAAGTTATTAAAGCCTGTTTGAGAACAATTTCTATTTCAAGAAAATGTAACCATTGAGGTCATCAGATATATCAAATGATCAAATTGATCAGTTAGATCAATGATACTATATCACAGCATGGTGATGGAAGCATTTCTGTGCTCTTTGATTCAAGTACAGCATCAATTTGCACGCACTTAGGGGGGCAATGTCTTCAGGCATGATTACAGTGCAAGGATTGGAAGTTTTAGATCATAGTTAATGTTGGTAATGAGGCTTTCTTGGTCCTCACAGTGAGTATTGATGGCAAATATGTCTCCAAGAGCAACGGGCACAAGAAACTTGATGTCACTAAATGCTCCTGCATGGTTAATTTGAGAATGTCTTCTGCATATGTTGGGCTCAGAAGGTTCTGTATCTTTGCCCAGGAGCTCTGTGAAGACTCTGAGCCTGCTTCTTAAGGTGCAGTGCAAGAAGTTTTTCCTGTGGCTGTGTAACCATGTCTGGCTGAGGGGTAAAAACAGAGTTGGCCTGGGGTTTCCACCTTCTTACTGTGGGCAAGGCAGATTTTGGGGGCCTGCTCTTATCAGGTGAGAAGATACTTCTAGATAGTGCTGTACAGTAAGTACGTAATCCTTCCAATTGACTCCTCAGGGGAGTCCAGGCTGCAAGTGTCAGCATCTAAGGCCAGACAAAAGGAAAATTAGGCTGGAGATTGTGGGAACCTTGCAAAATTAGAAGTGCCACAGGAACAGCAAAGGCACTTTGTTATCAGGTAATTTCGATGCCCGAAGGTCAGCGCAAAGGTGGCTGAAAGCAATCATTCTCAGCACTCAACTTTAAAGGGATGTACCAAAGAAAGAGGCAGTGACTACTGTGAGGGGGGGTACTGGGATGGCACATCTCTTCCATTATGAAGTCTGATTATGACTGAGTTACCTCTTCCTGGGAGCAAGTTTTACCTTATTGGAATGAGTGGTGTGCTGTCAGCACTGGGACCCCAGCAACACTCTCCTTACATTAAGTCATCTGGCTTGTGAAACTGGAAGGTTGAAGGAAAGATAGATAAAGAGTTGGAGGAAAATCCAAAGAAAATATGATTTTTCCAGGGTCATTTCCCCGAACTTGAAACACAAGTCTCTTGTGTCTGAAATGGCCACAAAACAGTAGGTGATAGGAAAAATGGAGCCTCTGCTAGGAAGGAGGGAATATGCACCTCAGCAGATGAGCACAATGAAGAAAATAACCTAAAGTAGTGGCTCCTTGAGGAGGGTTTCCCACTTTAAAAAATCAACCAATTTGGACTAGACCAGCACCTGGGATTCAAAGACATATAAGATTTAAGCTTAAAGAGTGAACATCTGGGAATGACTCTTACTGACCTTCTTCATCAGCTTTTGGGGCCCAGATCCTCATGCTTGTTTGGATGCCCAGCAGTGGTCCCTGTGGATGCTCATCACCCAACCCTGGTGGCATGGCCTTCAGACTTCTCTGTCCATTATCAGTCCTGTTACCCCCTCTGTCCTTGCCTTCTTCACACAGCAGCCCAGAAATAATGAGAAACAAACCAGCTTTGGGCAAAGAACTTGCCTAGAAAATTACAAGAGAAGAATAAGAAATACATTCTGCTTGAGTATAACATTTCCCCTTGCAATTTCATTGCAAATTCTTCCTCATTTCTGAGAATGTTTTGGATAGAGGCTGGAGCTGTTCTTTGATAAAATTTGTGACTGTTTTGATTACATCAAAACTAAAAGTCTCCAGCTGGGTATTAACTCTGAAAGTAAATATTCTCAAATAGAACAAGAGTCCTTTATTACGCCTAAGATACCTCTGCGTATTTCAGTTGTTGTGAATGTGCTTCAGTTTTCTGATATGAATTTAAGCAGTTTGCATCTGGGGATGCTGAGGTGCTTTGCTCCTGTGCCGTGTTCCAGCCCAGCCAGTTTTTGATGGTAGTGCAGGTGGTGCTGTTTATGTCAAAGATGCCAGGCCCTGTCAGCTTGTGACCAGATTTCACAGAATCATAGAATAATGAATATAAAGGAGTTGGAATGAACCTTTAAAGATCATCTAGTCCCAGTCCCACCCTGACATGAGCAGGGACACCTCCCACTAGACCAGGTTACTCAAGGCTTTATCGAACCTAACTTTGATCACTGCCAGGGCTGAGGCATCCGTACCATCCCAGGGCAAACTGTTCCAGTGTCTCACCACCCTCACAATAAAGAATTTCTTCATAATAGCTAATCTAAATTCCTCCTCCTTCAATTTGTACCCATTACTTATTTATTATCTTATCACTTCAGTTCAGGTCTGGCAACACAGTGGCAGTTTCCCCTTGCAATATGCCCCTGCCACCTGCCCCTCCATCACCCAGTACCTGTACAAGCCACCAGTGCATTAGTCAGGTAAGTCTTTATCTTGAAATCCCTGTGGGGTGAAAAACCCACTTTCCTCCATACTCATTCAGTCCAGAGGCAACAGATCCTTAACGGATGCTTAAGCATCAGTTGCTTCAGGGCTCGTGAGACATCTGAAACGTTAATTAACCATGGTCAATAAATTTGTCCTGCTTCTGAAAGAAGCAAAAACTGAGCTCAAATCTCCCCAGTCTTTCATTTCCTGAAACAAGAACCAGCCCACCTGCCTTCCCCTGCCCCTACACCACCCTGCTCCTGACACAGCACCATATACACTTTCCCCTGCTCTTTTCTTTTCCTGAGCCAACACTGTTCTCTTTCACTGCATCTATTTCCTAATTGTTTCTCTTTCTCCTTCCCTCCTTACTTTTTTGTTTTTTTTTTGGGGGGGGTGTTTTGTTTTGCTTTCTCCTCTATTTTGTCTTGTGCCTGTTACTTTTCTTTTACTCCACCTTTGTATTTGTCCAGCCAACCTAATCTCCATAGGGAAAAGCATGAAATAGGTAGTGTGGTTGCACAGACAGATCTGTGCTGAGTCTCTCTGTCTTTTATGGTCAAGATTTTCCAATATAGTTGAAACAGTTTCCAGTGCCTCAGGCAATGTGTTAACATGGTCAGCAAACCATAGGTCACTTAAGTAAAGGCTTATGAATATCTTAGGAAGACCCATA
Source organism: Poliocrania exsul (assembly GCA_035041345.1). Classification (NCBI taxonomy): domain Eukaryota; kingdom Metazoa; phylum Chordata; class Aves; order Passeriformes; family Thamnophilidae; genus Poliocrania; species Poliocrania exsul. The sequence goes on along the minus strand of JAWWLZ010000094.1, from coordinate 6,404,686 downwards.
AGGGCATAGTCACAGTCAGGCAGGCACTTTACTCATGTTGGTTGTGCATTCTGATTGAGGAGGATGCTTTCCTCACACAGAGAAAAGAATTCTTAAGCTTTCCACTTGCAACAACTACGTGTGGCAGGTCTGTAGAATCAGGCGAAAGTTTAAAGGCTGGAAAAGACTGTTCTGATAATCTTGAGAGACATCTGGAATGCCAGAGGTCAAAGAACCCCGCTTTTTCTTTTAACAGCCAGTGGAGACACAGTTAACTTTATGGTGGCTGCTATCTTATCACCACTAAATGAAATGCTCCCAGACTGGTGCACGTCTACAATTATTTGCCTGGCACACGAATAATGGTTTTGCAATGTCATGCTTGTTGTCGTCATAGTGCCCAATTGCAGACTTAATTCCAGTTATTAATTGTGCTGTTGTGTCTACTGCAATGCTATGCCTCTGCTGATATTAGTGGACTACAGGCAATCAAGTCTTCTGCTCTCCATAGTGTTCCTTCTCCTGTTGCAAGAGGAGGCACAGGGCAGTGGAAAGAGCACCTGGGTCCAGGAAGGGGAGAGGCACTGCGCTCATAGCTAGACCAACGCTATAACGCCTTGGTTCTGTTGCATCCTGGAAGCAAGTTCAGTGTTTTCTTTTGCCATGGCTTACACAGTCTTATTTTTTGTGTTGCTCTGCTGTATCCAGTATATCTTACAATACTTAGAATACTAGAGATGCTGCTAAAGCTGTTTGAAGACATGACCTTAGTTCCAGCAGTAGTTCCAGATTAGGAAGTCTGACTTCCTAATCCTGAATAAAAGCTTAACTGAAGTTTTCAAATGACTCTGCAAGGTGACAGACCCTGATTCCAGGTGTTCTGTTTTGTTTGACTGTGCTTTATCTACATTTTCTTTGTTCTTTATACTCTCTGTTTTCCACAAACTGAGACTTCAGTTTGAAAGTCTTGCTTGCTGTGCCTCAATCCTGACCGGTAAAGGAGATAATCAGGCCTCTGTGCTGAAAAAACTCATTCCCTGTGGCTGCCTCCAAATTTTCCTACTAAAGCAAATGAAAAAATCACCTTCAGTCTCCATGGAAGGCCCTTCAGTGAGCTTTGCATCAAGGCAAAGGGACTGTCATCCTGAAAGCACCAGCCTCACCCCCATTGCCAGCATCATACCCTCTCACTTCTGCCATAATCCAAGCACAGCTGAGGACCTCAAACACCAAGGAGATACATTCCCTGAGCTATTTCTTGGTTCTGGAGGCAGAGGGGGAAATTGAAATTAGCTTTGTACCATATTCTGAATTACATGTACCTAGAGCAAGTGCTGTGGGAACAAAACTTTCCATCCTGCCAAAATGCAAGAGGAATGGCTTCTCTTTTGTCCCCAGTCTATAGTAAGGCCAAGACCACCCCAAAAAAAGCCAGGGCACCTGCCCTTTGGTTGTGTAGTAGGTTGCCTGCCTCTTCAATTGGCAGCTCTCTGACTCCCAAGAAGGGTTGTCAGCCTTGTACATGGTGTTGCCTTAAGGTACCCTCCAGTCTCTGGTCCTAAAGCGTGTGCATGGCTGGAGCTGCATGGCAAGTATTTACTTCTCTGTTTCCTGGGGAATCATCTCCATTTATGTTTGCAAATTTTACAGAAGCAGAACTGAAGTATTTTAAAAATTGCTCTTTGTCACAGATTTCTGTATTTCTGTCTTGTGGTGGGGAAAAAAGCTCTCTGCACATCACCTGGGCCAGGCAGCACTGTGTACATGCCAGATGGTGAAGTGGTGATAGGGACCCTGAACTCTAGAAATGCTTCAGGTTTGGTGTACATATCTGTGCCCAGGTTTCCTGAAGCACAGTAGAGAGATGGTCTGGCTTGCAGAAGAAAGTGCCTCTGGAAGCAGAGACATGGTGAAACTGTGAGCTGGCCATCACATTCTTCATCTGAAAGGATGCCAGTATCTGGTGTTTTGGTTTGCCCAGTCCTTGTATGGGATATTTAGCAAGCAGCAAAAACTTGTTGATGTGTGAATATGTCCCCCTTATGCCAGTGCAGAGTGTTGGCTAGTCCACTTGCTCTTAGCTTTTCCAGACACCCAGCGATCCTTCCATCCTCTCAAAAGCCAGTGTGCTCCTTCCATAAGGCCTTCCCTGCACCAGAAACTAAGCTGTGTTGGGACAGTTTATTATGTCTGTTGGTGAGTAAGCTTCAGAATGCTTGGAAGTTCAGTGAATCACTTGAACCCTTTAGGTGCAAAATTATTCCTGGACAAGGAACAGTTTTCTGAGCTCTCACAAAAGCCTTAAGTGGCCTCCACTTGAGAAAAGAAGGCAACATGTAAAAATACACCATGAGTGCAGAGGTGACATTAAGAATCTTCTGCTGAATGCAGGGTCCTGCTACGCTAGGTGGTGGTCAAAAGCCCAGAAAATATTCTTCTTGCCCCAAAATACATGCCAGCTGGACAAACAGGAAACAAATTGCAATGACGCTTGTGATGCAGTGAGTCTGAGCCTCACTTAGGCTGGATCACCCCATTACAGTCTAACCTGTGTCTTGTGGCTGTAGCACCAGCTTAAAATGAATTGAGTGAAGATGGCACCATGCACTAATTATAGCAAGTGTTTTATACCAGGATGGCGTTAGCTCTGACCTGTGGTAAATATCTGCATGCCATGTTAGTGTAAAAATGGAAATTCAGAACTCTTTTGAGGAACAAACTAGGGTGAGGTCCATTCACTTATTGCACTGAAGTCCCTGGTCCTGGGCCAGTTTGGTCCTGCTATGAGTTTGGCCAGTTTTAAACTCTCAGGTTGTGCTTCAGCGAGATGTACAGATATACTTAATTTGTGTGTGTCATTCCCTGGAAATTGTTAGGCACATACTCTTAATTAGACATATACACCTTTGGATTATTTGTTTTAATCATTAAATCCTTATTAATGACTCTGATAATTAATGGGTAGCCAAAAAATTGCTATTTCCCCACGTCTTAAAATAAAACAGAGATGTTTTGAAATTAAATTCTTGAGTGTGAGATGAATGTCAGAATACGTGTTTAGTTACATGTGGTAAGGCTGGCAAGATATATTTTCAGAAGTAGGAATCTAAAATTAGGTCTTAAAGTCACAGTTAGAAAGCTAAATAAACAACCAGGCTTTTTTAAAGGCTGAACACCCATGAGCTGCCTGGCAAGAGCACCAAACACAGATTTGAACACTTGTATTGTCATTGAAAGACATTATCAAACTCCCTTGATCTCTCAGCAAGGGTCTAGGCCTGAACATTCACGTTCACACAGACAAGGCACCACATGGGGCTCTGAGTGCTGGCAAGACTCGCCTGAAATTGTGGAGCCAGCACAATGGGCAGAGGAGGCACAGGAACTGAGGCAGGCTGGAAGCTATGCATTTAGGATGGGGAAACATATGTTCATGCTCTCAATTTTAAAATCCTCGTGCATTTAGATTAATTTTATAAGCAGCGCAATTGATGGCATCCTTAGACGTTCATGTTTGTTTTCATGTGGAGAGTTGGCTGTTGTTGGTGATGTTATCAGTTATCTCATTCCAGCCTTTAGATCCATGCTCACTGGTGCTTGGGGAGCAGTTGGCCAGTCCAGGAGTAGTGGATGAAGCTGGGGCTTTACTTTTATGCACCATCTACTTTCCCACTGAAAAACAAATGCATTGACGTGTACGTGTATTCCTCCACTTGCTCGGCAGTCTTTCTCCTGCTTGCCAAGTCCATCGTCTCAGTTCCCCCAGAGAAGGGTGGGATACTGATGCAAGACTCTGTATTAGAGTGGCCATTCCCCTCCCTTGAACCAGAGTCTGATGACATGTCTGCTAAAATGCGTCAGAGGGCTGGGGAGAGAAAGCGAGAGTGACAGAGAGGGAAGTCTGGGTGGAGGGATTTGGTTTTAATTAAAACAAGTAAAGCCGTATTTTCCAAGCCCCAGATTGCAGTCAAGTCTAGCAGAAGTAGCTGCTGGGTGACAGTGCATTTTCAGGTGGCCTGGCTGTTTTCCAAGGGATCCTCTGCTGTGGAAAGCCACAATGCCAGGACACTTTTGGTCTGGGGATTGATGGGGTGCTCAGGCTGGAGGAGACATCCAGAGGGGTCTGAGGTGGGACTAGGCAGTGAAACCAAGCTGATAGCCCCAAAATATTCCAGCTGCAGAGCAGAAACAGCACTTTTTCTGGATAGAAATGTGCTTTTAACTGCCTTTGGTCAAAAGGGCAAGCACACAAGTCTGTTGTATAGTCCTCACCAGTAACTGGGAGGCCCTGGGAAAGTCCTGGTTCTGCCACAGGCCATGAGGCCAAACAACTCCCTTCCCATGTGTCTCTAGTCCCCCCTGTTCATCACTAGTGGAGACTTCAAGCTGCCCAAAAGCTGAAAACTTTGTCTTTGCGTGTTTTTATGTGCTTTGTAACATGGAGGGACATCAGTCTTGTCAGAACCAAGCACCACTCATGACAAGAGCTGTGCAAGGGAAGCAGAGTAGATGTTACAGATCCTCCTGTGGTCTCCCACAGCTTTTGCCTCTCCCCCCAACCTGACCCCCACAGTAGCACATTCCTTTTGCAGTAGATACCTTGGTTTGGATGCAAGAGAAAGCTGGGGGAAGCTGGGGGATTCATCTGGCTGTCTAAACCCGGTGTCCAAATCTTTTCCTGCATAGGAGAATGCCAGTGCTGTGTTCAGGACACTTTCTATTTAGAAGTGGGATTCTTGTTTGAGACAGTGGTCCCTTTCTCAGACACGCCTGTGTCTTCCTTGCTGAGATACTTTCTCTCCACCCTCATTCTGGAGCTGCTGGAGGTGGACATTGCTGTACATTTGTCTTATGAGTCATAATCCTCACTGTGCTGCATATCACTCTGGAAGCCAGCTCTAACTCCATGCAGAAATCTTGACAGCACTCCAATTCCTCCACACTGGAAAAAAACTTCAGATACCTTCGGAAACAATACAAGCAAGCCAAAGTGAAGAGCTTTCTGGCATTATTTTCTGAAGATGTCTCAGGAGGAACCAAGAAAAGACCACTTTGAAACTCTCATTTTCATGACGGTGGAGGCCTCTGAGTCCCACAGAGTTATGGAAGTGCCTGGTGAGGACCTGTATTTCTTTGCTTCATGAGAAGCAGTCAGACAAGAACAGGAGATGAAATCTCACAAGCTCATTGCTGCTGCCGAACATGGTAACAAGTCTGAACTTCTTTTAACAAATGTTGGGTTTTGATATGGGAAATTAATGTAGCTAATTTCTTCACATGTAGCATCTTTTATTTTCTGCCTCTCTGTGTTTGCTTTGGTCAGAGACATAGTAGCAGTGTATCTGTCCAGTCATTGCATCCATTTGGAATTGGTCAGATTATCTATGGTTTTCTCCCACATCTCTGTGCAAAAGCCTGGCAGGATCTCCTGTGTCACACAGCCTGATTCATATGCACGAGGACTTGCTCGAGGGCCTTTACTGAGAATTTCTCTTTAGACAAACTGTATTGATTCACCACAGCTGGACCCAGCCAGGCTTTCAGAGTCCAGGTTTAGCTGTCTGGGAAAGGAGAAATCCTGCTGCTCTTACTCTGAGCCTTGGTTTCCCACCCCCAGGAGGAAGATAACCCTTGGGGAGATGTCAGAGGGATGAGTGTTAGCAGTGGCACACGTGTCACAGACAGGGAGGCTTGTGCTGCTCCTGAGGTGTGACCACCCATCATGTGCATGCCTTGAGCAGGATGACGTTTCCATCCTGCCAGCCACGGTAAAAAATCCAGCCTCCATGTGAAGAACAAACAAGCATTTGTTTCCTTTTTCTTTGGTGCATGCTTGGCATTTACTAGGAAGATTTTAATGCACTGTTTGGATAAGATGGAGAACTTCTTGAGCCAAGGCAAATATGCTCTTTCAAACAAAAGAAGGGATTTCAGGGAAGGGAGCTAATGGTGCAGGTCCAGAGAACTTTCTCAGCTGGAGTCTTCACAGCAAGGAAGGGCTCAAAGTTGCTTTTCTCTTGTAGGTAATAGTCCTGGAGAAAATACTTGTGGCACAAGTTGATTCCCCCAGGTGCCATGTCTTCCTATCCCCAGGTGACATTTTGTGGAGAGATTGCACATTGCCAAAGGTGGTCTGGACTGAGGGATGTTCTCCAGTCAGAGTGGCCCGGGGCTTTCCAGTTTTTACATAGGAAAATGTTTCCTGTGGTTGTGTAAAGTATGTTCCTCACACAGACCTGAGAAGGCTGGGCCTCTTGTTGCTCACTTTGTCCCTGCCTTCCTACTCTCTTGCTGCGTCTTGGCAGTTGGACAGCAAGGGAACTCCTTCATTAGCTCACCAAAGGCCTGGAGGTAAATTCCCTGCTGCAGAGAAACCAGCACCAACTCATTACCTACCACACACAGAGCTTTCTCACACATGCAGGAGCTCCTCCATGACTGCATGCATGTGTGCAAGACGGTTAAACCAGCAAATCAGTGATAATTTCCTGACTAGCTGTTGGCTTGTATGCTGACATTTTCTTTGGGACTGATATTCCCAAAGCATCAGCTTTCCATAGGGGTTAATACATCACACTGCTGTTTATCTTAGGAAGTCTCTATGTGTTCTACTTGGTCTAGACCAAATCCTTTCAGAAATTAAAAACTTCTTTTTGCAATGGAATGATTTTTGCACCTGCCAAACAGCAGCTTCAAAGCATGTTTTGGAAGGACAGCTTTGCAAAGCTCACAGGAAGGATATTTCAATGGTCTGCCTGCTGTTTTCTCCCCCCAGGTGTTGTTCACTGTCCATACTCAGAAATGACATAAGGATCTGGCCCACTGGTTGTTTTCCATTGTTTTCTGTCTGTTGTAGATGAAAAGGTCTTAGTACTTGCCAAAGTGACCTTGAATAAGGAGTAGTTCTGTGCCTTTACTGAAAAGTACTCATTAGGTCAGCTAACTGACTATTTACCAGAGGAAAACCATCCAGGACTATTAAGTGCCAAAGCATAATGCCAAAGTACAAGAGCTGGCCCAGGGATTCTTAAGCCTACAAAATGACGTGGTTCGTGGGCAGAGGAGTCAAAATCCCATTAACTGAGCTGCACGGTACTGGCAGTTCCATGTTTGCAACACAATACTCAAACACAAACAGGGCTGAATATGATTTGCCCTTTGTACTCATGGTTAGGTTGGGACTGGTTTAGCTAAATGGCTTGCTGACAACTGCACTGTGTGAAATGGCTTAGCCTCTCATTTTTAGTGTCTGGACAGGAAAGGATAATGCTGGGCTGTAATGCTCCCTTGGTAGGTTCTATCAAAAAAGACTGATTCACCTATTCAGGAGGTGGTTTCTTATGCAAAACTTCATCTTCTGTCCCAAAAGGTGGTATTTTAGTGCTCTTAGTGCAACGCATTTGCAGGAAATTTCATATCATTTGAGACTTTTGACAAAGTGATTACTGTCAACAGCTTTAGAATCATAGAATCATACAATCGATTGGGTTGGAAAAGACCTCCAAGATCATCAAGTCCAACCCTTGGGCCAACTCCAGTCCCTTTACCAGATCA
>JAWWLZ010000094.1:6366387-6378967 GCA_035041345.1 Poliocrania exsul | reverse complement strand
AAAATTGATTCTAAGGTACCTTTCATCAAGTGTATTAAACTTTGGGAATGGGCATCCATTGCAGAAGGGAGCAAATATGTTCTGACATAAGAATTGGTACTGTTGAGACTACAGGCTTTGGCAGAGGTTGACAATGTCCCTGCTGTAATTCAGAGTGATCCAAGGGCTGCTCTGATCTATGCCAGGCTTTTCTGAAGTGCAGTGCAGCTCAGGCAAACCATGGCATTGCATGCTACTCACACGAAAGAGATCAAGGAATCCTATTAATTCCTCACTTTATCAGCCACTTCCTACATGGTCATCAGGAATGTAAATGATCAGCCATTTTCTATATCAATAGGGGTCTTTTTCAGTGTGATGAGGTGCTGGGCTCAACTATGTCAGGGTCTGATGAAGCGGAGGCTTACGTTTCTCTAAATCCTGCCCACAGCAGTAAAAATAAAGCTCGTGCTAAGATTTCAGTCAAATTCCTCACTTCCTTACTTCTAGAAATCTTGTTTGGGGCATACCAGGGCTGTGAAAATTCCTTGTTTATCCCTGCAGAAATCCACTTACAGAGGAGCCATATTTAAGGTGACTAACTAAGAATTAGTCTTGTCTCTTTCTTTTGCTGCTTCTTCTTCTATAATGACGGCCTGACACTGTAGTCATCATCATTACTAGAATTAGGGCTTTTCTGCTTGCTTTGCTTATAAAAAACCCAACAACTTAAAGACATTAGGTTTAGATGGAAGGCTGGCCTCCCCCTCCTCAAACACACACTTTGTTTGGATGGACTGAGGATCAAATATGGTGAACCCTTAATGCCATAATTGAAGGTGTTGAATCTTCAATAAAGCCTCATGAATAAGCCCTGACAATAGATAGTTGTTAACAACAAACAAAAAGAGCTTTTTTAGAGTTGTTTGTTTTTGTTTTTGTTTTTTCTCCTTTATATCTTTATTGGGGTTTTGGGATGAAACTGATCACCCTAAAATGTCTTGGTCACTGCTCCTCTCCCTGGGTCTGCACTTTTCTGATCACACGCACCAGCTGCAGGGATAAGGGAAAGGGTGGGGGGAAATAAAATGCAATGAAATGAGAGAAAGGAAGGAGGTTGTGAAGATTTGCATTTGTTGCTGGTGTGGCTGCAGCTTCCCGTGTGAAGCTGGGCCAGGGAATATCTGTGCAGATGGCTCGAGGTGTGTGGCCAGGCTCTGGGTGCCAGCCTGATGTGGCCAGCCCTGCTCCAGAAAGCATGTGGTCATGCTGGATGCAAAGCTAATTGATCCAGCTGAGAGATTTATTGTGAGTTGCAGGGAGGAAAGGGTTTGGGCTGGCTCCCCTGTCTCCTGCTTCACAGGGTTGTGCCTCAGCCATAGGATTGGGCAGCTTTCCAAACTCACCTTGCCATCTCCTGAGGGGCTCAGAGAAACCCTGGTGCTCATGGTAGCAAGCATAGATATTCTGTAGTGTTTGGTTATAACATATGATTGGGTTGATGTGATCAGACTGTCAGTGCCTGAAGAGCAAAGCCTTCAGATCATTCCTGAGATTTCTGCCTGCGAGTGGCACAAACTCAAAACTCCTGCCCCAAAGGACAGAGGAAGTGTTTTACTGGGTTTTCAGCAGAATTTAGGAAAAAAAGTTAAAATAAAATCAACCAACACCCCCTCAACCCCTGCCAGCAACAACCCAACCCAGCAATGTATTTAAAGAAGTCTTTGGAAGATGAAGTTTAGCTCTAAAAATTGGAATTTTGCAGTTGGCTAGTCCAGAATGTGAAACCATGTCTGTTTTCAGTCTATGAATGCACATGCTAAAATGTTTGCCTCTTTTTAATTTTTATTTATAAAATCCAGTCCATAACAAGATTCATCTGTTCCATTAGGCTTTTTAGTAGCCAGAAGGGTTTTTTATTGTTGGCGAGCATGAGTTTACAAGGGTGGAGAATCATCTGGTTTTGTGGCCAGCTGTTGGCCATTGTTAGGGACTATTAAAAAGTCTTTGTACATGTGCCCAGATATGTGTTTGAGGGGCATGCCATTAATCAGGTTCTAACTATGGGAATAATGATGAGACATCTAAGGAAGATATTTCAATTTTATTAAAATAGCATTCAGGTGGGGAAAGTCATTAATTCTTCTGCACAGTGCCTCACAATTGTCCAGGAATGATGTCCTAACCAAGAACCCGGCCACCAACACTCATCTAGTCCCCCAACACACAATATTGTCCTTTAAGCAGTGTTAACTGTGCATCTCTTGCAGCTCACTTTTCCTGGGGCTTTGGCTTCATAACTTATCGTGACTTGAAGGGGAACGGTGTGTTAGCAGAGCATGATCTTAGATCCTCACAAAACAACCTTGGTCTTAATGAAAGGTTTCAGATAACATGCTTTGCCACTCATTTGCTTCAGAGAATACGTATGCACAAAGTGAACTGGAACAGGGGAGCTGGCACAGATGCAACAGCTTGATTGCATGTCTGAGCAGTGAAAAAATGCTGTTTGCTGATTCTTCATCCTTTTACATATTTGAAGACATGTTATCCTCAAACTTACAGTGGTCTCCACTGGCTGGTTTTAGCAAGGAGCTCCTGTGGCACCTGGGAAAGATTTTCCTCTCTTCCACAAGGATAACAGATGCTGTTTCTGGGGAATACCACACAAGAAAAGTCCTCAAAGGATATCACTAGTGGAGGTGATGTCCTCAAAGACACATCACCCCTACTGCCTACCCTGGCCTTCAACAGCTTTTAGGTTCTCCAGGAAAACCCTATTTATCAGTGGAAGACTGCAATGTACACAGTTCACTCTGACTTTTGCTGGTGCAAACTTCCCTTTGTGCCATGAGGAGGGTGCCCAGCTTCTACCAGAATTTTGCTGTCACCTTCAGAATGGCCTAAGTAGATCTGTGGTAGGGGCATCTGAATAAAACATGATAAAAAGCAAGCTTTCAGCAAATTCCAAGTTCTGGAACATGAGAATGTTTCAAAGGATTGTGAAAAATTAAATAGATGAAGGGCAATACTTCCCCGGCTGTGCTGCACATTGCAAGACATAACCTGCTGCATATGCCATGTGAATTCAGGTTAGAAATTGAAAAACTTGGGAACCAAATGGGTTAGAAATTATTTATAAAGCAGACTCAAAGAGTTTAGAAGATGGTATGTGAGCATCAGCTGGGACCTCTTGAATTTTGGCTTGGTGTATCCAATATCCTTGTCTAAACCTACGTTTACATTGGAGACTGCAAAGGATAAGACCAAGTATTTACACTGTGGATTGTAACAATGTTTCTGAGCTGCTGACGCTTGCTACCAAAAAGAATGTGTTATTTGGGACTTTGCTAAAATTCAACATGTGTAAGGAAAAAAATTACTTTGAATAGGTTATGATGGTCTTATACTGTCATAAGTGACTTAGGAAAAGTACCTGCCTCCTGCATGGTGACACCTCCGGAGAGTCGGGAAGACCATTAGGTCATGTAATATGAACTTAAGTGATGGTCTCCTCCTGATTCTGCTTCAGAAGTGTCAGACATGGGCTTTTAAAACTTATTACTCAGACTATCCTCAAAAAACATAATATTGAGAAATCTTGAGGTTAAAAGAATTGCGAATTGTGTGTTCTTTTTCTCAGCCTTGAGGGTTTATGTTTTCAGTCTTTTCTGTGCAACAATGCCGACTAGAAACTTACTTTTAAAACACTGGAAGTAGGGAATGTTTGTGTAATCACATGACTCCAAAAAGTGGGACCTTAGGAGAAGGAGAAAACAAACAAACAAACAAACAAACAAACAAACAAACAGCAAAAGAAGACCAGGACTGAAAACTTGTGATACAATCTCCAGGACACTGTGATAAAATCTTCTGGACATGAATTGTATAGATGAACAAAAATAAGACATCAACTGAAAAGTTGTGAATTACTATTTTCCCTCTCTGAATAGAAGTCATATTGTGATTTTAACAGAAATAAAAAATGGGGAAAATATGTTTAAGATTAAACACACAAATATTAACTGGACAATGTTTTACCCTATGCTGTCCATTTTTAACCCTGTCCATGCTTTTAGGCCTTTTCATTCCACTGAAATAGAATAAGGAAAACATTAAACTTGATGTCTAGGCATTTATAAGATCAAAATCAGGACAGTTGCATTGCAGTCAAGAACTCAGGTCAGTGAATGGCCTGGTTTCATTAGTTGCTCTCTTTGGGTTTGTTCCTTTATAGCTGCTGCTGGGGAGAATATATCAGGCCAGTGTTTGCAAATAGTCCTCAGATGAACTCATACAGAGCATCTCAGTAGCTCTGTTACTGTCACCTACTCCAGATGTCCTCCCCAACCGACTGTCAAAGAAAATATCTTTACAGCTTGCACAGACAGCAGAACAGACTCTCACAAAGAACAAATAGGAGGCACGATTTTTGCCTTTATATTCAAATGCACGCTATTGTTCTGTAGTTACATAAGCCAACCAGTCACAGAACAGAAACAACATCATATGACTTATGTAACTAACCATTGCCCAATCCTGCAATGAGATCTGTGTGGCCAGGCCCCCCCCATGCAAAGCCCCATTGAAGTCCAGACAAAGATCACTCCGGGGTTGGAACCCAACATGGTAGAATTTATGACTATTTGCAACAAGCCACTCACGAACAAAACTGAGAATTAATCCCTGAAGAAACGGGTGAATCATTTTTTTGATGAACAAATACATTCTATTCTGTTTGTAACAGCTTTGTGGATAATTCAGGATTCAGAAAAGAGGCAAAATCCATCAAAGCAAGTAGACATTAATTTCTAATTATATGCCCGGTTCTTCAAGAAGGGCCAATACCCTTGGGCAAACAAAAAGAGGAGTCTGAAGAAAACAATCTTCTGAGAAACAATCTGTTGGTTCTTGATAACTCAGAAATTCATCTGAGGTGAAGGCATTGGTGAAATGGTTGAATTCAGCAAACACAGTCCCAAAATTCAGATGCTGTGGTCTGGAGTCAGATGCCTCCATAGGTCATTCAAGAAGACCTCCATGGGTGGAGAAGCTGGTGTGGCCTGCTTCAGCTTTCCAGTTTGTTGCACCCTGTTGTGTCTCAAATGCAAACAGTGAGAACCCTTTCCTGCTGCTGAAAAAAACTTTGCAGGACACTGGAAAAATCCTGAAATGCACCCTTCTAAGGAAGAAGGGAATAAACCAGATGGAAAATGGAAACATTTTCAGGAGTTATGAGACTGGGAAAACCCTAAAGCCTTTCTTTGCCTTGTTTTCCATTCTTTATCACAGCCCAAACTGCTGCTTTCCAACAAAGGAGCCCCTCAAGAATGGATTCACATCACTATCCCCACCAACTTGAGCTGTAGCAATGAAAGATTGTCTAAAGCTCTAAAACTCTTCCAGTGGAGGGGAGTTCTATAAAATGTCTCAGATGTGGTGACCAGCTGGCAGCTTGCCTGGCCGTCTCAAAGCCTGCCTTTTATTTAAGAGGATGCCTGCCATTGCCCACCCGGATGCAGGTGGAAGTTTCAGGCTGGGATTAGGCTGCACAAAGAAGAGTGTGAAGTAAAATGACAGCGTGGCCACCACACTGTAGCCAGGGAAGCCTCTTCACTGGAAAAGCTGCTTCCTAGAGCTCCCCTTCAGTCTCCATGTCCAGTCCTAGCAAGTGCAGACTTGCTTCTAGTAGTTCAGGGAGGTCTTCTACTCCCTCTTCCCCTGCCTCACTGCATCATTTCAGGCCACCTTATGTAGAGTCAGTGTGTTTGCTGCAAGTTTGCACCTCATCATGCAGAATAACAAGATGCATCCAGTCCATGACTTTAGCTGAGGAGGCAGGATGGGGAGTTCTGGTATACAAACACATTTTTTTTCTATATGCCTAACATGTACCCTTCTCTCAGGAGGGATGGTTTGTGGGATGTGTTAAGCAAAGGCCAAGAACAGTCATATGGGTCTGTTGTCTATTTCTAGGTGCTGTTCCTCACTGACCAGAAAAACACCATTTCATAAGGCTGCATAAGTGCTTGAATCAGTTTACAAGGATGAACCACCACAGAATCTGCTCCCAGTTGCTTCCCTCTGTGAACAACCCTATTGCACGAGCAAAGGTAAAATTATTCTAATATTCAATTTTTCAAGATCAGAACCGCTTAATAATTAAGCCATTGTGAACTTGGAAGTTCCTCTTGCCCACTGAAATTTGGCATAAAGGAGGAGTCTGGCTGATTGAACCGGGAAATTTGTACCAACAAATACAGAGGAACAGTCAGGACCCCTCTGCAGAGCTACATGACTTCCAGCATGGACACCACTCCTGCCTTCAGCTCAACTTCCACCTTCACCACATGGATTTTTTTATAGAAACTTCTCAGTAATATCTGTCCCAAAAAGAAACTTAAAAAAAATCCCACAACCCAGAAACAAACAAAAAAGTAGTTCTTGATAATGAAATGGAGGTAGGCCCCACTCCTGCACACTCTCCATCATTTGTGTGCTCTCCATGCAAACACCTCACTCCTGTCACTGGAACTGGGCACTGCTGGAAGATTTTTCTGAAAGCACTCAGTGTTGTCTGAGCTCTGTCTCAGTGAAATTGGTTGTAGGGCAGAGAAGAACAGATGTGAAAATCCCACCCAAAAAGGGACTGAGGATCCGGACGACCCACCACAACCACATCTCGCCAGCAGATCTCCAGCAGCATTGTTCTTCTTGAGCAGAGGATGCTAACCTTGTAGAAAAGAGCCACAGACTGTTACCAGAGACACTAACTGCAAATGCAGTTTTCTCCTTGTGTGTTCCTAGTCTGATCCCTTTCCCATGGAAATGCTGCTTGCAGCTGGTGCTGCTGCGTCTGTCTGTACTGGTGAACCCAACAGAGCCCCAGCATGGGCTTGAGCACTTGTCATGATCATCTACACTCTTTAATTGCCAGCACATGCCCTGGCATGATGTGGGCTTGCTGCCAGCCAGCCCTCTCCAGACAACAGACAATGCCTGGGCATAGTTTGTCTGGAAGGGCTCTCCGAGGGACGTGGGGACGAGGACAGTGATGTGGCTGGATGTGTCGATATGAGCTGTGGCTGGAGGGAATATCCTGGTCTCTCTGATTTCCCACTGCAGAGCTGGCTGTCTAGAACAGGTTCAGACACTTGGAGAAGCTGAATCGCAAAACCTGTTCTGGCAGCAGGCTTGGAATGCACCACCCTCACAAATTTCGGCAAGAGGGGTGGTTTAAAACCCCTCCCACCTCCCTGTCAGCATCCAGAAGCTCCTTCACATATCCTGCCCTGGGGTTTTTGTTTGCCCAAGTATTAGTTTGCTCCCTGTTCCTTGCTCCCATAGCTGAAGCTCAGATTATCCTAAACCTCTGGTTAACAAGTGTTTGCAGTACACTTTCATCAGGATTGTTGAGGAAAACAATCTGGAGTTCGTTTTGGTTTCTGGTGTCAGATATGATCCACTACCCTCTTTTGAAGGCCCTTTATCCTTCCGTGGAGTTATTCTTCTAGAGTTCCTGCTCCTTCTTCAGTGCTTTGAGTTTTCTTGGATGCTTAACCTGGGCTGAGTTAGAATGTATGAACAGTCAAAACCAATTATAGTTCCTGTACCGAGGACCCTTTGTTCTAACTCAAAAACTCCAGGAGGCTGCAGCAGATCTGTCAGCTGAGGCTGGGAATTCAAACTGTTCTTTCCCCTCCCTCCCTCCCTTTCTTCTTCCATGCCCCCCCAACCCCCCCTCCTCTTCTCTAATAATCAAGGAGGTGGGGAGGCAGAAATCTCAGCAGGAACAGATTGAATACATTAACATTTGGTTGGTTTTGTATTGTTCTTTAGTGAGACCGCAACTTATGAGGCTGTTTTAATAAATGTCTGGTCAGGGGCCAATCAAAAGCTGCCAAAAATGGGTGTAGGGAAGCCTGTTTCCCACACAGTCTGCTCTTTCCCACCCTAATCACTGGAAATAAGAACTCCTAACAACCAAATGCCTTCTTTTCCCTATTTATCTCCTCACTCTCGGGGATTTTGCAGCCCATCATTCCTAGACATGAGCAAACCTAACTCTCCACTCCAGAAGCTCCTCCCCCAAGGCAAACTGAGACCATCTTGTTGAACCATAATGTAACATATGTTGAGGGCAGATGCTCATCTGTTGTAAATTATCCTAGGGCTGTTCTGTTCAGTGGAGCTCCAGTAACTGAGATCAGCTGAAGATCATACCTTTGTCTTATTTACAGTGGGAGAAGGCAGTTCCTTATAGGATAGGGGTGTGCAAGGGCTGAGTTTTCTCTGCTTGATTGCCACCTTTGAGGGAAATGCTGAAATGTCTAGATGTGTTCTCAGGCTGCTTTTGGCTGGGATGTTTTATGGGAGACTGAGCACAGCAGGTCCCTTTCATGCCAAAGAACATTCATTTCTCTGAAGGTGAGGTGCTAAGGAGGCTGGGCTCTGCCTCAAAGCATGAGGGAAGCCATGGAGGGACAAATCAGAGTGCTGTCAGCAAAAAGGCATACCTGACTCGTCCAAGATGCAACTTCTTTAACAAAAAGGATGAGGGGAAGCAGGGGCTTCTCCATTCTGTGTGAAGGGGCGCATCTTGCTGGGCAGCTGTCCTTGGCTCCAAACCGTTGTGGCTGGAGTGGCAGCAGGAGATCCTCCATGGGATTTGACTCCCTTGTGCTTTTGTCCCCACCCAGAGTGAAAGAGATCATGACACAAACGTGTAACAGGGCGTCTGCAGCCTGGAGATGATGGCAAACATAGCCAAAGACAAAACACACGTGTTAAATGTTATGGCCAAGGACACATAAGTGAATAGATGCAGAGAATCCAGGTGTGCTGATATTTACCATATCAGCATAACTAGAGTAACAGGGTAAAAAGAAATGAGGGCTCTGTTACACAGTCATTCAAGTCCAGCATCAAGTTTTATCTTTCAGCAGCAGACTAGGACACCTGGTGGGAGGAAAAGAGGCCTGTTAACCTCCAGGTGGGTGACACTGGTTTGTGCTAAGCTGTAGCAGCTACTGGATAAAAAACAACGCCAGAAAAACAAAACAAATGCAGAGACTAGAGCTTTGAAATTTAATTGTAACAACATGGCAAGCTACATGTGAAAGAAAAGAGAAATGGCTTAAGTGTTGAGGGCTTTGGAGTTCTTGTTCATTTAGTAAAGGTGTGATGAGCCTGCCAACTGGAAAACATATCAGTGGGAAACGGTCAATAAGAATTAGTTCTTTTTGAGGCATTATAACTGCACACTAATGTTAAAAATCTGGGGCTAATTAAATTTGTGTGAAACTTTTGTTCTAAAACTCCAAAGCATGTGAAACTTGCGGAGTTGTGCTTGCTGCAGGGAAGATTTGGCTGCATGACAGCACCCAAACACACATCCCTGCCTACCATGCTCTTTGCATAGCCATGGCAGCCCAGGATGAAATTTTTAAATGCCATGTGCTGATAACATGGTAGATGGGTTATCCAAACTGAAACAGATGGAAATGTGCCAGTGGCACAGGGGCTGGGCACCTCCAAAGCTTAATCTCTCTGCACAGTTCACTGTCACCTGGGAGGACCTTGGTGAAAGTAGATGCCATCTGCTAAATCTGCTGGGGCAATCTGGGCAGTTCCTCATCTTCCAGAAAGACTGAAACCCTTTCCCTCAGGAAGGAATGACTGGTGTATAAATATGGATTAGATATAGATATAGATTAGATATATAGATATAGATGATATAGATAGATATAGATAGATAGATATAGATGATATAGATATAGATATACATTAGATATAGCTATAGCTATAGCTATAGATAGATATAGATATGTTTGTGTGCTACATTTGTGCAGCTCATGTTACCCACGTGGTAGCAGGAAGGGAGGGGGCCTGAGGCTCATGACACCTGAAATAACTGGAAGAAGATTCACCAGGGAATGCCTGCCAACACTGGAGGAGGGTAACAGCGGTCCTGGTGGACTGATGAGTTGGTTTTACATGGCCAAACTTGCTCCTGCCAGAGAAGCTAAGGAGTCATAGATTTCTCTGGCCACATGTCCTGCTCTCTGTGCCAGCAGCACCTGAAATGTCAGGGAGCACCCAGCCCAGCAATGCAAACATGGCTGTGGTCCCCATCCTAGCCAGTACTATACACCTGGGTAGTACTCCACGTGGTTGGCCAAACCCAGAGGTTTGGCCAGTTTCCAGAAAAGCTGGGAATTCCTTCAGGATGTGGGTGTCAGGGCAGGTGTCTATAGATCCAGGTGGCTGCACTCAGCAGCCTGAATTACCAAGCTGTCTCCTGCAGCTTCTCCTGGCTGGATAACATTTCAGTCTGCTCCTTGTGCAGAAAGAGTTGATGCTGCAGCTCCTTCTCCACTCCAGGCAAATCAACAAGGAAGGAAGGAAGGAAGGAAGGAAGGAAGGAGTTGTCTCCCATCCAGTACGTTTGTATTTAGACATCAGAAAGAGACTCAGCAGATGCTCCTCCAGTGCTGAGGAGCAAATGGACATGCATCAGGGCAGGGTGACACCCCAACTCTGCTACTTACACCCAGATGTGTAAAATTATTTCCCAGTTAAACTGAAGAGGCTTAATGCGGATAATTGGGCACTGGGCCTTTGCTCTACTTCCTGTGCGGCTCCATATTTATATAAAGTGGGGATAATATTTCCCAGTGTAATAAAGGGTTTATAAAATCAAAGTCCATTGGTCTGAGTGGTTCTCAAATACCGTGTAGTTAAATATGAATGATTTATAGGAATTATCTACATGAAGGGCTACTGGTGGGTCTGAAAACTGGGGCTTTAGCCATTCCTGTCATTTTTCTGTTTTTCTGGCTGCTTTCAGTATTTCACTTAACTCGAAGGAATAAATTTAGAACATGAAGCACTTGCAAAACCAGCGTAAAGTCCAGGCAGGTGTAATACCTTACAAAAGCCCTTAACTTTACCCTCCCCCACTGCCCGCCCCTAAATTCCTTGAAATAAACCCACATAATTGCATAAGCAATAAACAAAGCTTAAGTCTGTGCACAGCGATTGTCACAACTTCCCTAAATTGGATTCTTGTTGCATTGGGTCCTACAGTAATTATAATCCAGCTAACATTTAACAGAACTATGTGACAGAAACAATCTCTGTCCCTCATCAAGGTTTATAGCTGACTTCCCTGCTCTGTGGAAAGGAGGCCATTGATCAGTTCAGGAAGGAGATATGGGGCCTTTTATTTTCTTATTAGAAGAAGCCATTTACCTGCACCACTTCTGAAAACATGGGCTTCCAAAGACTTCAGCTCCTACAGGGCAAATGGGAGCTGTTGGGACCACTATTATGTCCTGTTTTGCCCCAGATCAGAGTGGCACTGAGGGAGAAAAGTCCCCTCAGCCCCTACTGTCAGGCCCTCTTAACAATCCTGACTGAATAAAAGGGGACAGATGGAGACATGTGCTGGTGTGGTGAGGAGGTTCTCCTCTGAATAACAGGAGTAACCAGAATGTCCATGGTGTCTTCTGCTTCTCACCTGCACCATCCTAGTCCCAGATGGACAAAGAAAAACTGAAGTTGCACTGGTTTGCTTGTCAGAGCAGTTTAAAAAAAGGACTGGCAAGGCCAGCTTCTTCTCAGTGCTGCAGTTGTGACAGACACCATCCAGTGTAACTCTTTGGAAAGTTTAGAGCTAGTATATAGTGTGAAAACAAGCTTAAGAAATAGGAAAAAATCACCTCTAGAGATTTCTGTTGTTACTCGTGAAAGAACCTAAAACAGAGACTGCCATTTCTGCTTATTTCTGCTTGAGCCTTGTGGACTGGCTGCTTTTGAAATGTAATTACTTTTAATCAGCAGACAAGATGTGCATTGCACTCAGCCACACTTGTGATTCGGAGAAAGGAGTCTAATGAGACCGAAAGGGAACACGGTGCTGTTCCAGCCTCTTCCTTCTCAGGGTGGGGAAGTGCTGCTATCCCTTACAAAACTCCAGGACAAAATGTCACACTGGCTTACACTTGAAGCCCAGCAAGCCCTGCTGAGGGTCTGTCTCCCCGCAGATGCAGCAAGAACATGGAATACCAGGGGGACAGTAACCAGCTTTTTGAAAAATACCAGCTGTGCCAGAAACATGTGTTAAAAGGGCATGAAAATGCTCTCCACTCCTTTATTTATTCTTTTTTCCTCCTCTTCTGGGCCTCCCCAAGGTCTAACTGTTTCATTGCTGCTGCCAGGCATATATTTGCAGTTGCATCATGCGAAGCACATCGCGCTGGTGCCGGTGCCGGTGATGCTCGGTGGCTGACCAAGCTCGCTCTGCCTGTGCTGGGATTCCACAGCCGGCCTTAAATATCCCGGTTATTTTTATCCTCCTACGTAATGCCACGAAGAGACCGTCCCACTGGTGGCAGGGCAACAGCTACACAATGTTTCCCTTCAGTCGGGAAGGGAAATGGAAACAGTCCAGGCTTCCTGATCACATGGTGCCTGAAGTCAATGAAGAAAATTAGGAAAAAAAAAAAAAAAAACACGAAAAAAAAATCCCAAAAAAACCAATCAACCTCCTCCCTCCCCCTTCTTTGGTTTGTTTTTTTTTTTGTTTTTTTTTTTGTTT
>JAWWLZ010000094.1:6304334-6315009 GCA_035041345.1 Poliocrania exsul | reverse complement strand
AAGGCACAATGCCAACAGTATTTGACCCAACCAGAACTGACCAGGAACTATTTAGACACTTGATTATATCAACAATTCAGCAAACCACTTAATTATATTCCTGACCATTAACATAGAATCAAGTCCACCTTTTTTTGTTTGTTTGGGTTTTTTTTGTTTTTTTCAAGTTCACCATGCCTAAGTCTTTCAATGAATAGGAATTGACTACTGAACAGGCTCGAAGTTGCACACATGCTTTGGGACTTTTCTGAGCTGGGTTTGCAGAAATGCTCAACACCTCCCTGCTGTCTCTTTCCTGGAGGCTCTGATTTGTAAAGGAATTATTGAAAGAAAGCACTTAGGTACACACTTAGGAGTTTTCCTGACCAATAACACAGGGAGATTGTCACATAATTGTGATTTATTAAAATAAGCTGCTTCCTCGATGGGAGCAGTTGAATCAGACCATCAAAGAAGAAAATAATAGTTGACATAAATATTCATTTCTTTATAGAAAGCAAGCAATTTCTCTTCGAAGTATCTGGAGTTCTGTTAGCAATTGATGAACACCAAACATGTGACAAGTGGGTTCCAGTTAGCAGCAAAAATCATGAACTCAGCTTTGTTGTCTGATTTCCCTGATGCAGCAAAACAGGATGTGTCACAAGAGTTAGTCTTCTTTTGCCAATCCTTCTGCCAGTATGGCCACATTCCAAGAACGTATAGACAGAACTCCCCAGTTGAAAATTAAATGCTAGTTTGTAGTATGTTTTAAAGTTTTAATAAAGTTTTTCAGATCATCAGCTAATCTTTAAACTGAAAAGAATTTTATTTTAAGTTTTTCTGAATTGGATCATCCTTCCCTAATATATATTCCAGTGATCTCAAGAACTGTTGGAATTTACAGCTTTTTCTTTTAATACTTCCTCTCTCAGCTTACGATTAGATGATTCAGTGTTTTGAATGGATGCAGCTGATCCAGCCACACTTTGGTACATGAAAGTGCAGAGCTAGCACTAATTTTCATTCTTTAATTTTACACAATATTTTTAATGGTGGGTGGCTGAGAATTAATTGCTTTGGGTTTAGTCTGCAGCTATTGCAGCTCCATACTTCTCCCCCTCCACCCCAACCTTCAGTTTACTCAAAATATGCCAGAATCAGAGTGCTAATTTGCTGCAGCTGGCAGGGAAGTTTTGTGATTCCTGGGCTGAGGACCAGAATCCCAAAACACTTGGAAAAAACCCTGCCATGATGAATCATGAACCAGTTATGTCCTCATTATAGCCATGCATTATGTTTATCAACTCTCCACCAGATAACCTGGTTATCCATTACTTTACTGGGTCCCAGGCCCTTGGTAACTAATATAAATCTAATGTAAACATATCCATGGGCTCTACCAAACCAGCTAGTTACTTTTAAGAGGAAGGCTGGGTGTGGAGTGGTGCATGATAGGGAATGTTCCTTGTAGATAGTAAAGCTGGGACACAGTAGGTTCATTCCTGTGGCACTCCACTGTTCACCCAGAGAGCTTTGTGCCATCTAACATGCATGTCTGTGTCATGCTATTCAGTAAAAGTATTGTGGTGAAGTGAGATCTCCATGGTTAAACATGTCTGAACCTTAAAAATCATGAGGAAAATGGAGGGGGGTGTGAAATTTGTTGGGCTCTTCTGGGACAGGTCGAGGTCCTGGTGCACTGTGCACACTCACTGCTGGAGCAGAGTGTGCTTTCAGAGGGGAAGGGCAAAGAGCCACGGGAACACTGTACAAATTTACTGGGAGGAAGGCAAACACAGAAGTCAAGAGATGTACATAGGTGATAACAAGGTAAATATTAGAAAAGTTGGCCTGTATTATACTAATATAATAGGATATCAGTAAGGAACAAATAGTCAGGCATTCATGGCTGGTTATGCTGAGAACAGTACTAGCCTGGGCTGATAACACTCCATCTTGCCCTGGGTACAACTTAGTCTGAAAACAGGGCTTAGAAAAACATTTATGAAGACTAAGAGTCAAGATCTCCCCACTTTTTTACTTTCTGGGCTGGTGTGGGACAGATCTGACACTCATGGAGGAAAGGGCTGTGGTAGCTGGGTGTTGTGTGAAGGTAAAGACCTCTCTATTTACCCCTTTCCCATTAATTTAGAGATCCTTCACTTTGAGAACCTCACATCTACATGAGCCAGGGAGCTACCAGAGCTGTATGGCACATCTTTTACTCATTCAGTGAAAAGCCTGACTTTCCTCATACCAGACCCATGGATGTTAACTGAGGTATTGACCAATTTCAGTAGGATGCGCACCTAGGTCTCTGCTGAGGCATGGGCATAATTTTTGATATTTTACTTGTAAATGTGGTTTGAAAGGAAAGCTGATTCAATCTCCATTCTCTCAAAATCTCTTTCCCCTCATGCTGTGAGCGTGGGAGACTTGTAGCCTTCCCTCCTAGGCATCCTATGATGACAAATTACAGGAGACATAAATAATTTTACTGTGTTTTTCCTAGGGACATTAACACACTTGAAGACCATGTCAAAGGATAATAATTCATCACTAATTTACAAAGCAGTGGATAATAGTCTTAAAACTGTTGGCATGCCTTAACATATTACATGACCACAACAGTTTAGCAGAACTAGAGGGAAAGACAGAAAAAGGTGGGTTACAATGTTTGAAACACCCAATTATCAATTCCTCACTCAGGGATGTTGAAGAGGGTTTTGCTGTTGGCTTTGTTCTGCATTTCCAGAATCTCAGATGAGCTCAAACTCTCTTAACTGGAGTTTTTCTTGGATGCTCATTCTTATTTCTATGGGAAGAAAGCAGACATGTTTTAACAAATCTGCTTTACGAAGTCAACAAAGATTAAAGATTTTTTTAAAAAAATGTCTTACACTTCTGGAGCAAGAAAGTCTCCTTTACAGCTCACTATGGTTTTGATAAGATATGTGACAAACTGGTTTCAAAATACTTTGTTTCCAAAAAATATACATTTTCTAAATCACTACTTGTTATCTAATCCTGAACAAATTGCTGTCTTTATTATTATGCTCCACAGAATCATGAGAACAGGTTAAATACAAGGTATTTTTATGGCAGATTCCAAATAATTGCATTTATTTTTGGGTTTTGCGCTAATGAATGCATTGAATGGGGACTGTAGAGAGGAGTTGATAAAACATTTTTGGACCAGATTTTGAATAACCTTGATGTAATATATATATTCAAGTTTCCTTTATAATATGATTTATTTGCTTACAATATTTCTAGTTCTGTGTATAATGCGATCACTTTTGTTTTCCTAACAAGACAAAGTGAGAAAATCAGATGATAAAAAATCTCCTTCCTGTTTGTGTTCCAATATTAATGCAGCCTAAATAAATTATATTTCTTAAAATCTTTTTAAGGAATTATAGATATCTAAATCTGTGTGGGTTTGTGCATTTTTAACTCCTTTATGAAAAGTGGAGGCTGTCCCTGCAGTTCTTGTACAATGAATGCTTATTATTACAATTTACCATGGTTTAATGACCCCAAAATCTTATATTTTTAGTGCTGTGTTTCATGTTCCTGTGCCAAAATTTGACAATATAAATGACTTTGGGTCTCGAGACGCAGAAGTCTTTCTGGGGATGCAGAAAGGAGATCTCCAACCTTGCACTCCAGTGACCTATCAGACCTCTCTTTTCTTTGTTGGCAGTATGTCTCATGGAAGTCTGGTCTAAATGGATGTGCAAAGTTAAACACAGAAATGAACTGGAGATAAATTCTAGTCTGCAATGAGAGACATATAAGTGTTTCAGAAGCACATATGTGATTTTTCCTACTGCAGTTCATCCCATATT
Source organism: Poliocrania exsul (assembly GCA_035041345.1). Classification (NCBI taxonomy): domain Eukaryota; kingdom Metazoa; phylum Chordata; class Aves; order Passeriformes; family Thamnophilidae; genus Poliocrania; species Poliocrania exsul. The sequence goes on along the minus strand of JAWWLZ010000094.1, from coordinate 6,311,176 downwards.
CATAAAGCCTTCATATGTCTCTCTGGGAAGGGGATTTTGTGATGGGTTGACATACATGGCCCCTTAGTCCAGATTGCCTTGGGGTACCTAGAGGTAATTTCTTGTTTTTTATAAAAATCCAAAAATCAAAACAAATTATTCCCTGCTCTCAGAGCAGCTCATGAGGACTCAAGCCCCAGTGCATATAAATAAAGAACAGAGACCCAGGAGAGACCCATGTCTTCCCTTCAGAGATGTCATTTTCAAATGTCACCCATTTCCTTGACCTCAGTAAAGTTAGAAAGTGGTTGTGGCTCAAGACCACCAAAATAGGCCATAGTAAGCTGCAAATTTAAAAAAAAAAGTATTTTAATTATTTGTTTTGTTTTTCATTTATTCTTGGGACTTTGTTTGCCAAAACAACAACTTTGAAAAGCAAATGCCTCACAGCAAAGTCTAACAGGAACAGCTTCATCCTGCCTTTCCTGTTCTGAGGCTCACTGTACAGAATGAACTTGACTTGAGATCACTGGATGAGCCACAGCACAAACCCTTTCCTTATCCTGCCTTTATCTGCTTTCACCTTCATAATGGGCTTTGGAAAAAAATGTGACCCTTCTGCTCTCTGTGCTCCACCTTGATCACCCGAGAAGTCACCCATAAATGCAGCAAAACCTGTACCTCAGAGGAGCTTGAGAAGCAAGTTTGCAAAGTGCCATGAACTCCTGGACTGGAGTAGGTGTGCTCAGGAAATCCTGGTGCTCCTGGGCAACTCTTTGAAGGCCACCAAACGTGATGTTACTGAAAGAGAACAATCTGTTTCTTTTGGGTTTTTTTTTGATAGCAACAACTGATAAACAACAGTTTTCTATTAGCAGTAATTTATTTGATGTCTGAGGTCCTTGCTAAGTGTGACCAGCATAAATCTTCTTTTGGGATAGTCCTGTGCAAGAATCCTTACAATCATTTGACCAGACTCTACCAAATACAGTCCTTGATCCCTACGGAGATATAAATAGCCTCTGGGGAGGAGAAATCCAGTATTTTGCAATCTTGAAATGTCAACTAGAAGAAAGAGTAAAACGGACACTTTATAGAGAAAATATGTACTTTTCTTTTAAAAGTTATATACAATGAGGTGGGTGGGGTTCTGTTTTTTCTTTGTTGTTGTTGTTATTGTTGCTGTTGGTTTTGTTTTGTTTTGTTTTTTTAAATCAAGAAATCACTGGACTTCTCTGTAGCTTCATGCAGGAAAAAAGAAATAGGTAAATTTTGCTTTTCCCCACACCTCTCTATTCTTTCTACACTCTTTAACAGAATCACAGAGAAACGAAATTTTTTTAAACCAGTTGAAAAACAGGGTCTTCAAAAATATCTATAAAATAGGCTAAAAAACTACTTAGGGAAGGGTAGGAAGTTAATGTGCACTGATTACTGTTCCCATCAGATACTGGTAAGGATCTGAAGCCAATAAAGAAACGAAGGCTCCTCCTGACAGAAACAAAAATAATTCTAAATTTTGGACTCTGAGCCTCTTCTGTGGAAGCTGAGTAAGAAGGTACTGAATAAAGTTGGCTTCCTGACCTACATGCTGAAATAAGGAGGCTTTATGTATATTCCCTATAGGGAAAGCATCTTTTTCTTCAAAGAGTGTATGTGAGATCACTTTTATTTGGAAAATGGGAACCTGGTGGCTGAGGAGCAATTGGAGGTATTTTTTACACCAGAAAACTCTAAGATACAGATTTATTTCACTCCCAAAACCTGAAAAATTAAATGCTTTTGTAAAAGCAAGAGAGATCCCACTGCTCACTTATTTCTAACTCTAATATTAAAGGAACATCCTTTGTGTGAAGGATGCTGAAACCTTTCCTCTTTTCAATGCAGCTAGCTGGTTACAGACTCTGGTTATTGATTTGTGGACTTTTCCCTAGATAAGGTGCAGAAATAAGTTTGACAAACTTGCCTGCAAGTTAAGTTCAATTTAAAAAGTGTAGTCTTGTTTATTTTCAGATGCATTTTCTTTCCAGAATTTCTGTATCAGATGTTGCTTTAAACTTGCACATTGATTTACCTGCTCCTGTAGCTTCCTAGCACCGACATTTGCACTGAGAAGTTGCTTTTCAATGCACATCTGTCATCCTGACTTCCTCTGTCTGTTTATTTGCCCATTAGTACTTGCCATGAAACTTTTTGTTTTGTTGAACAACCATGTATACAGAAAGTATAATATCCATGGCACAAATATTCAGAAGTAATGTTTTTCTAAGCACTGCTGAAATGCCATTTGTTCAATCTATGAGTACAGTTTTATCTTGCTGTTTGATTTGCAAAATTTCTCATGGGTGTCATGAACTGAAAATTTGCATCTCTGTGGTAACCTGTCAATGCCTGGCTACAAGAAAGGTTGGAAATAATTTTACTGGGAAATAAGCCAATATTTTGTGTGGAGCAATACCAACTTGGAACTGAGTTCCTGGAATCAGCCAGATATTAGTGTGTTCTTTTTATTGGTAATGTTGGTGTCATTATTCAGCTCATGAAGATGGTCTTACTGACATTTTCAAGGTACAAGCTGCCTGAGGACTCTTCTGTTGAAGTTCTCCTTCAAAATTAGTTTCAATGTCATCCTGTTCTGTGATGGTGAATGGCAGTCTGAGAAGGAAGGGTGGGACACAAGTGTGGAAATTTTCAAACACACCTGCAAGTCAGTGGAAATTGGGTTTCAGAGTACCTTGAGTACTTTTGAAAAATCCCACCCAAATTGCACTTACAGGCTGAGGAGGATGTTTGTTTTTCTGTTACCAGGAGCACCATGTTTTATGTATGTAGAACTGACTAGTCCGAAAATGTCATTCCAGCCATTGTAGCAACTTGGTTTGTGTCTTGCTTTCCTTATGAGCTTAATTTCTTTCACCTCTGTGGACAGCTGAAGTCTTTATAATTGGGAATCTCCCAATGTACTGATACATTTGGGGCAGTTTAGATTTCCTTCAGCAGAGGAGTAGGCAAAAATCTTTTTTGATTCCATTACTTTTCCAAATGTTTCAAACAACCATGGAACTATAAGAGCAGGAGGGACCATTATAGCTGCATTAATGACAGGCTGTAAAACTTCCTCCAGTTCAGCATTGTAATTTGTAATTGAACAAGGCTGAAGTGTGCATATCTTTTTGAGAGACAGCCCATTCTGATTTCAAGGCATTGATGGGTGGAGAATTATTGGCAGATTACAGGCTGAGGATAATGACTTTCCCAACCACAGTACCGTGCTCCACAATATATTCTTTAGATTTTTTTAGTGTGTTCCTGGTGTCATTTACATTCACCATTTCACAGTTTAGCCTATGCCTGGGAAATATCTGATGGCATTTGCAAATGTCCACATGGCTGTTTAGGGCTCTAGAGGGATGGTTCTGGGGGTCTTGTTGCATCTGTTAATATATCATGTATTTGATGGATGAAGGCAAAAACTATATCTGGGTCTCAAACCCTGTACAAGAAAGGTTTATTTGGAGGAAGGCTGTGGTATAGCTATGCCCTAAACTTAGCTTTATGGCTCCAAGAGCATTGTTAGAAATACTGTGATCCCAGGACACATAGTCACTTGCTCCTTTGTATAAACTCACTCTTCTGGATTAAGGTGGAACAAACTGCTTTGACAGGCTGACTTTGTACCAGCAAGCTTTGGGCCAGAGGAGATACTATCTCTTATTCTGTGAGCTTTATGCCTAACAACTTGTGCCTCCTTTCAGAGCCAACTTGAGGACAGCAAGACCTCTGTCTTGTGTACTGAGCTTATTCATCTAAAATGTGGTGTTCTTGTACTTGCTGTGGTAGGCAGAGGTAGTAAATCCATCTGTGAGGTCATTCCATATAGGGCTATATTGGAAAGATGGTGGGCAGTGACAGACATAGCTTCATCTCTGTGACAAAGTATGTCCCTTGGTGAGGGCACTGGGATGGAAAACAGCAATGTATGAACTTTCTACTTATTCCCTGAGTGTATTTTCTGTGACTTTGGGAGACACACAATCCATACTCATGCAGAGTGAACAAGATCTAGTGTGTACTGTGTACAGAGCTTGAATTCACTCCCCTGGTGTGTTTGACAACAAGAAGTCAAGGCAAGAGGTGCAGCCCAATTGCTGAGGTCATGGACCAGCTCTGTGGGGCTGCTCTGTTTCTGCAGAGTGGAAGTCTAAGGAGTGCTATTTTTCACTGGGAGTTAAGCAAGGATTTTCCTCTGCCTTCAAAAATTCTTTTTTGAAGGCTTTGCAGGTCTTTGTTGCAAGAGTTGAAAATATGAAAAGCTCAGAGAATGATGATTTGAATTCAGTAACAGAAGTTAATTCAATATAAGGGATGTTGCACAGAGCAGCTGAGGTAAAAAAAAAGCAGCACGTGACTGTAGAGAGACAACTCACATGCCAGAAAAACCAAGAGGAGTAAAGAAATGAGGAAAAAGAAGCCCCCAAACCCTCCTTTTGACTCCAGAAATAAGATATTCAATTCTTTGGCTTGCTATATGCCATGTTGCTCAGTCTTTATGTTTAATCTGTGAGAAAATTAGAACTTTTCCAGTCAACACAGCACAACAGAGATTTTAAGAGTGTTTAGAGGTCTGAGGCATAAATAAAGGAACAAGTGAAGGAATGAGAGAGTAGGCAGGAGTCAAAAAAATTGTGTATCTGCAAGATGCACAAGTGGGGTTGGCTGAGTGGGGAAAAGCATATCTTTTCAGTTCACTTTGTAAGAGATGTGGCCACTTGCTTTGTCACCCTACTGAACAAAGCTTGGCACTTGAAGCTGTGTTGCCTTTCAGCTGAGGGAAAGATTCCTCTGGTCTTATTCAGGAAGTCTAATCCCTTGTGCTGTGAATGCAGAGGTTAAAGTATAGTCTGTGGAGGTGGGCTGAATCCTCAGGCAAGGGTGAGGCTGAATGCACTGTGTCCCTAAGAATCAGGGAATGGACTCAGGTGAGCCCTTTTACTTACAGGACTGAGTTAAAGGGTATGAGAAGTAAATAGAAGGAGTTGCTTCAACTTCATTCAAAGCTGTATTAAGGGAGCAATCTTCTCAGTTCAGTGGTTTTCTTTAGGAGGAACTTCTGAACATCCTCACTGAGGAAGCATGAATTAAAAGAATTTCCCTACACTGACACACTAATGTGCATTTGAAGTTGTGTTTTTAATTCATAGTGTAAATTAAATTCTTCTTTAAACCATTTCTACTGAAATAACTCAGAAAACACACATGAAAATCATCTGGTTTAAATTCCCTGTGGACTGCAAATTTGTAAGTACATAATGTTTTAAGTTCCTCTTTATTGGTTAATCTGTTGGGCCAACTCAGTCTAGTCCAATTTGTACCAAAAACACTGAAATGTACAATTTTGGCATGGGTTTGATACAAATTTTCCTTGAAACACAGTAGGTTTTCACCAAGATGCCAAAGAAATTGAATTAATTCATAATGTGGAAGACTTAGTGGTGAAAGGCAAAAGTAATAGAAAATATTTGCAAAGATTGGCTTTTCCCTCCTCTCTTTCTTTCCTGCCAAAGAACTGTGAATTTCAGCTACTCCTTTCAAAAGAGAACTGTCAGGCCAAATCACCCAAACTAAATACCAAATACTGCCACCTCCTTGCTCTCTGTCCTTAACAGAGCTCCAGTAAAGGAAGCTCTGACCATATCATTTCCTCTTTTAAAATAAAAATAAGTATGCCAGGTGTTTTGAGGCCTCCCAGTGCCCAAAATGGATCACCTTAATTCCTTACAGTCCCCAAGCTTCTCTTTTTTCCTATTTATAGAATTTCCTTGTTTAATGACCTTCACACCCAACTTTCCCCTCCTCCCCTCAAGTTTGCATTCAGAAAAGAGTGTTTGTGCAGCAAATCCAGCTGAGCATGTAGGAGATTGTCTTTCTCCTTGGCTATTTATGCATGGTGGTGGCTCTCCAGGCACCCTGAAGAGGAGCAGGAATGTTTTCCAGGTCTTCTGGTATTTTACAGGCAGGGTGGGAGGGAAAAGCAGATTAAATTTGCAGGATCTCATGTGGACTGTAGTGCTGTAACTTTCCTGCTGTACTATTTCTTTTCCCTCCCCATTAAAGACACTTCAAAACTAGGATATGTATGACAGAAAACTTGTCTTCAGCTGGAATGCTTCAGGTAGTGTCTGAATCCAGGCAGTGAAAATACACCATGGGAGATGGAGGTGTAAAAATAGTTCCCGGGACTATTAAAGGAAATATGAAGTGGGGAAGAGCTGCATAGGAATCCAGAACCTCTGTTTTGCAGGATGCTAATTAGCAGCATGCCTTAGGAAGTGATGGGAGGTCCTTCTGCTGCCAGCTGAGGTGAAGTTTGGGTGGGGAGAACAAAGGACAGTTTGGCAGTAAAAGCAAAGTGGGGGTGAACTGTGAAGGTCTGGCTTTGATTCCCAATACATTCACAGGTTTTCTGTGTGGCCTTAAGCTGTGCAATTTTATGGTACTTCATCCCTCTATGAGGGATCACATTTTTTGCTGCTGTGTACTGCCTGTGCTGCCTGCTTGGAGTAAAGGTGCTTTGTTGCTCAGACTGTTTTCCATGCACAGAGTGAAACACAGGTATCTCGTGCCAGAGATCCCATCAGGAGCTGATGCTGGCAGCAGAGCTGAGTGGCAAAAGGTTTTTATTTCTGTGTTCAGAATCTGTAGTGCAGTTAACTTGCCTCTTGAAACTGCTACTTGATGAAAATACTTTCTTGTATACAGAGAGCAAACTTTACTCTTGGTTGAAGCATAAGGATCTGAATGATGCTTTACAGAGCAGACCTTGAGGTTGCCCACTTCAAGGAGTTTTGTTTTTTTCTCTTTTT
>JAWWLZ010000094.1:6286696-6299963 GCA_035041345.1 Poliocrania exsul | reverse complement strand
GGAAGTGGAGGGGGAAGATGAGCACCTCTCCTATGAAAACAGCCTGAGAGATTTGGGGTTGTTCAGCCTGGAAAAGAGAAGGGTCCAGGGATACTTTAGAGCATCTTCCCTAAAGGGAGCCTAAAAGAAAGTCAGAGAGGGACTTTTCAAGGGCACATGGGGCAGAACAAGGGGAAGTGGTTTAAACTCAGAGTAGGTTTAGATTAGATATTAGGAAAGAATTCTTGGCTGTGAGGGTGGTGGGGCTCTGGCACAGGTTGCCCAGAGAAACTGTGGCTGCCCCATCCCTGGAAGTGTTCAAGGCAGGTGGGACAGGGCTTGGAGCAATCTGGGCTGGTGGAAGGTGTCCCTGCCCATGGCAGGGAGTTGAAACTGCATGATCTTTACAGTCCTTTCCAATGCAAAACATTCTGTGAGTCTGTGAGGTAAAAAAGTGCTAAAATATTATATTTCTAGGCCTGCATTAGTGATTCTCACTTCTTTTAGAAACATGGCTTAAATAATATCATAAATGAGGAAATTAAAGTTTTTATGATAGAATCAGATGGCCTAATTTCTTTCTTGGAAGAAATTCCTGTTCGCTGAGAAAGTTTTCAGCTGAACAGCTCAGTATTTTTCAGACATTAATCTGCTGTTGAAAGTACAATTATACTGACTCAGATAGGGAATGTTGTATCAATTATTCATCAGGGCTTGCATGCAAAGCCCAAAAGAACTGGAGAGGGGATTTCTAGCTAACTAGATGAAAATGTACCTATCACAGGTTCTTCTCAGCTGGAAACATTACATGTAATCAAAGTTGAGGCATTCTGTCTCACTCCCTTTATTAGCTCTTGAGTTAAATTATCCATGGGTAAGGTTTCAAGTATTTCTGTTAACACACTTAGGTTTAGTGCCATTATGTTTGAGTACTGCTTCAAGTAATTGCAGGCAGGTCCAGATATGTCCACCAGCATCCAAATTATTGGTTTTGCCCCATAGAGCTGCATCCATAGTCATTATGCAGTCAAAGTAATGAAATTGTCAATGAAATAACAGTATCAGCCTTTTCCCTTTAATAGAGAGCAGTGTCCATGAAGGTAGTTTTAGGATGTTGCAACGGAGGACTAACCTTTTTAAAGGAAATGGATAAAAATAAGATATTACATTTTTTTTTCAATAGTGTTGCCAAAGATGTTTACGCTCTAGAAGTGTCTTGAAAGTCAGGGTTTGAAAACAGATAACCTTTTAGCAGGATGTCACATCCTGAGCATGTGTAAATCAGGACTTTCAGTGTGACTGTGCTTCTTTACACTCTTTTCACACAATCATCCTAAAGCTTCCAGAGTAAAAGCTACCATCTCGGAGACATGTGCTTAACTTTAATCGCTTCTCAAGTGTTGTCTTGTTTAGGAATGGTTTGTTGTTGGTGTTTTTTTGTGTTTTTTTTTTTGTTTTGTTTTTTTTTTAATTTTCCCCAAATTGAAGCTACATTTTGTAAGGAGGATTTTTATGGTGATACATTTCTCTACTGTCAAATAAAACAATCTTAAGAAAAATCTGGAGATGCCAAACAGGTACAACTGGTAACTTGATGTCTTTGAAACAAACCTCAATCTTTTGATTCTGAAATTCAGTTGAATTCTAAGTGAATGCTACCTTGTTTGCAGGAAAGATTTGCTGGCAGGACATCTGATGCACCCATCACTGGTGATAAGAGAAGACCTTTTGAACATCAGCACACCTGTGCTGCTCTCAGTTCTGGTGCTTAACAGTGTTATAAAGAATTTGATGCTAACAAAGAAATGCAAAGACAAGAAACATGCTCGTTGTGAAGTGCAGTTTGAAACACCAAAATATATTTAAAAGACAAAACCCCAACAGATTAACATGGATGTAAGACAGCACTTCACCCGATCAAGTTTCAAGATAAAAAAGGTGTCTGAAAACAGGGGAAAATCAGGAAACATTGTTTGGAAAAAAGAAATATTAAAGACAGATTTTCTAGCAACAAGATAATTTTTTTCCCTTCCTTCTTTTTTTCTTTCCTTTCTGTTACTTGGACCTTTGAAAAACTTCCAACCTTTGGGTTGCTAATTCATTTCAGAATATAATGATAATAGTGGAACAGAGGGAAGAGCTATCACCAAGGAGCTGGACAAGTGACAATACCCCTCCCCGTCTCTGGATCAGGCAGAGATTTTTCCATGGATTGCTTTTTTCCAGTAATAAGAGTATTTTGCACTTCTGTGGGCCTTCTATCAGCAGACTGCCAGAGGTCCACGAATTTACAAGGTTTTGCAAACAGGGCAGAAATAAGGGAAGAATAATTTTGGCATGAGGGGGGTTAGTTCCTCCAGAAAATCTTTCTCTATTTAACATCCTATCTCCCCTCAAAACCACGGCTTCCCCATAAAACAAATTGCCAAAGCCCTTTAACACAGCATACCTAAGAAGTGCCAGCTTGTGCCTTGGGTTTTGTTCGTCACCTTTACTCGCAGACAGGTGAAGGGAAGGGAGGGATAAGCAGAGATCAGAGTAAGAGGCTTCCTTGCCAGGCAGTGCAGCTTTCTTGGAGAGCTGGATAATGATGAGAAAGGCTGAAACAGATCCTGAAAGACTCTCCTCCTGCTGGCTCAGGCTGAGTTATCACAGGACAATGGTCCTGCAGAGAACTGTTTCCATTGCTGAGGAATTGCCAGAGAGCCAGCACAGAGCTCTGGCTGTGAGCTTGGCACTTCTCCTCTGCTCAGACAGGTGGTGGGAGGGTGGGAGAAGAAGATGCTGTGGAGATGGCTCAGAACCAAGGACCCCACCCAGCACAGAGGCACCAGTCCCTCTACATCTCCCAGGCCAGGTTCCTGCAAAGCTGTGCGGTAGCAGAGCTGCTCCAAGCATCTGGAGGGAGGAGGGTGAGAGACTGGATTCCTGCCTCTGAGCCTTGTGCAGCAGCATTTGCAAAGTGTAAGACCACAAAGGCAATGATTTTTGGCCACCCCATTAAGTAGCATGGTCTTCTTACAAGACCTGGTCTCACTCGGTGCACCCGGCACTCCCTCTGTGAAGAACTTTCCTATTATTTAAAGACCTCTCAAGGTCTTATGGATGCTAGTTCCCATGTCACCAAATGCCCCTCATATGCATTGTGTGCCATTCTGTGCTGTTTTCACTGCTGCTAATATAGAGATAGGGTTGAGATTGTAGCCAGACAGGGAATTACAAATAACCCCCTCTCCTGACCTTAAATGGATGAATAACAGGAAGTATTCTGTTGTCCTCCACCAGCTTTCCACCCAGACTTGTAATATATGGCTCAAGGTGGATTTCCACATTGCCTGGGCAAGGGAAAAGAGCTTCTGGATTAGCCTGCAAGGCAGAGCAGTGGCCTGTTACAGCACTTTAAATAAATCACCCTGTATAATTGCTACAACCCATCAGTTTGCTGAGATTAAAGAAGAGAGATATTGACAGTATGTTTAGAATAGGAGCCTTGGAGTCCAGTAACACATAACATTGCATATTCTGGTTGAGGCCGAGTCTTTGTAAGCAGGACAAAAATTATGCTTTGAACTTTTGTTTTAACATTTACCTCTGGTTTGGCTCCTTTTCTGATAGACAGATCCATTGTCATCCATTGTAGCTAATCTTAACATTTTTTTAGTCCCCTTTCTCTGCTAGAGTGAGTATTGGTAATTTCTAATCTGAACTCTCTGAAAACAATGATCTCTGCTGCCTTTGATGGGTTTTTGAGTAGTCTGACCAAAATTGCCAGAATGTTACTCATAAGTATAGACTCCCAAGACTGTGTGTATCTAAGGCTAAAATCAAATCCAATGTTTGTAGGTTCTCTAGGGAAAATTTTAGACCTTTATGTTCAGTACAAATAAGTTTTAGTGGGTAATTAGAGATGGGAGCATCTAGTGCAGTTTTGTGTTTCACTAACTCATTTGAGCCTCTTAAAAACAGAAAGTCCCAAACAAACAAATCCTTTTTTGTCATGGAAAAATACTATTTAGATGGATACAATAAAAATATTTGGGTTTTTTCCCCTATTTTCCTTCATTAAAAAGAAGTATGTGATATAGCTTGCTTGAAAGTAGTAACTGCCTTTTAAAATATTAATCCCTGCTTCAGTGGCTTTATCCAGATAAGCTTATTATCCTTTTGTACAGAATCTTTTCTCAGCCTTGACTTCCCAGCAAAGCCACTTTTGAGCATTGAAGATACTGCAGTAGGTTTTGTTTTGTGGAGAACAACTCTGTGGTCAACTTCCAACTCCTGCCGTTGAGTCTCTGTATGACCTTGGGATGGTGTTTAATCTCTGTATGCAATCTTTTCCTTCCTTAAACACTTGCTGGGCTGTCTGTGTAAACTCTCTGCTGTAAACCCTTCAGTAAAAGGTCCATCCCTCAGCCTGTGGATGCAGAAAACCAAACACATTAGGACCTTCATCTGAATCTCAGCTCCCCAGGGCAAGTGCAATACCAGTACATAAATAGCAACACGTTTCTTTCTGGTTGTGTGTACTTTGTGGAAAAATCAATTTCAAAATATATGCATTTTACTGCCCTTCATTTATGCCATCACTCTAGTTAAATAAAAAAGCAACACATACTATGCTAAGCTCGACATCACAAATGCAAATTGTTCAAGGTGTGGAGGGCATTTGAATATTCTTAGGCTAAATATCAGTAAACAATGGTCTTCCAGAGAACTGGGAGCATGAATGTGATCTCAAATAGAATATAATCTGCAGGCTATATAACATGCCAAAAGCAAGCAAAGGATCTGTGGCTATGAAAGGATCTGCCTTAGCCCCAACAACAGCCTTTAGGTGGTTACAGACTCGTGAGAGTCTGCTTGATGTGTAGTTGGGAATATGTGTACACAGAAGCATCAGAGATTTTTACAGTAGTGTAATCTCAATATTGCACACAAGTGTGTTACACAGGCTACACACTTCATGGGACATCTGATGCCCATTTCACAGCCCTCTGCTAGAGAAAGTCGCTCCTCTCTTTTACTTTCACTCCTATGGAGTGAAATATCCATCTGCATAGGCTGCTACTTTTACAACTTCAGCTTTAATAACGCAGCTTGTTACATTTGCTCCCTCTCTTTTTCTGAGTGATAGAAATTATGTGATGTAATCTGGGTGGAGTGACCTGGAAACGTTTCCCAGAGGAGCTGGAGAGAATTCCCAAACAAGAGAGGTTACCCCAAGCTGACGTGCCTTCCCCAGAAACGTGTTCCTCCTAGCATTTTCACTTGTGGCTTACAAATCTCCAGGGTAGCACCAGCTCATCCAGCAGGTGCAACCAACCACCTGCTCACTTCCCAGCCTAGCAAGCAGAGTTTCTGGAGTCTGACTGGAAAATTGTCCCTCAGAAGCTGCATTTACACACCAGGATCTTCTTTCCTTGCCCTGTACTTTCAATGGATCATTTTCAGTGGTCTGTTCACGTAGCACAGTGTCTTAGAAATGGGTTGCTTCCTTTAGTACAGAATGATGAAGGGTTAAAAGCTTTCAGAATTTCTTGCACAGCTTTGAGAAAAAGTGTTTGCCATGAACTGCATTTTTTTTTTTTATTCATCCCCATTCTTTACTTTGATTAGAACTTTCTTGGTGCTTTCTACCCCTGATTGTTTCTTCCACTTCAGACATTCCTCTTTCTTTGATATTTCTTTAAAAGGAAATGAAAAGAGTAAAGAGGTGAAAAAGAGGAGAGTAGGGAAGCAATTTAAATACCTATTTTTTAAATTTGTTTTAATAAATTTTCCTGTTTCCTCAAGCAGTTGAAGGACATCTTCCCTTTATTTTTTTTTAGTGAAACTACTGATATAAAGATAATTTAGAAGGTGACATCAGCCCTTTCTGAATGCACTGTTTATACTGCTTTTGCAACTCTGTGATCATGATCTTATTGAACTTTTGTCCATTTGACTGACAGATCCACCTTTACATGAGACAGTGACTGAAATGTATTCATTCTCATGGGGCAAAAACCCATGATGCAGTTCTTTTCCCCTTTGGTTTGAAGATGGATGGCACCAAGAAATTCTTGCTGAAAAAAAATGCCTCTTTTTAAAAAAAAAATCTTCCTAAAAGTAGATTGGTGTTGACAGAATTACTCTTACATCCAGAGCAGAATTCCTCATCAGAAACTAAGCAGAGTCTCCCCAGCTCTTGCAAACCTTTCACGGCATTTCATCCTGACTTGTGCTATGCATTTCTAAAGTAGAACTCCAGTTTTGAGCTGAATAAACTCCACTTTGCTGATATCCAGCTAAGAGAGCTCAGTGCTCAAACAAAGGCAGCTGTCTTACAAAAGATGTCCCTCAGCAGTCCCTACTTGGGTACTTTTCAATGTTCCACCATCTAGGTGAGCATTTTTGTCACCTGATGTCTAACAGAACTGTTTGAAGGCTCTTAGGTGTGCTCTAAAATATGACATTCAATCCCTAGAGCTGAAACTGGCCAATAGCATGGATCTCCCTCATTTCCTATTGACAAAGCAATAGCTTGGGGTTCTTAATTGTTTTTCATTATCCATGAAATATACATTTTTTTTAAAATCCCCCTAATTAGCTGGCTAGTTCCACAACTGAAATTTTGATGCTTCTATAAAAGTAATTGTTCCTACAGTCAGATTTATCAGTTCTCTCTTTGTTGTTGTTGTTGTTGTTGTTGCTGCTGTTAATCTGCAATTTTCCTGTAAATGTTTTAAATATCACCTCTGGGAGACACTGCTATGTGAAAATAGATGCTTTAGAAACAGCAGGGAAGCATTTCTTAAACAGATTGTGCAGTTGATAGAATGTGCCTCTGCTCTGGGAAGTGGCATAAAAATCTCTGTGAGGAATAGAGAAGAGAGAGGAGGGAAAAACCCCACAAGACACTGGTCACTAACAGGATGACTAAGTAGCTTTTCTAAGGTTTGCCACATGCTCTTTGTAAAACCATAAAAAATGGCTTTGTGGTAAGGCTGGCTTGCAATCTAGTCAAAAAATAAAAGTGGTCACTCTTTCAAGGCTCTCTGTAACTCCAACAGCTGCAGACAAACTTAAAACCAGGCAGCAGAAGAGGGAAAAAAATGTCCCATTCTTGTCCAGACTTTCTATATTTGGGTGAAGTTTTCCAACCAGGGACTTGGCAGGCGACACATGTTCCACGAGCTTCCTGAAAGAGGCTGTGGAGAGGGAAGAGACTTGTTGCACTCATGATGCCTGCCATGAACATGAGAAAAGATCATTAAGGCTTTCAAGTGTAAAGATTATCTTCGAAGCCAAGTAGGAAAGGAGAAGGGACCATCAGGGCAACCTTAAGCAGCCTGTGAATGGCTTCTTACATTCCATGTCCACAACAAGTAGTGCTTTGTTTTATTCTACTATGGAAGTACTATTTTTGTCATACACACACACACACACACACACACAAAAAAAAGAGTACATCCAGTGCGACAAAACATAGCACAGTATTGGAGTGTGCACTCATTCTATGGCAATGAATATGGTGTAAAAATAAATATTCAGAATGAGTAGGATTGAATATTTTGTTTTTCTGAATAGTTTTCTGCTCCAAACTCCATGCATTTCATGTATTCTGGCCTTCTGTGTATTGAAGTCAGCAACAAAATTGTCATTGACTTCAAGAACAAGTCAATCCACAACTACCTGCAAGAAAAAATTTACACCTGGATTCATGAGAAGATTGAGCTGTGCTAGGAGACCCTTTATGTTATGGGCTCAAATAGTATCAAGGTGAGTTCACACTGCAGGAATGAACATCATGGTGCTCCACGAAAACTCAACAAGGAACTCATCTGGGCAAATTATTTTAGGGACCCCTGAGGGATAAGCCCATATATCTGCTGTTGGGAATGGCAGGGGAACAGGGACAGGACTGTGACCACCTCTTGTGAGAAGCAGACACACACTGATTTTTCATGTTAAAGGGTATCCTTTATTTAGTGTGTCATCACTTGTTTGGGATTGCCTTGGGAGTAGAATATCTCAGCTATGCTTTGTCCCATATTTCAGCCAAAGTTGTTTGAAAGGCCTTGACCTGTAAATGATCTGTTAAACCTTAAATCACACCATGTTGGGAGTAAACAGCTTCAAGTGTGCTACTCCCCTGAGCACTGGAAGTCTGATGACCACCAGGCTTTCTGCTCTGTTCCAACAGTTTATCTTTGTAGCATCCTCAGTTTGTGCAGGATGACAGCAGTGCTGAGTCAATACAGCCAGGACAATTTATGGTTATGGTCCCATGTTTACAAAAATAGCTTCAGATGTAGATGATCACACCACTAACTCCCAACACCAGTGGTAGAAAGTTGTTCATATTTTCGGTGCGGTTAACAAGTACAAGTCATGTTGTACATGTGTATCATCCAGATTACCTGCAAGCATGAAAGTGGATGGGGAGGAAGCTTTCCAAGCTGGCAAGCATTTAAACCTTTGTACTATTATCTTTGAGACTCAGCTCTTTGTAGGAATAGCACTAGAAAGTGCTTAAAGGAAAGTAACAATCTTTGGGCCAGATATTCAACCTTATGATCAAAGGCCTGACTGCTAAAAGCTCACATATATTCTACACAAATCAAGTCCTGTGCTATATGTGAAAGGGAATAACTATTTGTTTTGCTGCAGGCCCAGATTTTTTATGTTCAATTTAAAAAAAAATTTATTTCCACTTTCAAATAAAAAGCCTGTGTGTTGACAGCTATTGAACTGTAGCTGAAACCAGGGGCTTTTTACACTGCTGTTCAGCATCACTTACAGCCAACATGCAGGACATGCTGTTCTGCAGGCTTACATTACTCTTCTGATGTGACTTATCTTAGACAATGCAATGCAAAATGAAAATTAAAGACATCTGGAAAGAGGTGGAACAGTGCCTGGATGACCAATATAAATTTTTCTGTGGTAAAATAGGCAATTTCAGGCTGATGAGTTAAGAAATTTTTGGTATTCTCTTTAGGGAAAAATTAAGAAAGCAGTATCGAGTTTAACATATTGTACAAGCCTTGCTTCTCCAGAAGTCAGATGACCAGCCTTATACTTGGAAAAGATCTGAATAAACTGCCATCGGAACATTTAATTACCAGCATTATGTGCTTTTGCACATAGCAATTTAACTGTGAGATCATGTTTCTTTTCTTTGTAATTTTATTTCTATTATTTAAAGATAGCATTTTCCATGATGGCATGAGCATATGCAGATTTTCTATCAGCAACTGTATTGTACTGATAAAAGACTCAATCACAGACAGACTGTATGCTATTAGCTATGATACAGAAAAACTCTAAGACATAAACTACGTAATAGTGAATTGCCAACAAGTAATGGGGAGATTATTCATCCACCTAAAATTAACTATATGCCCTAGATTATAGCAATACTAAGTACAACCAAATAATCTTTTCACTTTGAGGTTTTGTCTTAGATTTTCTTTCCAAACTCCTGGACATTATTGGTGAAAAAAGGTAGGGTGTCTGGATTATTTAAAGACTAATGTGTAAGGCAAGCAACTCAGAAAGCTTTACATTTTTGTAAAAAAAAAAAAATAAAAAGTCAGAAAATAATTTTCTGTGGTAATTTTGAGTCCCTCATTTAACCAGCAAGTGTTGCAAATGTCTTATGTTTTCCTTGAAATGAAGAAAATTGTGAAATTTGATTAGTCAGTTCCTGTTTTCATTTTCCATAAATCTATTCTTATTTCAATTTCTCCTTTGAGGCTTTGTATGAATTGTACACACACACAGCAGCTTGCATGCAGCTTTTATTGAAAAAGCCTCCTCAAGTTGTCAGTCTGTATTTAAAAACCTTGACAAAAAACCAATACTTTTAAAACTCGTGCAGAGTGTTCAACACAGAGTTTGTGCTGGACATGACTTCTGCTGAAGAAGGGCAAGGCTGTGAAACCTTCTCAATCACAGACTTGTCCTCTGAAATATCTGTCTGGGAGGAAATACTTGACCTTAAGAAGAAAAGTCACACCCTGGTGAGTGCCAACCATAAGAAAGCTCACGTACATCACCACTGGGAGCAGCCTCTGTCCACCACAACCTGCTCTGACACACACCGTAATATCTGGGTATAAGCAAAGCTCTCTGAAAGACACACACATGTGACCAGCCTGTCAGATGTTAAGGGGTTATCAGCCTCAATTTCTCCAACATGAGCTATGTGAGAATAGATCCGGTTTCTTCATGCAAGAATTGCTTTTCAAGTCCAAGTATGGCAAGGTCTGGTAACTCAGGGAGCTTAGAAATATTAAAGTCCATGAAGCAAAGAAACATGTGAAACCCCACGTATGAGCTACGGGGGTTTTATGGTGCTGCTTGCTATCTGTCTAGGAGGGAATAGCTTTCCTGTACACATACTTAAATATTTACCTTCACATGAGGCAATTAGTCATTGTTCAAGGATAAGAAAAAACCCAGTACTTGCTCTAGGTAAATAACTGCAGATATTTAAAATAAAACCTGAGATGGAGAAGCCAAGAATAGCTCTACAGATAAGCAGCAAGAAGGGCTTTGCCCTGTTACCTCAAAGTCAGTCTAGGACTGTCCAAACGCTCCAATTCAAATATGCAGTTTTGGATTGACGTTTCTTTGCTTTTTCCTTTTATTTTTACTTATTATCAGCTGGAAACATCTCAGTCATATCTGTGTATCAGTTCTGTTATTGAAATCACTGCACAGTGTATGTAAGTCTACAGATTCCTACCTTTGTCAGGGTGCTGAGAGGAATAGGAAAGTGATTTAAATCAGAGAGAAAGGTTGTGTTGTGGTTAAAACCTTGCACAGGGCCATCTGGGTACAATCTCTGGCTGTCCAACTGGCTATGGACAAATTGTGTAGTATCTTTATAAAATCTTTGTTATCAGATCTAGAGGGTACTTTCAATTTTATTGATTTTATGGCTTGAGCCGTCAGCATCCATGCTGCCTGAGCAGTAAGGCTGGAGCTGAGATCTTTCCCTCTGTTTGAAAAAGGCAAAATTGAATCTATCATTTCCCTTGTCCTCTTCCTGCTACCCCATTTCTTCTTGTTTCAGTAGAGTTATGCTGAGCTTTGAGGTTTCTTCTCTCTCACAGCTTCACTAGATAAACTGTCAGTTCCCTGTTGTTGCCAGAAGTCAGATGTTTAGGCAAGCTCTTCCTATGAGTGTCACTGTCCTCTGCAGTTCAGCAGCTGGCATTTTAGGAGAGACACAGGTGGAGTTGCTCTGCATCTGAGTGTCTCTCCAGATAGCAAAGGCAGTAGGTATTCCCAGACTGTTTTGAGAGGTTATTAGGTAGTGTCATGAGGGAAACAGCATAATGAGGGAAAAAGCAAGAAATCTTTCCTGTGAAAGCTGGAACAATCAAAAGCTGTGTTGGAAATTGTGTAAAAAAGTCTTAGCAGAACCAAGGAAAACATTATTTCCTAAGTCAGACAGCAGCATGGACTGGAGAAGCAAACCCTGGGACAGAGCTGACCACTTCAGGGGAAGGTGTAGTGATAGGAACGGAGTGAGAGGATGCTAAAAGAACTCCATTTAGTTCAGCATCATGGGAGGCTGCTCCATTTCAGCTGCTGCAATTGTAGGCTCCTGGGCAGAGACTGTCAGCTTGCTTTCAAACCTTGACAAGCTTCTTTGCTTTCAGGAAGGACATGATTCTGATTCAAAGATCTCATATACTCAGGAGAGCCCTTGCCTTCCACCTCTGCCAGACACAACTCAGCTGGAGTGGCAGGCACTTTCTCAATATATTGAGATATACAGCAGCTTTTGCAAACTCCACTCCCAAACATTCCATCAAGCAATCACTGGGGTTTGGTGCTAACAGGCACCAGCAGGTTGAGAGGAGCAGTTTCAGTGAGTGTTGTGAGCATGGAGGAGTGAAGACACCAGGCAGGATACAGTTCAGGAAAGGCATCCTGGAGTAGACATTTTCAAAGGTCATCTCAGGGCAGACATAAACGTATGATGAATCCACTAGAGACAGACATGAGGTTGCCAAAGTATGCAGCACACTGACTAGCACCCCATCTAGAGAGAGATTTGGACGACCCTGCTCAAAAAGGCCCTGATGGTACACTGTTGTGTGCCTGGGCCATGGAGCTGTCTCTAGGCACACCTCTTTCAGTGTGAAGGGCAAGGCCCTTTATTTTGTCAAAGGCAGTGCCAGATACCAGTGCTGCTGCTGCTCAGGCTCTTGCAGGAATTTGGGTTCCCTGACCACTCATTGTGCACATTCTTTCTCAGCAAAGAAAATCTAGACTGTGTCTGTAGGTTGCCCGCCAGTCTTTAGCATGCCATATTTTGTCCTGGTAGGCTGGAAACATGACGCCTAGGGAAAAAGTGTGAGTGTCTGACCGAGTGGCTAGTGATCCATAAGCCTTTCTTTGGAACTGTGAGAAGGAAGTATGTGCTGTGTGACAGACTTGCTATGTCCTTGCCTTAGCTGGGTCATTAGATGGTTACATTAAAGATAAAGAAATTTAGCAGAAGATAAACCCCTTTGCTTTCCAGCTGGTCCTCAGAGATCAGAAGGTTGGGTGCTGCTGGGTTTAAATTCTGATTATAACAAACCTGGCAGTAAAATCTGATCGTATTCAATAAGAACCTGTCTAATCACAGATTCACAAATAGTGTTGTTTAATGAAACAAAAGAAATAGATTCAGAGTTGTCTTTGATAAATGTGATAGAACTCTAGTAATAACAATGATAGTATGTTGACCCAGGTAATAATAACAATCATAGCCAGAAGCTTACCAAGAAGGTGTCCTCATTTGGGAGGAGGGAGAGAAGAGTAGCCTGTCAACTGTCTCCAAGATTTTTTTTTTATCTGTCCCCTAAATAGGTGAGATTTCTACACTCCCTATATATTGTCCAATCTTATCTGACTCCTTCTTCTAACACAGATCATGACTTAGGCAGATAGTTGAGTAATATACATGATAGCATGTACTTCATTAAGTTTGTTAGTATATTGAAAGTGGATTGTAATATTTAAATTACTATGAAACAGTGATAATTTACCTTTTTAGACATGGTTTCCTTCAAAGTTCCAGTCAGATGTCTTCATTCTGCTCTATTGCATTCTGCAGAGTCCTGTCTCCATGGGACCACCTCATTTGGCCAACTCATCCCTCCCTGACATCAATTATACAGATCTCCACCTGCAAAGTTAACACAGAGGGTACACAATAATAAGATAATAAGTCTTATATGCCTTGCCTGGCTCCTTGGTCATCATCCCACATGGGACAGTTTCAACACTGTGGTGCAGG
>JAWWLZ010000094.1:6273567-6286596 GCA_035041345.1 Poliocrania exsul | reverse complement strand
CAATCACAGGACCAGAAAGACCTAAAAGTGCCTCAGACTCACTACCTCAGGGTATATCAAAAAGATCCTTTGCCTCTGCTTGTGCTCAGGAGAGGGACGCAAGCCATCTTTTCCCTGCAGAGTACTTGTTGCCACAGACACAACAGCACACTAACCACAGGCTTCTGGTTCTGGCTTGCTCCTGGCTTGCTCCTAGATACCCCAGTGTGTTGACAGAGTGTTCTCGTGCCTCTGTGTGACATACTTTAAAGATTTAAACTGTCACCCAAGTGAAGTGGTGAAAAGATGTTAGTCATCTCTCCTCTGTGAGCTGTGATGCTGCTGAACAGGGGCATGTACCAGCTTTCCTGTCTGCTTTGTGGCTAAAATCTGGCCTTCAAATTGTACTTGCTCCAGATCTGCTAATAAAATAGCTGATTGACATCATGTTGTATATTGATGAGGCCACAGAAACACCACAAGAAAGGTTGCAATGCTCATTGTCTTGGTGTCTGTACTGATAGTCATTATCCTAGACCTGTCCAGGAACAGGGTTGTACCAGTGGGAAATCCCTGGTGTGTCATTCTTCAGGATAAATACTGTGACCCACGGTTTGAAGCAAAAAGATGAGTGAATTACAGAATAAACCTGTCCCCCATTCATTCATCCATTTTTGCAGATGGATGGCACAGCATGCACTTGCTTTTGGGTATCAGCCAGGACAAGGGGCTGCCAGCTTGTCTTCCTGTTCTTGGACTCCATACAGAACAAACATTGCTGTTTGGAGGTAGGACAAAAGAAGCAAAATATTTGGTAGGACAAAAGAAACAAAATACTTGATTGCTTTGTGCTTTTTAGCTGCTTATTTCCAAGTAAAGTGGGGAGACTAACGCATTATTTTATTTAGTTGGTCTGTGCTGCCAACTGCAGTCCTCTTGTGTGTGGAGAGAAGATGTAAATTGTCATCATTTCCTATTAAAAGCCTGACTAGTGCAACGGAAAGTCATAGCATCATAGAATCATAGACTTACCTGGGTTGGAAGAGACCTCTGAGATCATCAAGTCCAACCCTTGGTCCAACTCCAATCCGTTTACCAGATCATGGCACTCAGTGCCATGTCCAATCTCAGTTTAAAAACCTCCAGGGATGGGGAATCCACCATCTCTCTCTGGGCAGGCCATTCCAATGCCTGATCACTCTCCCTGTAAAGAATTATTTTCTAATGTCCAACCTAAACCTCCTCTGGTAGAGCTTAAGCCCATACCCTCTTGTCCTACAGTTCGTTGCCTGAGAGAAGAGACCAACCCCCACCCGGCTACAACATCCTTTCAGGTAGTTGTAGAGAGTGATGCAGTCTCCCATGAGCCTCCTCTTCTCCAGGCTAAACAACCCCAAGTCCCTCAGCCTTTCCTCACAGGACTAACAGTCATCACAAAGGTACTCAAGAAAACCTGCCCTGGGTACCACGGCTGCTTGGCACCTTATGAGCATCCTCTGCTGCCCTCACAGGCACTTATGGGGTTGGCTGGTGTTGACAACCCATGATTCTGCTCTTTGCATGGGTTTTTGCCCTTTGCTTGCCTGGTGATTGCCTGGGCTCCATAAATCAAAAGTAGAAGATGTAGGGCTCTGTTTGGTATTACTGCTGTCAATGGCATTACCAATCTCAGAAGAGTTCCTTCTCTGGACTCAAAAAATGTTTTCTCCTGATCAATCTAAGTCCACTTTTCAGTGTGCATGTCTTGTCTGAAGAACAAATATTAGGGAGATTTGAGGTCACCAGCATGGTAGTGGAGAACTAGTCCAGTGAGAAGAAGCGGATTCTGGGTCATCCTGCCTTTGTTGCCTCTTTTCTTCTTTTATCTCATGTGCAGTTTTGTGTTCTGGAAAACATATGTCACCCTTGCTCCTGAAATCCTGAACAGCCCTTCACAACCACACCCTGTTCCCTGACTAATTTCTCATGAAAACCATGAGCATAGGTAAAGAAAAAATCTTCAGACACCTTTTTCTTGGGACTTTGCTTACGAATTGTGACTTGATTCCACTCCTTTCTGCAATGAAAGAAGAAATCGGTGTAAATAGGTAAGTGACAGGCTAAGGAGATGAGCACTCTGATCCCACTGGCTGGCAACGAAGAGAAGATGCTTCAGCAACTCTTATTTCTAAAACTACTACAATGGGTGCTGCTGGTTGAACCCTGAAGAACCCACTGTTTTTGTCACTAAACATCCAAAAACCTTCACTAAAAGAAGCAAACTGCATCACAGGCCTTACAGTTATCTGAACTCTTATTTTACTGTGACCTTGTTATCCGACTGTGTAAGCTGGAATAAGGTAGGTGTTACTACAAAGGAGGAAAGGTAAAGAGAAGACAAAAAGTGAGTGTGAAAATGGAATTCCTGTCCCAGGATACATCTAGAATGGACAGAAAAGTTTGTCAGGGAAAACAGTATCTGAGACCATGATAGGAAATGTAATTTCTATTACATGGGAAATACTAATATGATTTTTAGTCTTGCTGTTTTATGGAAACATCTATTTTCAAATGTAATGGTGCTTCAGTTTTTAATTATCAAAATGCCTTGTTTTGTCAAAACTGACTGTTACTTTACCTCATATTATAGTACTTCAAAACAAAACAGACTACTCAAGATGTAGCAAAGTGAGAAGTGGAAAAACAAAGACTGAAAAAGAAAACCTCGTGTGTTGTTCCTTGAATTATTTCAGTTCTCTGACAGAAATTGACATGCATCAATGAGCTACTTGACTTGTGTTGAAGCAGCATTAACTGACAGGTGTGCTGCTGGAAAAGTTTTTATCAGGGTCAAAGTACCTTCGCTTTAGCAATTGGGACTAGAGGCAGAATGAGATTAAGATCTTTACTAGGCTGTACTTATAATCACCTTTAGAGGCTTTTACAATGCCCTCCAAATTCACTTAAGACACTGTGACAGTTGAATCCAGTTCTTCTTTTCCCTGAAATTTAACCTGTGCTGGGTCTCTTAATTTTTCAGCCTAAGAGATTAGTACAGCTATATGTGAAATACAAGGTCTGTAACAAGTAAAATGATGAAAATCTCCAGAAATGCCTGATCAAAAAGTAATAGGCTTCTGAAATAAAAATAGGAGTGGGCAGCTTAAGTTTCTTCTCTTTTCCAAGACAGAATTCTTGAATACTGTGCACTTTTGTCTAACTAGATTACTTACCACTTCTAAGGGTGGATGGGTGGCCTAGGATAGCTTTTGTGGTATTGTTGTGGCTGGAGGAACCTGGAACATATCCATCTGCTACGTTTTCTATAATAGGGCTTGCATTTATGTAGGTGATGGGACAACCATCTGGAGGGGCAAGTATGAGCAAATAAATATTTGGCAGTCTCTGAGATTTCAGAATTCCTATTTACAAAAGCTTTCTTCAGAGTCTTAAAGGAGAAAAAGTGGAGTAGGAACTGATCTCATGCCTTAGACAGCAGAATAATGCTGTTCAGTGAATAAAACATTTGGGAAATGATGGCTGTTCCCTACCATGATTTTTGGCCTGCTCAGGGTGTTTACTTTACCTTCCTATTCTTTTCATCATCTCTACATAGACTATGACATAAAAATGTTACAAACATTGTCTTTTTGCACGTTTATGTGTATTATTGAACAAGTGGAGAACTGTAGTTGAGCATTATAATGGCATTTGCTTTCAATGGCAGTGAAAGTCTTGGCCAACCTCATGAGCACTCTTAGCAAGATTTCTGGAGACATAAGCATGTCCTTGCATGAGTGTGGACATGTGCACATGTTTATGAATGTGCTTGTTCACCTAAAGAAATATTTCCTTTGTCAAAATGTGAGAGGGTTTGGGGTTTTTTTCCATTTCTTTGACCTGTCTATTGTGTGAGAGTCACCCCAGGTTTAGTCAAAGGCATTTCCATTCACTTTTAGACAAGCAAAACACACAAAAATCATAATAGCATCAGAAATGGACAAAAAAAAAAGCCCCAAACACTAAAAGATGCTATGAACTCATGGAATGTAGTGGTTATTTAACGTTCTTTCAACCATCACTGAAAATTACTTCTGTCACAAGAAGGCATTTGCAGAAGGTGACTGGATGTCTCTCTGTGTTTGAATAAGCAGATAGGCTTTTCTGGAGACATTTATAACTACGTGGCTGACACACTGTTTTGTAAGCAGGAAGCATAGCTGGAGGTGTGATCATTCTACTAACAAAGGGACATTTACACAACCCCATCATAAAGACTCATTACAATGAGCAGAGTGTCCTGTGCAATGACATGGAGCACCTGAGGGTTGCTATAGTTGTTCTCTGTTTCACAAATGACTTCTTGAGTGAAAATGCTCTGAGAGAAAATTCATTTTAATGAGTATCCCTGCAAAATACCCAGTGTCTGCCTACCAGATACACACCAAACCAGTGGGACAATATACCCCAATGTTTGGAGCCAGTCTGAGTCCTATATGAATGCTTGGAATAATATCATCAGGAGTGACTGGGGTCATTCTGCTCCTATGAAACATAACTATATATCAGAAAAAAACATGGAGGAGTGGGGAAGAAGGATGAAAGAGAGGAAATGTGCTTTCCCTTCCAAAAAAGTGAAACAAAATGAAAAGCAGAACTGTTCTTGTAGCTCTAGTGAAATATTTCATTTTAGAAGAATAAAAGGAGTCACTGCCAGTTTCTCAGAGCTAATAGGCAATGATGAAATTATTCCTTATGAATTTGCATATTTCTGTTTGAATACATTAAAATTTTTGGTCAAGTGCATTGCAGTATGAGAAGAGAAATGTTTCTAGAGTGTTTGAAACAAGCTACCTAACAATTTCAAATATTTATTTGTTCCTCCTTTTTAATGTGAAATGCTGAACAGTTTATTCTAATTCATCATCTCTTGGTTATGAAGTCAAGCAAGTGCTTAAGTCAGTGGTGGATGAGGGCCTAGTTGAGTGCATTCTGAGGAAGATGAAAGGAGGGAAAAAATAAACTGGCATCTCCTTCAGCATCCTCAAGAGACAGAGCTTTCAACTAAGGGTGGTGTGAAGGATGTAAGAAAAAGAAGGAAATGGAAGATAGGAGGGGAATGTCTAGGAGCAAAAGATGACTTATAACAATTACAGATCATTAGCTTGGTAGGAAATCATTTCCCTGCTCAGCAGAACTTGACAAAGGGACCAAGAGGAAACCCTGAAAGGGCTATTATAATCATTGAATAGTTAGTTTGAAGGGCTTTGAAAACCCATCTAGTTCCAACCCTCCTGCAAGGAGCAGGGACATCTTCAACACAATCAGGTTACTCAGAGCCACATCCAACCTGCCCTCAAAGGTTTCCAGGGATGTGACACCTACCACTTCCCTGGGCAGTGTGTGCCAGTGCCTCACCACCTTGATTGTAGAAAATGTCTTTCTTATATATATCCTAAATCAACCCTCCTTCAGTTTAAAACTATTAAAACCTGTGCCCTATCACAACATGCTCTGCTAAAAAGTTGGTCCTCTTTCACCTACCTAGAGATATATACTAGAGTTTGGAAGTGCTTGTTAACCCAGATTTAAAGTTGAAACTGTGAAGGAGAAAGGAAATGCAAATTTGAAACAAACAAGCAGTTAAAAAAATTTATGTGAGGGGGCTAAAATATGCTTCAAACATATTTATCCCTTTTATAAACGGAGATATATTTAATTCTTTTCCCTGTCCTCCCACTGCTTTGATATCTTCAGGACTGAAAGTGGAGGGCCATGGCACACATTTGGGCTAGAAAATGGCATCTCTGCACCCAAGTAGTTTGCACATTCACACCTGTGGTGGAACCCTACAGGGGCAAGGAACTGAGATGGTGTGCAATGTGTTGTGTCTGTGCTGTTCCACAAAGGCTCAGCCCTGTGTCATGCCAAGCTCTCCCTAGGGCCTTGGAAACCACATTGAGTCCAGTCTCATTTTTGAAACATGCAGCTCCCCAGAGGTGTGGTCTGAGAAGAGCAGAAACTCCTGCCCTGTGCTGTGACACCAGCATGAGCTGCCCTGTGTGATAAGCATCTATTCCAGTCAAGTGTTCCCACATATAAACCTTGCTTTTTGGGTCTCCCATCACCTTGAGAGCCTGTAGACCCATGGAGAGCTTCAGGGAACCCAGTGGTTCTGGTATGCCTCAATACAGAGAGGGTTGGGGCAGAGGAAAAAGGAGAAGACCATTTTAAAGGTAAATTGTTAAGTAACCAGGCAGGACAGTTCTGGACCAATCTGATTAGTTAGAGGGATTTTTCAGAGGGGGTTCACTCATTTAAACAATTTTTCGCTCTCTGAAGGCTTGCTCAGTTTGGTATCTGATATAGAGACTGAAGTTTGCTGTTCTGAGACTTGTGCATTTAGTTAGCTGCTGGGTTGGTCTCTCCACTGATGTAACTCCACTGAGGAGTGATCTGCAAAGCTTTTGGCATCCTGATCCTCGTTTTTCTCTCTCCCTCTCTGCCTCTCTGGCAATCTCTACTCTTCTCCTTATACTCCAGGGGTGTAACTTGGCAAACCTCAGCTGTTCTTCCTCAATGAGACAGTGGCCCTGATATGCTCTGAATTCAGCTGACCTTTCCAAACAGGTCTTTGGGGCTTTGCTTAGTCCTTGTGTTTTTTGTTTGTTTTTTGTTTTTTCATAACACATTTTTTCTGCATGATGCACACACAGTATTTTCTACTTGCAATTCCCAAAACTTACTCTACTTGTCTTTCTAAGTTATTCCACCTTGAATAGGGCTGGACCTCTACCTGGGCCTGCTGCTTTGCCTTCCATCAGCCTCGTCACATTCTACATCCTCCTTCTATCCCTAAGGGCCATGTGTGCGAAGTACAAGCTGGTAGAGACTACTCTGGAAGATGACATTGAAGGAGCATATAAAAAGAGGGGAAAAAATATTACAGAGAGGGAGATGCATACACAAATGTACACATTTTAGGTGAGGATGACGACTCAGCTAAGTGTTGGCCATGCTGTTTTTGAAAGTTTGATCTATTAATTTTGGAACATTTTCTATGTGAAACAGTTTGACCATCAGGAGGTTTTAAGGCTGTCAACTTATGTTTTGGAGAAGGAGGAAGAGAAGGACCTAAGCCTGATTTTTCAACACAAGAACTTTGCAATGAAGCAAAGATTGCATCAGAGCGCTGATTTGTTCTTTAATCAGAAGCAGCATTCCCATAAAGCTACCCACAGACTGATCCTTTGGAAAATCAGACAGGTTCCTATACAAGAGTAAGGAGTAAGCCTGCATTTTATTGACTTTATGTCTCACTCAGTTCAGGATTGCTGGATTTACCTGCAGGCAGGCAGGTTCACTTCCAGACTGGTCCTGCAGATGGTGCCAGGGAAGAAGCTGGAAACTGCCCTCTGATGAGAAGGTCAAGAGTTGACCTCTTTTGGGTGCCCAGGCAGGTTCCAAGCCCTCTTGAATTTGCCTCCCCACGTGTTCACTCTCTAATGTGGGAGGTGCCAACACAGCTTGGTTGGCTGTCAGAGGTCACTGCCCTCTTTGCTAGATCATTATTGCACCCCAGTCATGGAAAAAAGGTGTTGCTGTAACAACCTTCACCCAAGTTTCTCAGCAGAAGTTCCATTGATCTCACTGGGATCACAGGGGTTTAAAAATACCTATGCTTCCCCCTTCCACCTAAACAACTTGATTTTTGAAAGTTTATATCTTAGTTTCTGACTTATAGATACAGAAACCTAAAGAAACATGCTCTTCGTCAGCTCACTTTGTGAGGGGAGTTATTACAAGCTTGTAGCAGGTCCTGTTGGTCATAAAGCAGAAGAAACCTTATAACACAATTTCCCCATCTCTGGATAAACTTGAGATGAAACTCAGATGAAGCCACTCCTTTCTTCTGCACATTTTCTGCTCATGCTGTGTCAAACCCAATTATAATCATTATCACAGTTCTGTCATGGTCTATAAATACAACTCTAAATAAACCAAACAGCATGGCAATTTCTGTCAAGAGGGAAGTGCAAGGAAGGATTTCATTAGAGCTCAGAGTGCTTTGCAGAAACAGAGAGAAAGACAACACTTAAGAGTCTCAGGCCTTTAGAATGAGAGAAATCTCCTGGGAATAGCACCTCCTAGTAGCTATGGTTTTCAGGCTGGCCTGGGGCAAGAGAACTCTCACCTCCCTAAAATAAGTAGGATTTTTAACTCAGTGAAGACAAGATTTAATAAAAGCTTCAAGATAAAAATCAGGCAAACCGTACCTAGCAGTAACTCTTAAACCCCAGAAGTTTAGACTTTCAAAGCCTTGCTCTTGCCTCAGGATAATAACCCAATAGAAGCTACATAAAAATGAGCCCAGATGAAAAAAACAGAAAACTATTAGTGAAACAAGCTACAGTCGAGGGAATTACTCTGTGTGTGTAAAAGGAAACACAAGAGGGATATTTTAAACTACACCTTCCAGCTCCTCACTGTGGACTGAATCCAATCCTTATAAAAGCAAGCGGAATTGACTTCATGAGAACTGGATCAGGTCCCACGTGAGTTACACCTACTTCGGATCCTTGCCATAGGTGGAGGTAGTCCTAAAAGAGAGAGAAAGTGAAGGGAGTTTAATTTACATGACCTTCCAGTTCACTCTCCACTTACAGCTGCTCTTTTAGTCGAGAGGAAACATCTACAGCTTTCCAGAAGAGGAAGGGATGCTGTAGTATGGGGAGGTTTATTTTCATGTCATTTGTAAGGTAAGTCACTTACAAACTTAAACACTTTCTTCAGTGCTTTGAAAATTGTGCCTAAAACATTTTCAGATACTTTTCCCAAAGTCATCTGTGGTTCTGGAGGCTTCTGTTCTCTTGCTTATGCAGTCAGGGCACCAGATGCTCCAACTGACTTCAAGGAAAAACAGGGATCCAGATTTTCTGGAAGTCAGGAGCAAAGGATTTCTACTCTGGCAAAGCAATGCAGGCAGACAAAAAATATATCACATTAAGGAGTGTGGAGACCCTAAAGTATAATGCCTGCTTTAAATTAGATAAAGAATTACCTAATAGAGAGTGAAATGAGAGAGTAAAATTAAAAGAAAATACCCCCAAACACAACAAAATAAAATAAACCCAAAAACCAACCCGCAATTAAAAACCTGTTGGTTGCCCCTGGCATGTTTTTAATTTTGCTTCTGCTCTCTTGGTTGTTCAATGAGAGACTTTCCTCATGGAAAACTTTACCAGAATATCCCATGTTGAAACATTTAAAGAAAATATGTCATTTTGTGATCTGTTTCTTCTTTTCCCACCTTCTCCCATTGTAGAGATTTGCCTGAAAGTCAGAGGATTTCTGGCTGCTGTACACTCACCTGGCCACACAGTGACTTTATTAATTGACTTCAGCCAGGGTGAGACCTCATACCTGCCCTGAACTGTTACTTTCCCTTGTGCATCAGTGCTTATACTGATGCACTTGACTAATAGGCTTCAAAACCATGACCTTGTTTCCAGGTTGACAAGACATATTTCTTCACTGAAAGCTTCTTCCATGATCCTTGGAGAAGTCGTGCCAGCACCCCTACACACACTTCAATGTGCTGTATCTCTAAGGAACCCGCATATCTTAACTCACCTGATTCTTTGCCCCTGTGCTGAAGAAATATTAGGTGTTATAATACAAATCTGCTTAGGCAACAAGCTTGAGTCCTGACCATCTGTCCCCCAACTGCTAGTTTAACTTGTCACTCTCTTTCAGGATGTCCAGCTGATCCTAGAGCAGACATGAGTTTAGAATCCCTCTGCTTCATGGGGTCTCATTCCAGAAGGTCTTGTAACACCCCAAAGAAACTCCATATGCCTTTACATCAAAACCATGTTATGCACACCCTTATATTCTGCTAAAGAAATACCACCCCAGAGGGCTCTAAACTGCCTGCTCTGTTTGAACGGACAGAAGAGAAATCAGACAACTTATGTTAAGTGGCAGCAAAAGAGTCTGAGGTCCAGAGGCGACCAAGGCTTGTGCAATGTGAGCAGGGTCAGGTTTGCTGTAAAGGGAGGTGACCCTAAAGCATGTGGGTGTGACTTCACCTGTGGTACTTACCCAGTCTTTTACGTCATGATGTGGATGCACCCCTTGTACCTATAGCTGTAACTAGATGCTTCACAAAGAGGGGTAATGAGCTAAGAGCTGTTCTTGGGGGACTTGGGTCCATTTAGGCATGGACTAGTGAGTCTAGACAGCCCCAAACATGCTCAACTGTTACAAACATCTGGTCACACAGAAAGACTATGGAGCAAAAAAATAAATAATGAGCCAGTGTTTTTGCCATTTCCCATCTCAAATCCCTGTGTGACCACAAGATTTCCTTTTAGGGGAAAGCTGTCCAGTGTGTACTGTGATAATGCAAGGCAAGATATCCAGCCTTCGTGGTTAAGAGCTCTTGGTTTTCCTTGTAATTGAGTCTGGAATTCAGCCTTTCTGTGACTGTTTTATTATCCTTTCTGGTAATAAATATCCTTGTGTGCATGGTTTGAGCTCTGTGGAAGCTGTTTGCTGGGGGAATTACAGTCCTGGGGGGAAATGATTGAGGTATTAACTTGTACAAGCGTGCTCTGGCTTTATTGCACCTTCTCTATACAATCATAGACAAATCATTTATTTCCCTCTTTTGTTCAGATTCTGCACTCTCTGCTCACACAAAGGGTAACAGTCCTGTCTCAATTGCATGTGAGTAAAGCAGGTGTAGGTTCCTGCTGCCAAACATGCAGGACTTGCTCTGGAGTCTACATGACTCTTACCAGTTCTGCTGTAGAGTAAGTGACATAGTAAGCCATATAGGTCTCCTTAGAAGAAGTATAACACATATGAAAAATCAAAAACTGTAGGAATTCTTAATGTCAGATGATCACCACATGGTTTTGTGAAGAAGTGTTCATTCCCCTGCTTTAAAATTACAGTGCAAAACAGAGTGGTACAAATACTGGTAAAGCAAAGCACTATTCATAAAAATTGAAGAAAAAGAAATAATTTTCTGTTCCTTTAACCAAGTAAGAAAGAAGAGAAGTGACTTGTTCGTGGCTTGAGTTTCTGCTTGCAGCATGATAGGACCTAACTTACCATCTCTTTGTGACTGGCTGGGGCAGTACGGTTCCTGAACTGATGCCTCCAGCACAGTGAAAAGCACTGGTAGAAGTGCAAGATCCCAAAAAACAGTAACCATGTCAGCACCTCTCAGACTGGCTTGGCCTTTCCAATGCAAGATGTTATGTCCTGTGATTAAGAGGTGTTTATTACACCTAACACACAAACCATTGGCTTGCTGGACTTTGTTTCTGGGGGGAGTTGTGTCTTGCTGAGAGTGACAGGTGAAAATGCATCAAGTGTATTTCTGAACTTCAAATGCAAACTGAGCCCTTTCTCATTTGCATGCCTGTGGCATAGAATGTTCAGTGTATTTTTGGAGCAAAAGCCACACTGAGCCACAGAAATGTTTTCCCATTGCTGCCTATTTGTCTTTTTAAGAATCATGCAACCCAGGGTGCATGAACAAACAGGAGGCTGAGTAATGTGAGATTGAAATATATCTTCAAGGCCTCAGGTCTGTCAGGAAGGCTTTTGTGCCTGTCCTGAAGCAAGTGTGGTGAAAGTCCTGGGGGTGTTCTGAGTGTCCTTGGAGTTTTTCATCTGTAAGAAGCAAAGATTAGTTACAGAGAACTGCTTGGTCTTACTAAATGGACTCTCTTCAAAATTCAGTCACGATATCACCATCATGAATGCTTAGACCAGTAAAGATGAGGACAGGAACATCTGGCTATTCTAGACTTCCTAGTCTAATATTTGGAAACATCAGGGCCCATGAGAGTTTAGTGGCTCATAAATAACACCAAGTTTTGCCATTACTGCTTCAGGACCCAGCCTTTTCCATCTGTGTGGCACTGAGCACTGTGGTCTTTTCAGCTCAATTACACTGATCCTCAGACAAACTGGGATCTCTGCCCACTCTCTGCTGGGCTGTGTGGAGCCACCCTTTGCTTGTGAGCTAAAATTTTAATGGGGAATCTACAATCACAGCTTAAGTTGTTAATGGTGGTTTAGGGTCTGCTCCATTTAGCATTTTGAGGTCTGTGTTGTTCAGACAAATTCCATCATTGGAAAAAGTACAAAAGCCTTTGTTTCCTTATTTTAGTAATACTTAGGGTCTTAGACATACGCAATGCACAATAAAGGAAAAACAAAAGAAAAGGTGTGCAACTACATAGTAGCTCACACTCCCTGTTCACCCCATTTCTGGGTTTTAAGAGAGCATTTAATCTGTATAATTTTGAATTCATAATCCAGATAAGTTGCTGTCTATTGAGTAGCATGTTACTGGATGCTTAGTTGTAAAGATAAAGTCATAATGTAAATCGAAGTCAGCACCTTGTTTCCCTTTGCTTTTTCTTACCACAGGCAATTCTGAACCAGAGGCCCCAAAAGAAAAACACAGCTCAAAAATAGAACTGAATCACGTGCAGACAACTGCAAGAGTGAACCCCACTGACTCTCATAGCTCAAAGCCAGAAATTGCTTGGTAGGTTATCTGTAAGTAGGTAAAGCTTGTAATTTGTGTGTTGCTGTAGTCAGCTCAGAGGGATTTTGGGACAAACAGCTGCTCTATGCTACATATAGCTTGGAAGTTTGTGGTTTTTACAGAACTTGCCATTGAGTGGTGAAAAGGGATCTGTAAAAGAGAGAGAAAGTCTGGGACTCTGAAATCGAGGTCCATGAACAAGTTCCTCTGCAGGATAAACCAATATCTGACCTGCTGTACTTTTAGGCTGGAGTTTTAAGAAGAATGAGTTATGTGGCTCTTTTAGTAGAGCAGAAGTAAGAACTTGCATCAGTTTTCAGACTTGGGGATGACCCTGCAGCTTCTGCTTTTTCTCAGTGGCTTTCTCCAGCTACAGTTGAATATGACAAAAATAGAATAGATGTAAAACAAAGGAGAACTTCACAGTCAGAATAAACTCAAGAAAAGGGTAAATACTTGTCCAGCAGCCTAGAGTCGAGAGGATTATTGGAGAAGGA
>JAWWLZ010000094.1:6239238-6253161 GCA_035041345.1 Poliocrania exsul | reverse complement strand
AGGAGAGAAGGGAGAAGAGAAAGAGAAAGTGAAAAGGAAGCTAATTAAACAATTATTTCAATGAGGCCAGCATGGTAATGAGCTCCAGATGTTTGGGATTCCATGGACAGTCTCTGAACTGGAGAAGCAATGGTGGGTGTATATATGTTTGTTTACCTCTACCACTCTGAGCCTGACTACTGCTTTCTCTGAAAGCCAATGAAGAACAGGCCTCTCCCAAAATACCCCTTGGACCTCACTCTGGATTTTGATCTGAGTTTCTCTGGGCCTATGTAACCCATGAAGGCAATGGCAATAATCCAGTTATATTATGACATAATTGAAAACACAGCTTGACCTTCATTCTGCAAACAGTTTGTTCACAATGAAATGAGCACATCAGCCTATATTGACAGCTACCCAGGGCCAGATTCTGACCTTTGCCTCTCTATTAAACAGGTGCAAATCCAGAGCAGGACAAGAATATGTGAAAAAATCTAGCAGACTTAACCCTGGCTGACCAAAGGATTTACACAAAGTGGACAACCATGGGAATAACAAAGAATTTTGTCTTATCTGCCAGACTGTTTTCAAATTGCCCAGTTTATAAATATACAGCTTCTGCAGCCCCTCTGTGTCACATGTCGTGACAGTCCATATAAGTTGTAGTCTCGTTAGAACTTTTTATTTAATCCTGCTACTTCAGGGGGACAAAAAAGTCCAGGGAGCTGTTTGTGGCTTATATAGATAGAACAAGCTGTTTCTCAATGGCATATTTTTCTCTTGGAAGACACCATTTTGTTGGTAGCAAAATATTCCTTTCAGCTATTTCCACATACTTCCTAGGAAGAGGAGAAAACAAACTGGGAGAGAGGATTTGTCAAGGAAGAAGGGCAGTAAGTGATTAAGAGTGCAATACAGATTCCAGACACTAATTTAGCCACACTCCTCTCTGGGCTTCTCAGTGCTGCTTTGTCTTGTGTTTTCCCCCTCACTTTCTTTTCCCTTCTGTCACAACCTGTAAGAATGAAAGTGACTCCGCTCTTACCAGAAGAAAGGTTTACCCCTAGAGCTGGAGAAGGAGAGGTAGACTGATGGTGTTTGATATTGATGACGTGCAGTCTGGAAACCCTCCAAACAACCCTACTTGTCCTTTGCTGGGCTGTATGCTAAGGAAAATTTCACAAACACCAACATTGCCAGCTGAACTGTGCTGCACAGTAATTCCACCCTTTATTACTTGATGCATAGAGGATGCATTAGACAAAGCAGTATTGCACTATCAGGTGAAAAGGCTCATGTACTTTTTTCTCATTTGATATTATGTGATTCTTTATCACCTTCCCGTTGACCTCCTTCAGGATTTATGAGTGAGAATGTTGCCAGAAATCAGTGTGTCTTTGCTGCTCTCAGCATGGTTATCTACATGTGTTTTCTAATCCTCTTCTTGATGATGTGTACACTGAGCACAAATTTATCCCATGTTAGAGGAAGCTGTAATGAAAATTCTTTTCCCCTTTTTCTCTTTGTCCTGGCCATGATGTGACCAGTAATGCCTAGATCCTAAATTCTCACCCTTTTATTGGCTTACCATGAAAGTAATTAAAAAATAAAAATATATTTGGAAGATGCATCCATAATATCACCTAAAAGGACAGCAGTGAGTCAAATCCTCATGGTGTATGGATAGTAGTGATTTTAATTGTCATGGAAATACCATCAGTCTGCACCTAGAAATACTTTTCCTTCTCATTGTGTCACTGTACAAGTCGCTGCACCTCTCCCTGTTTCTCCTGCTCCTGATGTTATTCACTTATAAAAGAGGATTTCTACAGAAAAAAAAATCCTTTCCATTTTTGTAGAGTCAGAGGACTTTGGATTCATTTAGGGTCTTGAGACACTGATATAAACTGGATAGGGACTTACAATATTGAATATGTTCAAGGTAAGGAGTTTTCCACCAAAATGAACCTTCAGCCAGAAAATGTCACTACATTGCCTTGTCCTGTTTGCTCAAGCAGGCACCCAAATCGTTGTTTATTTCCCCACAGAAATGCTACATGACTTGGGGACTGTGCAAGGGAAAACTTGGCATAGAATCACAGAGTTGCTTCGTTTGGAAGGGACCTTAAAGATCATCTCGTTCCAACCACCTTTCCAAGGGCAGGAACACCTTCCACTATACCAGGTTGCTCTAAGACCTGTCCAATCTGGCCTTGGACAATTCCAGGGGTGGGGCAGCCACAGCTTCTCTAGGCAACCTATGCCAGGGACTCACCACCCTAACAGTCAAGAGTTCTTTTTTTTAATATCTAAGCTAAACCTACTCTCTTTCAGATTGTTCCATCCCTTCAGACCTTTGTAAGTGGTCTCTCTCCATGTTTCTCGTAGGCTCCTTTCAGGTCCTGGAAGGCCACAATTACATCATCCTGAAGCTTCTCTTCTCCAGGATGAACAATCCCAGCTCTCTCATCCTTTCCTCCCAGCAGAGCTGCTTCATCCCTGTGATCATCTTGGCATCTTCTCTGGACTCTCCAGCAGCTCCATGTCCTTCCTGTGCTGGCCCTCAGGACTGGAGGCAGCTCTGCAGGTAGGTAGATGGGCAGAATCCCCTGCCCTGCTGCTACACTGCTTTTGATGCAGCCCAGGTCATGTTTGGATTTCTGGACTGTCAGAACACATAACCAGGCCATATCCAGCCTCTCCACCACCAGTTCCTCCTGATCCTTCTCCCAGGGCTGCTCTCCATCTGTCCATCCCCAGCCTGGACTGATCCTGGGCATTGAGAGATTCCCAGTGGTGATTTCTGGAGCTTGTCTAGGTCCCTCTGGATGGCCCCATCCTGCAGGTGTGTCACTGCACCCTCATCTCAGTGTAATCAAATTTGCTGAGGGTGCCCTCAATCCCTTTGTCTTTTTCATTGATGAAGACATTAAATAACACTGGTCCCAGTGTGGATCCCTGAGGGACACCACTGGTCATTGAGTTGTCACCACTTGTTACATGGGACTCTGAGCCACTGACCATTGGATATGACTGTTCTTCTTATCCAGCTAAAGAGTCCATCCATCAAATCCATCTCTCTCCAATTCAGAGAGAAGGATGTAGTTGGGGACCATGTCAAAGGCATTACAGAAGTCCAGGTAAAGGACATCTGTAGCCCTTCTCTTGTCCACCGTTGGAGTCACTCCATCACAGAAGGCTGCTGGGTTGGTTGGGCAGGACTTGCCCTTAGTGAAGCTGTGTTGGCTGTCCTGAATCACCTCCCTGTCCTCCATGTCCTTAGCAGAATTTCCAGGAGGATTTGTTCCATGATCTTCCCAGGCAAAAGCAGGGATGGCAGGTTGGTATTCCCAGGGTCTTCCTTTTAACCCTTTATAAAGATGGGTATAACATTTCACTTTATCCAGTCACCTGGGACTTAACTTGACTGTTATGAGTTTTCAAATATCAAGAAGAATGACTTGGCAACTCCATCAGCCAATTCTCTCAGGACTCTGGGATGCATCTTGTCAGTCCCATGGACTTGTGAACTTTCAGGTTTCTCAGGTGGTCATGAATCTGATCTTTGCTTACAGTGGGAGGAACTTTACTCCCTTAGTCCCCATCCTGCTGTCTATCCACTCAAGAGGTATGGGGAGAGAGGATGCCATTGAGGACTGAGTTAAAAAAGCTGTGGGATACCTCAGCCTTTTCCTCATCTGTTGTTATCAGCTTACTAGTATTGCTTATTGAAGGGAGAAACATCTCCTTTGACCTTTTTTTTCTGGATAACAGACCTGCAGAATGTCCTGTTATTCTTTCCTCCTTGTCAGGTTCAGTTCCAGCTTCATCTTGGGCTTCTTCACAGCAGCCCCATACTACACCATAAAGAATTTGGGGGTAGAAGATGTCTGGAAGGCCTAGATGGCTTCCCAGAGCTCTGCCATGCTCCTCAAACTGCTCTTGCCTCTAGGGGTAGAGACAGAAGCAATCCTCTCACCTCACACTCCATTTCTTGCAGCAGGAATCTGGGAGGTTGACACACACAAGGACAGTGGTAATGGGAAAACACAGGAATGAGAGGCTGTGAGGGCAGGAGGCACAACTCCTATAAAACCCAAGGCTGGTCTCAACTTCCTCTTGTCTTGTAGCTCTTCTACTCTCCCCCACCCCTTCTACTTTCCCCTCATACCCCCAAACCTTCATCTCCACTGAGGTGAAGCTTAGAGCTGTCAAGCCTACATGTTGCGTCCAAGTCAACACCTGTCTTTACTGGCACTCTGCGATAGAAGTTTCAATGCCAGGGCTGGGGGAGGTGTTTGCTCACAGAGCACCACCAGTGACACACATTGGCTCCTGGGAGCTGAATAGCCAGGTAAGCGTGGCAGCTTGCCCGGGGTAATTAGTGCAGTGTCTCAGGGCGAATTGAGTTGGGCTGTTAACTAGTGAGAGGGAAGTGAATGACTTCTATTACGCCTTCTCCCTTGCCTTACCCTGCTGCAGATCCTTACAACCTGCTGAGGCTGTTGGGAAAACTCACCTGATGTCAACAGAGAAGACACAAGCAAAGGTACCAGATACCTGTAAGATAAGTCTACTTTATGTGGAGCAAACACTTGTGAAAAATATAAGCACTAGAAATGTGACAATAAGTATTTGGTCCCCCCCTTTTTTTTTTGTCTTGGCCTCAGAAGGGCAGGCAACATCCTGCCTGATTTTAGCACAGCTCCAAGGGTTTCACAACCAAAGGTTTGACAAATAGGCTTTGAGGACAAGAGAGATAATGTTACAGGTGAGACACATTAGTAAGAAGTTGCAAGAGAATTTAAGCAGGAGCAGATAGATACAGAATTTATGCAAAAGCAGCAGGTAGGAGGAGAAGAAATAGCTCAGGGTGATCCTTAAGTGCTGGTAAGTTCCTAGTGTTTTTCCTTGGGTGGGAAAGTGGCAGGCTTTCTCTTGCCTTGGCTGTGTTCCTCAAGGCAAAGCCTGGTCTAGCTCCCCTTGAAGTCAATGGACAGAATCCCATTGACGTCAGTGGGAGTTGGGTTTGGGCCATAATTACTGGAAAGACCCACAGTCTAAATGGAGAAATGTCTGCAGCCATTCCAGGTTAAAAATAAAAATAAAAAGCATATTTCCAAGTTTAACATCCACAGCACTGTAAATAGATGCCTCTTTCCCCCCATCACAGATGCAGCACTGTTCAGTTTGACTATGGCTATCTCAAAGAGCCAAATGGCTTGAGTTTCCCCCGAAGGCATAGAAATAAACATGAATGCTTCATAAAAGTGAAATTGGGGGGGTGGGGGGGTGGAAAGAAAGAGAAGAAAACAAATAAAAGAAGAAAATAAACCCTGGTAGCAAATCCTCTTGCTATGCAGACTGGAGCATTTCATGAGTCCTGGGTTTCAAAAACATACAAACAAAACAAAAAAAAAATCCTTTGTCTGGCAGAGACAAAATTTATTTTTTGTTGTGATTTTTTGAAAGTGATTGAGGTCTGAACACCTCCAGATGTAACATTTAAGAAGCAAGGGGCTGCAGCCCTGACCCCCAACATTTGCTCTGACTATTTTGTGATACTAAGAACATCTCAAACCAGCAAGCGAGGATCAGCAGTGAGCATTAGTGCTTCTGCATGTTCGCTGCTGTCTTCACAAGTAAGTGCCGCATGCCAGTGGCTAGACCTCAGGTGGGACAAGTCTCCAGCATCCCCACAGTTGTCCAAGGTGCTTCTTCTCCTCACAGCCTCCCTGCCAGACTTACATAGGCTGTTCCGCCTGCTACCTCTGCAAAGCAGAAAACTCCCTGATTTTAGCACAGCTCCAGGGGTTTCACTTAATTCTCTTATTTCTCTTAATTCACTTATTTCTCTTAATTCTTGAAGTCTGTGGGCCCAAATGAGGGACTGTAACCTTGCATCATCCCATACCTTGTGCTGAGGCAGTCCAAGGTGTGACCTGAGTGAACAGACACACATGGGAAGCCGCTGCATACACAAAATGTGCTGTCCCACAGGGAAAGCCCTGCCCTGCAATCACATCCTGGAAGGATGTTTGCTGATGAAGCTAGCAAGTGGCTTCACATGGGTTTTCTGGGGTTGCCTGGTGTTATTTCAATACAAAAAAGCACAAATTAATGGCAAGACTATTACTGTCTCTTGAAGCCAGGGTCTGTTTGTTTTGGTTTGTAGCTCCATTCATTTGGCCAGATAGTTTCATCTGCTGATGCCTGTGGAGCTGTTTAGAATGTGTAACCACCAGTGTAACATTCTCTGGTTATTGTGAAATATTTGTGAAAACTGCTTTTATTAAACCATTGCTTAACAGGGGAAACTGAAACATTCTTACTAATCATCTCATGTTCTCCTGTTCATCTGTCTGTGGAAGAAGTCTTCTGAGATTTCCTCTCTAGCCCAAACTCATCATGAGCCCCCTTGAAAGTGATGGACTTTTTTGCGGTTGATCTTAGTAAGTTTTGGATCAGCCCTCTGAAAACAATTTTGACATTTAAACCTGGCAGGAAGACATCAGGATTTTTCTCTCTGTGCCAGTTATTTGTGCATGTAGGCTGATATCCTTTTCAGACCTCAGAGGAAACAATAAGAACACAGGGTCAGATTCTTCCTTGTCCCACAAGCCTGGGACAGACATTTTTTTCATGGCATGAAGTGAGTGCAAACATGGGATGGAAGGAGAATACCCTAAACACTGATGGTGATGGTTCTGATAGAATTGCTGTGCCTTTAGGAGTGGGGACAGTCATGCTGAGGAAATATAAATTATAAAAGAGAAACTTGCTGCTACTAGTGCTTATTACTCCTTGGTTCCTACCTTCCAGAGTTGCTCAACTGGATCATACAGAAGGTCTTTCTTGTACAAGAAAGCACTTTTTTTTTGTGAACACACTATGTAGTCCTTACCCTGCTGTATCCAGTAATCTTCCAGGTGATTGTCTGAAAGTTTAACAAATCTGGAAATCTCCAAACCAACCCTAGTGCGAACATCTATGAACTTACAAAGTTCTTTTTGAAGCCATTTATTCTTTCAGTCTCCACTACCTTGCATGGCAATGAATTCCACATTTCTTGCCTTACAGGAGATAGATGAAAGCATACTTCATTTTCTATTTCAGTCATTTTAAAAATGTTGCCTTATACACTTTGTGGGCTACCTGAGATCTGTGTGTGTCCCACAGCTCCTCCACTGTGTTATATAGATCTAATCCTTACCCTCAGTTTCATTGCATCATTTGTTATTTTGTAGATATCTGTCATTTCTCTCCTACATTTATCGTTTTCTAAGCTGTCCTATTCTACTTAGACTCTACATGTATTTCAGCTCTTGACCATCTTTTGGATTAGCCCTTTGAATCAGTTTCCACTTTTACAACAAAAAAATTGCATTAATTTTTCCACTGTAGGATGTGAGAGTGCTTAACAAACTTGGAAAATTCTGAATAGGCCTGATAATCTTTTATGTAGTTTTATTAGTGTGGATCCTGAGAAACTGCTATTACAACTGGATATGCACTGTTACTGACCCAGTGGATGCTGGAATAGTGATTTGGAAATTTGTCTGAGAAAAACTGAGGAATTTCTCTTATTCTTGCTTTGGTCTTTATTTTAGGAAGCAATCAAACTGCTCCCAGCTGGGTGGATCTTTGTTTCCAACCTCCTTCTAGTGCTAGGCTATTTCAGTTATAACTATGTCCTGATAAAAGTTTAAAACCCATAAAATTGTAGCTGGCTTAGGAAAATCATAGTCACAGCAAAATTTGGACATATATACTTTGACCTACTGGGACCAGGTTAATTTGAGAGAAACACCCGAAGTGCAGCTAGCTAGAGATGCTTTTAATACAGAACAATGTGGGACAGACCTGGTGGAGGTCAGCAACTACAAATCACTATTTGTGGAATCTGTTAGAAGTCACCTGCGACTTTATCGAACTCTTTGCCATTTGGAGAAACAAAGAAATAAACTTTTGTGTTCCTCCTCAGAAATTTACAGCATGAATGCCTGCAAACTGCAGGGCATAATTTAAAGCATTTTCCCTCTTGTGTGAGGTGACTAAAGGGGCTTAAGTGGACAGATGATTTTATGAGGTATTTTGTAATTGCATACTGGATTTGTGTCAAAAGCACTCAACTTCTGTTAAAGCCCCCAAAGAGGCACCCCACATTTCCTCATTTTTAAGAATTATTCTTTTTTGCTGCTCAGCTTGATTTTGAAATCCTGGCTGCAGCCCAGCTGGAACGTGTGGCTATGGGCTCCTTTGAAATCTCAGCTTCTACTTCCCTGGGTCCCCCCTGCAAGTTTCAGAGTTGAATGTGATAACAACAGATCCATCAAAAGCTGGGAGGCTCTGTTATCAGGGACAATGATTATGAAAAGAAAATTCCAGAGAAAAATTAAAAATTATGTATTCCCTTTAGACCCCTGCAGGGCTCTTTTTTGCTTGCTTTCTTTTTCTCATTTGGTACTCACACACCTCATTTATCCAAACACCTCTGTTTACACAACAGCAAGATTTTTCCAATAGCTTTTGGCCTATTTCTCTTTCCTCATCTGACACCATAGTTCCAAGGAAGTTACTTGGAAAGGATATATTTGAGGCTGACACAAGAGTCATGATGACTCAGTATATTGAAAGGTCAGTGTCATTAAAGCAGTTCTGTTTTCACTTAGTTGAGCATTACAGCACCTTCTGCAAACATAGTCTAGCTTAAAAATGATATGTGTCAGAAAAAAATATGTACTAAAATCTGAATCTAATACATATACTCTGATATCCCAGTGCATGTATCCAATATCCTGATGGGGCACACCCAGAGGTGCTAAGGGAGCTGGCTGATGTAAATGCGAGATCATTTGCAGTTACTTCAAAAGGTCTTGGCAGCTGGGGGAGGTTCCTGAAGACTGGAAGAAAGCATATATCCCCTTGTTTGCAAGAGGGGCTAGAAGGAGGATCTGGGAAAATACAAGCTGGTCAGTCTCACACAAAATCACAGAATCACAGAATATACTGAGTTGGAAGGGACCCATCAGGGTCATTGAGTCCAGCTCCTGGCCCTGCACAGGACACTCTAAGAGTCATACCATGTGCCCCAAGGCATTGTCTAAATAATTCTTGAAGTCATACAGACAGGATGGATGGAACCATCTTGGAAGACATTCCAAAACTTATGAAGGACAAAAAGCTGATTGAGAGCATTTACTATCAATTTATGGATATGCCAAAGGGTAACAATGCCTGAATATTGCCTTCTAGGATGAGATAGCTGACTTGATGGAAGAGGGGATTGTTGTCTATCTTGACTTTGACAAGACTTCCAGCACTGTTTCCCATGACACACAGATGAAGTGAGGATGAAATAAGTGGACAGTGAGGCGGACTGAAAAGACCAGCCACACTGGATCTCAGCAAACTGGTAGCTGATCTTCTGTGTCTTACTGCAGTTCCTAAGTACCTGGTATTTTGGTCCAGGCAGTATTGGCAAGAAAAATCATTTAATAGGAAAACCCTCAAAAGTGGGACAAGGGGTAGCAGAACTGGATCTTCAGGTCATGGTTGAACCTGTCCCACTGAAAACCACTTTCCTGAGTCTCCATATCTGTCCAGCCCTGATCCTCCTTCTCCCTATCCGTCCATTCAGATTTTGATGACAAACTCACAGCCTCCATCTGGCCTCTGTATCACTCCTTTAGTCTTTCCTTCAGTGAAAATCAGTTGTTCCACTAAAAATAATTCCATATAGACTTTGCTTGCAAAAGTCTAGAGAGAAGGTAAAATGACAATTACACTGGAAGCAAAAGTCATTATAAATGTTTTTAAAAGGTAGCAAAGAAAACTGGGTTCAGAACTCCTGTGAAAATATGTCTAAATTTTGTTGTTCATTTAGTTGTTGGGTAAAAAATTTTTAGATTCATGAGAAAGTGAGCAACAAAACCCATTACATCAGAACAAGCTTTACTCTGCAGACATCAGTGCAGAGGATGGTACTAATCTATCACTGGTTGCACTGGATTCACATTACTCAAACAGGATGTACAAGAAGTGTTGTTTTGGTTTTAGCCATCCAAGGACACTATTTTCATTCCTTGTTTTGGAGTGATAAAAATAAAATAGTACTTGGTTTTCATAGTATCCAAAGTCCCAAATGGATGAGTGGGATATCAGATGTCAGTGATGTCAGATCACCTGTCCCCCTTCCACCAAAGATGGCATTCAGTACCTCTGAGACTGAGATGAGTCAAACTCTGACATCATACGGTGTGGAGCTGAGTGTTGGCAGGGTCTGTCACATCAGATGGTTCTTTGCATCCTCACTCCTGGCTGTGGAGAAGCTGAACTGACCTCATCAGTTCAGGATGATGCCCAGGAAAGGGAAGGGCAGTTGCTGCCTCTGGACACTGCTGTCTCAACCTTGGAACAGGAGTGCAGCTGGACAGGGCTTGTGAGTGCTAAACCTGCAGTGGTTTGCCCTGAAGTGGGGTACAAGTCTGATTTGAGGTTTCAAAGCAGTTTCCTCTGGACTTGAAGGAAAAGTTAGAGGACCTAAATGAGGAAGAGAGGTGCTAGTATGTATTGTGTGTTCTCCAGACCCCCTGAGCAAACCTCCAGTGTGCCATGTTTGAAGAAATGATATTTTAATACCCACATGGAGTGAACTGAACTGTATGCCCTGCTCCCTGACTCACTCCCCATTAGCTCATCTTCTAATCTCATGTCGTTCATGCTAAATGTGGAGACTGATGGGAAAACACCCTCATACCTCCACAGGAGTGCAAGGAAGGTCATCCCCATTCCCGTACTAGAGACACGTGGTGGAAACTGTATGTGTACAAATCTACAGGGATTCCTTTCCTCAGCATGGAAGCAGCATCTGCTTTGGCTGCCTGGACACCAGTGACCAAATCAGCCCCCTCACAGCACAAGGCATTGCAGAGTTTCTGTTAATCCTTCCCAGAACTGCTCTCTGTGAACCTGTGTAATTCTGTGCACAGTTCAAATTGGCACCACTGCCAAAGGATGCCATTCCAGATGTTTATGTGCTTGCATGGTAAGCCAAAACACGGAGCTGTTTCTGATTGAAACAAAATGTTTCTGTCATTGTTTTTGTTGGGTTGGCTGATGGCCAATGTGGGGCAACCTGGGGTGGAAGTAAGAGGGTAAGGGCACAAGGAGGGCCTGCTGCTTACAGAAACAATGCTGCCTCCATCCTCAGGGAGGATGGTGTTTTGTTCTGATTGATGTAACTGCAACTCTTTTTGTTGTTTTGTTGTTGTTGTTGTTTCTTCTCTTGTATATCATGTTACTTGTACATGCACTTTATTCTTGTTTTATACTCAACTTGCAGAAGGAATTTTCAGATGGAAAAATTGCCATGTGTGTGTCTTCCTGGAGCTGCCTTTCCCTTGAGATAGCATAAATGAAATTTATTCCTAGGATAGGCCTAAGTGTGTTGTTGAGCTCTCTAAGAAATGCCAGACTCCCATCTCCTTGGCACAAACTCCTGATTGCTGCTCTTGGAGTAACACAGACCTCTCTTTCCACAGAG
Source organism: Poliocrania exsul (assembly GCA_035041345.1). Classification (NCBI taxonomy): domain Eukaryota; kingdom Metazoa; phylum Chordata; class Aves; order Passeriformes; family Thamnophilidae; genus Poliocrania; species Poliocrania exsul. Next base: position 6,241,634 of record JAWWLZ010000094.1, on the reverse strand, counting down.
CATGCAGCGAGAGTTACTATGCAAGAGCTACAACATCAAGACTTAGGAACAGCCTGTATCTAATATCTGCAAAATGTAGATATTTATTCTAGAGAGTGCAAATATATCATTGTAACTGCTCTGCCTCTGAGGAAAGAGAAAAAACCCAATAGTAATGAACTCACACAATCATCTTTGGTTTGGCAAGCATCACTGTTTGAGATTTGATCAACTGTAATGTTTAACCACCTCCCTACTTTCAAATCAGAGAAGCAAAAACGGAAAGAACAGAAAGTGTTCATTCTAAGTTTATAATTTCTTTTTGCTTGTTTTTGGTTTTGGTTTGGTTTGGGGGGATTTTTTGTTGTTGCTGTTGTTTTTTGTTGGGTTTTTTTTTTTTTTTTAATAAAACAGAAATCATACCATGTTTGTTTTAAAGTTCTACCCACTCTGGGCCCAAGCACCATTCTAGCCTTTCTGCATATACAGTAGACATAAAATATAACAGATAGAAAATGCACACAAAAATGTTGCTTCTGGCCTTTTAACTGATTAAGTTTCATGGATAAATATGAGCTGGCATAACATTTTGCAGATTGCAACTCTGACATGGGTTTTGGGTTACTTGGTCTCAAAAGGTACAGCTCACCTCAGCTCTGACTTATCTGTCAGAGAGAAAACAGAACAACAGCCCCATTTGCCACATTTTCTTCTTATGCCATCATTGGGAGTGAAGCACCAGATTTGCACCTTTGCAGCTGAGCAAGGACTCCCATAAGAGATAGTTTTGCCTTCCATCAGGAGGCTGATTTGGAACACCATTGTCCAGACCATCAAAGCAGATGCTTTGGAAAGAAGGAAAATATACATCCTTTCCTTGCCCTCTCTGTGGATGTGACATGTCTTTTCTCCCCACACTCTGCACACAGCACAAATAGAGTGGACACAGCATGGTTTTCATGGGCTCAAAGACATGGAGACAGGGCATAAAGTGCTGGACATGGTATCTCCTGGACAGACAGCTGGAAGGTGGAGTACCCCAGTGCAACCAAATGCCTTCTTTCAGACCCTGGTCTTCACCTCTCTGAATTGTACTCTTGCAGTCATATTCTTCTCCAGCCTGTGACACTATAGGCACATGATTTCCCATCTTTGCTTTCTGTTCAAATATGAGATGAACATGTTAAATTGGAAAATACTCATTTGACATAGCAGGCAATAAGTCCCCAGCACTAGATTTGTCACCAGAGCTGGTGGCCTCATCTTTTTCAGCTAGACAGGATGTGAGTTACTTCAACTAACCTCATTTCCACTGTGTAGAAATAAAATATTTCAATCTTAGATGGATAGAGCAGTGTTGAGAACCAAAAAAATAAAGCAAAAACAAAACACCAAAACCAAAACCAAAAAAAACAGTTACAGGGGTTAAAATGCTTGCTGCAAGTTCTGTTGTTTTATCAAGATTTATAAAAATTAGTATCCAATTTGGGTAATTAAATGCTGCTGAAGTAAAGGTTCTCCTTATGAGTGGTGCCCATCTCTCAATCCAAATCCCCAAAGATTATTTAAAAAAAAAAAAAAAAAAAGAGAGGGAACAAAACCAATGCCCTAATTACTGAGAAGCTGAGGAAAAGTGAGGCAGACCTCCTTGGGTATTATACAATTGTGGAATGTTAAGGGGCTTGAATGGACCTTAAAGGTCATCTATTCCCAACATCCTCATTCCCTGGGCAGGGACATTTTCCACATTACTCAAGGCTTTATCCAGCCTGGCTTTTTGAACACTACCAGGGCTGGGGGCATCCACAGCATCCCTGGGCAACTTGTTGCAGTTTCTCACTGCCCTCGCAGTAAAGAATTGCTTCACAATATCTAACCTTTATTTCCCCTTTTTCACTCTGTATATGTTACTCATTATCCTGTCACTACATTTCTGGACAAAGAGTCCGCTTTCAGCTTCCAAACTGTCCCTGTGTCTCAACCCAGAGGCAAAGGGCAGCCAGTACAGCCAGGTTGATTGTTATTTACTAATAGCTGAGGCATAAAACTTCTCAGGGACTTTGGGCTCGTGATACAAACCTTTGCCAGGTCCATTGATATGGGCAGGGTGGATTATGAAACTCTCATAAATAAACAATGTTGAACAGCTATGCGCAGATTTCTCACCTTTGTGTATCTGTGCACAGCACTTCAATCATCATTAAACCTTCTTTGGTTTACTTTCTTTATTCCAAACAGCTTCCAGGACAGGATTGATGCAGGAGTGTGGGGCTGCAGACTGCCCTAAACAGAACTTAAACTCAGGCTTTCATTACAGCAAGGATGAGCTGTGGCTGCGAGTGAGGAAAGCAAGAACCTCTGAGCTGATGAGCAGTGGAAAGCTAAAGGGTGCTGCAAGATCCTGTTCAGTAGGGAAA
>JAWWLZ010000094.1:6209804-6232754 GCA_035041345.1 Poliocrania exsul | reverse complement strand
CTGGAGAAGGGACTGGAGCACAAGTGCTGTGGGGAGAGGCTGAGGGAGCTGGGGTTGTTTAGCCTGGAGAAGAGGAGACTCAGGGGAGACCTTCTCACTCTCTACAACTCCCTGAAAGGAGGGTGGAGTCAAGTAAGGGTCAGGATCTCCTCCCAGGAAATCAGCAGTAGCACAAGAGGGCACAGCCTCAAGCTCCCCTAGGAGAGGTTTAGTTTGGACATTAGGAAGAAGTTCTTTACAGAAAGAGTGATTTGGCATAGGAATGGCCTGCACAGGAAGGTCGTTGAGTCACCCTCCCTGGAGGTGTTTGAGGCTGGATGTGATGCTCAGTGCCATGATCTGGTTGACAAGGTGTTGCTGAGACAAAGGTTGGACTCGATGATCTCAGAAGTCTTTTCCAACCTAGCTGATTCTGTGATTCTGTGCATGGCTGAAGGATGACCCTGTAGTCCCACCTCTGCAAGGATGGACAGGGTGCCTGGAGAAGTCTGCTGCATCAGAAACCAGCTCTTTCTGCTGCACCTGGCTGTGTCTGACTGATCTCCATCTGCTTGGCTCCCTTGGTTGGTAGGGGCTCTCAGATTCAGGTTTTCCTGGAGAATAACATAAAAGCAGGAAAGCTTCCCAAAAGAAACATCTGGGACAAATAATTAAATAAAGGGAGATTTATGTACTTGCCAGGGAAATAGAGTTTGTTTCTAAAAGGAGACCTTTCAAACCTTGGTGATTTAACACAGTTAATTGCATAACAATGTCAAACAAGGTAACAGAGTCTCTCCTGGTTTCCACACACCTGGAAATGCTTTATTAATGGAGAATTCAAAACAGCTTGAACTTTCTCTCAGACACATGGACACGACACAGGACTGAAGAACCTGCCAGCACTCAACAGTGACTACAGATCCCTAAGAAGAACCTCTTACTCTTTAAAGCTTTGTGTCTAGTATTCTCTGAAATTTACTGTACAGGTTGTGTGAATACCTGAGACTGTATATAGCCTGTCTTACTGAGGTAAAGTCCTCTTTGTGATCATCAGTTTTTAACTGACAATCTTAAAAGGTAAAACTTTTTGACATCACTGTAAAGTTAAGAGTTGAACACCTGGGAAACAGAATGTGTGGACTACTTTATTTATTTATCTCTGTCTTTCACCTAGTGATACTTTTTCTGTTTTCTTTTATTTGGCTGCTTTCAACTCCCCTTAGTTTGGTCCTTGACCTGAGAGACACACAATATGTGATTTTGTTCAGTGCATTAACTGGTGTGAGAGTCCTCATGACCAAGTGCTGTTACCTTTGTTTGGTTGAATCACCACTGTGCTATTTGCTGTCCTCGTTGGCAGGTGACACGATCTTGCTGCAGTGCCAACAAGTGAGCCCATCATGCTGGAATTTGAAGATCAGTGCGACAGCCACTCCAGCACTGGTCTGTGTTGTTCCACTACAAAGGGCCATGTAGTATAAAACATAGAGCTTGTTTTTCAACTTGGCCTATAGACATCAAATTTTGCATCAAGACAAAAAACATTTGTGTGTTTCTTGGTCAGGACACCAAGGCAAAGTCTACAGTCCATCTATGGTAGTTTTCAGTGTTAGGGCTCTTGAGCAATTATAGTACAACACCTTCACTAACCTGTTAACCCTTGCTCTTTCAACAGCTGTTGTTTCCTTTTCTCTTTTTCTATTTTTCTTCCTGTAGCTTTGAATTTTTTTCTTTCTGCATAAGCAATTTTACAGTACTGAGGACAATGCAACCCATTGTTTCATGCCAGTAGTCTGTATGAAGGGAATGACAGCTCCTGGAGGTGTGTGGGCCAAATGAAACTCTCAGAACATTCCCAGCAGCACAATGATCCTGTAGAATATTGTGTCCCAGGGTAAAGAAGGGCTCTTCTCTATGGTGCTTTCTAATCGGTTATTTCCTATTTCTGTCGCTACTACAGGCACCAGGGGAGTGAAAGCAGCCAAATGTACTCTAACAAATTGAAGCAGGGCTGTCTTGGTGCTGGCAAGAGGAATTGGATAGAAATATTCCCATGTATGAGAATTTGCTCCTGGCTCAAGCCCTGTTCAGCAAGGAACTGATCCACGTGTGTGTTCCTGTTCCTGCTTTGCAATGACAGCTGGAGGCGAGTTATTGCACAATTGAGTGCTAGGTGCTGCTTAAAGAGAGATCAGCATTGAAATGGATAAGCTTAGCTTACCTGGTCTTGCATCTGTGGAACTGAGGTGATGAACTTTAAGGGAATGTCATGGAGGTACAGGACCACTGGCTTCAAATGGCTGTGAATTTGTGTCATGGCATAAGGAAAGATTTGGTGATCCCTGGGGATCAGGATGGAGATTCCAGGTCTCACTTGAGTATGAAGGCTGGAGAAGTTTTGATTCCTTGTGAACTAGTTTTTAGGCAACTAATTTTTTGGTCCCTAATTTTCAATCTGTATAAGTAAGATAAACATCATGCAATTTTTGGTCAAACATGTGTATATGACTTTGGGTGAATTGTGTGCATGTGATATGTTTTATTAACAGATCAAAGTCTGCCAGGTTTTTATTTTTAATGGAGATGAGACTTCTGGGCTCAGATGTATCAAGTATGGAATGTTGAACCCTTCCAAATGAGTTCAGATACTGATTTTTCCTGTGCCTAACAAGGCAGCTTCCAATTATTACAAGTACAAATAAGTTGTTTCAATATTCACATCTTTGTGTTCATGACCCACCTTTTAAAACCATGATAAGGAGGTCAGTAGTGAATTTTCAGTATTGCTAAAGGTATTGAAAGAGTTGCAAACCTGAAGGTGATAAAAAATGATACAGACTCTTAGGTACTCTGAGGCTTTCTGTTGTCCCTTTGAACTAATAATGACTCAGGCCCTTAATGGACCACAAGGATTTTGGCCACAAATATGTTATTCTTTCAACACTTAAATTTGTGGAAAGCCATTTACTTCAACAAGTACCACCAGAGAAGAAGATTTGGTGTCTGCTAGGACAAGCTGACTGAAGCCAAATGGGTTTCAACTTAATTGTGAGATCGATTTGGGGCTGTGCAAATTGGAAGGTAATGCGTGTGGACTGATGCAAAGCTGGGAATCCTAATGCATGCACTGCCACAGGTGATGGACCAGTTCTTCCATTCAGCATAGTGCCACCCATTTTATTACCCAAACACTTTTGTTAAAAAAATGTAGGGGACAATTTTATCTGTTTTTCAAATGTTCCCATTCAATGATTCACCTTTAATCTTCATCTATGCATAAATAAAATATGATTACTTATTCCATAGCTCTGTTGACATTTCATAATCAATTTCTTTCAGTGAACCCAGCTCCACTTTTCTTTCTTTCAATGAAATGAAAGTGGCTACAGATCCAGCATTTCTACACATAAGCTTAGTTTTCCTTGAAAAGATGAAAGTCAGTACAGAGAATCTCCCACTGACCTCAGTGAGGACAGGACCAGCCATAAATCCCAGTCAAATAGTTATTACAATTCTATAATGAAGGTAGTTGTCAGGGGTGCACTTTTTGTCCATTATCTACAGGTACTCCAGTATTCAGGATTTTAGTGGTAATTACAGTGATAATTAATTTGTAAAGTGGGATTTCAAAAGAGTTACCCCAGCTTGTGAAGATGTCCTGGTTATTTGTCTAAGAAAGGCATTTACAAGATACAAGCAATCATTAAATTATTACTGACCAGAAAATTACTCCAAAGACATGAGTGATCACAAGCTGAGGTTTTATTTGCCTCCACCAATCAAGGCACCAAGTGTCTTGAATATCTAAGGTAAAAAATTCGATGTGAGCAAAGGAAACAAAGGAAACTCTAAGTGGAGAAATAAAGTAGGGAAGTTGAGCTCACAGACCTACAAAGAGCCAGGTGTCTTGCTAAGATCTCTTTTAGAAGCAGTGCTCAAATTTAGTATCTTACTATCTATCAGAATCATTGCATTTTGTGCCTCATTTTTCACTACAATATCTGCAAAGTGTTTTAGTACGGGAATCTTTTCACACATTGCTAAGATGCAGCTGGCATGGTAGGTTTGGGCATCTTGCCACACGAATATCAACAGTTTGGATATTTTCTGGTTGTCATCTAACTTTTTTGCAGAGCAGAACACATAAGGTATTTGTATGTTTCTTGCAAGAGAAATGTTGATGGCAAACTACTTTGTTGCAGTTATGGGCAGTTATAAACTGCTCTTCATTCAGATAATTGGCGCAATTTTCATATGGCAATTTATGGCAGCTGAAGGTCTGTGCTTCAGTACATGAGACCACATCAGCACACAATTTTCCTTAGTCATCTGATTCAGGAGATGCAAGTGGAAACCTCTCGTTACAATAAAAGGGTATTTGTGAGTCTTCTACCCCCATCAGCAAAATACTTAGTGCAAGCTTAACCTAATGTTTGTGATCAGTGTAATTGCAGCTGCTTGAGTGCTATGCTGAATCAGTTCTTTCCTTCCTCTTCCAACCCATCTTTCTCTTTGAAATGCAAACACTAGCTGAGATTAAACTGCAACAGTGCAGATAGGCTTGTCAGGTTTAATCAGCACAGAGCATGCAAATGCTTTTGCAGTATTTGCCCTGATCTGGAGTTAATTTTGCTTCTCCAGATGCAAAACAATGTTAATTTCTAGCAATTCCTTGTAATATCCAGCTCCATATGTCAGGCACCATACAGCTAATGCAGGATGAGGATGCTGTTTATCACAGCAGGAAGACAGGCTTCCACAAAACCCTTTGCAAAACACCAATGCAGGGACAAACAGATGAGCAGAGTGGAGAACTGACCACACTTTTCTCGACCAGGTCCCCACACTTATTTTGTGGGTTTTGATGTTCTGATGCATGAAGGTTAAATGTAAACTCCACAGCCAGTGCATATTATTTTCAGTAGACTCAATCATCATGAAGGAATAGTTCAGGCAAAGGTCTGCATGAAAAGGATTTTATTAGCATTTCTCAAAATTTCCCAATCTTTCTTGTCTCTTGTGATTCCCTGAAGTCCAACCTTAATGATAATTGTCTCTTTTCACTCTTTATTTTGTTCTTCATCTTGTGGCTCAGCAAAGTCCATGAGAAAGCCAATTATTTAATTTTGCCTTGCTCAGTGAAAAAGTGTGTTGTTCTTTTTTAGCAAGGTGCAACACTATGTCATTTTTTTAAGCCATCATTAAATTTTATCATCAGCTATCTAATATGCCTGGAAAAGTCCACATCAGCTTGTTCAGAAAAAACACAAGTCCCCCATTTCTCTCGCACACATCTAAAGCTCAGTTAATTCAAATAAGTATCTTCCTGTAATCTGCCCTAAAAGACTGTGGTCATGTGTACAGGCAACATTGCACCTTGCAAAGCACAGTTGTGGAAAACCAAGACAGCAAAGCTCTCTACTTAATTTAGTAAGTTGTCATTTATTTTCACAATCACCTGTTTTGTTAAGTTTAATTCATCTGATTTTAGTTTCTCCTGGGATGTGTATCCTGTTGTACATACTACAATTAAGCAATTAGAAGAAATTACACTCAGGAAGAATAAGATCTGGGATGGCAAGTAAATTCCAGTTTAAGTTTTTTAGGATTCTATATAAGTGCAGGGCAGAGTCTGCTCTAAGTAAAATATTAATTGCTCCCTATATGGCTGTATAAAAAATACATACAAGCAACAAATATCTGTTGGATTAATGTGTAGTGATTTAAGTACATGATGCAACTACAGAGATTGGGACTTCCAGTCTGTCTGGTGAAAAAAACCCTAACCTGACACTCTCAGAAATGAAGAGGGTATTTTTACATTTACTTTAGCAAAGACAAACCTGGTTAAAAACTTTTTTAGCAAAATATGAAAATTAATTTGCTTCTGCCTTTTTTCCCTGAAACCTTTAAAAGAGAGAGACCAATGGTCATCAGAATCATAGCTGGGAGTTTTCATTTTGTAGCTGGGTGGAGAAATACGGGAATATTTCACCCTGCTGTCTCCAAATTAGTTGGATTTTCCCTAACTTTCATTCATGAAATGAAATGCTTGTATCCTTACTGACACATTCAAATTGACACTTTGATGGGCCCAGTATAGCAAAGCCTGTGATTTAAAAAATGAACTGACGACAACTGAGGAAGATGGATATTCTAGGAACACCTTTTAGTGAGTGGTTATTACAGTTAGGTAAGGTACTATGAAAACTATAACAAACAGCTTCAGACTTTTCCAAACCTGTACTGAATCCCTTTCAGAAGATTGTTTAATGACCCGAATTGTATTTTTGGCAAAATTAGGCTGCAAGAAGAAGATTATTTTTACTTGTAGCACCAGTGAAAATTTAAAAGTTTGTGGGCTTTTTTCCTTGTTGTGTATCTTGATCTGAGAAACTAAATGTCTTTATTCAGTACTGGCAAACAAGATGTTCTGTTCCAAATCAATGTTTCGAAAGGTCACAAGTATTTTATTGTTTCCTTCTTTCCTCCCTCTTTTAAATAAATGCTTGCCTTGTTTTGGAAGTAGCTGGTTTTCAGTGCTTCCTCTGGGAGATTTCAGGTGCCTTTCTCTTTCCTTTTTTTCTTTCAGATTCCTCTCAAAGCTTTTTTTGTTTGACAATAGTTTAGGCCCTCAGTGATGCTGTTGTGAGAAGCATTCCAATTCATTTAATTTCGTCTCATTTCATTTCAGGGTGAGTCTCTTCACTGGCATCTGACTGACTCAACCTGTGGTCTCAGCACACACTGAGCTGTTTTATTGTTTTGCAATAAAGGGTTATGGCTATTTCTAGAAGTCAGGGAAATCCCTTTCAAGCTAAGTAAAACATTGGTGTTGGTCCACACCCAGTATCACTAGTACATTTACCAACTGGACCACAATCCTGTGGCTTGTACTATACAGCTTGAGAAACCAGATCAAGTTCCTCTCCACTGGCATGTCTTCTTCCCTCATCTGCAGCCCTGACCTACACCTCTTTGCTCCACCCAGGCCTCTTGCCAGTGCAGGTGAGGCTGAAAGTTTTCATTCCTTGAGGAAAATCCCTGCCTACAACACTGGCTGCTTTCCTGGTGCTGGAGGATACACAGCCATGCTGAGCTGTGCTGTCACACTCAGATCCTGGCACCCAGTCAGGGATGTGTTTGCTTCTCTCTGATGAAATGAGGAATGGTTTAGGTTTTCATTTGTTTTGTGGGGTTTTTTTGTTTGTTTCTTTGTTTTAATATCACACACAGTAGTCTCCTTGGTTTGATCAGAAACAAGAAAACACACACTGTTTTTTATGCCAACAGAAGATGTCCAGGAGGATAATAAAAAGCAGGGAAATTAAAAGTTACACCTCTGTCTAGTCATCTGCCAGCTCTCAAATATTTATGCCTCAAGATTTTCCAACCCAGAGACCATTCCTGTGTATTTTCCCATAAAGTAGGGATATGTTTCCTCATTAACCTACTGCCAAGGAGTTGGTAACTTAATGAGTTATTAATGAGAAGTCACCTCACTCTGAAGGTGTCCACCTTGGTGATTTTGGTTTATGCCCCTACTGCTCTGGAGGGGTTCCACCTCCACTCCTTCCCTGCAAATATCATTGATAAACTCAAGATCATGTCCCTAAGTAGGCAAGAGGTGAGGACAAGTCTCAGTACAGACTTTTCTTAGTGACATGGAGGAGTACAAGTAACTCCAGTACTGAGTGACTTAATGTCCTCTGCAGCTGGCATAGACGTCAATGCAGGTGTTGGTATTTGTTTGTTATTGGTCTGTGCTGGTCTGCCAGTGGATGAAAAGGTCCATGGACAACATAAAGAATCAAGGGCAAAAAAGCAGAATTCATAGATGAAACCCCTGTCCCCCACAGCCTGCTACAGTCTGTTCAGCTGTGGCTTTCTTCCTTCCTTTCCTTCATTCCTTTCCTTCCTCCCTCCCTCCCTTCTTCCCTCCCTCTCTCCCCCCCTTTCTTCTCCTTCATTTTCCTTCCTTCCCTCCTCTCCCCTTCTCTCCCCTTCTCTTCCCTCTGCTCCTTTTCATCTACTTTACTTTCTCATTTTTCTCTCCACAGGTTTTCCAGGATCTATCAAGCTTTGAGATCACACAATGGAAAAATTTTGAAAGAAATGAAGGAACCAAAAAAGCCAACCACTTCAACTGTTTTCATTGCAAAGTGAGATATACCTTCTCCTGACCTTTGGCTTTCTCAGGTTAGACTGTATTGTTGTAACCTTCCAACCTGCTCTTACACAGAGCCATTTTTAATTGATGAGATTATAAATACAATTCATTTTTCAGGTAAAAATGGATTATTACTGAATATGATACACTGAAATTCAGAGAAAATTCAACCAGCAGATGAACTCAAGGTGTACCCAGGAGTATTTCCAAGTTATCAAGACTTAAGTGAGAGCTTACACTGCAGGACTTATTTTACATAGTGATATCTCCAAATCATTAGGTCTCTATTTTAGCACATATTTTAAAATACAGGTGAAATAAAAGAACATCCTTATGCAAAAAAATGCTTGCACACTACTTAGACAGCATGTACAGCAGGCCTGAAGTCAGTCTGCTTGTAAAACAGAGCTGTGAGTGAGATGAATCCTGTTAGACCTATTTACAATGGCATTTTGTTCTGTTTTGTTCTCTGTAGAAAACACCTTTCCTGCAGGCCACTTCACAACAGTTCATCTCATAGTGAATATTCCTGCACAGTGGTTATGGCTCATAAGCCAGCTTGGATCTGTATCCTACAGGAGGGAATGTTTTTCATTGTTTTCTGCACTGCTCTTCTGCTCTTGATTGGAACAAGCTGCTGTCCCTGGGGTAATCCTTGGGCCACTGCCCATTGCTGTGAGTGATGTCAACACATTTTTGAATGTGTGGCTATTAGCACTCTTTCCAAACAGGTTTCAAAAAACTCCTTCTTGCACTACACTGTGATTTTTTAGGAGACATTCCCTCTCTGTTGCCCCCCTTGCTATTGGATGGAGTTACTGAACTTTTTTTGCAATTTAAACAAGCAAACTATGCAAATTACTGCTTGGTGACCCCAATTAAGCTTACAGCTGCTTGGAAGACCAGACAGTATACTCCCTTCTCCTGAGTCAATAGCAACAAGTAGATGAAGATTTGAATGAAAGTCTAGTTTTCCACTTCAAATGAAGGGTGTCTCTGGGTGGAGGGAGGCAGGAGAGATGAATATTCTTCTCTTCCTTGCATTAGTGCAAGCCCAAGGTATTGATGGAGCTGAGGGGCTGTAAATTTGGGTATTAAGTTATTTAATAAAGAAAGAAGTTTGGCCCAGTTTGTGGGAAGATCAAGGATACCAGAGACTAGACTAGCTCACGTTTAAAACAACCATTTGAGCCACTTACTGCTTTGCTAAACTTTTGTCCGGGGATAAGGCAACACTTTGGATAAGTGGGCAGAAATGTAGAGTGATACTCTGTGGGTGAGCATAGGATGGTGTTTCCCCTCCACTGACTGGGTTCCTGCACTGAGGCAGTTGGGAGGAGTGGCGAGGGTATTCTGGTAAGCACTCTGTGCTCAGGGTGCTCTAGCATTGGATGGTAGTCTATCCTGTATATATTCATGCAAAAATATCTTTATTTCTGTATATATGCTTATGTACTGATACAAAATTCTGAAAACTTTGGCAAGAAACTCCATAACTCTGCAGTAGCTGGCTGATACTCTGCCACACTTTAGGAATTTCTGATGGTGATAGCAGTATTCATGTATAGCACGTTATAGACAAGCAAATGCATGTATAGCACTTTATAGACAAGACTTTAAGAATAACTTAGCTGGGCATCAGTTTGATTGAGATATAATGTGCATTTCAAAATGTGATCCTAATTCTTAATCATGAGTGCTTACTGCACAATAAATGAGTTAGCATTCTGCTGCTTCAAGAATTTAGCATTAAGGTCAAGATGTGAAACAATTTCAGATCAAAATAGCAGTAAAGATATAAAGCCCAAGTTTTGAAATCCGTGCCTTTGAGATGTTCTGATTTTACCTATCTAAGTTCCTGTGATGAAATCATTCTTTGAGTGTGTTTACACACACACTGAACTTACCTTCTGATGACAATGGAGAGGAAGCCCCTGAAATTATTTTAAATCTTTTGAAGGAATGCTTTTCAAATGAGGAAAATATGTCTTCAGCTGAAGTGAGGTTTGAGCTCTGATTAGCTCACTTCTCTGCATGTACCACCAGACCACCATGAACTTCACCATATCTGACTGCCCCCAGCTATCAATAGCAGGTCTCCCACCAGGAAGATTATGGCATGCAGTTGGAAGAAGAATGGATATTGTTAGGGAAAAGGACAAAGAAAATGAAAGAACTCATAAATTAGTCACATGTTGCCTTTTGAAATGGTTGGAGAGTTAAGAAATCATAAATTACAAACTATTCTGGATAGATTAATTTATTCTACTTAGCTCTCTCAGATGTGTAACTGACAGAGAGCAGATGTCTAGCCACTCCAGTCCCATGAATCTTTCAGCTAATTTCAAAATCTGAGTGCAAAATGAGGAATTTCTGGTAACAAAAGCTCTGTTGCTTTGAATACTCTGAGCATTCATCAGTAATGGTGTTCCCTGAAACATTTTTGCACAACAAAATGGAAATGTGAATAAAGTTAGTAAAACCACCTGTAGTAATCAAGCTGGCACAGGTGAAATAACTGCCATTGTAAGTTTTGGTGTTAACCAACAAGATCCAAAAAAGAGCCCATGGGAAGGCTGACAGTTATGTTGTCAACAGATTGTCATTGTCACATTTAGTGATGTTGGTTAAAAGAAAACTCAGATAGATGTGCCTGCCTGTGTGACATGATCCAGCTGTTGTGTTATTATGTTGTCATATTCCTGGTGTGGCAGCATTTTTCCAAGCATAAATGGAGCAATGTCTACCTGGCAAACCAGTGTGTAAACCCTCATGTTCTTACACACAGAGATGGTGTCATGAGTTGGTGACAACATCCATCCTTCTCACAACAGCAATATGTCCATCTATCTGTCATTTCAATGTATGGCAGAATAAAAACACAGCGCAGGGTTTACAAATTTCCATAACCTCTTCCAGCCGTCCAACTTGAAATTTATTTTCCTGTGAAACAACTCGGAGTAATTTAGATGATACTTTTCTTGTCACTATTATAGTAGATTTGTCCAAAACAAGTATTATTTTGCCTCTATCAGTAAATACATCATGAAGAATTAAGGACAGTTCAAAGTTAGCCATAAATATGACTGGCAAAAGTAATACTGTAATTATGCTTCATTCCATGGAACTTTTCAGTGTTCAAATCTTTTCTTGTTTCTGTTTATTTTCGTTAACATTTATTGTAAGTCATCATTCATTAATTTCACAATGGGTACCATGGTACTTTGCAAGTTGCCTTCTTACAGATTTCAATTCTAGAGAGAGTAAAGATATGAAAATAACTCCTTTGCTTTATGTTGTGCATACATATAGAATTCTGCTTCAAAACTAATCAGGAGGAGTATTACTTTGTAACTTTCCCTTCTCTCTGATATTGCAAGATTACATACATCTGTCACTGTGCCTGTTATTTTTGCAGTGGTCTAGTTTGCTTTTAAGTTTCCTACTGAAGCAAAGTACATTCAGCTGTCTAAAGCTTGTGGAATGAGTCTTTGCACTGGACTTCATTATTTTTTCCAGTATTTCAGGACAGGTGTCACTTTTTGCCATGTAAAGCTTTCAAAATTGTCTTTTATTTGCTCAGCTCTTCATAAAAATTGTTCATTAACATTGCACATAACTCAAAGTGACACCTGAACTTGTTAAAAGAGATTTAAAGATTTGTAACTATAGAGCGAAGATTGGTTTCTAAAGAAATTCCTAAGGAACTTTTGATATCTGTCAATGTCTTCCCATTATTTGATATTCCTTTTACTTCCTTGTTATAAATTTTTTAGTAGTTACTGGTTTTGAATTTTCATTTTCACCTGTAAATTTTAGCTATATTACTCTGGAAGATTAAAACATTTTAATAGTATGAAATGAACTGTAGAAATAGTTTTTGAAAGGTTTTGCACAGGTCTCCCCATAGATTCCTTCATGTTTGGGAAAAGGCTTAAATAAGAAGTCGCCATTAATTTCTTTTGATTAAAGGGAAGGGATGGTGTTCTAAAAGTTATTGTAGGTACATTGTTATGGTTTTGTTTGGCATGGAGTAAGTGCAGTTGGGAACTGATGAATAGCTTTAGGGGATTGGCATAATGTTGAATTTGAAATTATGTTAGAGAAATGGAGTAAAAACGTGTGGATAAGGGCAGGCAATGAAGACAAACTTGGATTAGATTTAATGTCAGTAAATTGCACATGATTTTTTTCCAGGAAAAAGTGTATCCTTCTAGAAAACTATTTAGTGAAAGGCTCAATGTTCAAGCATTACAAAGCATACACACCTCTGACTTGAATAACATACTTTATCCTCACTCATTTCACACACAAAAATCATTATGAGTCCATTAATTTTTGGAAGTTCTTCCAGTTATAGAGTTTCACCAACTTTTACAGAATAAGGATGACTTTGTAAACAATCCACTATTTCTCTTGGATAGTGCTCAAATGCTTCATATAGTCATTGAAAAATAGGTCTGGAAAGGACTTCTAGATGTATAATCCAACCCCTACGCCAGAGTCAAATCATCTATAACTGTGTCATTTCAGCAAGTTATTTGTTTAATCTAGTTTTTAAAATCTCAAGGGATGGAGATATTGCATACATTACATATGAGATGTACTTTCCTTGTTTCCAGAAAGAAGATCCCCATGTGTACTTTCCCATAACTCCCTCTTTTAACTTCTCTTTTCGGGCTAAACAATGCCAGCTTTTGAATCTTTCCCTGTAGGTTTAGATTTTTGGTTGTGTTTCTTTTATTTTTTTTTTCCATTCCCATTGCCCCCTTCAACATTTGTAATACATATTATACATGTTTCTTGAGACACACACCCATCAGGTATGTGCAGGGTAAAACAGAGCATGTTACTTTCCACATCTTGTGGAATCAAGTTGCACCCAAACCTCTCAGTGCCTTTTTTTTTTTTTTTTTCCCCCAAATCTGTGACATTACTGGTTTGAGTTCAGCTTTTCAAGCCACTCAGCTTTGGTGTGTAGCTGAGGAGCTGCTGCTGTGCCCGTCGCTCCCCACCTTCCACTTCTGGGTATTCCTGTCTGAGGAAAGGGTATCACACTTGTACATATTAAGCTCAGACCATTTCCAGAACATTGTGTTATTTATCAAGGTTCCTTCAATTCCATACTGCTTTGTCACCTGCACATTTTACAAACACACTTCGTATTTTTCCATCCTAGTTGTTTCTGAAGGCGTTGGACAGGACCAAGAATGAGGTCACCTAAACAATGTCACCTAAAGAATGTTTTCTCATGCTCCTCTCATTCTGACAGTGAACAGTGCCTAATGGATTTCTGAGAGATTTTTCCAAGCTGTTTTGCCCCTATTTCACTGTTCATGTTCCAGTCCTGGAGAATGTAAAAATGTCATGTGAAACTATGTCAAAAACCTTCTTTGGGAACAAGACACTTCATAACTATTACTTCTCCTCGATGCACCAAAGCCACTATTGTACCATCAGAGGAAATTTGGTTATCTACAGTGATTGTTTCTTGACAAACCCATGTTTGTTATTTACTTATTTCTGTGGTTTCTTCCAGGCACTTGTACATGACTTCATTACTTGTCACAGAAATTTTTGAGTTAGAAATTAAATCCTGTGCACCAAAGTAAAACTCCTTCCCCTCCTACTTTGAGATGAGAAAAAACTCAAGGAATGCAGACTAGGATGATCTTACATCCTGAGTGAGGTGGTCAAAAGACCCTGGCAGGCATCAAGGACCAAGCACTTTGGAGCTATATGATTTAGGAGCCTCAGATAACTTGAACCAAATTTTTGTGCTACCAGGCTGGGCGGTACCAGAGGTTGTACCCAGGTGATGGAGCAATGTTATCTGTATAGTCTAAATGTGTGAACAGTCCCCTCCATATTTTCATCTGGACCACCTCCCAAAACATTTGAAGACATATTTCTAGAGGCAGCCTCAATCAATCAACAGCCTGCAGGGGTCTGCCCTATTTTGGAAGATATGAGAGCCTAATATAGTACTCGTTGTCAAATAACATGAGATAATCCAGAAAATAAGCTCTTGCACATGCTAGTTTTCTTGTAGAAAAGTTAAATTCTGTCTTAGAAAGAAATTTATTAGCCTTTAAAGAGCTTAACTCTTCGTTACAATATAGTGTTAGGCAGCTGTTGACATCTGATTTATCATGAAACAGGATGCCATAAAGATGTAGATTAAACATTTCTGTCTCTCCCTGATCCATAACAGTTTCGACTGATTTTTTTGCATTGGGTAGAAATAAAACTACAAGTTCTTCTCTATCAGTTCTTTCTCTCTATGAAAACCTAAAGAAAAACACCAAAATTTTTTAAATTTCTAGCTGGACTTTCTCGTCACAAGAAGATATTTTTAGTGGTAAATGTGCACATGTGCTAGGTAAGGAAGTAGGTGATTTGCAGATGGAAAAACTAGATGTCCTTTGAGCACACAGTATGTGTTATAATATGGGGAGCTAATTGGAAGCCTTACTTTTAGGAATACACAGCTTAAACATGTTTCCAGCGTGCTTTGTGATTTTTTTCCTACAGAGGACCGATTTGATGCAAATCAGATTTCAAGAACTCTGAAAGTCCTTTGCACTTGTGATCTAGTTAAGTGCAACAGTATTTGTACCTT
This sequence comes from Poliocrania exsul, assembly GCA_035041345.1. Taxonomy (NCBI): domain Eukaryota; kingdom Metazoa; phylum Chordata; class Aves; order Passeriformes; family Thamnophilidae; genus Poliocrania; species Poliocrania exsul. The sequence continues at coordinate 6,217,980 of JAWWLZ010000094.1, read as the reverse complement.
CGGATCTTCTCCTCCCTTGTCTTTTTCCTGCACATTTTTGTTCCAACTTTCTTATAACTTATTTAGTCCTTTTCAGCATTTCTTGCCTTAATGGCCCATCTTTTCAAACACCATATTTTTGATTGTCATTCCACCATGTTATATCTGGACTGATGTTATGCTATTCCCTGCTAACCAATTATAATGTCACAGTGTTGCAATAAAACCAAAATATTATATGGAAATCAAGAACATAAATACCCACTGAAATAAAAATATGAAAAGTATAAAAGATGGACACTAAAAATTTTATATAATATATATCTTTATATATCTTTCTCTTTGTTGCAAACTCAAAGTGATCAACCTTAATTATTCTTGCTCTTTTTTAGATTCAACATTAAAAATTTTTATTCAATAAATGTTACTGAAATTAAATAGAAATTTTTGGTATCATTAATTAAACCACTAATGGATAAATGTTTATTTTGGGGGATTGTGTTTAAATTTTTTGCTCCAAACTGAAAAAAAAAATAAAAAAAATGAAAGCTTCACTGCAACAGTCATTTTCCCCTGACTGGAAATGTGGTAACACGCTTTTCTGGTCCCCCTGAAAAGAAATAAAGAAGAGATGAACCTGACTCAATGGCCAAGCACAGGAAGGTAAAGCTCACCCTATTCATTATAGGCTCTGATATAACAAATAGAGAATTCTTAAGGTAAAGGACTTGGTAATTGCCACTGAACCAGTCAGATCTTCCTACTCTTAGAAGTTTGCTCCTGTATTTGAGAAATTATATTTCTGTAACACACCAAATAATCACATTACGCCCAAGAGAAGAGAATTGTCTTTCCCAGACTGAAACGTGGCAGCTGAAAGGAAAGTTCTATGAATGCTCTAGTGAGGATCCCTCACACATGTACCACAGATATGGCTTTCATGAAAATTCCAGGGAAAACTGAACTCCCTAAATGAAGTGTCCAGGTCTGGATTTGACATCTGTGGAGGTAGTTGGTAGTCATCTGATGAAAAAAAAAAAAAAAAAAAAAAAATAAAAAAACCCTTATTTAAATATAAGAGAGAAGCAAATAGTTTTGAGCTTAGATATTTTTAGTTTATGATCCTAAGACCACGAAGCAGTTCTGCCTACATTTAAATTCTAGCTCAAAAGGTCCTATTTTTATGCAAGGTAGTGCTTTATATATTGAGAATTAAGCTGAGGTTTCAGTACTTGGAGGAGTGTTTCTTTTTCTCCTGTTCAATCCTTTTTAAAATATATTGCAGTTAGCCCTAACAGTGCCTCAGCTGAAGGGAAGCCCTTGAAACCAAGTCATTCTAATGGTTAGGGAGGTATTCCCATTTCTTGCTCAGTGTGTGGGTGTTTGGGTATTTGGGTGGTTCAAGGAAATATTGCCATCTGAGCTCTATGACTTTCTTCCTTCATGTTTCCTTTAGCTGAAACCTAACACTCTGTGTGTTTTAGGGTTAAAGGACTTCAACTGTTTGTAGACTTTGAGGAAAACCTCTTGTAAAAGCAAAATAGTGACATGCTGGCTGTGAGACAACACAGAGCTATTGGTATGTGAAACAATAAATATTCCTAACATTTATGGGCTGCAAATGATAAATATAAATGATAACTGATTAATCCTGCCTGTTTCATGGGAGCTACAATAAAAGCAACACTAGATTTAATTGCTTATGCATTCCTCACCAGACTGTCACTGGACTTAGCAGTTTTATTTGCATTTGGTTACCCTGTCCATGGACATAGCCTTTCACATATTCAGCCCATGAAGGTGAGGTGTGCATAGACCTCAAGCAGGATACAGATGAAAATTGTTCACATATTTTCATGCCTACTCCACTGTTTCACTCCAGGAACTAGCTAAGGTTCTCATTCAATCTGTAACTTCACATGGCAGGAAGGTGTCTCATGAGTTATTCCCTTACCAGCTGGTGAGGCTGAGCTGCTTGGAGAAGAATGGAGTCTGGGCCTGACACTGGCAAAGGCAAGAGCTCTGTGCTCTTAATGACTTGTGAGCTGGATCTCTAGGAGTTCACACAGGTATGATTTGATGTATCAGAAAGACATTTTTATGGCAAGGATGTTGTAATCACTGACAATCCTTCTGCCAGTGCTAATCCACACAGGGAAATCATCTCCTGCTCTCAACCAAAGTGCTTAACCCTTCATTTCACATTGTGACAGCCACTTGAAGGAGACTAAGACAGAGAGATATTATGACAGCCTTGCCTTCCCTTGCCTTCATTCCCTTGCCTTCCTTGTTGTGCCTTACCTTGCCATCCCAAACATTCCAAACCTTCCCTTCCCAAATCTTCCCTTTCCTTCTCCCATCCAAAAATTTAGAATCTGTATTGTTAGTACTGCTTTCTATGGCCTACCACATAGAAGAGGGAGAAGAATGAAAACAGAGATGGACTTTTCTTCAGTGAGGTGTTTAGGACAAAAAAAAAATAAACTCATAATTTCGAATTGCCCTTGTGTTTAGGTGGGTCTGGACACCACCATGCAAGTACAGCATGGACTAACAACTAGTGAGGAACTGGTCTCAGGCGGGGTTTGGAAAAAAATGAAAAGTACAGAAACATGTGTACACTTTCAGCCACAAAAATATTGGCAAAATGTTGTTCACTCTTTTCATTGGTCATATGATACTTGCTGTGGTTAGTGAAGTTTGGTTAAAGGTGTGTAGCAATCAGAAAAAAAGCAGGGAGAGCAGCAAGGAAGTTTAACAATGTTTATGAAAACTTACAAGAACTGAAAATACTTAAAGCTAAGGAAGGAAAGTCTCACAAGAAAGGGAGAAGAAAGTACAACTACATACCTCAAAATGTGCAAAAGGCAGAGAACAAGTATAATATATTAAATAGTACAATCAGTTATTTTTAAATTGGAATAAAACAAATATTATATCCATAAAATAGTTAATATTATGACTCAGTGGACATATGCGTCTATGATGTGTATATGTATATATGTAAGTATATATAAACACACACATACACAAACACACACATATATATTGACATATTAATTTATGTGCACAGGTGCTTCTTTTTGTGTACACACATATAACGTGTGTGTGTAAACAAATAAACTTTGCTGGTTTGGGCTGGGATAGAGTTAATTTTCTTCATGGTAGCTTGTATGGGGCTGTGCTTTGGATTTTTGCTAAAAGCAGTGTTGATAACAAGGGAATGTTTTAGCTGAGGCTAAACCATGACAGAAATACAATTTAAATTGGGAAAAATGTTTTTAAATTCTGACACTCTCTCTCTTTTTTGTTCCCCCTCCCCCACCCACCAAAAATATTTTTGGTTTAATTATATTTGCATGGTAATTTCTGCTTTGAAATCGTTAAAATTTAGAAAGACTATTCACATCTTCGAAATATTTTTAAGGTAAAACTTTTCCCAGATGAGAATTTTGTCTAGCTGTCTATAGATTCAAAAGCAGCATTGAGGAAATACTGCTTTTTAGTGCAGCTTGCATAAATACCTGGCATATTCCCAGTGTTATTAATGAGCCCTGGTGATTGATTTATGGGAGTGTAAAGTTATGGATGAATGTTGGATTAAATTCATTGTTTTGCAAGTTCTTTGGACAGACACAGCTGCAGCAAACTGTGCTGGTTCCCTCTTCTGCACTTTGCAAGTCAGCCACACTTCTTTTGCTTATCTGTAACATCAGTTCACCTTAGAATGAAAACTTGTTGACATCGGTTTCCTGGGAAACACTGGATTACATTTATCTTTGGACTCTGTTGGCTTCTGTGGCCTGGCACAGGCCACAGCACAGTTGTCAAATTCTCTGACAGAAAGAGTAGATGATGCTTGAGACCATTTTATCTCAGGGATCAAGTGCACAACCAGCTCTTCCTCAAACACAAGTGATGCCATCTTCCTTCAGATGCCTCATGGCATGCCTGATCTTCATACCTGCACAATACTCATCCTTTTGCTTTAAGTCATATTTCTGTTTACATAAACATGTATCTTTAAATAAAATTAAGTTGAGCTCAGTGGCCCACATTTCTTTACAGGATTTTGTCTCATTCTTGTTCCACCAAAAACTTTCAATTGGGCTTCAATTACTTTACCAGGAGTAAATCAATGGGCTGCCTTCACTCCCACCTGAGTTAGAGGCAAACCTTCTTTGATAAGAAATGACAGTAGAAAACCAGAGTATTTCTGTATGGACTGGATGGTGGCAGGTTTCCTGCTTTCTGTCTTGTGTTCCATCAGTATAAAAGGTTGCCAATTATCTTTCAACATTCACCACGTTTATTTGCATCATACATGAGTAACTTCCATACTGAGATATGTGCATACAGAATGGACTTAATTCATTTATTTTCTGCCTTGACTCACTAACGAAGCTCTCAAATCCTCTGAGGAAATGGAAAGGTATTCTGGCAGCTTAATGCTTTGAGTTATTGGGGTGGGAGGGCCATCTGCTATTCCACTGAATCAAACTGGGTCATAAGACATGGCTTTTTCTTATGACAAAGAATCATAAATTACTGAAACAAGATGAAAGTGTGAATAGTGAGTACAGGCCTAATTGAAATAACCATAATACAACTGCATCCATTAAGAATATTGGATAAAGATGATTATGTGTTTAGTCTTAGTACATTATTCTTTTTCACTCAGAATGTGCAAGAGAAACAACGTGTAACGCTATAAAATGTGTAACATTCATAGACTGTCTGACAGACCTAGTTATTTTGTTTTGTACCTTACAGAAATTTGTACTGGAGGGCATCAGATATGCCTACAACTGAATGGTGAATAAAGAGAAAATACCCTGTGTCAGTAAGTGTAGTGTCTTTTGTTCATTTTACAAAGTGGAGTAGTGCACTGGAAGGTCCAGGGTATGTTTCTGCTTCTGCCTCTGACTTGGAAAGTCACTTTTGGTGAGTTATTTGAGTTAATCCTGATGTATTTTTTTCTTTTTGCTCACGGCATGAATACTTCATGTTACTCTCTCTGAAACAAAGAATCAAACATTTAATATCTTCTAGTCTTCTTTTAAGGGGGATGATGGATTAGTTAAGGCAGGACATAGACCACTGAACCAGAAGGCATTGCAATAGTAAAAGTATTCCTGTCTTTATTAGAACAATAGTGAAATAATAATTTTCCATATGGTCATCTTGGAGATAAAGCTATGTGGGTGTTTGTAACTGCTCTGGTTTCCAAGAAAAGTCTTTCCTAACTTCAGGAGAATTATTTCAAAAATAAAAGTGGGGAAAAATGCTACTGAAACTCAGAGCCCACCATATTTTGGCTACGATGAGGGAGTCTGCTCTTTTTTTTCTTCCCATGTTGATTTTTTCAAGTATTCCTGTTTCTCCAGATTCCTGTAATGATTTTGCTCAGCCATCCAGTCTCTGGAACCTCAGACAGAAAAAACATTATTTTGGAGCCCAGAGAGTGTGGATGCTGCAGTTTGAGATCAGTGTGGCAGGTGTTTCTCCCTCTTCTTTGAGGAACATTTTGCATGGGAGTTCTGGGATAGAAACTGCTGGGCACTACAAAGCAGAAAAGCTGTACATGAGCTGTTCATGTGCCAGTTGTGTTCACCAGCTCCTGCAGTCTTATTTTGGACAAACAATTGCAATTATACAACTCTGTGGAAACTGAGGCATTAAAACCAAGAATGAACTGCATTTAAACAGAATGACACAATTTTGTGTTGTTTTCACCTGAAGGACACTGAGTATCCTCATCCTCAGATGTCCTAAATCTGGGGCTTCAAATCTCTTCTGCTGACACCACTTGGGAAAGAAAGTATTAAAGTCTTGAAGTCAGAGTTGCGCTTAAGGACAAAAGCTGTGAAACTGTGAGAGTTGGTGACCCTCTGAAGGTCAATGCCACTAGATGACAAACAGTGATGATTTTTGTGATTAAAATGTTCTCCTGCTACTTTCTTTGGAGGATAATTCCTGGTGGTAGAGGGCTTATAGTGCCTTTTGAAGCTATGCTAGGGTTGAGTTCAGTCTGAAATCCAAAACAAACAATATGAGGAAACACAATGATAATGTGTGCTAGAACTCTTAACATCACTGTCAATGAATCTAGATATTAAACTCAGAGATAACCTAAAAAGAGATTTAGAGGTTTCAAATACATGGCATTAAAATTGGATTACAACTCTTTTCAAGCACATGTTCTCATGTCCACAAACATCCTCAATTTAGTCCTGTTGTAAGAAAATAGAAAGAATCATGATCAATTCTTTCTCATATCTTGGCCAAATCAGTTTATTTTTTATTAGCCTGGCAAAAATTTTGAACTCCCCAAGCACAAAGAATGTGACAATACTTGGTAAAAATTGATATGTCCTTAAACAACAACTACCAAAGTATTTACGGTGGGGGAAAAAAAAAAAAAAAAAGGAAAAAAAAAGGAAACAAAAAGGGAAAAAAAAGAAAAAAAAAACAGAAAAAATTGGTAGAAGCTTTGCATTAAATAAATAATTTTTCCTTAAATTTGCTTGTAGCTCTGTTCCTCATTTACAAGTGCCACTAACAAGTATAGCAATGAAATACTTATTTAACAGAAAACAGATGTTCCTGATCAATGTTGTTAGATAAAACCAACAGCAACAAAAAATAAAAACTCCTTCAATAACCTTCAGGTGACAAGAACTTCTGGTGAGAGAATTTAACTTTGAAGATCCACCTGTCTTCTTTGGGCTTACAAACTCTCACAATCACAGGACATTTCCATACAGCCAATTGCAAGGCCAAAAGTTAAACAGGGAAGTGATATGTGAATTTTAACATGGACTGCTGAAATTTGGAACTGATTGATGTCAAAAAAGGCTGAGGTATGGTGGGTAATGCACATGAACAAGTGTTCTCAGAGTAATAGTGTAACCAAGACAGCAAATATGGTCTTTACATGTCCATTACAACCAAGAGACTTGAGGAGGTGGAATTAGGACAATAAAATAATAGTAGTGAGAGAATAATATTTTTAATCCTGCAGTCTACAACCTGAAAGATTTTTGGAAAATCTGAGTGGGTGCAGGAAAGTGTTTCAGGAATTATTTGAGGATGGGAACTATCTGTCTTACAGTGAGAAACATTAAGAAGCTAAATCTACTTACTTCATTCAGAAACATTAAGAGCTGACGTAATTATAACATGCAAGTACCTACACGGGGAACAGATTTCTGTCCCAAAATGGTCTTAAACTTGTAAATGGCAGAATGCTAGGCAACACTTGGAAGCTGAAGCTAGCCAGATTTATATAAGTAATGAAGGGGTTTGTTTGATTTAGTTTGGTTTGGTTTGATTTTGTATGTGTGGGGGTTTGCTGGTTTTCTTTCTCTAATTTTTTTTAAGAAAAAAAACCAAACCAAACCAAAAAAAACCCAAAACATAATTAACTGTTAGAATAGCTTACCCTACAGGCATGGGGAATTCTCCAATCTTTAAATCAAGATCAGTATCTTTTAAAATAAGATATAGTATAGCTCACATAGAAGCTCTCACCTCATTCAGAAATGGTGGGGTGAGGCTCTTGGCAAGGTAATGTGATCTTGGAGATCTCTCCTGAGCTTGATAAAAATTGTAATGTCTCCATGCAGTGTGCACATATCCTACTGTATAGTACTGATCTTTAAGAAGCTGAAGATTGATTTTTTTGCCTTTACACTAATGTCTTTATGTAGAAACTTAAGAGCATTTTAAAAGCATCAGTCCTTGGACCACACTCCTAATAAATACTGTGCTTAGTTTGAACATCTGGAGTCATTTCAATTTGAAAATAATTGTCAAGGGCCAATTAATCTAGTTAACCTGGTCTTAGTTAACTTAGGAAGAGCCTCAGGAGATGCTTCTCTGACTTACCTGTGAACAACACACAAGGATCAAACGGAGGTATTTCTGTTTCTTACTGCCATGGATATAGGACAGAATTAAGGACAAGTGTCTAAGTGTACTTTTGCAATATCCATTCGTGTATCAGAGTGTTCCCTCTCAAAAGATGTGTCTTGAGGTCTGAAACTGTAAAAAATGCAGAGAGCAGAGGAACTTCAGTGGGGCAGCAGCTCACCTTGACTACCTGCCTAGGAGAAACTGTGTAAATGGGAAGAGAGATCCTGTCACAACAGGCGAAGAAGTAACAAAATAGCAAGCTTTTTTACAGAATGATTTT
>JAWWLZ010000094.1:6122840-6152658 GCA_035041345.1 Poliocrania exsul | reverse complement strand
CCCGTACTTGGGTTTGAAAATATTTATGGAACTCTTTATTTAAGTGCTGCCTTCTGATTTGCCTTGACTCTACCACATCTTCAAATATGATGCCATAACAATGCATGGAGTGCTCGCAAATGTACATCGTTTTACAATGCAAATTGTCAAGTTAATCCAGTTAAATGTATATCATAGGGAATAGTAATAAAACTAATATAAATTTATGTGTTTCATAGTGATGGCAAGATGAACAGTGATTATGCCTCTCTCTCAAAAAACCCCCCAAACAAAACAAACAAAAACCACCAAAACAAAACAAAAAAACCCAACAACAACAAAACTAAACAAAAAACACCAACCGAGCCCAAAATAAAATTTTTTGTCATGAAGATAAGGACTCAAGAACAGTTTTTCCTCTAGATGTCAAAGCATCACATGTGAGTATTAAATTAATGAAGGATTATTGCTGTTTTTCCTTTATAACTGCACATATGATGTAGGAATTTACATGTGTCTGACACAGAGTTACACAGAAGAGGATGGTAAACAGCTCCAGCTGAGATGACTAGAAATAGATGCCACTCTTTGCTTTTTGGCATTAATGATATATTTACATACTAACTAACCAATACTTCTAAGATCTGACTTTTGGCAAGTGTTGACCTTTACTCTTCCAAAGCAAACCTTTGTAGTACACATGCTCATAGTAACACGGGAGACCAAACATACACAAAATTATTGAGGTTAAAAAGATCATTGTAGAGGGAACACTGAAGGCAAATATTCATTAAAGTGTTAATAGCAATTGAAAAAAAGAGACATCAATTATCAGTAAGAATAATCCAATTATCAAAATGAGAACTTCCCCTTGGACAGTGCTTAAAGCTGTCTGAAAAGCACAGTGGAAAATCTTCTCAGCTCTCTCGACTGTCATTGTTCACTGAAACACCTACACAATAGAGACAACTTACCCAGGTCTTCAGTGTCTCCTCTAGTCCCTCTGCACCCACCATCATACCAATCACAATTTTGTCTGCAAGGAAAACAAACTGCTGTGCCACTGCTTCAAGTGTGTATTTGCTGAAGGTCTCAATCAGTGGCATGTTCCTACAGTCACTTGAAAACAAGCTGTGAGCTTGACAGCCAGCTGATCAGAGAGCAGGAGCAAGGCTTTGCGTCCAGGTGACAGGCAAGCAGGGAGAGGGATGAGCTGTGAACAGCAAAGCCTGAAAGCTGAAGTTGTGTTTGGCACTTTGCATGTTCCTGACAGCTCCAGCTTTGTCATTTTTAAATAACCAGGTTTATATGTGGATAACGTGTTGTGATTTTGTGGCCAATAAATTCTTTGTACCAAAAAACCCCACCAACTTCTAACTCCATAGTTTTCCAGGGAGTTTAATAGTACTACTACAAACCCTTAATGCTTCTACATTCCTTTTATTATTCTTCAGCCACATCTACACTTTTCTGTGTATAGTGCTGTACAAATATGGAGAAAGTTAACTGGCTTTTCCAATGCTCATAAGCAAGAGAAAATCTGGTAAAATTCAAGAAAGGCAGTTTAACAGGCAAAACAACAGATGGTCAGCAAGTGGAAATCAGCAGAGCAGACTGATTTCAGTGTTGCTGTAAAAGTTATAAGTGGAAATACTAACCCAGAACTTCTTGACCTTAGCTACGCTATTCCATTCAAATGTAGTTTGGGGTTTCTTTCCTAGAAGACAAATATCAACTGTAAAATTTATTCTTTTGTGGCATTTTATGTTTTCTAGTCCTCTTTTGTTAGGTTTCACACATCCACCATGCACTTCATTATCACCTTTTTGAAGTGTGAAATTGCTCATAAAATATATTGAAAGCTGAGTGAGTCTAGAGATTCAAAGGGAATAGTTTTGAAATTACTTGCTGTGAAGTCACCATTCTAGCATGATTCTTTCTAGCTAATGTCTTTCATTAAGGCATAGAGGAAACAAAATACATCATATTTTAACAGTATTGTTACACTAAACTTTTCTTGCCATGGAGACAAAGACTATGTGTGACTTTGGGATGAAGTCCCAAATTCTCTAGGAGGTGCTGATAACTCAGTAGTGCCTGATAACTTGTTGAAAAAAATCTACGTTCTTGAAACATTTTTCTTGTTAATCAACTTTTCTTTCAATACTTGAAAGTGTACCCTTTGGGGTTTTTAAAGAAGGAAATACAGAGGTGGGATCCAAATGCTGGTTCAGTCAGTGAGCATCTTGAAGGAAAATGTAACTGGCATTTAGGGTTAGAAGTCTGACATTTTTTACTGTAAGTACAAGTTCTAATCTATATACAGAATTTTCTTCATTCAGTAGCATGGATGAAATGCAGATAATACAAAGAAAAATGGTACTGTTGATGTGTGAAGAGTCAGACAACTGACAGCTTGGCTGTCATTGATGTAAGAAACCCTGAAGAAGATTCTGGATTTACATTGTCATAATTGGCTGCATCTTAATGATGGCACCAGTAACACTTCCAGAGTCCTGTTGTGGTTGTAGGTTGGCCGGCTACTGGACCCAGTTGCACACAGTGATTGTGGAGACTCCATCCTCAGAAATATTTAAAATCTGAGTGGACAAGATCCTGTGCAACCTGACCCTGATGGATCCTACTCTAGGCAGGTGGGGAGAGTGGACTTAGTCTTCAGAAGGACCCGAAAAAGTTAACATTTCTGTGAGTCTCAGTGCTGAGGCCAACACTCTCTGTTAACAACCTGGATGACAGGGGAGGGTGTGCCCTCAGCAAGTCTGGTGTTTTTGTTAAACTGGGAGAGGTGTCTGACATGCTAATCAGGTGTTCTAACTTTCAGAGGGTCATCAACAGGCTGAAGAACTGGCCAGAGAGGAATCTCATCATGTTTGACAAAGGAAAATGTCCGGTCCTGGATCTGGGGAGAAATAAACCCAGGCACCCATCCAAAATGGGGGCTGACTGGCTGGAAAGTGTCTTGCCAGAAAAGGAGCTTGGGGTTCTGGGGGACCACAAGCGTTCCATCAGTCAACAATATGCCCATCTGTCAAAAAAGGTCCAAAACCTCCAGGCTGCATTAGAAGGAGCTTTACCAGGAGGTCACAGAAGGTGATTTTTCCTCTTTAGCCTTTGGAGAGGCACCTTCAGTGCTGTGTCTAGTGCTGGGCTTCACAGAACAAGAGAGAACTTTTTAAGGAATAAAATAGGCAACTGTCTTACTTCTTTACTTGATTAGAACAGTTCAGGAAAAACAACAACAACAACAACAAAAACAAACAAACAAAAACAAAACCCAAACAACAAAACTTTTCCCTATCAATTATTCAATTATTCCTGTATTCAGAATTATTCCTTCATTCAGTTAAGTTATTCTCTTACTTCCTGCCTAATGAAGAGGAAAATTTGTGAAGAAAAACTAAATTCAAGAGCCTTACCACATGAAGGAAGGAAAGTGGATGCACCCTGTGACTCTCAGAGTGATGCTGACTGACATTTTGGCAGGGACCAGTGTGTGGACAGCGTTTTTCCTCCTGCAAAGCTCCTGGCCAAGGCATTCACAGGATATTTTGAACTCTTGGAAATAGGAAGACTGTAAAACCCAAGTCAGGGTTTGACTGAAAACATACAGGACATCAAAAAAAAAAAATAGTTCACAAAAAGCAATATGACTAGAGACCTCAGACTGAACCTTACCCAAATAGATTGAAAAGTTCTTCAACCAGGGCCCACTGACAGCAAATCAGAACTCCTAGTGTCTCCTCTTCTGTCTTTCCTCCTTGCCAGATTTTCCTTAGGAAATAAATACCAAGCCCAGCAAAAACAACCCCACTTGAAGTGAAAAGCAGCTGAACTGAAATTTGTAGCCAAGCCATTAGATCAAAGCTGAGATCTGGTCTGGTGGGCACACAGTAGTCCCTGGAAACAGCTGATGAGGCATGAATGAATGTTTGCTGCTATCAGCATATTTACAATTAGTCTATTCTAAAATATACCCTGAGATTAGGACAAGGCATAGATAGCTGAGGCTATCTATGAAATCAGACATGGTTATTTGTTATTAGTAGTAGATGATTGTGTTAGAAGAACAATTACATCAAGCAGTGATGTGATCTGAAGCCTTGTTTAGATGTGTACACTACAAACCCCAACCCCTGAGTTAATTATCTTCTTCCTCTCTTAATCAGTGGGCAGAAATAGGATTTCTTTGACATGATTCCAGAGACTTCAGATATTTGCTTTAATATGTTCTGACAGAAATGTTTCTTTCCACGAAAAGGCAGCTTAGGTATTAAGAGAAAGAGAATTGCAGGTTTTGGTGTTATGTGAGATTGCATCCACCATGAACCGCCATGCAAAAATTGTGAGTTTTGAAAAGACTCGAATTTTTGTCACAACCCTCATGAAGTTCAAAGTCTTTCTGGAAGCTCAGGCATAGGAGGGTATTGGACAGTACAAATGACAATCAGCTTTCACATAAACTAATGAGTTTTACCTACAGAAAAGTAAATCAAATGAAAGTTTTTCCATAAAACCAAAATTGACTATGGATTAAAAGCTTGAATTTCTTACTTGAAATGAATGGATTTTGTAGGAGATTAAAAAATGCCAGGTGAAAATGGAAAAAATAGTATTCTCTGGCAGGTATGCTCTGGGAAATCTGTCTGTGAAAGTCTTTGCTATGAGCAATATATGTTTTGCATAGCAGATATGGAGCAAATCCATCCTTCTCCCCTTTCTCTGTTTGCCTTGGCCCAATCCCTTGTCCTGACATTGGCTAGAGCTTTTTTTGGTCTCATCTATCAGATCTGGTAGTGGTTTCCTGTGGGTTGACTTTACACTTGCTGAGATTAGTCACCATCCTCTGACCGCTGTGCCAGGGAATGCAGGCAGTAACTTGCACTTTTAGGTCCAGTTAAAAAGACTGATGCAAAAAAAATACCTCTAACAAAAGTGGCAACTTTTAAGTGGCCCTGCTGGACAACTGACTGACAGTGATGTATGTATAATATACATAACTTATAAATTCATATTCACCATACGAACAACAAGATTTATTAATGTACTCCCTTATATTGCACTTCATATTATCTGATGGTGATGTGTATTATCAACAGCCCACTATGTTTTCTGGGATTTGAAGGGCAGCATGAGTCAGGTGCATATCCTGCCTGATAACAGCATTTATTTGGAGTTTTCCTTCTCTCTGTGGCTGTGGCTCTGGCTCTTTTGGCTGACCCCTGTTTCCCTACAGGGCACAGCATGTTGCCCTCTGGCCTCTGTCATCCTCTGGGGGTGACATGTGTGACCACAGCAGTGCCACCCATCATCTGAAGTGGTTGATTTAGACTTGTTTTGTGTTTCTGGATATTCAGACTCCTTCTGTTTCATGGAAGTGGCAGAAATTAAAGTAGCCCATTAAAGGTCCTTTACCCTCAAGTTCAACAACAAATTGCCACAGTTCCCTTCTCAGAGCTTTTCTCCAAACATCCTTCCTCAAAGGTAGAAAATGACACTGTGGTTCATGTTGGATGTTCCTTCATATTCCTCATAAAATTATCTCACCCTATGTTGAAAAATTTCCTGCACTGAAATCTGGGGTCAAAGAGACCTACCAGCTGATTGCTGATAGAGTTAAGAAGTTTCCTTTTATATTTTAATTAACATCTAATTTTATTTTCATACTTGCTTTCCTTTCTGCTCTATACTCAGGGCTTTTTTATTTCCTACCTTCACTTGAAAAGCTTTTCCAGTGACTCATTTTATGTTTAATTCTGACATAAATATTGTGGAGATGCATTTCTGGTCATGAACAGTCTATTCATGTAGCAATGTACTTGATATTATAGGTATTCAGAGGTAGATTTGGTAAAGATGAACAATGTTGTGAAGTGGCCTGAGAGAAAAGAGCCAAATTCTGTCATTTAATAGTTTACTACTAATGGTGAAGCACATTCTGGGAGGAACACATTTTCTGGCTCTGTCTGCACTGCCTTGAATCTGAATGGACTCTGGACTGAATGAGAGCAGCTGACTTCAAGAAGTCCTCAACATCTTCTTCTCCTTTGCATGACAAAAATGCTACTTGTCTTGGCTTGACTATCCACTCATTACACACACTCAGCAGTGTCAAGAACGAAAATAAACTTGCCTTGCACCTTTGCTGTGTTTTCTTTGTACATTTACACTGTGCCATGAAAAATCATTTGTTCTCAGGCAAGATAAGGGGCAAAACCCGGACACAATTCTGTTCTCAGTATGCCATAGGATGAAGTTCCAAAAGACCACTAGTTTTTAAAACTGTTTCTTTCTGGTTTCAGAGAAGATGTCACAAGGCAATCCCAAGCAGCCATGGCAAGGAAGCTCTCTCTCTTCTTACAGAGAAATGCAGTCCTCTAAAATACACTGAGCACCCAACATTGCTTAATTATTACTCACTATTGTGACAACAAAAGGACGTAGAGCTTCTGAAATGTCTGGGTGCTTTCTTTTAAAGGTCTGGACTTATCTTCTGAGTAGCTTTCTGACCCCAAAAGAGGGAAACCTATGTCATATATACTATTTGATACTTAGCCAGTCAGCCAGAAATCAAAGTGAAAGTAAACTTAGACTCCATAAATTTGGCAATGCTCTTGGCAATGAAAATGCCTACCAATCAATCCACAGCAAGACTAAGAACAAACCAATTTTCACTGAATGATTTTTCAGCCATAACACGTGTCATGAAACAACATGGGGTTTATGATATTTTTGTCAAAATTGACCAAATCCCTCCTCCTGCCTTGAGTCCAACTTGGTGATGCATCACCTCGGGGTCACATCCTGCCAAGGCAGGAACCATGGAAATTCAATAGAGGGAAGCACCAAGTTCTGCCCCTGGGCAGATGGTGCAGAATGTGGTGCTGAAGGACACACTGGTGAGCCAGTATTTGTTCAGAATTCACTGCTGTTGGTGAAAAAGCTGTGCATATCAGCAATGGCCTTGGAGCCACCTGCTCTGTATGGGGCCTGATCCTCCATAATACTCTGCTTTATGTTGCCATTTAAACAGTGTGAGTCTGGAGGAGTCTGGCAAAGGAGAGCATTTATCTGAAAAGATAAAATGAATATACAGCAAAGCTTTTGTATTCACCAGGTGTTCAGCAACTTTTTCAAATATATTTTTACAACTGATAATCTCTGTTATTAAAGGGAGCATTTTTTTCCAGCCAAACTAAAAGATTTTTTCAGAGTCCTTTCACCATGACCCAGAAGAAACTTAAGGGGCACCAGAGCACATGAAAGTACTGTTGCTCCAAGTTTGACACTTTTTTGAGTCTGGCAGGAGGCAGAGAAGCTATTTCAGGCAAGTAGTCTTATGAAAAGAGCTGTTCAGTTTCTATAATGCAAATACAAAATGCCTTTTCTTTTTACTTTTGAACCCAAGCATTTCATTTTGATGTTGTTTTCCAAAGAACACTTGACAGGTTTTGATATGAGGGGTTTTCCTCTTTTTCTGTTTCCTTCTTTTTCTTTATTTTCCCTTTCATTCTCTCCATGATTTGCTTTTTCTTATGGTGTTCTCAGGTGTGTCTGCAACCCTGGAAGATAAGGAGTCTTTTCAAAAGGTATTTCCACATCCTAATACTTCCCAGTACAAATGAAATATTGATGTATTTAGGAGAAGTCAGGGTTGTAAAAGGGTGTTTACTTAGGCCACATGACAGATGCTCAGTGATGGGATTCTGGTGTCACAGAAATAAATCGCCTGTAAGTAGTGGATACAGAGGAAAATAAAACATGAACGGTAACTCTGATGCCTGTTACCAAGCAACAAAAAAACCCATGTATCTTGAGATGTGACAAAGTGTTTTTCAGCAGGCTTCCCAGATGTCTTGACTTCGTAGGAAATTTCAGTTTCAGTTTCACTTTTGTTACTTTCTTCCTGTACTTTGTTTTTCCTGTCCTTACAGAATGAAAGTGGTTGATTAGACAGAAAAGAAGGAGAACATTTAATTATCTTCTTTTAGTTATGAACATTCTTTGTCGTCTGTCCAAGTTCTCAGCCTGAGTAAAGTTGATCACATATCTCCCACATGGACAATGAATGAAATGTTTTCAAAAATTCTATCCCCCCAGAGAGAATGATGGTGATCTTCCTCATTAGAAGTATTACAGTGAAGGCCGAGAGAGATTTTCTTTTTCCCTTCCACACCACATTTTGCATTTAGATGCAGAGGTATGTGTTGATCCACCACATAAAAGGACAAAGTGGATTTTTTTCTAAGTTTAAGCAGAACTGTGCCTTGTCACTTGCCTTTGTCTTGAAGAGGGCTCTTCTTTGTGAGCATTTGGAGAAGCTTAGTTTCTGTACCACAAAATAATAAAGAGAAGTCTTGGAAGATTTTTCAATCTGTGCAGGAAAGAAGAAAATAAATTCTTTCCTAGTCTAATGGGCAGAATAGCCAATGAAGTTTTTCTTTCTGTTGTGCACTAAAGAGGCTGCAAAACATTATTTTCTTTCTTTTCCCCTTAAAATAAACAAAAATTTTTTATTCTTTCATGGAACTTCTAAAAGACATTCTAATTGTACAGTCATGAAGAGGAACATAGTGAAATATTCTTCCTCTTGCAAGAAAGTAGGGAGAAATACTCTTTTTTGCCTTTTATAGATGTTTTTCTGGGTTTTTTTTTCCCTTGGTTGTTTTTTGTTGTTTTTTTGCCATCAAATCATATATCCGGTAGATATGATCCTATCAGACAAACCTGTTGCTTTTTAGTGGAAGAGGAAAGAAGAAGATGTCTTTTTGAAAAAGGAAAGACTAAAATCTTTCTCTAACAACCCTTTTTCAGTAATCCGTTGTAAGGAGGAAAATATGATGAAGAGAGGAGAAAATAAATCAAAGTATGTTTAGCTGTCCACTCCAATAAGGTCCGTTACCTTTACTTCACCAGTTTGCTTTAGTATGAGTGAAAATGTGAGGAAACTACCATTGGAGATGTGCAATTGAATGTTATCTAGGAATAGTTAGGAATTAAAAGCTGAATGTCTTGCACAACATTCTATACTGACCAGAAGAGGAACCTGGTGTACAAACTAAAAAGGAGAGTTAGCTCTTCCTTTGAAGAAGAAGAGTTGGATCAGCAAAGAACTCCTAAATCTCAGCAGGAATAAAACTATTTTTTCTTGCTAGTAGCTCTGTGGGAAGGAATAATATTTGTTTCTTCACTTTCTGGTTCTTCACTGTTCTCACCTCCCAACATACTCCTACCTCACTTCTTTCTCTCATTGCTTGTAGGTGCCACTAACTCCATGTGTCTTCCTCTTCAAATGTTGTAAGACTGAGTGTCCTACACTGTAGCTCCTAAAGAACACAGACACATATTTAATTAAGACTAAAACCTTCTCAGAGACCTAAGAACTGTGTTCAAATCTAGTCTGAATTAATACTTCAAGCCTTTGAAGCACACAGCTTGTATATAATAGAAGGGAAAGGAGATTTTCCTTGAATTTTTCTTAGTCCCTGCTACCAGATGCTACTGGTCCATGTGATCAGCAGAAATTCCCTGTAATGGTGGTGTATAAATTAAATCTGACAACATGAAGTACAGTTTTATTTTCACACAAAGAAACCAACTAGTCTTGAACAGGGAAGCGAAGATTAACACCAAAGTGGAAAACCACCTGAGCAATGCAATGTAATTCTAAACTCAGAGGCCTTATGTCACAAAAGCACAGAGTTAATTGACAGGTACTTAAGACGACAGCTAATAGACGACAGTTACTAGTAATTATGATTTGATGAAAAATAAATCATAAGGGCAGGTATCTATAAATAAACACCCACAAAGCAGGCCAAGTAGCATTTCACAATACCTCCAGGTCAGAAAGACAGGAAACAGTGCTGACTATAGAGCTCATGAGCTCTTTGTAGGAAAGTCTTCTCATTGCTCTCAAAAATTTAAAAGCACACATGAAACAGATGGAATTGCATTTGGCTCTGAACTGAATATTCAGAATATCAGTTTGTCAAAAACAAACCTTTGCAAATGCAGTACAAATGAGGCTCAGACAGAAACAACTTTCCCTATATATGATTCTGATATCTATTATAATGTTATTGTAGCATAGAGGAGGTTCTATCACACACCACGCTAGAACAATGTAAAACACACAGAAAGAAAGCCTCTGCCCCAGAAAGCTGGCTGTGCAAACAAAAATTGTGATGTATTTACCTTAACGCTTTACGTTCTCTAGGGATTAAGAAGTTTTGAGAAAAATGGAAACTTTTATTTTTAGGGTTTTTTTTCTTTTTCAGTAAATATATTTGGGTGGAAGGTACTGAAAATATAGAAACCAAAGGATAAAAAATATGTCTCAAAAAGAAAGTCTCTTCCTGTTTTAGAAATTTGTGACCATATGTTTTGAACTGGTTGGTTAGATCTACGCTTGGCCCTATTACTAAGAAAAGATATGAGGCTTTTGTAGTTCAGTGATTTTTGACACACAAACTATGCTGCTGACTAGTATTCAAGTTAGTGCTCCCACTAGAAGAGAACATCTCTTTCAAAGGCAGTAGTTCAAGCAAATTTAGTTCTGAAGCCCTCCGTGGTTTGAATAATAAAAATAATAATGTTGAAGTTTTTGTTTTAAATTTTAAGCAATTTAAAACATACTTCAAATATACTTCTTTCAAATATACTTCTTATATGGCATTTATTGTGGACATTCTTGGGACAAAAATAAAAGCATTATTTCCCTCTCCCACTATAATGTTACCAGAGGTGGGCACAAGAGCTTGGTCTGAAGATGTGCCTGTCCTGCTGCTGGCAGACAAAAAGGGCTGTCAGTATGGCACACTGCTGTCTGCTTACATGAAAACCACAGTGTCACCATGTGAAAAAGTCCACACATGGCTTGGCTGTGCCTGGAATGTGTGGAGCAAGAGGGTTCCCTCCTGTCACAGGAATCTGGAGTTGGCCCATACAAGAAAGTTACATGACTCATTGCCCTTACTGACAGGTGAATAGGGAAACTTTGGACAGTTTTTAAGGTGCTGTGTGAATTCCCCTGAAACACATTGGTGATGTTTACAGATGACCAAATGACCATTAATTTTCCCTACCTTCATTAATATTAGCAACACGAAATGGAGATGATAGATTGCTTTCAAAGATTTTGTTAGAGTTTATAGAAAATATAAGAATTACATCTTTAGAATCCTTTACAACCCATAATGAAAGCCCATTGCTGATTTCATTAAAGGTAAAAAGACACTTCCTGTCACTTTCAGTGGGGGAACATGAGAGAAAATGAGGGAAGACAAAGGCATTTTTTTGCATTTTTCAGGAAAACCCATTAATGACTCTACAAATGCTTATTCACTGCTGGTTGATATTTGGAGAAACTCCACCAAGTTCTGTGACACTAATCCAGTTTAAACCTGTGGAGAATCTGGCCCTCTGTGTGTGTGATTATGCTTGCTGTAAATGAAATTCTGTTACTAAGAATACCCAGCAAGGAGGAGTCAGCAAAAGAAATTCACCCAAGGATGGAAGGCAATGTCATTTCTCTCATAACGGTTGATTATGGCTTGTCTTGTCATGACAAGTCTCCTATGGAGTCCAAGTAAACATGCTGACTAGTATGTACTGCCTGACTTGTCTCCAGTACAAGCACAGGATAATCTGGAAATGTTCTGATCCGCATCATGATGAGACCTGTTTCACCATGACTTGTGAAAGCTCTTGGTTTCTTTTAGAGCTCTCAGATAAATGGAAGGGTTTCTCATAATTTTTTTCCTGAGAGATGGACTTACTGCAAAGCTGGAAGTAGTTTCTCTTCAGTTTGAAGGACAGAGCTGTGAACAGATCATCTGGAGCCTTTTTCCTTTAGAGTTCTTTTGTTCAGCTGGTGGCAAAGACAGTTTGTGTCAGACAGGGACAACAGCCTTATCCACCTCAGGTTTCCCTTGTGGGAAGTCCAGCTTATCCCAGCACATCGAGAAAACATCTACATTCTTCCTGTTTGACCCCCTGCATGGGAGGGATTCTTCATGAGTTCAAGTGCCCAAATATTAAACCAGTGCTACCCAGAACTGTGAGAGATGAAGGAAATCACCTTTCTGAGAGAAATGCCCTTCTTTTTTTGCTTCTGAAACTAAGGGAGTATTTCCCATTGTTTAGAGTCCCTAAAGTCAGAAGAGTTATGGCATAAGGCAAATCCTTATAACCCTTACCCTTATAATTATGTACAGCCATACTTAATGATGTTTTCAAGTACTTCAGAAAATGTATTCTGAACTGGTTGTAAATTAACACATCACACTTTTCCAGCAAGATTTATGTTTTGTCACCAGGTGAGCAACAAACCAAATTTGCCAAAACTTTCGGTGGCAATGAAAACAACTAGTCAAAAGTGGAAGTGCAATCCCATGTAGGGAACACTGCCCTAATTGATGTGGTAGCCTGGGTTAAAAAATCTTGGTCTTTACCTTTCTGAAATTCAGGCTAAGTACTTTCATGCCTGAAAAAATATTTTTAGAACTTAGTAGTCCCCAAATAGCAATGAAATGAAGTGCTAATAGAGATGATTTGTCGAGTCAAGCTCAATCACTTATTTCTCTTATGATAAAATGTACTATGGGCTGATAAATTCTTCAATATTACAATGCTGGAGCCAAGGTGCTCAGAGATGTCAAGTTGCCTTTACCTTAAGAAAAAAAGCAGCTTCCTTGTCTCTCTTGCGATCACTTCAGCATCTGTAAATTCTGCTGGCTGAGCAACTTGAGTGATTCTTTGAAAGTGCTTTGGAATATGTAACAGCTACAAAAATAGCCAGCGTATTTATTTTGGGAACTTTTTTCACTCAGTGCAGCTGTGAATTCTTTGGTGATTTATCGTCAGCACTGGACTTATAAGTTTTGTTAAAGACACTTAAAATTGCAAGACAAATGTGTTATGACAGCAATTTAAACAGGTTTTGGTTAAATACTGCTGAATTTTTGAGGCTTTATTTCTTCTTTTGCCTCTTCTATTTATGTCTTAAAGACATTTGGTCTTTAAAAATGGTGTTGGAAAACTTGAAGGTTGTGACTGGGGCAGCTTGAGCCAAAACCAAGTCTGTGGCATGGTTGATGTTGGAGACCTGAGATCTGAGCTGCCTGGCAGTCATTTCTAGGAGCAAACTTGGGTCACAAAGGAGATCTGACATCCTCCTGAACCTGAACCTCACTACAAGAGTACAAGTCTTTCCTTTTAAATTTTCTATGTATGGAAGTGTTAATTATTGCCTGCCTTTTTTGCCTTGAAAATGAATACAGATGCCTTTTTGACAAAGACCAGCAGACTCACTGAATAAGGCATAAACAAAGACAAATGTTACAGAAACCTTACTGTTCTACTGTATCTCATTAAAATAGATGAAGGTCCTTATTCAATAGTCTTTCTCTTCATCTGAAATATTTACACTACGTAAAATAGCTACTACATAATCAAGCCTCATGGAATATATAACCCACAGGACTGATATATAATCCCTTGGATTTAAATACATTTATTCAATTGGAAAAGGCACAATCAACACCATTTCTTCAATATCCATGACAACAAAAAAGTGCACAAAAATGAGATCCACAAAATGCTCCAGAAAAAAAAAAAAAGCATTGCATATATTTATCATACCTTTCTTTAGGTGGTTAACTGAAGAAGCAGAATTCTCTGACCAGCTGACTGTGTGCAATTAAGATCTACAAGGGTGACAGAAAGTCATCAGACTTTGATGTCAAAATATCCACAACTGTTCTGTTCCTGAGCTAGAAATAGCTGTATCTTCATCCACATAATTGTCCTCTCTCTCTTAAAAAACAGAACAAATCAAAACAGAAAACACCCTTCCTTCTTTCTCTTTTTGGACTTGCTAAAAAAGGCTCATTTCCTGCCACCATTATTCATTCAAATATCTCAGTCTCTGTGAGGTGAGTTTGATTTTCTTACAGGCATTTTCTTGGAAGAGCATCCTCTTTTCAGTGAAATTCATGATGAAATTTCTACTACCATTGCATGAGACATCTATAAGCGTGAGTCAATTAAGGGTGACTTGCTATCAAAGTTTCTCTTTCACACAAGAAAGCATTTTTCTGGCCTCAGTTTAAGGCTGACAAATTTTATTGAGTAGAAGTCTTCATAACCATTATATTTGTTCACATAATCTATGCTTAAATGTGTGGGGTTTTCCCCACAGCATCTTTAAGGAAGATGAATATCTAGTAATTTCTAGCAAAATAATATCACAAAGAAGCCCCCTACAATTAAGTCTATTTTAAAAATAAGTCCCTTCTTTTCCTTCTTCAGTTCACAAGGATAATTCTGTATAGTGATTGGGTAAATGTCTGGGGTCTGAATCAGCCAATAAAAATAACTCTTTGCAAGGGACAATTCTTCTCTGTCAAAACTAACAAGTATCACTGTTTCTTTCATTGTCATGTTTAGAAATTGTTGTAAAGGCTTCTAATATTTCATGGCTATATGTTTCACATATAACCTGTACATTGCCTAGGGAAACTCTATTTTATCAGCTACCTCAAACCCACCCATATTATTGAAATAAAAATAAGTGCAGCAACCTACACAAAACAAGGGATTAAATCTATGATAATTCACAGCTCCTTTTGCTGTTGCAGGTGTACCTCCAAATGGTAGGCATATTTAGTTTCATGTTTAATTTCAGTTTTTATGCCTAAGGATTTTAATTTATTTATAAAGGGAGATGATATTTATACAGTTGATTTTATCATTCAAGGGGCAAGCACATGCCCCTTTTGCAACCTCTCAGTGTTAAAGACCAATAGTGCAATAAGTGGGAAAATTAATTGTAAGGGGGAAAGGATGGTACTTAGTTCATTTAGTCACATAATTCAGTGTACTTTTGCAACAGAGATTGCATGAGAGATAGGGAGAAGCTTAATCTCACATTCCTGTGTGTGTTACAGATGAAAAAAGGTATTAAGCTTGAAGAGGAAATTTGGGGTTTTCAAAAACAAAAGTCATAAGCACTTTGGATCAGCGTTTCACAATGAGTGTGGCCCATATTTATCAAAATAATATTGGTTCATTTCTATTTTAGCAATCTTTAAATTATCTCTGTGAACTACATAAAAAAATTTCTATTAGTGTTTCTCCTGCCTGAAGAATGCATGGGTGAAAAATGAAGCATAGTTACACCCAACCTTCAGCATGGATAAGCCGTTCTGCAGGTGTGTTGACCAAATCATATGTGGGGAAGTAGCCTAAATTGGGAGAGGAAAATACTGAGGAATTGGTGCTGCCTACTGTCATCTCAGTACATCACAAAGCAAGCCTATTCCCTTGATGCTTGATCCACAGATGGAAGGAAAAGAGAAACCTCAATTATTGGTCAGCAAAAGGATTTTATGGCTCAAAAGTGAGCTGATCACTTCATGTAGGGTGTTGCCATTGGTCAGGTTGTTCATGTTTGTTCTTGGGAGGTTTTCTCAATATTGCAGTCACTGTTAAGGCTGCATAAAGTATTAATTCAGGGGGAAAGGAAGATTATCCTGAATGGGAAACACCTGTGTCCTGTAACTAGAGGATGAAAATCACTGTCTTGCTCACTTTTGTTTTCCTCTCTTACAGTGTATATAAGGCATTAAGTTGATTTAATAAGAATAATCTCTGATCCAGAGCTTTAGCAGACTCCTGAGAGAGAGGATTATTTAATGCATTCTCAGAAAGATTGTGCTTTGTTTAAAATGAACAATTAAACTTAATCCTTATTTTAGCTATTGGATTATATTTAGAGTGCTGGCAAGTTTTGGGTGTTTGGTTTTGTGATGGTTTTATTTTTTTATTTTATTTTCCAGCTAAAAAAATCATGGATTGGGAAGTTTCTGTGCTTATTCACACTATCCTCAGTCAGCCAGGCTCAGTGTTAAGGGGGTTTAGGTCAGGATGTTTCATATAAAACAACTTAACCTAAGCAGAAAAAATGATACCAACATTGACTATCTGAGATACTAGAGATATTTTCAGTATTTGCAGCATTTGAAGGAAGAAACCTGCTGTGTTAAACAAGCCAGTTTCTCTGGATTTTGTGTTTTAGAGGTGGAAATGTCTCACATAGACCTCTCATGGATGGCGAAGGCTGCACAACCTGTAAAATGACAGAAGTGTGGGATCCATAGGTTTCTTTTGCAGTGCATGAAAACTTAGAGAAGGGTCAGATTTCAGGAGGGCTCTGTTCCCACCTGAAGTCAGTCAAATTAAGAGCATTGTGTTTAAAGGAGCTCAGCATACCGGGGCTTGTGATTCCATAAGAAATTCTTGGGGGGTTGACAAAAATTCAGAAACTAAAAATTCTGTGCAGAAGAAATGGCAAAGGGCCAAAGAACATATATGTAGAACAACCCAGAAAAGGAGGCTTTTCCAGAGGAAATTTTTTTCCCTGGAAATTGTTAACCTTTTGTCAAAAAAAAGTCATGTCTTCTAAAATGTCCAAGGTGAAAAACTAAGAAAGAGGAACAAGCCTGAAACAACTGAAACTTTTCATTTGGGGCTGAAAAAGTGATGACATCCTTTTCCACCCTTAATTTAAATTGGAGAGAGTTTCCCTTGAAAAATAATTTGTAGTTAAACTCTAATTTTCCATGAGAGGGAGAAGTTCTGATAGAAAGCTTTTAGTTAAATTGAGTGGCACTGAGGTGTTTCTCTCCCCATTCACTGACTCTCATGTGGGAGCTCTGTAACTATTTGGTTCCCCCAGCCAGCACTTTGGGACAGGCAGGTATTTTGATGGGTGTAATGTGACTTTATTCAATGTTTCACTAGTTGTAAAACAGTGTGGTCTTTCCTCATTCCTCTGAAAACACTAGTTGTACAGTAAGTTCTTACTTCTTTTACTGAAAGACTGAACAATTCTCTAAAGATTTGCAATGTGTGCCTTCTCATTAGAGGCAACTCCAACAAACTTCTGAAGTTTATTGGAATTTGAAGGCATACTCTTCTTATTAAATCTATATTATATCTATAAATATAGATTGCTCCAGAGAAAATAGCTGCGAACAAGATAATTGAGATATTTTGATGAGCAAATGTCATTTTTCCCTGGGGCAGCACATGTTAAAAAAAGCAAACAGCAGGATAGAGGAGGGTCTGTCTAAATGTGGTATTTTGAATAGAAGAAGAGCAGAATTGGAAGCAGCAACTCAATTGCTACTATACTTCGAGGCACACAAAAAGAGAAGAGACATGGCTCTTCAGCAATTGAAAAAGTTACTGAGTATTACCTCCTCTACTTTAAAAAGCAGCACATTGAAAGAATATGATAAAATGTCTCAAATTTAAGGGTGGAAGATCTCAAGTATAGGATATAGAGATGCTATGATTATGCTTAATTTATCTTCCAGAGACAATATACATACATACATACATATATGCATACATACAGTATGCATTTTAAAATACAATAGTGAACAAAATATTCCAATACTCAGGGAGGTTGCATGGTGAATATTTGACTAATAGAGATAAATGAGATGCTTTCTTTGTGATCTGACTATCCATCACTGCTCTCTGCAGACTTTTGCACTAGTCCCAGAGGAGTAGTCACTCTATGAGAAGAGATACTGGAGCAGTTCAGGCTAACCCAATACTGTCCTACTTTTTCAGCATTCTCCCAAAGACCAGCAGTTGCCCTAATTCTCTTATCTAGCCTTGAAAAAAGGCTGGTAGAAGGGAGGAGGGAACATTCAAGAAGTTTAATCAGACTGCTCTAAAACCAAAAGATGCAAAGATTGGAGAAAGCAAGGTTGTAAATAAAATCCCTCAAAACCACCTTGAACAGAAAGAAAGCAAAGCAAAATATTTAAAACAAGAATCTTAAGTCTCACCTTAGGCAGACAGCCAACTATGTATAAGCTACTCAGCTCTTACAGAGGAGTGTCCTGCTGCTATTAAAGTGGAGCTGAAAAGGGATTGCAACACATTCTTCAACAAAGGTGCAGCTGTGTCAGGTACAATAACTGCAGAATTGTGCAACAGTAAAAACAAAACTCACATTTAGTCACTGACAGACGTATAAATAGAATATCTCCTGTCAGTACAGAGTGATATTCAGTACCACAGTCTTCAAATTAGCACTCTGTATAAAAGACAAGGAAAGATAGTAAAAGTCATGAATTACAGTGGAAGAACACCAGATTCAATCTGCTTAAAAGGTAACAGATTATTTAGAGGTTGTTGTACTCATGGAAACTACTTGTGGAGTCCTGTAATGAAGTTATAGCATAAAGTCCAATAATTATTACTATTTCACATGAAAGACAAAAAAGCCTAAATTCAGCTTTCCTGACCATATCAAAGCACATTAAATACCTCTCTGAAAAGAGTCTTATGCTCCTCTGCTAACTTTAATTGTGTAAATAGTGATCCACTGTGACTAAATCTGTCATGTTCATAGAATTTAAGATTCAATACCAAAGTGAATGGACTAACATGCTACCTGTAGATAGTGTTTTCCAGTAACTAACAGCACTAATTTTTTTCCATACCCCCCCACTTCTTCAGGACTCTCTTTACTCTGATGTTCAGATAATGCAATAACTTGAGGGGGAAATGAACTGGTTCTACAGAGAGAGAAAATTCCTCTCTTAACGCTCACAACAGAGATAGGAAAGACTCATTGCCCTTAAATCAGAAGCAGGCAACTGACACCAGGCTGCAGAAGGTGCCTCTTTGAGTATATTGCCCTGTCTTTGGCCCAGTGTTTTGGCCTAGACTCCAGGAAACTAATTGTCTTCTCCAGCTGTCAAAACAGGTGATGAAAATAGGTAGGGGCAGAAAGGGACACAACTGGTATGGATAGGTAGTTGTTGGCTTTGAGTGAATTATTCAAGGTTGGATTTCAATCCAGTTGCCTCAGTCCTTGTGGGTATTGGCTATTTGTTTATGAGAGAGTGAAAAAGACTAGCCATGCTTTGGCTCCGATTTTGTGTTTAACTCCAAAAAATTACTTGCTGTCTTTGTATTTTGTTCTGTCTCTGTCAAAGGAATAACACTGCAATGATTGGTGTTATGTAGCAGGAGGTGTTATAAACTTGACAGCATCACCATGTAAAAGTTATATTTTATATGCCATCAACTTTCTTTCTGTGTGATAAAAAGAAGCTTTACTTGTCTTCAGTGTGAGTTGTACAATCCATGAAGTTCAGCTGTTCTGAAACTATTTTACAGTAGAAAAGAAAGTGAGCATCTCATTAAAAAACCAAACAAACAAATAAACAACAAAGTTTTACTCTTTTAGTTTCTTATGGTCAACACCTTTTCTCCCTCCATAGTTAAGTAAAGGTCAAAGCTCACTGAAAATGGACAGAGGATTCATGCGCATTTGGAAACTCTAACTTCTAGTTAGATAAGGCAGTAATGACTGTTGCAGCTCTTATTCACAGTTACTATTCTTCTCCATAAATTACAGGATGAATTAATATGTAAAATTATTAGTCAAAATGGCTATCGAATCACAGGGATCTCGATGGAAACGATGGAAGGCAGTGGCAGCCTCATGGAGCTGATTGAGATACTTTTCTGTAGCTGAGCAGAAACTGAAAAAAGCAAAAGTGGACTGGGGCAAATTCTTTGTGACGGCTACTCACAGGACAGCAGTTGCAAGCTTCAGCATCTGTGAAAGGTCTGTGGTGCTCACAGCTTCTTGAGGTTGACATTAAAAAATGCATGTTTAATTAGTTCATCGGTTTGTCCTGCTGAGCACAGTAGTTCCCCTTGTGCTGGGGTTTCTGCTACACTTCCCCACAGACTAATATTTGCCAGTCTTTGTCTCAAATAGAGTGAATACTGCTGGTCAAAAAACAAGGTACCTTCAAGAAAATGACCATCATATTTATTTCAAAGTACCAGGAGAAATAAAAATATTTGATTTCAAGCTTCTCCTCTGTTGTGTTTTCTGTTCATCTGCATTCATTCTTTAGCTTGTTCTTAAGAACAAAATATCACCCTAAATCTCTTTCTACCTGATCTCATTCAGGCTCTTGTTTTATTCACTATGTGTACCCAAGTCATTTTCTAGAGGGAAAAAGATGGAATTCAATTCAATAAATTCTCCCTCTTCTGTGTTTCCTTGTATGTGCCAAGCAGCATTTGCAGCTACTCTAGAGGTCTCAGTTGAAAGGAATATTATTTAGTCATACACTTACAGCTACAGACACCTTCCAGCAAGCAAGTCTCTACAAAATTCTCAGAAGAGAGTTGAAGTATTGCCCGAGGGGGGAAATCTCTGGAGAATTTTCTTTTTGTCTCTGCTTATCAGGATCATAGGGATTCATTCTAATATTGTTCAAACCCTGGCCTAAAGGACATACTGACCCTTAGGGGCAATTTATAAGTAATATAAAGACAAAAAAGTCTATTTTGCATAATAATTTCTACTAGAAGACACAAATTTTACTAAATCTGTGCTTCAGCCAAATATGTTGGACTGCCTATTATTATGGCATCAAGAATGACAAGAAAAAAACAACAAAGCAAGAGGCCTCAAGGAAAGACAAAACACCACAAGAGGAGCCACCTGTCCCTTTTACCCTTCTCATTTTAGCCAGGAGGACTCTTTACTGTACAAGTTGCACAATTTTCATCTGGTTGAGCTGCTTTGTGTATTACAATTTAAAAGATGAGTTGGCTTTTGTGGCGTGCCCATGCTGCCATGTCTAAGTGCTCCATACAGATGCTTAATCAGCTGTCAAACCTATTAGGCTGGGGACTGCTGCATGGAAAAATCCCTCTGTCACTTGGTACTGATCCTGTATCATTGCTTGTTGGGGTCGTGAGACAAAGGAACTCAAAATTGGCTCATGTGCCTCTGCCTGTGCATCTGCAGCCTACAGGTATCTCACATTCCTAGGGAGTGGCTGGGGAGTGGAGAACATATTCTAGAGCTTGCCAATAGTATTTTTTCAGGCAAATTTTTGTATAAAACATCCTTCCCTCTATAGAAACTCTTCCCTTCCAAAAGTTAAAGAGGACCAGGCAAGCCAAAACACACTAGTGAAACACTTGCACATTTTGCACATGGTACCTGGAAATTTTGGAATCTAAAATGCTGCTGTGGTACCCTAAAATTTTTGGTGTTCTTTCTAATCACCCAAATCTTCTTAATAAATTATAAAACTGGGTTTTGTTTTTAAAACAAAACAAAAAATAGTTATAATTAATTGGCAGAATTGTTCTTCCCAAAACCACAGCTATTCCTCACTTCCAGACATGCCTTGTTCAATCCAGTAAACTATAGTTCCTGTGCAATTTTCTCTGAGTACTTGTGAAATTTTCTGACAAACAAATTCCTGGAATGGGATTTAATATTGACAATTGGTTAAAAGAAATTAAAAAAAAAAAAAAGAAATAAAGAAAAAAGACTGAGCTTCAATCTCAGCCTGAAGCAGAGTTGGTAAAGAAGGGAGAACCAGCATGTGATTAAACTGAAGTGAATGCAGATGAAGATAATGTCAGAAACATAGAAGTCCATCACAAATAAATCATTAACATTGCAAGGGTCATTAATTTTTCCTACTGCATACTGGTGCACATTTAATATTTCATGGACTTTGCATTTCTGAAGCCCATGCTCAAACCTTGCAGCCTGACTGCTCCCTGTGGCAGGAACGTGACCCATTCAAGATAAGACCTATACTTGTCAGTAATATCTGTCAATATCAGTGATGAAACTTTGAGCTTTACCACCAATTTGAGCATAAAAGGCAACTTGTAATGAACTGAAGATTTCACAGAGGACGTCAGATGATGAAGCTGCGAAGTTTCCTCAGAATTTAAATGACAGTCTAGTTTTCAGAAATGTCTGTCCTTTACCTCTTTCTTCCCTTGTCTTTCTTCCTCAAGTATTAGAGCACACAAATACCTTGTAAGTGGTAGGGTTTTAGTTTTTTTTTTATTATTCCTTGGCACTTAAAGGACAGATCTAAGCTAGTAGAAATGCTGACGGGTTTGCTGACCAAAAACAAAAAATCTTTCACTTTGAGAGATAACATGGAATTGTTCTTATCAAATATAATGAAAGTGACTATTTGTTTATAAATATTTTTCCTTATATCAATTTTGAAAGTAAGTAGGTATTCCCAAAAGTAGATGATCACAAAATAAAAAAAATTAAGTGAAATATTTACCTGAAATCTACCTTGAGGAGTGTAAAGAGTGCAAAGCGATGCAATTAATTTTCTATGATTGGGCTCTGAGTTGTAAAATGAAGTCTTGTCATTTGGTGTAAAACAGAAAATTACCTGTACTATGTGATAATAACTTTACTGCTCTGCCCTGCTTATTTCATCCCATTTAAGAAAAAAAACAACAACAACAACAAACTAACATGACTGCAGCTAGGATACATGGAGTGAGAAAGCAGTATGAAAGTAGAAGATTAATATTCTTATACAATGCACATGTTCTGGATCTTGAAGGGCTTTTGAGTCCTTTGAGAAATATTGTGAACTTGAACAGCAGTGAATGTCAGACAGGGTTACTTGGATGATGAGAGTAGTGCAGTATCTGGAATAGAGAACAAATTAGAAAGTGTGCCTTGGTTCAGCCTGCTGAAAAAAGCCAATACAGTAGCTTCTTATAAATAGGTTCAAGATGGCTACATATCAAGAGAGGGGCAAAATTACTTTAAACTAATACTGGCACTACATCAAATAGTTGTGAATTGGTCATAAGTTTAGACTGGAATTTAAGAGAAATTTTCTAACCACCCAAATAGCAGAGATCTGGAAAGGTCTTCAAAACAGGGCAAGGAATCCAAGGAGTTGTAAGATGTAGCTTGATAAGAAGAATTCTTGGAAGGAGTAATTAAACTTGTTGTGTGAAGCTTCAGTTTCTAAGGAGGTATAAAAGGAAACTAGGTCACTCTTTACTTATAGAATATTTGTAGTTGCACATTACAGGAGAGAATTTCTCCTTTAAGCAAAATTTACCTTTACCACCACCCTCTCTCCGCCTCTAATTTTAACTTTCATTTTCTTCTGTCTCCCACAGAGGCACTGGGGGATACTGACACATCCATTTCTGTTACCAGCAGCAGTGGGGTTTTGGGGGGCTGTACACTTCCTATGCCCTGCCCACAGGCTTGACCTCGGGATGGATCAGGTGTCAGTTCCCTCAGGTTAGGAGGATTGTGGATTAGGACTGTGTGAGGCATAGATATAGAGACCCTTCCAAGCAGCTGGCTATGTCCCAGCTGCTCTGGCAAGGGCTGTTAGGGAGAGGGGAGTTTTCCACTAGTAACAGAGACCACTTCCAAGGATCCCTAGAGAGATAAATTTCTTGATCTGCATTATAAAGATTTATTTTTGTACTGTGGCCCTTCTTAGTGACTTTTTTTTACTTTTCCTTTTTTCTTTTCTTTAGTACTCATATTGATTATGAGATGATAAAAAGGGTGGGCAATTTACCCACAGACTTTATGCACTGTGATGAACAGCAAGGTTTTTGCTGTGAGACTTTTAAAGACATACTTTAAAGACACAAATATTATAAAAATTATTATAGACACAAATATTAAGACAAATATTATAAAATATTATTAATCACAATTAATTACTAATAATAGTATTTAAATGATATTACTATTACTAAAATAGCATGCAACAGTTCAGGGTGTAGACTGAAGCAAGTATACTTTTGATATCTGGGAACTGATAAAGCAGTTTAGTGCTTTTATAGACTAAAAATAGAATTATTGTTTAATAGATTGCTTTATTATTATCATTACTATTGTTTTCATCATCGTTATTACACTTTTGAAATCTTCTCATTTAGAAAAAACAGATTTTTTAAGGTAAGTTGAAAACAAGTTTTTGAATCCAGTGCTAAAATCACCTAATGAGTTTGAGTGCATGTGATTTCCGTACAAGTGAGGGTAACACATAAGTAAAAATCCACCCCATTTTTGTCACACTATTTCTTTAAGACACTATGATGCCATCAAAATTCAGATGATAATCTATCTTTAAACTATTACTTGGGTGCATAGCGCCTAAGCTAATTTAGTTTTACCTTGTCTATCATCCTGAGCTTAAGAATCTTTACTGAGTCCAAGTCACTACAGTCCCAAAGGGTTTCATGTTAATCTGAATTTGGCCACAGCATTTTCATATGATGAATTACCAAGAAATCACCCCTTGTTCATACAAAGACCATACATCACCCTATCATGGCTGATAGTCTTTAAAACTTTGGCCCCTTGTTTGCATGGGAAAACTTAGGCAAATTACATCTCCTACCAGCACATGCACTGTCTTAGATAAAATTCACAGGTGAATGTTAAATATACATCAGTTTGACTTAATCCAGGAAAACCATCATATTACAACAGTGGTGACTGACTACAACATCCACTGCCTACTACTTTCTTTGTAGAACTCTGATATTTCTTTAGTAGATCTCTTATAGCTTTTTCACTCTGCCATCTGCTATGTTTTACTGTTTCAGAGCTCTGAAGCCCTCAGTGAATAAAAAACCTGCTGAAGAACGTTGCATTTTCTGTGGCAGATCTGGGGTGAGCTCTAAAGCTAACAGCCAGTGCTTGATTTATGAGATTCCTTTGCTTCTCACCATCCACATGGCATTCGAGTTGCACTAACTTCAAAACTGTCTTCTTCATTCAGTGATATGTGGAAAAGAAAATCCACCCCTACCTCCTTTCCTACAATAATAGCTGTAGAATAATAGAGAGCACTGCTTGCATTTTGGAGCATCTCTTTATTCCTCGTGGGTGTAGCTGTGTTGGTGGTGTTTACAGCATGGCATGTGTTTCTGGCATAAACCATGACTACACCCTTGCATTTACATCTGTGGCTGGAGTCTCAGGGCAGTGAAGGCTTCAGGACAGAGAAATGAGACACAGAATGCATCAACTCTTTAGGCAGGCACTAGGTGTAAAAATGACGGTTCCTGGAGCTGAGTCAGAGCTCCAGGCTGAAAAAGGCCCATGGTTGCTAATTGACCACAAATGATTTAATATCTTCTGTTGTAGGTCCCACTGTGAGATGCCTGACAGCTCCAGCACTGATTCAGAGGGGAGGGAGACTCCCTTTGCTGCAGAGTCACTTCCTATGGCACCTGACTTCACTTGGAAGCAGCCCAGGGAAGTGGCTTTGGCTCACGAGGGTTGCTGGACCAACTGAGGCTGCTGGGAGGAGGAAGAAGGATTTGTCACTGCCCCGTAGCTATAACGTAATATGTAGTCAAACACTTGTCCAGCAGTTTGGCATGAAAGAAACTGGAGATTCCAATTTTGGGGGCATTTTCCGGTCTACCATATGAGCAGCATCATAAGTTATGGCTTCTGCTCCTCAGGTTTTATTTGCACTTATTCAAATGGTTTTTTGCCTGACTTAATTTGCAGGGGGAAAAAGATCTGGGGGTGATTCAAAGCATCCTTGGGCCAAGAGCTTGTGAGTGTTTGTCAGTGTGAAAACACAGCAAGCTTTGTTTAGTTCTGGGGTTTTCCTCACATGTATTGACTTTGTCTGAAGTTCTGATGACCTTCTGAAGGACTGAATCCTTACTTTTGTCTTTCGTGCTTACATGGGACTTGTTTAGTGTATCCTTTTCCCCATTTTTATCACAATAATTCAATTAGTAACTTCCATATTCTTCCAGCCTTCAAATTAGGAAGTTTTTTGGTTTTATTTTTTTTTCTCCTGACCATGTTATATGTACAACCCAAATTTATTTAACACAAAGTTAAGTCTAATTCAGGATATTTATAAATTATTGTTACCTTCTATGGATTAATCCTTTCCAAATATAACTCCACATACTACTAAATCTTGCTTTGGCATAACTATATGAATGAGCTTAGATACTTTGATTTATATGCCAGTTAGACTCTTTTCCTTTGAACTTCACACTAGTTTACATGTAACTATAAACTCTCTCTCTCTCTACTATATACTCATTTTATATGTATGTATTTAGTCTCCTTTAGTGCAAATGTTATTTGTTATAGGTTAACAGTTTCTTAAGTGACAGTAAATTTACTTCTGTGTTCAATTCTTTATTCATATTGCGTACATGTATACATATACTTATTTATATAAAACTTTGGATTAGGAGTGTATGTATATTTTTGTAGGTCTCTCTGTGTGTATGCACACAACCCAAATTGCCTACATATAAATTCCTTTGCAAATTGCCAGATAAGATTTATGGGCAATCTGCAAGAGTGTTATTTTGGAGTGGTAATAATTGTCTCTCAGGTGTGATGAAATACAATTGTTTGTAAGCACAGACAGAAAACTTTGTGACCTCTAGCAGAACTTCCCAATGTATTTCAGTGCTATAGTAACAGTCTTATAAATGAGATATAACTCAAAATGAATGGCAATATCAAAGGAACTATGTTCTTATCTTACCATCTTTTTTATGGAGTTCAGTACAGATCTTGGTTTTTTTTACAGAAAAGCAATTTTTCAATCTCAACTTTTGGGTGAGAACAGACTATTCAAACAATAAAGTGATACAGGCATTTCCTATGTGTAATAGGAAGATCTTATATGGAGTTTTCAACCCAGCCATATGGACAGAGAGAATATTTATTGAGTAATGCTACTTGAGGAAAAAGTCACCTCTAAATATTTGTGCCATTCAAATTGAGATCTGATAACAGATTTCCCAGGAGAGGAGTAGGCACTCACGTGGCATATCCTGTTTGGGAAGCTTGAAGGAAAATACTTGGTGGTGGTGACTCATAAAGGCGTCTCCCCTCACTCTGAGTCAGGGCTGAGTCAGCACCCCGGTGCACAGGGCACACTGAAGATGCTGTGATCTGGGTGAGTCACTAAAACCACACTCTTCACCTCCTGTGGTCACTGCAGGTCCTGGAATGTTCCCTGCTCTCCTTAGCAAACCTTCCACCAGGCAATGCTGTCAAAGGAAATGCCCTCCTCAGTTTCACTTGCTGTTACACCTCCTTCACTGTCAATGACCCTACACTTTGCCCTTCCATAGACCACCTGCCACAATGCTTTGCACCAGTCCTCAGACTCCTCTGGAGCTGATACAGTGACTCAGACATGGAGGTCTAACCCCACAGTCTTGCTCAGTCAAAGCTCATGTTTTACCTTACTGCTGTGTTCTGTCTCTCGACAAAATTTAAGTACTAGTGCTGTACAGAAATTCCTAAGAGGTCACCTATGTCCTCACTTCCCAATAAAACTCAGTTATTGAACATTGTTGACCCTTTTCCTGCTGATGGTCTGAAGTGTCACAAGCCCTGGTGATGTCAGCTACCAGCAAAGGTGCAGCTGTGGCAGAAAGAAGCCTACTTGTGACAGTCTCAGCCAGGACATCTCCTGAAGCCTTGACTAGGTGATAAAAGTGGGCAAGCAAGGACAAGAGAGGTTTTTGCTTGTTATCCATTGAAGACATGGTCCCTGCAGAGAAATGGATTTTTCTGTTCTCAAGTTCAACAATAAATGTCTTCATTATATAAACCTACTGGTTTTATTTTTTTACTATGATTATTACAGAATCACAGAATCAGTTGGGATGGAAAAGTCTTTGCAGATCATCGAGTCCAGCCTTTGAACAGACACCATCATGTCAACCGGACCAGAGCACTGAGGGCCAGGACCAGCGATTCCTTGAACACCCCCAGGAATGGGGACTCTACCTCGGGCCGCCACTTCCAACATGTAATAACCCTTTCCATGAGGAAATTCTTCCTGATGTCCAACCTAAACCTCCCTGGAGCAGCCTAGGGCCATGTCTTCTTGCCCTGTCCCTTGTTACCTGGGAGAAGACCCTGACCCCTACCTGGCTCCACTCTCTGTCAGAAGTTTGTAAAGAGCAATAAGGTCTCCTCTTAGTCTCCCTTTCTCCAGGTTACACAATCCCAGCTCCCTCAGCTGTTCCTCATTGGACTTGTGCTCCAGACCCTTCCCCAGGTCTGTTGCCATTCTCCGGACATGCTCCAGACCAGCATTTTCAGGCCTCACTCACTTAGAAAAATTTCAGAGGCTTCATTTAATTTAAGAAGTAAACATTGATAGAAACTCAGTTCTTATTCAGAAGAAGAAAAGCCAAAATATAATTGTCCTATTCTGAAGCAGTTGTCATGTGTTGTTTTCACATGTATAACTTTTATCTGAAAATTACAAGATGGGATCCATGAGTTGAGGGCTCCTGGGAGAATCACAGGTTGTGACTACCCATAGCCTTAAACTGAATAGAGTTTTTTTATTATTGAGTGTGGACTTACCATTGTGTGAGGGACTATTGTCATAGTTTTCGTTTTTCTGTGTAAGTCAGAGCATTGTAAGAGCAACCAGACTCTTTCATGTCAGTCAAAGACTCGCTTTGAAATTCTCATAGTTCAAAGGTAGCAAAAAGGAGTGGTGAATGTGATATGGAAGGGAGAAAGCACGAGGACATTTCTCCAAGATCTCCACAACAGTATATCTGTGAGTTGAGGAAACTCCCTGAGGTCTAAGAAGTGAAGCAAATGGTCACCTTGACTTTATTCTTGAGCATATTTAAGTTCTTCTAAAGTGTCAGTTCCTAGCCATAAACTTAGTGTTCATGGGTCAACCTTCAGGAGTTTATAACTCACTTTGCCATATTGGAAAACAAATAAAAACCTGCAAACCCAAACCCTAACATGTTACTAAGCTTCAGGGTGGATTCTCCATTTCCTTGAGAGCTTTGGAGTAAAAGCACATAACCTATGGGAGTGTAGCAACAATATAATGCCCACATATCTCAGAATTATCAGTGCTTTAGAGTGCTTGAAAGCTTTCAAAATAATAATACTAATAACTAATAGTTATTAATAAAAAATATTTAGGAGAATTGTCCTGCTTTTATTGGCATAATTAAAAATTTTAGAATATGTCCTTCCTGATATGAGAACAAATAAGGAGACAGAAGGAAAGAAAGACTTTTGGACTTTTGGACTTGAATAGATTTTTTTTTTTTCTCTTTATGAACACTCAGCTTCTGTGTTTATTTTCTGAGCATTTGCAAGTAGTTTCAGATTACCTTTTTAAATTCCTGTCTTTGCTTTCTAATAAAATATTACCTTTTCTTGATTTTTAAAGTAGTAAAATAATTCTTACTCATTTGGAAGCTGTTTGACTTTTTAAGCGTCTCTCTTGAAGATATCCTCCCTCTTTGCAGGAAAAGAGGACTTGAATAAGATCATGCAAAATCTTTTAGTTCTCTGCAGGGGAGGTTCATGAGTCATTGTTGTCAGGTTTTTGCAGGGTATGTAAGACATGTAGGAAAATACTGCCTACTCAGATAAGATGGTGTAGTCCCCAACTAGATAGTTCCTTGCCAAAATGCTAGTCTTTTTTTTTTTTTTTCTGGTCTTAAAATAAGAAGAAAAATATCCCTTGCAAGACCCCCACACTTTACTATATATAAAAAAAAATAAGAATGAAAAGTGGCTCCTTTCAGAGACTCATAACTGCTGTTTAACTGTATTCATGTTCAAATGTGGATTGGGACTTAAGTATGAGATGGGATTTTACTTCTTAAACAGTCTCTGAGTTTTTAACCTTCTGAATTCCACGTGTATACTTCCACACCTTAAAGTGCTTAGAGAATTAATATGATATTAAATTGTTATGATTTCAAAATCACTAGAAAATCACTACTCATTAAAGCCAGATGATGATATTTATATAGCAAAACAGTAAAGGTACTAAAAAATCGATTAAATAACCATTAGATTTTAACCTTCTATGGTATCATCAGATAAAGGCCCTGGGCAGGGGGCGGGGGGGGGTGGGGGTGGGGGGAGGGGGAGGAGGGGCAA
>JAWWLZ010000094.1:6103562-6116296 GCA_035041345.1 Poliocrania exsul | reverse complement strand
TGGATTCATGGGCATGAGGTCCCACAGTTCATGTCTGTGTATACCATGATCTCACTTAATTTTTTTGCTGCTTTGTATTAACTATCTTTTACTGCTGTCCAGTCCAAATGTCTACTCTTTGCTGGCACTCTCATGCCAGTAAGGTCTGAATGTGCTCACTTCTTGGGGCCCAGTATATGCTATTTTATCCCATCAAAGACATTGTTGTCATTTGCATTGTTGTGGCTGCAGTGTTTGTTCCAAAGAGGTAACCAAATTTTAGAAAAAATACCCCAAAAATCCATTTTATTAAACCATTGCTTCTGCTGATCTTGTAAGAGTCACTGTATAGACACACTCTTCCTGTTAGGTCTATTTTTACTGCCATTTTTTATGGAGATTTTTGTGAGGTCTAATTCAATCTTTAGGATACAAGTCTGGTTAGTAACATGATGTCCCTCTTACCACTCAGTCAGCAGTGAAAGAACTGATTTTCCAAAACTTTATAAATTAAACAGACCATCAAGGAAACACTGGGAGAAACTGTCCAGCTGAATGAAAAAGAAAAACTATTTTAAAAGCTTCATAGGCAATTTTAATGTTTTTTTGTTTGTTTGTTTTTGTTTGTGTGTGTAGTAATGAATAAATAAATGTCAAAGAAGTAGCCCAGACAGGTGCAGAGGACAAGGATCACAAGTTTCTTGTGCCTGGAACCTCCACTGAGCACCACCACCCACAAAAGATTTCCATATTGGGTCAAAGTGGTGAGACAGACTTTCTTGCCAGCAGACTTGTCCCCTGTTGTTTTGCCTCACACTGCTTGGTTAATATCCTTAGGGGAATATGTAACAATGATGGAAAACAAGCTTTTCAACTTTTGATCTCACTAGTCTGTCAGTGGAAGCGGGAAAGAATACTCAAATCTTGGGACAGCCCTCACTTCCTTCTGAGATCTGGGACCTCCCAAGTAGTAAATAGTTTAAAGTGAAAATTAAGAAAATAAAAGAAGGAATTTGGATGTGTGAGAATGACAAGGGGAAAGTCACTGCTAAATGAATACTTAAAGAGGACATATGAAAAGGCAGGAGATAGATTTTGTTAAATTATAAAAATAAATAACAAATAAAATGTAAATAAGTTTACAATCTTGTTGTTATGCACATTAATTTCTGGGAAAATTTGATTCCCTGTTTCTGTCTTCCCTCAACCTCTCTCTCTGTAGCTGGTACCATCCATAGTCTGTGGTGAGGATCTGAACCACCAGAGTCAACTTCAATTCCAAATCCAAACAAAAGCAATGGCTTATGAGCTTGCAGTTCCTTTGAGGCTCATCCAACTCCAATTTAGCTTTATTCCTCCAGGGAAAACATTTTCTCTTTGAAGCTACAGTCTAACCCATTGCATTGCAGGATATAGGCTTAGGTTCTCCTTTAGGCTTGGCTGTCCTGGGACATTTAATACACTGTCCCTTCACATCACACTGATAGAGAAAGAGAGCTCTGACATGTTGAAGCTGTAAGTGATGGGATGCTGTTAGGAGTTTAGAAGGCTGGAAGACATTCAGTTCTCCAAGACTCTCTCTGTCCACATTAACATTTAAAATCAAAAGCACTATGAATTTAATTAGTCCAGATGTTTGAAGGTGCAATATTAATATTCATTTATCTTCCTTTTTGTTCAAAAAATCTTGGAATTATCATCAGAAAGATGGCTACCAGAGGGTTATTACATGTACTGTTTTCTTGTTGTTATGTGCCACAGGCTAGAACAACACTTTGAAGAGAATTATTTCTTTCTAAAAGCAAAGATAAACTACTGTAAACTAATTGCTAAAGCTGGAGTACAGTAGGTAAAGTGATGGAAAAGTTCTACATTAATGAATTATAAGAAGTCATCTTGTCTGAAAAACAAGCTGCTCGGAAATAGTGATGCCCAATTACAAGTATTTTTCACACAATATCACAGAATCATAAAATATTCTGAGTTGGACAGAACCTGTAAGGATCATCAAAGTCCAGCTCCTGGCTCTGTACAGAATAGCCCTAAGAATCCCACTAG
This sequence comes from Poliocrania exsul, assembly GCA_035041345.1. Lineage (NCBI taxonomy): Eukaryota > Metazoa > Chordata > Aves > Passeriformes > Thamnophilidae > Poliocrania > Poliocrania exsul. The sequence continues at coordinate 6,114,259 of JAWWLZ010000094.1, read as the reverse complement.
GTGCCAGACAGTGTTGTACAAGGACTTCTTGACCTCTGGCAGCCTTGGGGCTGTGCCCACTGCCCAGGGAAACCTGTTCAGTGCCCACCACCCTCTGAGGGAAGAACCTTTTCCTGAGATCCAACCCAACCCTGCCCTGGCACAGCTCGAGGCCACTCCCTGGGTCTTGTCTCTGGTCCCCATAGGGCAGAGATCAGTGCCTGCCCCTCCTCTGCACCTCACAAGGAAGTTGTACCTGCTGTGAGGTCTCCCCTCAGTCTCCTCCAGCTGAACACACCAAGTGCCCTCAGTGATCTTCACACGCTGCCCCTCGAGCCCTTCACGATCTTCATTGCCCTCCTTGAACACTCTCTAAGACCTTAATATCTTACATTGCAGTGCCCCAAACTATCCCACCACTGCAGGCGAGGCCATCCCAGCGCGCAGCAGAGAAGGACAAGCCCCTCCCTTGCCCAGCTGGTGATGCTGAGCCTGATGCCCCCCAGGACAGGATGCCCTCCTGGCCCCAGGGCAATGCTGCACCCACCAGGACCCCCAGGTCCCTTTCCCAGCACTGCTTTCCAGCATCTCATTCCCAGCCTGACTGTACACTCAAGGTTGCTCCATCCCAGGGACACTTCCTCTTGTTGAACTTCCTATGGTTGGTGGTTGCCCAGCACTCTGATTTGTCCAAGTCTCTCTGCAGGTCCTCCCTGTCTTGGAGGGAGTCAACAGCTCCTCTCAAATTTGTATCACCTGCAAACTTACTCAGTATCCCTTCAAGTCCTGCACCAAAGTAATTTGTGAATAGTTGTACACACAGATTCCACAGTGCTGGACAGTTTATAAATGCAAAAGGTTGGCCCTTCTATGGACAGCCTCTTAAATAAAAAATATAAATGTGAAAAAAGGGTTATGTTCATGTTAATTCCCCTGAGAATATTGAAAAGATAAAGAGGCAATCATTTTATGTAGGAAAGGCATAAAACCAAACACCCTGGCATCCGAAGAACCTGAACTTTGTCCTTAACAGTACAATATCCCTGGGATTTAATACAGAAGTGAACCTCCCAGAGCCTTTTTGACACAGTATTTAGTGTTCACCATAACAAAATAAATATTGATACCTCTCTGACTGGGTGAGTAACATAGTTTTTTGATGGGTCAGAAGTTAAAGAATAGGTTGAAGGTAAAGACCTCATATCTCTCCTATTTCGTCTTCTCTGTCTTCTAGTGGAGTAAGAAAACTTTTATGTTCTGTTAAAAGTATTTGAAAGAAAGAAAGATTGGCAGAATAGACAGTTGATTTTGAAATTCCATTTTAAAATTAACTTACATTTTTATGGGTTTAACACCCGATTTTTCTGAAACTTTTCAGAACAAATTTTGTGATTTTGAAGGTTCTATTCTCAGTTTCTTTGATGTTGTGAAGTTAAATTTAGCTGTTGTCACTGTTGAACCTAAAGGGAAATGTGGACAATGTGTTTCTCTTCTGTTTTCCATTATCTTTTGCTTACAGTTTCTTCTTGTAAGCTTTATGTAGAGTCATACTCAGAGAAAACATTGCCTTAGTTAAAGCAAAGCAAGAAACATTGCTGGAGGATTCCTGAATACACCACAATTCACACGGGACAACCTTTCAGAAAAGGGTAGTGATTTTTGAACGGATAAGGGCATGATTTTCAAAAAGTAAACTCGGAGTTCGATGAGGGGAATCTCTATGTTATCTGCAGCCTTCAAACTCTCACTACTTTTTGAAACTAGTGTGCATTTACTGGTTTCATGGATCTTCTTCCTGTGGATTTTCATCTCACCTCACTTCTATTTTTTCTACTGCATAAAACAATGAACTAATTTGAAAGTGTGCAGGGGGGTGGGGTTTTTTGGATTTTAGGTGGTCTTCTTTTAATAAAATCAAAACTGCCTAATTTTTAGGAGGTTACAAAGATTATTCAAGAGAAAGCAACAAACCTTTCTGTCTGACCCCCAGTTGCAGAGGGGTTACAATGAGTCTCAAGACTATTTAGGACAAAGACTCTTGTTCATTATTTCACTGCCTTGGCAGAGTATTTGGGGCAAACCAGATAATTTATTTGGTTGTCACTGACCTTCCAGTGATGTGTGTGCTGGGGGCAAGGGGTCATTCCTTTATCCACTGATATCTTTAGGAACATGTGATTGTTCATCAAGTTTTACCAACGCTGGGCTTTACCCAATTCTGATCTCCACAGCTGTCAGATACCATCAAACTGTGCTTAGTGGAAGTATCTTTATACACTGCCTTTCATCCAAAGAAGTCAAAGTGTTCTAAAACAAATTAAATTTTTGCAATATTTCCTGGCACATCTCCTGCAAGATTTGTCCTGCTGTAATTGAGGCAGCTTTTGATAAATTGGGATCCTTCATCACCCCTCCAGCTGTGGGGCCCAGATAGTCCCACTAGGTCTTTTGGCAAGGTCTCTCACTGAAATTATGAAGATTTTTTCTGAAAACTCTCCCTTTCCTCCCCCACAACATGCTATATTATGCATTATACTACTTCATGCCTTTTCTAGAACAGGCAATAAACGAAAACTACCACCCCTGTTGCCTTGTCTTTGGATGTGGCAATATATCGCCCTCTGAGCTTACCCAAACACAATTATCCCTAAATTAAAAAAGAGGGAGAGGAAAGAAAAGCAAGAATGCAGAGTGGGTGGGAATTGGCTGATCGGAAAGCAGCTGGCATATTAAACACAGACAACTGAAGATGGAATGACACACGGGTGCTGCCTTGCCAAATCCCTACAGGGGAAAATGCCAGCTAGATTTCAATGAGTAAGCAATTAACATTATATTAGATTACTGCAAATAAACACAGATTTGATAAAGAGCCAGGCAAATCATTAATATGAAGAACAGTGGGACCCAGATGGGGTAATTTTTGAAAGCTCAAACCAAAGGCATTCTGTCCGGACTGTAGGTTTTACACAATCAGTGTCAGGGTCAGCCAGTATCTGAATGTTGTTGGTCTAAATTCTTCTAGCCAGATGCTCCATAGAGGTGAATTTGGGAGCATTTCAGTTAAATTAGTGTAATTAGGCTGAATTCCAGCAGCTGATATGTCTCTAGTGGCTCACTATACCTTCTATGGTCAAATACCATTGCTAGTTAAGATTCCAATCACTTTCAAAAGTGTAGCAATAAAACAGAAAGCAAATACAGATGCAGCAGAAATGTGTAAAAGTGTGGGCAGACTGGAGAGCAAGAGCATGGGCAGAGACACAAAGTAATTTGATGCATTGTCAGGCACTTCCCAATACTACTTGGCTGCTTCATTTTGGAGTACCAGAGAATCTGAAGTGAGATGAATGGAGATGGGGAAAATAGTGCCAAGTTCCAGATTGAATGCACTCCTTTCCCACTTCATATCCCACTTCAAGCCTTGTTCTTCATCAGTGTGAGCAGGAAATTCTGTTTTCAGTTTTATCAGAAATATAATATTGGAATGTGATCATATATCACTTGGTATAGAGAAGAAGTTTCTCTCTATTTGCTGGGACTAATCACGTTGGCAAAGGAAGCAGAAAAAAAATGGAAAGCCCATTTTTTGTCATGAAATTATATTATAACTTGGGTAATTTAATCTGAACATTATTTTGTGCTGCAGTTATTTTAGCACTTATTGGAATGTTCTCAGTTTATTAGATTGTGTACCTCCTCCTTCTCCCTGCCTTTCCTGTATCACAGCGGAAAGAAAATATGTTACTGTGGTACCCATAGCATTGATGTTGGCTTCCAGGTTACAGTAAAATGTGTAAGAGATGCTTCCTGATTCAAATCTTTTGCTGCCTGATTAGATAATATTGCAGGAATGGAATTCTGTGATCTGGCAGGAAGACAGAGGTCATGAATTTTTCTGGGAAACACTTGTAAATAACAAACTGATGCAAAATTTATGTTTCACTTAAAAAAATGGACTTGACCTTCTGAAGATACATATGAACTGTTTTCTAAAATCTGTACTCATTTTTGCAAGTGATTAAAATAAAATTCTGCTACTGTAATATTGTATTGAATTTAGACGTTCTGAATTTTAAACAAAATTGTAAAACTTCCCCTTCTACCCTGATTGAGGATGGGGAAAATCTGACCTAGGTTTGTTTGGGGAACCATAACAAATTCTTTTGTCCGTCCTTTTTTAATCAACTCTTTTAATCTTAATTATCATAATGTATCAAAAGGTTACAAAATTTTGTCCTAACTGTGATCATATATGGATATAGGTGAGATTCGAGAAGGTGGGGAGAGGGGGAAGTGAAAATTTTGGGGCAGACATGAAAGAACAACTTATAATAATAAAAGCCTATGATTTTATGACAGCAGTATCCATCAGTTTAAGATACGATGCCTCCTTTCAAGCATTATACTACAATATCATGTTGGAAAGTATTGGTTTTGCAAGTTCTACACTTTTTGCGTCTTTACTAACCAAGAGTAACTTCACTGAAATATATTAAAATGTATAAAATGTATTAAATGTTGGGATTTTTCTTACACCTCATTCAGAACTAACTGGAATATCAGATATTAAACCAGGGTTGTGTGTGAATGTGTTTTATTCACTGTGTTTTGCAGACTTTCTAGGTTTGCAGCTCATTGAGATTTATGACCTAATTTTGTTCCTCTTTGAACATCTTAAGCTGTTCATATCAGTGAGTTGAACAACTATTTTTTCACCTGTGAGAATATTTTACGTGGTTCATTCAAGGAAAGTGGCAGGGCTAAAGAATCACATCTGAGTCTTTGAATTAAGCATGATGGAATTTTTGCTTTCCATGGAAATAGGTCACTACTGTGGCCTCACAACATAGAAATATTTGTATTGTGAAAATACAAAACAGCAGCATGTAAAAGAAAGGGAAAAACCCCAATAATACTAATGCAACTGAGATCATGAGCTTTCCTAAAATCTAAAATCAGAATGTTGGTGAAATCATATCAGTGCAAGAAATTACACCTCCTTTGCCCCCACATGCTTTTTGCCATTGCTATGCCACATTTTATTTTCAATCTTGGACATTTCCTCTTTCCCTAAAGTACTGAAATGCTGACTGTACAGAATCACAACAAAAGTCCATCCAGCCCAGTAACTTGCCTCTGGCCAAGGCCCAGTAGGTAGTTTCTAGAGGATTGGTATATTCCTATAATCTTTTTCTGGTCTCCAACACTTTCCAGTTGAGGATTTTCCTAGACAGGAAACGTATTATGTCTTCTCTGTAATGTTGAACAGATTTACCTTCTGCAAACTTGTTCTGCTTCTCCATGGCAACTTTTAGCATCTTCAATATTCTTACTGTACTTTTGCATAAATATCTTGTCTTGTTGTTTTTCACTCTTCCAGATTATTGTTGCTTGAGTTATAAGCATTTGTGTGCTTTCAGCTATCTAAAAAAGAACACTTTCTAGTGTTCCTATTTACCAGAAATGAAGACGTAATGGAAGCAGGTCTAGAAACAATGGACTTGTGATTAGTTGAGACTCGAAATCTATGTGACCTTGGCTACAGTTGGGAAATTTACAGGTCTTGTAAATACTACAATTACTTATTAACCAGAGTACAGCTCTATGAGAAACAATTACACAAAAAAAACCCCAAAACAGATAGATAGATGGACAGACAGATAAATAGATAGATAGACAGGTAGACAGAGAGAGAGGCAGAGATAGATAGATAGATAGATAGATAGATAGATAGATAGATAGATAGATAGACAGACAGACAGACAGACAGACAGATAGGGATAGATATAGATAGATAGATTAGATAGATAGATAGATAGATAGATAGATAGATAGATAGATAGATAGATAGATAGATAGATAGATAGATAGATGGATGGATAGATAGATAGATAGATAGATAGATATACTTTAAGGTTTTGGGGACTTGTTGGTTTGGTTTAGCTTTTTTCATTGATCCTGAGATTGCAATTAAGCATTTGGAATAGCTGTGCTGTTGCTTCACTCAACATATAACAATTTAAACCCAACCCTAAAGCAGCAGCATCTAGTCATCCATACTGTTTTATACCTATGGAAAATTATGCACTATCTGATGCTTAAAATGGTGCTGCAACTGGATATTTTAGCAAATCAATTAACCTACAGATAATTTGAATTTGCAAAGTGAAATTAAGGCAACCCTTCAAAGTCAGTAATAACCATTAACTGTGCAGTGAAATAATTTATTTGGAAATCAGGCAGCTTCTGCATTGCAGCAAACACAGTGACACTTCTGAAGCTACCTGAGAATATAAGCATTAGACTCACAGAAAAAGGTGATGTGGGACCTGGGGGGAGGCCTCACAAGCCTTGTACTAAATTGTACTTGCTGTTTATAATGTTAAATAGTGAATTAATCTTTTTTCACAAAGATGGGAACATCCTTATTCAAATGTAAGGCAGCTTTTAAATTTGGAAGTGACCTAGCAGCTTAAATGGAAATCTCTTTTGATGAGATTTTAGTTCTTATGTCCCTGTTGGGCCTTAAATTTAACCTGTGGAAACTGGGTCATCTGATTTTGTTGTAGTTCTTTGAGGCTCACTGCTCTCTCTGACTAATATTGTTTGGGGGTTTGTTTTTTTGTTTGTTTGTTTGGATCATTGGGAGCTTTTAATTATTATTTTCTTAAAATACCAGTGCAGAGACAGTCCAGAAGATCAGTATATTCAGTGCTTAAGGCCATCCAAATTGCCATCTTCATTGTTTTAAATAGATACTTGTTCTTGTGGAAGACTTACAGTGCTGAAAGAAGATTTGCCTTCTGTAAAGATAGTCATGATTGGTAAGTCTCTCTGAAACAGTATTTTATCCTGTGTAGCCTTTCTGGTTTGCAGCTGAGGAATTGTCCATACTTAGCCTTGTTTAAGCATGTGCTACACTGGAGAGTTGTAATATCTGAGGACAGCAACTCCAGAACATAACAGACAGAAAAAAACCAAGAGTATTTGACAAACAACAAGAGAAAACTCAAATTCAGTGACTATCCAAGTGTCTTACTTCTGGTGAAAACAGCCCAACAAGATGGTAATCAATTTCCCATGACAAAATTTGTTCTGCAATTAGTGTAGAAGTTCCTAAACTAATAAGTCTAACAGAGCATTAGAAATGAGAAATGCATCTGGTATTACTATGTTCATGGCTTCAAGGAATTCATCAGCCCAAGATACTAATTTTTACATTTGGCTCAAAGAAAGTTATGTCTATTATTTTTCAATTCTCTCTTGAGAGTGACAGGAAGCATTTTTTACTTTTGAGAGAAATTTCACCACCAGAAATGTAAATTGTAACAGCAAGACAATAAAACAAAACTTAAAAAAAAAAAAAATCAGACTCATTAAAAAAATGAGCAGGCCACAGTATAGATGTTACCAAAAGAGAACTTTCTTGTGCTTCTGTTTTCGTTTCCTTACCATTTAGCTGGGAAATCTTTTGAAGTCATTGGTTTAAATATCCTAGTTTCGCAGTCAATCTTTTTTTCTTTTGTTCACGCTCTTATTCAGCTAGAAAGTATTTGCCAAAAATCAGATGTTTTTATAGTAACCATGCAGTTTTGGACATCGTTATTTTTCCCAAAGAGAAATTTTAAATTCAGTGAAAATAAGCACTTTGTTTCTGGTTCTTTTGACCTAAATAAGAGAAGGAAAAGTTGAGTTAATTTGTTTTTCTTGTTTGATCAACTCCAGTTCTGATTTCTCCAATTCAACAACTGACTGTGTTTACAAAAGCAATTATGTACATAGAGAAAGCTTTTGTGATATTCCATTTCTGTGATGCTGCCTTGCAGGGGAGAGTTGATGCAACTATGTAGTATCTTTCAGTCTGTGTGTTTGCATCTGTTGAATGAAGATAAGTTATTTACCTCATATTGTGTTTTGGCAGTTCAAACTACAACATTTATATGGAAAATACTGCCTATTCTAACTGGCAATAAGTCACCATAGCTCCCAAATGTGTTACTAACCCTGTAATTTCTTTGCTATTACAAGCTAAGTTTAAGAGTTAGGTGCTCAGAGATTCCTCAGGATTTCCACTGAAGTTCTGGACCCTAAATAACCTCTATGGCTCTTTCTTATTCACCTTGTCATCTGACAGTTGACTTTAATTAATCCACAGATGTTCTTTCTTTTTTGAATGCAGGAGCTCAGTTTAAGATCTTGTGCTTTTATCTGAACAAGTAAACATAATGTCCAACACAACTAACTGTTACCAACATGCCTTCCTGTTCAAATACTAAATTAGGATGAGAGAAAGTAAGGAAAACAATCAGTATGGTCTCGTCACATCTACCTAAATAATAGGCTAAGGGCAGGACAAATTTATAATTAGATGTATTTTTGTTTCACACACACCTTGCTGGCTTCATAATTTACATTTTGCTCTCATTAAAAATAGATGTAGCTGTCAAAGGACAAACACACACCCTGAACATTCTGAACCTGCCCTGAACACACACTCATGTGGGATTTCAGTTTTCTTGTTGTGCATAGAATCTTTTATGTCAAAATGTGCTCTCACATGCCAGAGTCATAAAAATAGAAGGATCAATGATCTTCATTTGCCATTTTTCAGGAAATAGGTATGACTTTAATTGTGACTTCAGGGAACTGGGCAATTAAAACTCAGACTTACATGGTGAAAAAAACCACCAAGTTTTCTTATTCACTGTCAAAAAGTAGAATGAACCTCTGGACCAGATAAAATGTATTACAAGTTAAATTTTTTTGCAAAGATCAGGTCTTACTGGTCTGGCTAAAAGTCCACTGAAGTCTTTGTTGTCACTTTACACTCAGGTGTCTCAAGGTTGAATTCAAAATATATGAAGAACAACACTGCCAAAATCTGCTGCTTAGTATTGCTTGACTGAGAATTCAGGTATTGTTTCTTTGACGTTTGTTGCAAGATATTTTATTCATCATAAAATTACTAGTGGTTGAAAACTAGATACTCATATATAAGTTGTCCAACAATCTGGAGTTGTGTACACTGGCAGAGGTAATGCTTCTATATTCTGTTTTGCTTCATAAATTCTTGCTGTGCTTATTTCCCCTCTTTCACCTCAATCCTTCATTGACTGTTCCTTCATTCACCCCCACATTGACTGTCTGCTGTTTCTACTCACTGTTTCATAGAGTAAAATCACAATGTGAAAAATGTGTGATGATGGAATCATTTAAGCATGAGGTTTATTTTAGCAAATACTGGTGCTGTTCTTACTGAGTTGTGGACCAGATTTAGAATGGAAAAGTGTGAAGAATTCATATGGCCTCTAGAACAAAATGGTGGGGTAGGGAAAGCTAAAGATCATATTTTTACTGTGCTGCCTTCTGTCTGGCACAGAAGAGATGAGAATGGTTAGAGTTTTATGCATTTCAGTAGCAGAATGAGCTACTCGGACAAACCTGACTATACTAATTGAGCTGGTAGGAGCCCATCTTCTTATAAAGATATTCTCTGTTCAAAAGGTGATGCAGGAACATAACAAAGCTCTGAAAAACACTAAGGAAAAGTCAGCTAATAGAAAAGGTTTGTGCCACCTAGAAAATTTGTGTCACAGTTCTATCTCAGTAACTGAAATGGGGCAACAGAAATTCCCTACCTTTGAAGAGAGAGACAAAAGACAGAGGTTCTCAGATACTACAGTGTCAGTGTCCGTAAGAGCTCTGGAATCTCCATCAGGTGTCCCAAACTGACCATGGTTCTTCCCGTCTCTGCCACTGCTTGGGCAAACAGGGAGATGAGACTGACTACTGACTTTGGCCATGGTCGGTGCTTTTCATCTCCATTGTACCTGTATGTCCAGTAATTTTGTGCAATCCCTCAAGAATGTGATGGAGGTCAAGGCATATTTCTTTCATCACATGTCTAAAGAACCCTGACACAATGGTATCTTAAGCTAGATTAAATTGTTTAGGGGGGAATTTAAATTTGTCCAAAATTAATTGTTATTTGTTGTGACACATTTTTTGCCCTTCTGTTATTGGTTTTTTATGGAGTGGGTTTTTAATTTAATCATATGACATGTTCCTACTGCATATGAGAACATAATGTCTCTGACCTGGACAGAAGCTAGTCTATAAAGTTACTTCAAACAGCTTCAGTCAGTCCTTCCTTCTGAATATGGAACATGGTAAAGGAGTATCACTCTATGGCTTGGAAAAGTTCAGCAATTGAAGAACAGAAAGGAAAGAAAGATGAAAAAGGAGAGGGAAAAAAAAAAAAGAAGGAAAAAAAACCAACCCAAACCAACCAAACAAAAAAAGTCTTTGTATTGCTTTGATTCCAAATGTCCAAGAGATTTCCCATACATTAAAAATATTTCTGATACTAAGCCAAATTGTACAACACGATTACCTTAGAATATATTATAATTTCTAAGGTGCCCTGTGCATGTTATCTCCTGGAGAGATTGCAAGGAGGAAAGTGGTTAGTAGGTTTTTGTGAAATTCCTGCAGTGTCCAATAAAAGAGGCTTTACATTATTCATGGGCATTGGATGTGCCAGAGCTTGAACTTTCGTTTTAAATGTGTGCAAAGTTAACAAATGGCTTGGAACCAAAGAAAGAGACGGTGAGCCAGAACTTCAGCTGGGGTAAATCAGCACTGCCTCATATTTCTATGGGCTTGATCTTAGAAATTTAATGCAAAAAAGATAATTAAATAAAGCACAGGGTATA
>JAWWLZ010000094.1:6084600-6094793 GCA_035041345.1 Poliocrania exsul | reverse complement strand
ACAGGCTCTGCTTACAAGCATGAGAACTTTTAAGAAATTTAGGAAGCTATGGAATGTAAGGGCAATGAGCTTGTAGCTAAAACTCATTTTTCATAGTTCATCATGAAAGTGATTAATTGAGTTCTACAATTTGTTCTTATATACCAGCATGATTGGAAATCATGAACTGGGAGGTGAAGGACAGACTTAAATACTCCAGAGTTGTGGTTTTAGGGTCACAGCAACTAGAAAGGCCATAGACCTCAAGCAATGGGGCAGTTCATCAAATACACCTTTCAGGTTTTGTGAGCTGGTGAGGCTACAGCTCAGGTTTCCATGAGAATCCTCTGTGAGTGAGCCCAACCCCTCAGAGAGTTGTATAACCTGGGAGATACTTCAGGTTAGAGGCTGCACGAAGTCTCCTCTGGCAGGTGATTTGGTGTCCTTCCACATCTGCATAACCAGCCCTTCTATACAGCTATAGCCTCTTGTTACCCTTCTTTGAGCTGTTTTGGCCTGTTTTGCACAGTAAAGCTCTTTGTGCTTGAATTTCCATTTTTCTGGATGGGGAAGAGCATAATGATTATTCAGCAGCCTGTCTTGACTTCACCAATGTTCTCAAGAGACAGGCAGTGGGAAGAACATATTCAGTCTGTGCTGACCAAGCAGTCATCAGAGTATGAAAATTCCCTGGACCAGGAGCAGTGGCTGTCTTAAAATGTCTGCATTTAAATGTGTGCCATTTTTCTCAGGGATTAAATCTGTTCTTTAATTGTGAGTCCGGAAAAAAGGATTGTGGTGGCTTGAGGGTTTTTTCAGGTGGTAAAAGCCACTCTCCAAAATAACTGGTGAGATTGTTTCCATGGAAAGCAGAGGCATGTAATAGCAAATACTATAAGATAGGATGTACAGGACAGTGGATAAAGGAGCTTAAAAGAAGTGCTTGTAAGATTTTTTCAGGAGAAGCTCTTTCAGAATGATGAAAAGAAAGGGAGCAAACTCAAAGTACTGTGAAGAGGAACTGTGAACTGTTCAAGGTGTTGTGAACAGGTATCATGAATTAGAGGACATTTTCTTCTTAGGAATAGATGTCCAAGCCTAACTTATGCCATAGGACCCTTCAGTCAGGCTTTTAAACACCTGTGTGATTGCTCTGAATGAGCAGTACCTGTCCCTACTGAGGTTCTCCCAAATAAAGGTCTACTCTGAAGATGAGTTTGAGGGTCACAGCCTCATCTTGGGTGAAGGACATATGATTGTCAGATAAAAGCCCAGTTTCATTGAAGAAACTTCCACTGGACCAAACAACATACTGAATGCACAGATGTGTCACTTAATTGGGGAGGGGGAAAAAAAAAAGATAATCTCTGCTTCAGGCTAGGATTACAAGCTTTTAGAGCTCCCTCTTTGTGACTTTACTCTGTAATACAGGACAAATTTGTTAAGACACATGGCTTTAGAAGTTTTCTCAATATAGTTGTGCATTGCTTTCACCAAGAGAAGAAATATGAGGTTGGGTAAATTGATACAACATTTACATTTTCTGCTGTTCCTCTTCCATGTTCATATTAACTTTTTGGTTCCTTCTGAGATGAGGATAGCTCAAGATGGTTTCTATAGCAAATTTCTGCCTCATATGTGTATACACTGGTTTTTTTTTCTTTTTTTAACCCAGAGTCCTAAGTCATGAATATATATTCTCTGCTGCCTTTTGTTTTCATGTTGACATTTTACCTTCCTTTCGAGCCTACCTGCATTCTCCTCACTGATTGTTTTTAAGCCTTTCTGTGAACACCTGGTTTATCTGTTCTTGGACTTAAAGATTTTTCCTGTCTCCAGACTATCACCATAGAGAAAATCTTGGAGGGGCACTTTTCCCACAGTCCAAATGAAACCTGCTGCTGGTCTTTAAATAGACAGCCTTGACCACATGAACTGGATTTCTTACTTAGCAAACCTTTCTCTGATACATCACTCTCTGAGCCTAAATTGAGTGCAGTACACATAACCCTCAATCCAACATGAAAGAGGGAAAGATCATTTTGATGACAGCTCTTGATCACAGTTGAAAAGTTGAAACTTTGCAGGGAAGGGCAAAGAGACATGTTTCAAGTGCAGCAGTTTGTGTGGAGGGGGATAATCAGAGAAGAAGGGAAGAAGAAAGGAAACAGAAGTCATAGATGTGGCTCTTTGGGCTAGAGACAACTTAGAGAAAAAGGGACAGATATGATTGGGTTTACAAGAAAGGATCCTTAAAGGATCAGTGACTTCACTTGAACTGTGCTAGTCAATACCTGCTGACAGTCTGAATTTTTACCAAGTGTATTGATGCTATCATGGTAAGTGCACACATGGTATCCTCTGACCTGGAGAGGGCTCAGAAGAAATTATAGAGGCCACTCTGACATGCCCCCAGCCCTGTCTGAGGAAGAATCTAGCCACTCCACACAGACTAACTAAGCTGTGAGAAACACTTTTAACATCCTGGTCACCCTGGTTTGCATGTCTGTGCATGTCTTTTTATTTCTTTATTTGTATTACTTAAAAATTATTATTTCTGACAGATCCTACAAAGTCTTAATTTAATCCACAATGGGTTAAATGCCCATTCCATGGCATTTTACAGCACCAAACAGACAGTTAGACAGACTGTGCTGTAGGCATGTAACAGGTATGAGCCAGTATCTCCGAAGCAGTAGGAGCACTTTAAGCTTTTGGAGCAAAGCCAGGCTTTAGTCATTCTCTCCTAAGGCTAATACTGTGGAGTGCTAGTCCTTGTGCTGGTTTAATTTATCAAGCTGAATGTGAGAGTGCACACTATCTTCTTAAAAGTGGGCAAGAAAGAAGATGAGACAACAGCAAATCAAAGTACAGAACCTAAACAAAATGAACATCTTGGTAGAAGGAGTTATCTCCATTCTGAAGACTAACCCTGCTGCTTTCTCTTAAAGTATCAGTATGCTCCCTTTCCTTTTGTTTGTATGGGTGACTAAGAGCTTCATCCACTGGTCGGAAAGTGGGCTCTCTCTGACACATTTTTGATCTGAAAAGGAATATCCTCTTCCCCTGTGGAAACAGGGGCCATGGCTCCCTGTGTTAGAGCAGAGTGAGGCTCCACTCAGACTAGGAGTATTGTATCAGCATGGGACAGGCACCAGCCTGGGAACAGCATCCTAGAAAAATGATGGCAGGATGAGATCTGGAAAAGGCAATTTTTCATCAACATGTCCCATTACCTCCATAGGAAGCAAGCTCTGCCAGATGCCATGATCTTATCATGTCCTGTTTATTAAAACAGGTCTTTAAAAACACTTAAAAATAAAAGTCCTGGTTTATTGTGAAGGGAGGGATACTTTATATTGTAGGGAACATTACTTCTAGGGATGTTTCTTCAAAGCTGATCCTAAGACACTACATACAACATGCAGTTACTGATGTAGAGAACTTTTACTAAACACTTTTATTCAAATGAGATGCTGAGGTAGGATCCTGAGGTAGGTGTGAAGGAAGCAGGGCTCTGCAGTTATCTTTATATGTTAACATCTTTTAAAATAATCAACAACAACAGCAAAAATTGTGCAATAACCAAACCACTAAGTGTGTTAATCGGTGACAGCATATGATATGGGATCACTTAATCACGTTTACGCAAACTATTTTATTATAATATGAAGTGTTCAGTGATATCACTGTAAATAATTGCTGGAAGTTCAATAATTACATGTGTCTGGCTGTTCCTGTAAAAACAGAGGACAAAGTCTCTACTTGCTTACCTCAGTGCACACTACATGGATGGTACTGCCTTGCACAGAGCTTTGAAGTTATCCAAGGGGAAAAACAACTCAATGAGTTGCAATAACGCCAAACCTAAAGAATATCGCAGCAAAACAGGAAAAGGTGTTTCCAAAAAAGAAAAAAAAGTTTACACATTTTGCTTTTTACCTTCATTTTGGAAATGTCATTTCTGTGACTTGTTCTTGTATTTTTAGTGACACTGCACAGCCCCAACAATGTGAGGTGAATGTAAGAGCACTGGAAATGGTCTAGACCCATCCAAGCACCACTTGTGCCACTGGCACTGTGCCTGGGGACTCATAATCAAAGCATTCAAAACGTACAAACCATAGGGCGTTCTGGAGGCAACATCAAACAAGGTGCCTGGCACCAGAGAACTCCTCCTAAGCCCTTTCATGAAAGCAGACACAGTGAAAACAGGATGATGTTCCTGACTGACATCTTAGAAAAGTTGGATGATTTATTGTGTATCTTCAGCACAAAAAAAAGTAGCTACTCTCTTAAATTTCAGGCAAGTACAAATTCATGAGAAAGTTTTCTTGATGTGAGATTATTAAAAACATGGGAGTAATACATAAATAGACACTGAAAACATATTTTAGGGAAACAAACCGATCAAACATAAATTAATAAATAAATAATTAAATAATTTAGAGTTAAAATAGAAATTATTTATTAATTTAAACAAATTAAACATTATTTAAACAAATCTTAGAATAGCTTTCCAGAGGGGGGAAGCTCAAGAACAGCAGAGTGTTGTTTGAGGTTTTTTATGAAAATCTAGACACAACTTGTACAGGAGAAACTGTCCATTAGCTCATATTGAGCACTTGTGATAGTCCCTTTGGGATTTATATTTGAGGACTTTGACAATCCTCACTCTTTCTTTGCTTTTCATTGTAATCACAAAAAGAAGAAAAATTTGTCATTACCGCTGAGTAGAAATGATACTTCTTTCTCAAAATATTTTATATTTAACTCTATTTTTCTGTTTTACAGTGTATTCAAGGCAGAACTGTCTGTGTTTAATAAGGAAGATGTAAAATGTCTACATATTGAGTGTGTGTCTGAGAACATTTATGTTCAAATATGTTGAATGCATGTTTGAATACCTGAATTAAAGAAGACCTAGTAAAAATTACAGTTATTAACATAATGGGTTTCCCTGAGGCCTCAAGTTCTGCCACCTCTCTTCTTTTTCTGTAAACACATCATGAGCAGACCAGAGAATGAGTAAGAAAGATAGCTTTTTATTTGCAGGGAGACTTGGACTCACCTTCTGGTATGACCTTGGTCCATGTGAGTTACAGAGTCTACCTCCCTCCTCTATTTTTACAAAAGTCCAAAACTTTCCTGTAAGACAGCAGTGTAGTGAAATATCAGGTGCTTAAGATCTCTACCCCATAACTTAAGACACTCAAGTGGTGTATTTCTACTTGATTGGATAGCTTCATTTTGCATAGATATCTGTGATTTAATTTCCTTTCCTCTGGAAGCCTGTACACTGCCAGATGTAGAACGACTGTGTATATTTCAGTCAACCCTTCACTGCCAGTGATTGCTTGTCAAGCTCTCAATTTGTGTCAGAGAGACTGAGGAATGGTAGATCCATTATGGACATTTATTAAAGACTTACCACCCCAACAGTGCTGCTCCCTCCTCTTCTTATGTTATCTGCAATTTTTAGAAATTATGTGTCTAATATCCCATGAAGCAGAGCCAGAACTAATAAAATTTGATTGAACTATGTTGGATCCACACAGGAACAGGAGTGTTCCAAAACCTTGCAAACCTACCCCAGCGGTTCCTGGTGGAGGCAGCTCTGCAGAACACAAATCAGGGTGCAAAACACAAGGATAGGCCTGACAGGGTTAGATCTTGCA
Source organism: Poliocrania exsul (assembly GCA_035041345.1). Lineage (NCBI taxonomy): Eukaryota > Metazoa > Chordata > Aves > Passeriformes > Thamnophilidae > Poliocrania > Poliocrania exsul. The sequence goes on along the minus strand of JAWWLZ010000094.1, from coordinate 6,089,136 downwards.
GTACATCAAAGCAGGGCTCCAAGGAGGGAAAATGGAGCATCACACCTGAGGTCAAACACCTCCTCTGGGAAATACATATTGCAGAATCATCTCCAGCTCAACTGCTGCTGGACCAAAACAGAGCCAAGGCAGAGAAGAAGATTTTTATCCTTTAATGTCACATGAAACACTTGCCTTATTTGGGGTTAACAGAGAGCTTGGTGTCTCTAACACTCCTTCTGTACCTTATGCAATGAAGAGTTGGAAAAATATCTGTATTTCACCTCATATATATGTGAATTTAGCCATAGTGCTTTACGCAATGTCCACCTCAGCATAGTGCTTGAATTTTACACAAATGTGCAAGTTTGGGGTTTTTTTTCCTCTGTGGCATGAGTAGACACTGTGTGGCAACAGCAGGCCAGTAGATTGAAATACACTTGGAGATGCATAATTTCTACTTCATTGCTGTCATACATGGAAATGCTCAATGCACAAGCTGGAGAAGGGGCATAACCCAAGATATTTTAGAGGCATTCCAGTATAAATGCATAATACTTTTGAGTGTTTTAAAAAATCTGAATTCCTGGACTGAGATATAACTGTCACCTTCATCTTAACCTGTTTAAAAATCACTTGGTTTTGGACATAATAAGAAATGTTCATTTAATTGAAAATTGAATGTATGCTGTGGTTAGTCAAATAAAGGAATAAGCTGTTTTCCTTCTGGTTGGCATTTTCTACCATTTTCCAGTGGGACAGAATAAAAAAGACTAAATAAATTATGGCAGAAAATGACTGAATAACATAAAAGCCAGGACTGTACTGGGGCTTGGTTTTAGCAACTACATGCCCTTGCATGAAGGACTCTCTTATGATCTATTACCACCCCATGGAATGGCTTCCCCTTGCACCTACAGAATACAAACATTTGGGTTTGTTTTTGTAACAGCACATGTGCCATCTGCAAAACAAAATACGCTGTTCACAAGTGCCTCCACAAGGCAGAGCTATGAAATGTGATGGATTGTGACAGTGGCAGATGACAAGAGGACACTGTCTATTGGGAGTTCAAAAACCACAAAACCCTAGCAACTTTCAATGCTGGTTTTTGATGTCACACAGCTTTGAAGAAAGCTTAACCTAATGAGATTTTTGCTATAGTTGATGTGTTGCACAAGTTGAGAGAAACTGCAGGAGCTGTGAAGCATCAGAGTGGTTTTCTAGAATTCCTGGTGTTGGAAGCACATTTGTCCTGTCTTAGTTTAAGCTCAGAAGAAGACCCATCATCTGACAACTGGTTTTGTCCACTGGAGAACGTTTGACCTTATGATAACTTTTCCAGCCAAAACCTGCAGGTAGTTTCTGTTATCTGTAGAGGGGAAAGAAATGGTGCTGTAAAATAGTCTTTAACTGGACCTGGCTTTCACCCAGGCAGAGAGGAAGGCAGGCAGAATGAGTTCAGGTCTGTCAGCACCTGTTTCAGGAGACATGTCCATGCTAATATCAAGCCAAGCAGTGATTCAGCCAATATAAGGGCTGAGATGCTTTTGTTAGGTAAGTGCAACAGTGCAGAACAAAAGCCAACTCCAGTGGAGCCTTGCTGTGCCTGTGGCAAGAACAGGCAAGGCACAGTCAATGTGAAGGAAGGAAAAATCAACTTAGTTTTACCACTCAAGTGATAGTGAGCCCTGAGTTAACTGGTTCATACAGGGATCTGGCAGTCAGTTTTTTACCAGGACCATAGTTGTCTGTTCTTGGCTTTTTCAGCTATAATCAATATAAAAATGATGCAGTGTTTCAAGGGACATTTTTCTTGTGAAATTACAAATTCAGTTTTGCAAACATAGGAGGTTTTCAACAACAAATTCTCGTAAATTGTCTTTTCACCAACTAGAACCACAGCAAGAATGTGAAAGCATATTGAGGTGAATATCTAAATAGCTGCAAATAAATAGCAAGTTAATTTAGAATGTATTTTATTCTGTTGGGGTTCTTTCACATATATGTATAGTTGATGCTTTTTTTTCTTACCCTCTTTCAAGCATCATAGCCCTTAGGCTATGCTAGCACATGAGATTTCTCCAGCATTCCAGAGTACAGCCAGGTTGCCATGATCCAGAGGATAACACACGATAATGTTGTCCCTTGTAGATTTAGGAATTTTGCCAGTGCTGCTCCTCTTTGGAGCTGAAAGGTGTCCATCAGTTGAACTGCATCTTCTAGGCCAGCTTCTACATGAACTGGTTTTTTAACACAGCAAAAAAGCTATGCAAAAGGATGAGAAACTCTAGCAAAATTCTTGAGGCTGGTTGAGAATTTCTGTGTTTCTTTTCACCTAAAATGAAACCTACCCATTGAACAGCTCTAGAGTAGTTCCTCATAATTTGAAGAGAAGGTCTTGCTAAGAGTCTGGTTTGGGGAATATCAAGTGTTCAGTGCAATAATTTATCTGACTTCTCATGAAGATTTTTCAGTCCTGTGTATGTTTCATACACACAGCTTGAGACTTTTTGAACATTATTATCACAGAACTCCTTTTAGGAGAACACCAGTCTTCAGTGCGGTCCTATATATTATGTCACATCTGGAGACATTTCTTTTTCCTGGCAGCTAGAATTCAATAAACCATGTTTTCTTCCTAAATTTGTCACTGTCATAGCATGCAATTTCAGACAAATGCTTGGTGTTTTATTTATGTAGGTTGTAAGCCAATATGTTAGCCTAATGTTTAGGATTGTGTTGTGTTGAGGTCTCACAAGGATCCTGAGCTCTTGAGTATCCTCACATGATCTATGATATTCACAGTGTGTGTTAAACTGGGAGTTGTAAACTCTGATGCAGCAAGAGAAGCAATGTTGTCTGCTGTGCTGCAGCTAAGATTTTCTGTAATCATTTTATTCTTTATTTGTGTCGAGTGCCCCCAGCATCCCATATAGTTTTGCCCACTTCCACTTTGCAAAAATGCCGGTTAGATCAAATTCATTTGATACCAGTTCCAAATCAGAAAGTACCTTAGAGCATGACAGTCTGTGGAGTATGTTTTCATATTTCACTGTTTCCCAAGTTTTCCTCTGTCAAGTTTAAAGTCTACCACTTTAAACTTGAAGCAGGAGTGGAATTTCAGAGGAAGAAGTGATGTGATGCTAAACATGTCATGCAGTTCATCAAGGCTCAAATCATAGCACAATTTCTTTTATGTTGAAAGGCTTTTCAATTCCACAGTTTTCACTCACATAAAGCCCTTGTTTATTGACATCCTTAATGTTTCTTCACTTGCTTTGAACCTACTTGGCCACTGTCATTCATGATTTACCTTGGGACATATTACTTTAGAAGTAAAAAAAAAAAAAAAAAAAAAAAATTCATGTCTGCTCTCAGGAATACATGCATGGAGAGAATTAAATATGTTGACAAAAGGTCTATTTGTAATTGGGAGAAACAATGCCTTACTTCATGCTCATTCCTACTCCATCCATCAGTTTTTGCTTGGAGTTAAGTATCAGTTACAGTAAGTAAACACAATGAAACTCAGAACCAGTATTTTGTAGTTTACTTTACAATCAATAGTTCTGTTTCAGACACAAAATAAGCAATTATTAACAAGCATTGTCAAAATTAGTGGGTTTTCTAAGCATCTATTGGAAACAAAATATAAGAAAGGAAAAAGTGAAAAAGAAAGAAAAAAAGAAAGAATAATAGAAGAAGAGAAAAAAACGAAACCAAACCAAACAAACAAAAAAAACCCAAGAAGATAAAGTTGCTTTCTGCAATTGCAAAGATATTCTGACCTTTCATGAACCTCTACCAGGACATGAAGGTTTAAGTATAAAAAACTAAACCAATGTTTATTCAATCAAGGTCAGATTGGTAAATGCATAGGGTTGAAGAAGGTCTGTCAGCATCTGGTTTCTTGAATAGCTGTTCTTTGTTAGCCAGATTAAAAACAATCTTCCTTGCAACATGCAGAACCTCTCAGTGGAGATGCAGGTGCTTTCAGCCAGCCTCCAATGGCATGTTTGATCTGGAGATTGTGAAGGAGTTCTAATGAATAAATAGTTATTTCATTCCATCATGGAAATTCGTTTAATATCTGAACTGGATGTAGAGATGAGAGGAAGGGAAGAAAGTGTTTCCTGAAGAGAGATCACAAAAATTAACATGCTTGTCACCAACACCTCAGGAAGAGCAGGAGAATTTTTCAGACATGCTGCATTTTCACTGTCTGTTTTCTGAACTCTGTAAGTTCTATCAATCAGGTCCTTTGATGCTGGTCTTCTTTGCTATAATTTAGTTTGCACGAATAAAGAAAGATGACTGACAATGTCTTTCTTGTAAAACCTACAAAAAGTAGAGTTTGATACATAAATATAGATCATATGTTTGTTTCCTTTCTCTTTTAAATGCTTGTGAGAGAGGTATTTGTTTAATAATGATGTGTAAGTATTAAAACATAGACATTTAATTGCCCTATTTATTTTCATGGTGTTGCAACTCCTGTAAGGCTGAACTAGTAGTGATTTCTACATTTCTAGAGAGTCATGGGCATGCCCTACT
>JAWWLZ010000094.1:6043441-6060322 GCA_035041345.1 Poliocrania exsul | reverse complement strand
AGAGATGGACCAAGGGTTGGACTCGATGATCTCGGAGGTCCTTTCCAACCCAATCGATTCTACGATTCTATGATCTTCAGTTTGAAGGAGTGGCACTTTCCAGAACATCTGGAAGGGTGTTTTGAAAACATTTCTAGTTTTGCAAAATTGTTGCATCAGGACTCAAACTGTGGAACTCTAGTGAATGGACATTACAACTTCCTCTTGAAACTGTTAATCACAGTAATCCCTTCCCTTGGTACGCAGGTGATGCCACATTGCTGCAGAGCTGAGCTACCTCAAATTGCAGAATTGCTTGCTCCTGTGAAGAAAAAAAAAAAAAAAAGAAAAGAAAAACCACACCCAAGGAGTGGCTAGGGAAAAACCAAAATGACTCATGGACCACAGCAAAGTGCTTCCTGTCATTCAAGGCTGATGGGCCCAATGCAGGAGGTAAAAATTTGAAGGGGAGATGAAAAATTATTGTCATAAGGAAAAAGGACAACACTGACCATTGCAAGCAATTTTGTTTAGAGTTGCACAAATAAAGGTTAATTCCACTGATAATAATGGCTGTTACTGTTTATGATGACTGGAATTTATAGTCACTACTGCATTTGAGCATATTTGAATAAAATGAATATCTATAGTCACTTTTTATGTCATGTGTTGAAAAGGGAGTGCATTGTTCTCACCTAATTTTTGCATGTTCTATGCTCCTTGCTTTGCTGGAAGAGATGAAGGGATTGATTTACAAGACACAACTTGCCAAGATTTACAGAGACCAAAGAAACTGAGCTAATTATAAGGGCTTTGAAAACAATTCAAATAATTCATCAAACCATATGCTGGGATATCAGGGAGTAATGGCAGGCAGAAAATACCCAGCAAAATCCTGAGGCTGCTGAAAATTTGATACTATAATCTGAATTCTGCTAGTGTCCTCATCTGAAGCTAATTTTGAACACCATTCAAGTACTTCAGTTTTCATCATTCCTCACACAGTTCTTGAAGTAAGGATGGAAGCCCAACTGCGATGTTTTGAATCCTTCTACAATCCAGCCTTTCATTCAATACTGCCATTTTCAGCTCTAGCAAATGTTATTGTTATGCTATGGATTTATCTAATCAAACCTGTTCAACACATGCTTTTGATGCATTTATGTAGGAAGGTGGCAGATTATCTCACTGGATTCTACGTACATTGGGGTGAAGCATCCTGACTCATGTCTTATCAACATTTTTCACACATTCAGCTCATCAGGATCATATCCTCTTGGGTATGTTTAGCCAGTGTTTGTCAAGTGTGGCTACTAAAAGTGGAGCTGTCTTAGCAGAAATGGTGTGATTTCAGAGAATGTTGCATAGCTCCAGATTATAGTGCAGGTAGTAGAAGAAGTGGTTTTTCTTGGTGCTTCTGAAAAAGACTGAATCACCTTTTCATGACAGACTGAAAAATATTGATCTAGTTGGCTAAAACAGGCATGGAAGGAAACCCACAGATTATGTACTATTTTATTGAGTGGTATTTTTTGTAAGGAAATTGTGGCAGTAAGCTGCTTGCAGCATATAAGGAGGAAAATGCATAAGTTTAATTCACTTCTGAAACCTGGGAAGGTATTCACAAAATGATTGCTGCAAATTTTATGTTTTATAAAATATCATGTGTAAAACATATGCTGTTTAAATTAGGAGAAATTTATATAAATTTATATACTCTCTTTCCAAATTATAAGTCATAGGTCAAGAGGATACAACCTCAAGCTGTACCAAGGAGGTTTAGATTGGATATCAGGAAAAATTTCTTCACCAAAAGAGTGGTCAGTGTTGGAACAGCCTCCCAGGGGAAGAGGTTGAGGCACTATCCCAGGAGGTACTTGAAAGGTGTGTAGATGTGGCACTTGGGGACATGGTTTAGTGGTGGATTTGGTAGTATTGGATTTACAGTTGTACTAGATGATCCTGTTCATACATAGATACATGTTGATTAAAGAAAAGAAAATAGAGCTTTGGAGATTTATAAACATAATTCCAGAAACTTCCTTAGACACTCTTTATTTGTCTTTATCAGAGAGAGTGTCAGGAAGCACAGCATCACAAAATACAGTTATTTCCTTTAAGGTGTCAAAAAAAAGCTTCTAAGGAAAACTTAGAACACAGTGGTTTAACTGAGACCATTTTTTCGTGAAAAAGAATGTCTCATCAGAAGAGAGTATCCTGAGAAAATCAGGTTTCAGACCACACAAGTAACCTGAAAATATATGTCCATACAACACTGTGGCTGTCAACACACTATCCATTTTGTTTGAAAAGTCATGTCTGTCAGGCGAAGTTCTCAGTGACTGGAGAAAAGGGAATGTCACACTCATTTTTAAGAAGGATAGAAAGGGGAACCCTGGGAACTACTGACCAGGCAGCCTCAGCTCTGTACCTGGTAAGAGCTTGGAGCAGATCGTCCTGGAAAATATATTGATACTTGGAAGAGAGGGAAGTGATTAGAGACAGCCAGCACAGCTTCACTAAGGGCAAGTCATACCTGACTACTAACATGGCCCTCTACAGTAGAGTGACTGTGCCAGTAGACAAGAGAAGAGCAGCTGATGTCCTCTGTCTGCACTTCTGAAAAGCCTTTGACACAGACCTTTATGACATTCTTACCTCTAAACTGGAGAGATATGGGTCTGATTGATGGATTGTCAGATATATAAGGAAACCGGATGGATGGCCACATCCTAAGGGTGGCAGTTAAAGTCTCAGTGTCCGGGTGGAAACCTGCAATGGGTGGTGTCCCTAAGGAATCCATACTGGGACCAATACTATTTTAATATCTTCATTAATGACATGGGGTAGAGGGAATGAAAGAAGGGAAGGGAAGGTTTGGGGAGGTTTGGGAAGGAAAGGTTTGGGAAGGGAAGGAATAGAAAGGGAAGGAAAGTTATAAGGAAGAAATCATTTGGAATTAAAGTGGTTAGGCACTGGAATATGTTGTCCAGGGAAGTTGTGCATTCCTCATTATTGGAAATATTCAAGGTCAGGTTGGACAGAGCTTTGAGCAACACAATCTAGTGAAAGACATCTCTGACCATAGGGTGTTTGGACTAGATGGTCTTTAAAGGTCTCTTCTGACCCAAACCGTGCTGTGATTCTATGAGTCTGTCTTTTTTTCAGACAGCATATCTCATTAATACTAGCATTGCCTTAATGTTTATTACAAATCTTGATAGTGCTTTGTGGTCAACCAGTCATCTTGCATTAGAAATATTCTCTGTATGTTTCTTAAGCTCAATATTTACCAGATATTATTTCAAGCAGTTACATGAATATAAATAACAAAGGTAGCAAAACTAATGTTTGTAAATGACATTTTTTTCAGCCTTTCTCAATTTCCTACAATGATAAATGGACAGATTTGAAAAGCTTAATTATGTTATTTTCTATGCAGTTTCATGTGACTTCAGCAGAGGAGAGACAGAAAGCACAAATGAATGAAGGTTAATAATTAAAGCCTATGTATGTATTACATATATACATACACACACACACACATGTGCATGCCCACAGAGGCACATTATATGGGTATTTACACATATCTGCATCTACTGAAACTGTAGCATGTTCTAAGAAAAATTAATTATGTTGTGCCTCAATATTCAAGGGAAGTTGGTCCTTTTTGCCTTTAAAAATTCCAGTCATATACCTGCCACTAAGATATCTGCTTTTTTCTGGCACGTTTCTCGGGGGATGTAAAGGGAAACTTGTGCTCTGAGAGTTTACTGGCTTTCCCACATCTGTACCAAGCAGGAGCTCACTGCTCACTCCTCCCAGCTGTACGCATGCAGGGATGCTGTGTTGCATCTGCTTCACCTGAGGCTCATTTGGAAAAGGGTAGCTTGTTATTGGAAACAGTCTGCAGTCCTTACAGTGGGAGGCAGCCTGGGATACCACCCTATGGAAGACCTCAGTATGCTGAATATATGGGATGCTTTGCTAAGATGTCCTCTGACTTACAAAAAGTACACATCTGCTCAGCAGGATGGATTATGTCTGCTGAAACTGCAGGGGAGTAGAAGAAACTATTTAAGCTGAACAGTTGCTGCTGCTTTTCCTAACTCCACAGAATTCTGCATTTTATTTTGCACAAGCATTTTTCAAGAGAGGCCCCACATACCATGGTTTGTTTACTTAGAGTGGAATTATAGTTTCCCGGCAGCTTTATTTGAGGAAGGAGTGAAATATTAAACTAATTATGTTATTGATATATTGGGATAATATTGGAACACATTGCTCAGTGATGTTATAGAGATGAAGGAGGGAGAAGAAATTTTGCAGAGCAAAGAAAGCAAAAACTTGCTTCCAGTTAGAAGTTCTTGCTATCTCCATTCCCCTGCCTTCTCCCTGATGACACCAGGAGCCTGCTTCCCAAATTTGTGCTCTTTCATGGACACTTGTGTTTTAGAAACTCCAGCTCAACACCTATTTTAAATTATTTTGATTTGTGTACTACAAGACTCCAGGGTAGAGGACACTTTCCCTATCACAGAAGAAAGTGCTGGCATGACATCACGGATGTTTGGGAAGCTCTGACTCACTCTGCAGAGGATAATGGGTGGGACTTGGGTTGAGACCAGATCCTCTTCATTGGAGAGGTTCTTCACTTAATCTGCAGTATGGGCTTGGACACATGTCACAGCCAAGAAAAGTGGCCCATGTCTTGCTGGTTTCTAAAAGCCAATCTGCCCCTGGCTGAGTTTTCTAGCACTTCCTCCCTGTGCTCAGGTGAGATCAAATCTGTCTTGAACACAGGAGATATTTGCTCCAAAATAATTTTTTATATTCTGACTGTTTAGACCACTGCTCTTCCTGAAAGCAGTATGATGTTCCTGAGCTGTCTTCACTTGGATTTTCCATTCTCTTTATGCTGCTTCCTTCCTCTTCCCCACAGAAAGCGCTTCCTGATTTAATTTCTCTTGTTGCTCATGTCCCTTCTTCACTTGCATTGACCTGGGGCAACATACACAGTTCCAGTGGTTTCATTTACTGTGAGTAAATGTGTCTGACAATTTGAATAACCTCTCTCTATAGCAAACAGCCAGGGATACCTGGAGTCTAGTTGAAGTTTTGTTAATTAAAAAATTGGGCCTAAAGAGCTCCAAGCAGAATAATGGAGTAGATCCTATCTTCCCTCTCTCTCTTTGGTCCATCACCACAGTATCTGTGTTGGTTGTCAGAGTCAAGAAGTCTGACAGGAATTAACTTCACCTGCTGTCAGTGCTGCAGCCAACTGGCACAGCATAATCAGCTGTTGCAGGGTGCAAAACAGGAACCAGCTCCAACCTGTCCTAGAAATTTCCTCCCCCAGTTTGCTGCTGTCAAGCTACTCTCACTCCTTACTCTCACTCAAAAGAGGTTGTCTTTTCCCCTTCAGTCAGCTCTAGTGCTTCCAGAAGATCTGAGGCTTTTCATATTTTCCAGAACACAAGTGTTCTACAAAATAAATAGGCTGGCATCTGTAAGTTTAGTTGTACTCCACACTAGTGTCGCAAGCTGCAGATAAACTCAGATCAGGGATGCTGACAAGTAACTGTGATGGTGTTACACTGATGAATTTTTAACAAAAGAAGAAACAATAAATACTGGGAGTGGTCTACTTTGCAGAAACGATTTTTAAACATTTAAATAGACCCACCTAACAAAAAAAAAAAAAAAAAGAAAAAGAAAAAAAAGAAAAAAAAAGAAAAACAAAACTGCCAGGAAATAATCTGTTGGCTAACCTGACTCTGAGAGTACCATAAGCACTATACTGTAGGCAGGAGAAACTTTGTTTGATAATATATGAAGGAAGGGGAATAAGTTGCATTTTGATTCAATTAACAAAAGGGGGTAGGGGGGAATAGAAGATGTATAATGATCATTTCAAATGTCTGCAAGACATTTAGTAAGGAAGGCTGTGGAAAGTGAAGTTTAGCAAATGAGATGTGATTCCAAACTTCAGAGCAAAAAAGTAATTGAAAATCAGGGCTGGAGACTCTTTCAGGTGAAAAAATAAATCCTGTGTCAATAAGGACTGAAAAAAATGAAGTTGGGAGATCTAAAAGTAGTATGTGATACCAAAGGGAAAATGTTTTTGTACAATGGAGGAATAAAGAAAAATCAAGAACACATGGAAGGAACATATTACAAAACAGTATTTAATTAATTAACACTCAATATTTATTCATTACTTTCTTACGTCAAAAGTCAAAACAACTTTCCACTAACTGGAAATCAAGGATTGAATCAAGAACATAAAACAATTTGTGCAGACCTTGTTTCATGCACAAAACTCCAAAAAGCTGTGATGATATCGGCTTCTAGATTTCTTTCGTCTATTTGGTACCTTTATCTCTTTGTAGCCATGAAGTAATGTAAGCTAAAAATACTATACTGCATTAAAATCAACAGGATCAGTAAAATCAGACCTATGTTGCTACAACTACTTTGTCTGGCAAGCAGGGTGCTTATTCAAATAGAAAAACAGTGATATTTACTTCTGTTTAAAAAATAATTAGACGTGTGCTTGGAAAATCACAGCCTGTTGAGCTGGCATGTTTAAGGAAATTATAGTCCTTGATCTGTGTGTTACCACCTCTAAGCTGAAACAAAGTAAATTGACTATTTATCTTTTGTGTTGATGTTGCCATATGAAATAAATTTCCTCATACTGTGAAACCAGTAATGTTTCAAACATAAGCTTTTGTCACTTGTGTCTGAAAAATATGAATTTTGGAGAATATTTCCCTAGAAAAAGAGAGACAATTGGGAAGGAAAAACAAACAAATCAAGTCTGACACATTATGCAATGCAGATTCCCTTGGGTGTCAATAAACACAGCAAAGCCAGGGAGGGTTTTATGGATCAGAATTCAAAAGAACAAAGCACGACATCACACCTTTATAAAAAGTGTCTCATAATGAAGAAACTAAATTAAATGTTTCCTCCAAAGAGCCCCAGTAACCAAAGCAAACAAGAGAATAATAATGAGCCTTGGAAATCTTACCCATGAAAGAGGATCATGTAGTTTCTTTGATGAAAAGTGAAAATCACCCCAAATCAAACAAGCCTCTGCACATCGTCACGCTGAGTTCTCACATTTTTGGCTGCAGGCACATTTCACATATAACCTGGTTTGACAAGTTGCACTGGAAGAATGCCAGGACTAGAAAATCTACCTCTTTCAAACTACACAAGTACAATAAATATTAACTTTTTGCATTGATTTATTAATATTTTTTCTTTTGATATAGTGAATGTTGAGGTTCTTTCAACCACAGCTGAACACCCTCCTCCAAAACTCTCTGTTCCAGAAGTGACTAGAGAATGTTTACTGCTAAAGTGTAAAAAAAAAAAAAAAAAAAAAAAAAATCTAAGCATTCAACTCCAAAACTTACTTTGAAGACCGTGTTTGAGTTGAGGGCTGTCAGAATAAATTTTCCCTCTACCGTATGTTGTGCAGTCAGGTGGATTCAACAGAATTGCACAGGATGTATACAACGCAGTTTGGTCCATTAATTTCTACTATTATCTAACCACATTTAGTTCTGGGTGTAATCACTTTAGAGTGGATTAAATCCTGTGCCAGCAGATTCACAGAATCACTGAATTCCTCAGGACAGCTTCTATATTCCAGTTTACAGACATACCCTGTTCCATCTGAATAACCATCTAATTGCCTAGCAGAGATTTTCCAAGAAGTTCTGGTTTGTGGAACATTTTGTTTATTTGAATAATGATTATTATAACAAAAAAAAAAAAAAAAAGAAAGAGAATACTGAGAAATACTGCTGAGTGATGAACAGAAAAACAGAGGTTTGCAAAAATACACTTAGTTTACTTGAACTGCCACTTCTGTTTAAGTGTGAGGGTGATTTTCATAAGAGTTGGTGTGTGGTGAGGGCTTTGCCATTATTTTACTCTCAACATTTTAATATTGGGTTTCTTCTGAATACCCTTGAAATTACTGGGAAAATTCTTGGCAAGAACACAATGAGGTACATCAGGTCAGTAACTCCTCTTTAAGGTCATATAGAAAGTATGTGCAGCAATGTTTATTGCCTGAACAGAGGCAGTTCATCAGACCTATGTAATATGATATATTACTGCACAAATAAACAAGCAAAGCATATTAGATCCTGCATTCATGTTTAGCTATTTGCTTTTAGTATATACGTGGGGTCTGGTGTAGTCCAGTATCATAGGATGGATCTGACACAGTTATCTGGTATTGAAGTCAGGAACTGCAGTCTTAAGGGGCTTCAGACTCTGGGGAATCTAAACTCTGAGTAAACTCATGCTTAATGTTGTGATTTCAAAATGTTATATATATGAGCCCTTGGTCACAACGACCCCCAGCAGCAGTTCTAAGACATAGAAATGCAGCACTTAGTGGTGGGCTTGACAGACTTAGTTTATGTTTGCACTTACAGATCTTAAGAGTTTTTTCCAACATAAATAAGTTTATTTTTCTATTATTAGTCACCACAATTTTAGGGTAGCAAGGAGATATATGCCACACAAGACTGTAATGAACTTCATTGTTCTGTGTTGTGAATGAGTTATAAGAGTACAGCCAAATCCCATGTTATTGAAAGGTGCAGTGATACTGGAAAAAGAAGTAAAGAAAGTCCATAAAACTGAGGCAGCTCTAGGTAAAGTGATGACTGAGAATGATGAGATCTCAGATAAATATTTAGCTATCATGGTTCATCTCAGCTTTGCTCTTTGCCCATGAACACAGCTACCTCTTTTGTGTAGTTCCACGTGTAGGACTCCCTGTGAAGTCATTAACTCTCCACAGTTTGCAGGAAGACTGGACACCTCACAGTCTTCTGTATTCCTGTGATGAAGGTAACACCCTAAAATTTAAGTCCTTTAGCACCTGTGTTTTGTATCATTAAACCTTTTAGCAGAAAAATTTGTAACCTTGTCCTCCAGTTGTGAAACTGGAGAATACAGTTTTGTGTGTCAAGTCACTGTGTGTGTTAGTCATAACCATATGAAAAATGCTGTTTTACTGCACACTGCACTTGAGGAAATGAGTGAGAGAATTATATTTGACTTACATGTGCAGAGGAAGATATCCAGAAACCTATGACTCAAGTCATAGCTAATTTCAACACAACATCTCAAATTCCTTCAATTCCTGCAGAAGTTCTTTTCAATTAACATGAAATATTTAAGTAGACTCTGCTTCCATGTTCTTACAACCAGAAATCTTGAAGAAAAAAGGCTTCATATGCTGGAGCAGACTAAGCAAGCAAAACAGCTCAGAGGCATTTGGGAAAACACAATACTTGGAAAAAATTATTTTGAAAGGGAGCACAGAGGTAAAGAAGCCTGGAAATAATTCTGCAATGCCACTCTAGGAATTTTTTATGTCTCCTGCTGTAACAACATACAGTGTAACACATGAAAAATGGGTTTCTTTGGAGAAATAGACAATGGTACCTGAATTGTTACCAAAAATAAAAGGGAAGAAAAAAGAAGGAAAGAAAACAGATACTTTTGGTCCTGAGAATAATTTTGAAACATACATTTTTGTAAAGTTGGCAAGACTTATGGGTGCCTGATGATAATTGCAAGGGGCCCTACAGGCACAACCTCAAGCCAGGACTTACTCCTGTTAATCACAGGAGATGTAAGAGGCCAAATGTACAATTAAGACAGGCTATTGCAGAAGAGGAAATAGGTCGCACAATAGGAAGATGTTCCTTTCCCCTCCCTACCTCTTGGCAAGACAGGACACCACAACAAGCAACAAATGAAAGATGCTCTAGAAATGTTGCATCAGCTAAGCAAGCACACATATACAGCTGGGTTAGAAAAAGAGAGATGCGAGAGGCAAAAAAACTATGTCACAATTAATATTAATCATGAGACTAATAATATTCAAGCAATTTTTGGGAGCTTCAAATGAGAGATTCAGTTTGTAGGAACAGAGCTGACAGATTTCTCTGAAGGTTGGAATATTCATAAATTTTAATAATCATAGGGGGAAAATGTAGGAAATCTGGCAGAACAAAACCCATTAAACAAGTGGCTAAAAATTATATCTCCCAGAATTTCATGGTTAGATTTTCAGAATTAGCTTTTCAACACATTATCTTTTCACTGAAAGCCTGAATGAGCTACAATTGAAAAACAACAGCATTCTTAAACACAGAGTGGGATGAAAGATTTGCACTTTTCTGGTCAAAAGACTCTTATTGAGACACAGAAATAAGAACAACTTTGCTTAACTCTCATATTTGCCTCTTTGTGAATCCCAAGCAGGAAGTTATCAGAGCTACCCAGAAGTTATTTGAACCCAGAGTACCACTCTTCTGGCTTGGATGACACTAGGAGGTGGATGAGGTCTTACAAACCTGTCCAGATTTGTTAAAACACTAAAACTGTGGCTGTAAGAGCTCAAGAGCTTGTAAGACTGCAAGTCTGCACTGTCAAATGTGTACTGTACCCAAACCTTCACCTTAATTCTTCTAAGCAATCTAAATTGGTCTACAGCTAAATATTATTTATCAGCATAAGTCTCAGGAAAGGCAATTGGTTTTGTATAACAATATATATAAAAATAAAGAGTTAAAAAAGATCTCAAGGAAAGGAAAATCTTGAAAGGTTCCATTTAGGGAACCAAAATCCAAGATACTGCACCTATTCCACCAAGTCACCTCTAAGGTAAAGCCCATATGGTTAAGAAGGTTGCAACTCTGGGAATTGCCCAGAACCAGATTCTACATACAAATTTGCATATACACAAGGAATTTTGCTGGAATTTAGACTTTACTATAATGTCTTGAACTACACTGAAAGAACTCTGGGTTTGTGTAATAAGCCACTTGTGTTCACAGAGAACATCTGCTGTAATTTTGTATTAGGCATTCTCAGTCTGTCTTTATATATACAACTTTAATGCTTACCATAATTTACTACAGAATTTTTTGCTTTGCCTAGTAAAAGAAGAGAAGACTTTTCTCACTGGTGAGAAATAAAGAATTGGAGCCTTAGGTATAATAATGTAATCAGTATGTAAGATTGGGAAAAAACTCCTTTTTTTTTTCCAAATTCACATATTCTTATTTTGCAGTACTGAAGCACCACAATCAATCTTTTAAGACCTCTGTTCAAATGTTTTTTCAGGGAGGAAAAAAAAAGATCAGCAATCAGTTCAAGAATTATGTGTCTGTTGAAGAAACGTGTAATGTTCTGCTGGATTGGTTTAGCATTACCTGGATAACTTGTAGAGGAAGTGTTTACACAGGGTTTTAGAAGAAAAGTAAAAGTGTACTGCAGGAAGATGATTCATGGGTGAGGAAGTGTCAAGCTTTCTCTTAGAAGGTAAGGCTGGAATAAATTCATAGTAAAGAGGATTTGGCAGTGGGGAAAGCAAGGAAACAAGACAGCTGCAAGAAAAGCTTTAATCTCCACAGGCTCTGGATCAGAATTAGCTGTCGCAATACATTTAGGGGTGGAAGATATCAAGGTAAGTTAATTCCAAGGTGTAGAAAATGTCTATAAGATATGACATATTGCTAAAAGGATGAAAATATGAAGTAAAGAGAAGGTGACTCGGAAAGGGCAGGTCCCAATACTAGATAAATCACGCAAAGGTACATGAAAAACTCAGTTTAGCAGCAAGCCAGGTGGAATTTTCTGCATTTGAGAGGAAGATGAGCTATTTTGATAGCCTTATCCCCAGAGAGGTATCAAGCTTTAAAAAATCTGGCTGCAGAGCCAGAACATCATAAATGGACTTTATTTACATGTCTTGGAGCAGGATGTGTTTTCCTATGCCTGTTAGCACAATTCAGAGGATTAACCCAATTACCGCTTCTCTCACATTTTTGCCCATAGGCAAAGGCAATGAGGGAACATATGAAGGATTATTTAGCATGTAAAAACTCAAAGTGCCTTCTTTTTAAAGTTCCAACAGAGTCCATAATATCATCAGTATTTCAAATTTTTTTTCTGGAAGGTGACATCTTAAACCTTATCTTTGCAAATTATGCCAAAATCACATATAAATCCACAATATTCTGTTCCTGTTCTCATTTCATGATAACCCCAGACTGAGTCAGCTAGAGGACTAATGTATGAAAAAAGCAAGTGCCTTCTATGAGCTTACCATCGAATTTATAACAAGAGAAAAACTGTCCTGACTAGATAAAAAGATATGGTTCAAATAGTTGGAGTTATGGCACCAGTAAAAGCAAAAATATGGAGAAAATAGATGGCAAAGAGAAAAAATAGGGAAGACATATAAATAAAAATGCAGATGGTTCTGTGTCTTGCACAGAGGCAGGAAAGAATTCATGAAATGAAATGAGGCATCTACGAATCTGTGCATGGATTAAACTGTCCAAAAAGGGACAATCAGATCAACTGTACAATTGCTGAGAGAAATGGCTGACTATTACTCCCTTTATCATGGGGAAGGTTCCTGTTTGGACTTAGAATCTTCACTATTGGTGTTTCCTCTTTCAATAGCATTATTGTCAGTAGCTTGCTAAGGATTAAGCTCTGGCAGCCTTAAAGGTATGACTTGGAAAGAAAGTGAAATCACTTCAGACTAGAAACTCTTTGGACTCGATGATCTTGGAGGTCCTTTCCAACCCAATCGATTCTATGATTCTATGATTCTATGATTCTATGATTCTTCAATCTCAGGGACAGATGAAACAGATGCTGTTAGACATGGAAGGCCAACACCCTGCAAACTGCCCTAGGTCTCTCACACAGGCAGTGCACCAGGAGATGAACCTCATGCCCACACAGCAGAAACAGGAGGGACATACTCTTCTATACATATTCAGTAGATGGGGGAAGCCTCAAAACAGCCAACCAGCCTCCTCATCCTGACTCCTAAGTACCCCCATCTTTCTTCTACCAGCCCCACCCTGGGGTTGTGTGAGTATTCATTTGCAATAACTCATTCTCCAGAGGTGAAATGCTTGCTGACATTCAGTTCAAACACAGATCTTATTTGCCCATCACTGGGCCCAGGAACTTGTCAGATGCATCTATAAATATTGCTCAGAAATAGGAATACTGAAGTGCTGTGGAGATGTGCACATGTAGCAAAAATATGTGTCCTCCATTCTGCTGTACTCCTCCTGGCCAAGGCTGTGTCTATTTCAGTCTTGATGCATCTCTTCTCTAAAAAAGCAGATTCTTGGTGCATTTATTGGTGGTAATTCCCCTTTCCTACAAACATATCTGTTTCTTCAAACTATGTCATAGCCCCTTTTGGTTCCTCAAGGCCAGTTCCACTAATGCTACAGGTTTGCTTTCCTTTCTGCCCACTGGGTTTTTAGAGAAGAGAAAGTGAGGATGAACACAACAAAACCAATTTGAATTCTGCCTATAAATACAAGATTTCAAATCAACATTGCCAAATCCATTCCTTAAAAAAATTTCAGAAGAGTTACCACAGGTCAAACCAGTAACATGTTTGTATCATACCTTATCTTATTAGGGATTAATATCCTTCCAGAGAAAGGTTCATAAAATCCTCCCTTTATCCTGATATTTGCTTCCCAACCAGCTTTAATGAGATGAACTTTCATAACAAGTGCCCTTAGTAATGATACCTTTTCCCAAACAGTGCTGAGTGATTTGGCCTAATGCAGTGTTTTCCTTGGCATATGAAAAAAAAGTAAGCTTGCTACAGCAAAAACCAGAATTTTACTTATGAATTCAGAGGGTAGTTTTGTTCTGTGAAAGCAAAAAGAGGGTCTAGGTAGCACCAGAAACAAATGTCCCATGTTTGATACAAAAATCATCTATTTGGTGCTTTCAGCATAGGCTAGATTTTAAAAACTATTTGTGGTCTACCTAGGATGGTTAGTGCTAGATCTTAAGAAATGAGCTATAAATGTGTGAACCACTGGATAACTGAGAAACACCAACAGGAGTTTTTGCTTCACCATTCAGATGAGAATACTGAGGAGCCACAAATGGAGGCCATTAAGAGACAAACATATATATGGGTTCAGTGTAACCCATGAATGGCTTCTTTGAGCAGACTTGTGACTGAGCAGAGACCTGAGGAGGGCACAGACCCTCTCAGAACGAGCAGAATCTCTCCTGGGCTCTCTGTGTGCCACAAGATACAGCTATGAGAGTATTGTTCTGTCATTGGGACTGGCCTGGTAGGAGACACAACAGATAGCATCTTTATGAGACTCTACTGAAGTTGCCTGCCACTCTCTCTCACACCATGTCTTTTACTTTGGAGATAAAAGGAGTTTAACTCAACTCTGTTGCTAATGCATCTCTTGATATAGAAGCATTTGTCTGGGCACCACACAGTCCTTCCATCACCTGCAAATGCAATTTAGAGAATGAAAATGGCTGTTGCAGGTGCTGGAAGGACTGTGTGGTGCCCAGACAAATGCTTCTGTATCAAGAGATGGATTAACAACAGAGTTGGGTTAAACTCCTTTTATCTCCCATGTAAAAGACATGGTGTGAGGGAGAGTGGCAGGCAACTTCATGCCTCAGGGAGAATCACCTCATTTCTTTCCATCTCTGACACTCTCCTTAGTGTTGCTCACATCTAATTTCACAGGAAGTGGTTCAAGAGAAGATGTGTCATTCCAGATGTATTTGCACATGAGTAACTGAATCTTGTGACCTTGACTAGCATCTTTGGAGATGCTACTAACAAATAAGCCCCTTTATGTTTTACAAGAATGCAGTTTTTCACCTAAGCAAACATTTTGGGTTTTTTTGTAAAAGCATAGGCTTTTCCACGTCAACTCATTTTATTATCTGCTCTCCAGCCTATTGCATGGACAGCAGCCAGAGTGTGGAAAAGATGAACTACATTCTCACCAAATAAGAAAATAACCTCCCCATGTTTCAAAGTCTTTTGTGAATTGTTATCAGCTCAAGGTGAGCCACAGTGATTGTAGCATCTGACCAACTCAAGTCTTTCCAGTATGCCCTTTTTTCATTCCAATTAACTCCCCCAAATCATTGCAATTTAGATTCCAATAGCACAAAAATAAGTGCAGACTGTGAGTCAGCATGGACAAATGCAACCATTTCCTCATTGGAGCTTCCAAACTAAAAATTGAGGTTTTTTCCTTGAACATCCTGACCTTCATACCCAAAACAGAGTGATTGTCACACTCATATTCCTGGTGTGCTTCAACAATCAGGTTTTTAAACATATTTGTGTTCAGAGCACATATCTACATTGGCAAATGTTTTCACATATCAGAAATCAATAAAACATTAAAGCCAAAATAGTACAAATTTTACAATGTAAAAGTGAGAGCATTTATGTTCCAAAGATGGGTTCTAAACCATAATAATCCACTCAGTGAAGCTAAGCTGCTAGCCCTTGATTTGGATGGCAAGATCTCATACCTTGAATTCACATAATTCCATTAAATAGTTAATTAGACTACTGTGGGGAGGAGTAGAAATTCATCACAACCTGAAACAAATGTACTCTGAAGTACATAAACAGATCTATATCTTCTTTCTGGAGAAGGTATTCAGCTCTGAATTGATGTGCAGCTTCTTTTGGAAGCTCTTCCCGATCCACATCTGTGCAGATACCTTATATAGGAACATATGTGTACCTCTGAAGAGGTTGCATTTGTGACCCTTCTTTCACAACAGGCAGCACCATAAACCTCCCTGATGTGGCAAATTATTATGGTCATCTGTCCTGGTTTAATGGTGCTGAGTTACTGGTTGGACTCGACAGTCTCAGAGGTAATTTCCAGCCTCAGTGATTCTATTCCTCCCTCCCTCCCTCCCTCCCTCCCTTCCTCCCTCCCCTCATTTCTTCATCCTTCCCTCTTTTCCTCCCTTCATCCTTCCCTCTTTTCCTCCCTTCATCCTTCCCTCTTTTCCTCCTTCCTTCCCAACAACTTTTAAATCTAAACAGAACTAAATTTGATGCTGGTAAAGGCTAATAGTCTGGGAAGTCTGCTCTTAAAACTGTTTTTCCTGTGTTATGTAGTCCCCCAGTATGCAAATTTTCATGATGAAAGGTGCTCCTTTTTGTATTGTGGTGTGGTTCTTTGGGTCAATAATAAACATTCAGGAGTTCTCAAGCACATATTGTAGATATTGCTGCAGTGATCCATACTTTTAAACAGTCCCAAAATGCCAACTGAAATGTCATTCCCTTACAACCCCTTCCAAAATTGTATAAAAGTGTGTTTGATAGACTAATCGCCCCTTCTAAGAATTTAAATAGAAATAAAAACTCTTCTTATTTCCTTGTAGGTCCAAAGTTAAAAGGACCACCAACATCTTTTGCCTTCTGGTCATCTGGAACTAGTGCAGTCCTTTTTTTTTTTTTCTTTTTATTTATTTTCCCCTTTTGTTAAAAACTGTTGGAGTTTTACCACAGGCTTCTAAAGACTAACATAACGATATTGTAAAGGAAAGATAAAAATGAAAGAGATTAAAAGTAATTGAAAAAAAATTAACCCCACAATAGCCAGAAAGTTAACAGCACAGGAAAACCCTTCATTGTTACATTCAGTGTATTTAAGGAAATATGCTATAACTTGTTCTAGTTTCTATCAAAATTTTGAAAACAGCTACTGATAACAGCAGCTATTTGACCAAATGATTAGGAATGTGTTGAAAGAGGCATTGATAACCAGCCAAATAGGACTGTTTTCACAAAGTGAGGTCCTAGAGAACTATCCAGAGGAGGCCACATTTACTTCAATATTCTGCAATGCAGAGCTTAAAACCATTCTGTCAAAAGGCAATAGTTTTCTTGAAAGTCCTGGTAAATACCTTAAAATTTCTAGCTTTTTTTTTTTAATTATAAATTAATAGGAATTTGATGGCATGGTGACTTTAAGAATATTACTGGAATACTAAAGATTTGAC
>JAWWLZ010000094.1:6022126-6034100 GCA_035041345.1 Poliocrania exsul | reverse complement strand
TCATCAAAAAACCCAACCAACCAAACAAACGGGGGTGGGAGGAAGGGGGCATGGGAAAATCAAACAAAAAAAACACCCGAAGCTGAACATTGTTCCTGTCAGTGATTGCGGGCAAAGTGTGTGCAAATGTGCTATATAGGCATGTGATGTGTAACTACCCTAAGGCTAAATCTGCACCCCACAAGCATCAAAAACAGCAATGCCATAAACTTTTCCCTTCACTTCAGTTGCTTTTGGATCATGTTTTGTGTGGTGTGGCCTTCGTTCAAAGTAGTAGCAGAAATGTCCTTAATTAATATTTAGCCCAGGAGGGGAAGTAAAAAAGCTGTCCCCCATTATCAAAATCAAGGGAATCACAGTCACAGTTGTGATTATATTAAGGAATTTGTGGCAGGAAATCTACATTTTTAGGGAGTTTTTTGAGAGCAAAGGATGATGGGGTAGAATTTCAAGTTATACATTAAAAATAAACACCTGGCAAAACACTGCCACATCTGGAGCACACAACAGTATTTAAATTAGATTTGGCTTGTCACTCTCTGTTTCACAGCTGTTACAGCACAGAGAAGGATAATTAAAAGCAGCAGGTTACCATGGTATTTAATGGACTGCTGCTGAACTATTTGTGTGTTTGTGATCCAAGTGAAAACCACTGGGCAAGTTACGGCTTTGGAGGAGGAAGGTGATGTTTATGAGTGACAACAAGTTTATTGAAGATATTTATTTACCTTATGGTTTGGGGCAAGAAGCAAAAATTTCAGAACATTGGAAAGCTACAGGAATCATAATGTAGTTATGTTAGGAATGTGCTTAATGCAGGATAAATTGTGTCTTGGCTAAAGAGAAATCCAAAGTACATACGTTAACATGCCACAATATCAGCTACATCAGCAAAGGCTCTGAGTCACTAAATAAAGTCACTAAACATCACATGTAAAATAAAGTTGGCTACTGAGAAAAATAAAAAAAAAAGTATCAAAGAAATGGCTTGTGGCAATTTGACTTCTTTTATGGTGCTCTGAGCTCAGGTACAAATGGGTTCATTTCAGGATCACAGATGGTATAGCAGAGATTCCCCTTCAGTTCCCAGCTCAGGGGCAGCCCTGCAGCCGTCTGTGATGTGCTTGTAACTTTGACTGTGAACAGAGAAAATGGGAAAAATCTCAAATTTCTCTTTCCTTTTCCCTTTTCCTTTTCCTTTTCCTCTTCCTCTTCCTTTTTTAAATTTGGTTTGGTTTCATGTAATTTTGTTTTTGTTGGGTTTGTTTTTTGGGGTGGTGGTTGCTCTTCTTCTTTGGTTTGGTTTGGTTTTTGTTTGATTGGATTTCATTTTGGTTTTTTGTCATTCTTGACAACAGAATCTCCCCCTCTTGCCTGGCAAATGTTTACGACCACATTCCTGGGGAGTAAAGCAACTTTTTCAGCTTTGATAAAGACCTATTTATTGTAAGCTTGTGGCAGTCTTCATATGAATGCCAGGAGCCACATGAAAGTTGAAAGGCCTTCACCACTGCTTAGTATGGTCCAAATAGATAGTAGTAATAGATAGTAGTAGTAGGTAATGTTTGTATAATGTCTGTAAATTACAAATGAGCACTCTTCTGAGCTTTTATTCAACATTTCCTTATTTTGCATTTTCATCTAAAATATCATTTTGTCTTGAACTGGTAAGCACCTCACCTTTTTTCTGTCCTGAAATCTTTCTGGTACAATTGGTCTGGGGTAACCAGAAATAGTAGTATTGTAGCTCCACTGCAACCCACAAAGTGTTCAGATATTGTGTATTGTTTGCTGTTACCTGAGAGAAAGAAAAAATGGTTTTGAAGTTTGGCTCAAATTCTCAATGTTTGCCTTGATTTCTGAAGCCACAGGATGCAGTTTTGTTATGTGTTCTTACCTTTTTTTCTGCATAACCTGGGAAGTAAGAAAAAGATAATTTAAGATGTCTCTCACTTATCCACTTGTCTCCAGAGGCTGAAAATTAAAGAATGAAAACCAGAGGGTAAGAAGGGATTTAGGAGTTTCAACCCTGTGATCTAAAATATCCAGAGCAGTAGCAAACAATGACAATATGACAAGTGTCTATATTTAAACTGAGACCCTCTTGTAAGAATGGCTGGTGAAGCAATTAATATGGTATTAATTATCAGGCCCTAAATGAAGTATGATCTGCATTGTGAGTGGCAGAGGTTTCTTTCTGTCCATGGGCAACATGGCTTTCCATGGCAGGGGAGAAAATTAAATGTAGGAGATGAAGAGGGGAGATTTAGTCCTCACCTTTTCCCTCCCTGACTCCTGGCAAAACTCAGCTAAGCAGCTGCAGGGACAGAAATGGCCACAGAGATAATTTCTCCTTTCAGGACAGTGCAATTACGTGCTACTCCTCACTCCAGGTTGTTTAAGAATTGACAATTACCTGGCTGTGTTTTTTCTTCTGTATCTTGATTTTAAGGTGCTCCAGGTGCTTACAATACCATCTAAGAGTCACACTTGATGCTGACAGAAAAAATAAGCATTTGGAGATACATGATAATGTTCTTCTTATACTTTGTATGGTCTCATATTGTGTATATTTGGTTTTAGTGGGGGACAGAGAGAGGTGGTTGGATCTGGAGTTGGTAATCTGTTATTTTTAAACTTTTCATAAATAATTTTTGCTTGGGATTACACTTGACTGATTTTGTGTTTCACCTCTACATGTTGTCTTCTTCACAGACTAATTGTACAGTAAAATTGCAAAGCAATCAAAAAAGTGCTAATTTTTAACTTAATGTGACCCTTAAACCTAAGTTTACCTATGAATTTTCTACCAAAGAAGTGGTTTGGCTTGTTTGGTATAAAGATTCTATCAGAAACATTATCTGCCTCCCCACCCACAGCAATATCAAAAATCTATGTCACATGAAATATCAGTTATCTTCACTTACTGTATATGCCAACGGAATTCACATAAAGTGTGAGAAAACCTGGGCCAAGTTCCAAAATCCACATTTAAAACCTTGGTGCTGCAAATCATTGCTCATATGAAAAATCCTCTAACCATATGAATATCTTCTGTTGTCAGCAGATTTATTCTCACACACTTTTATTAGATGTTACTCCAGAGAACTCCCAATGTCAGGAATAAACATTGAGCAAAACAGTACATTTAACTTAGTAGAAGTAAGTCAGTATTGGAACAACCTAGAAAAAGTGAGCTTCACTTCAGCACCTGTAAATTTCACATCTCTGAGTTTCTTAATAGTAAATAAGCTATAACATTAAGAACCCTAAAACTCAAATCACATCAAATAGAGCAATAACCTAGCAAAACAATTTTCTCTTCTCTAAGGCTCCACCCTTGAATAAAGAGAAGTATGCAAAACCACCAATTCACAGTTGTGGAGACAAAGGCAAAGAAAGGTTATGGATAGCAGATAAGTCTTTAAATGCAAAGCCGTTTTTCTTTTCTTTAAAAGAAGCAATCTGACCTTTTTTTCCATAGTGATAGATCTTTCACAATTAAATGCGCCATTTAGTTTACATATCGGAAAACCCCTAATTATATCTCAATAAGGCATCACAATGTCTTATTTGGTATGATTTATTTGATGGTGTTCATTGACTGAACATTGTGTTTCAAGATTGTTGTGTTTATTTTTCCAGTCATGCCCTGGGGGAGCAACAGTTTCTTACTTCAGATTACAACTCAAAAGTTTGGATCTCCCATATTTTCATCTTGAGACCAGAATCCAGAAGCCAAGAGAAAGTTTAATAACCAAGGTGGTACACAGGACTGGTGACCACTGATCTGAGCACAGATTGTTTGACTTCTAACTTTATTTCTGTCACAGACATACCTTACGACCACAGACCTATCCCTTCCTCTTAAATAGCTACTTTTTTGGTCACCTCCGTGTAGCCTGCTCAGTGTTCAGCTTGTGGTAAAACAGTGAATCTTATGTATCTTATGTATAAGTATTTATTGTCAGACAGGCCAAAGGACTTGGTGCTGTGCAGAATTTAAACTCTAAGATTTGTGCTTCCAAAATCCATGTATGCAGTTAATTAACATTCACACCACATACTAATCTGCAATGGGAGTTTGTTTCTAGGAACTGGGACAGATTCAAGGGGAGATTCAAGTAGAGTGGTGGGCTTCTCTTAAGCGCTTCTTGTTTCAGATTTGGAGGTATATTGGTTTGTTTTAGTAGATGTCATTCTCCAGATGTCGCCAGTGGGGCAGCAGGCTCAGGGTGGGGAGCAGTGTGAGTGTTTGTTATACAGCTGATACTGAGAAAACTCCAAGTGGTGCATCAACTGATTCAGTGCTTTCTACAGAGCCAAAAGTGAACACAGAAATGCCATGCTGCTTTGAAACCAGGGCATAACGACCTGGGAAATGACAACCATGAAAAGATTGGAATGTTACTCTAGTTAGTGCCTAGAAAATCCTTAATATGCAGCAAATGAACCTAGTTAAGTACTTTAGTATAAGAAAATCTAAACTATTCTATGGCTGTGATTAACAAAAGCTCAAGAAGTTTCTTCACAAAAAATCCTTGACACTAATATTTCCAAAACCAATCATATTTTCTCTGCTTAGAAGGTTTCCCCTTTTGCACAGATTCCTGTTATCAAATACATACATTCTGCTTGGGAAAGAGCAGAAATGTAAAGCCATTTAGTACTTTATGCCTGCTGGGAATAAACCATAATCTGATTTAGATGAAGGTTCTGGAAGAAGTTAAAATCTTGAGTTTATTTGCCAGTTTGCAAAGGATGATATTTGAGATGCTTAGAACTAGTCCCTCATCACAGTGTTGAACACCCTGCTGCCTGACATTCTGAATGAAAAAACAAAATTGTATGGAAACAGTTTGATTTGCTTTACACTGATAAACCTTTATTTGCAAATATTCCACTGCTGCTAAGGGATTCAGTAGCATTATTGACAAGGGAAACTAAGGCACAGATGACTTATCAGAGTTCACCCAGCAGGAGTATTTCTACTTGGTTCTTTGCATGGCCTTTCTTTAAGAAGCAGTGATATTTATACTTGTATTTGTCAAATTTCAATTCAATCTCTAAATTCTCTTTGAAGTCAATAGTCTGAGTTACCAATTAAAATTAGGGTTAAATTAAAATTAAAATTAATTTTTCTACCTTGGCCTGCATTATTTTATGGGGATTATGGCAAAGCAGGCCATTGAAATGCTTGGAAAGTAGAGGCCAAATCAAGGCAGAGACTCCACTGCTTACACATGAGAGCCCAGAGTGCGCTGCTCAGAAAAGTATTCCCACAGCCACTTGAATTGCTTCCCCTCCACAGATGTGTGGAGTTAAGGGCTCTTGGGAGGAGACTGGCCTGTGACAAGCAGGGATGGGGACATTGGGAAGCACAGACAGCACCTGTGAAATCACTGGAAACTCCACTGAGCCCTGCATGCCACCAGCACGGAGCAGCAGCTCAGTTAATCTCTGC
This sequence comes from Poliocrania exsul, assembly GCA_035041345.1. Classification (NCBI taxonomy): domain Eukaryota; kingdom Metazoa; phylum Chordata; class Aves; order Passeriformes; family Thamnophilidae; genus Poliocrania; species Poliocrania exsul. Next base: position 6,028,636 of record JAWWLZ010000094.1, on the reverse strand, counting down.
CAGCTCTTTATTTGCCTCAGTTCTGCTGGGGTTTGCCAGCTTTTGTTCCATTGCTTTTGTTTGGCTCTGCCTTCAGAGATCACGATTTCCATCAAATATCTTCTCTTCCTGCCAAACTGTGCTCTTAAATCTATGCCTGCATCTCCTGACAATTTTCCTCATGCATTGTGAAGCAGTACATACAGTCAGGGGAATAAATGTGAAGCTTAGACATTTTATCTCCATGAGTATTTGTAGAACAGGTGTTTTATCTTTTTGTTTTCCTAGTAATACAAACTAACATTCACATTTAGTGGTTTACAATGTCCATATTGAGCAATAAATAATGAATTATTATCTGCATTTTGAATGCAGTGGAATTATACCGACGATCATGAAGATTTTAAATTATTTGCATCTGACTCTTCATAAAAACAGAACTCTGCAAATCAACTCTGTAAAAGTTACTACTATTAAGATAAGGGCTTGTGCCATCATGTAAGGATTTCAAGGAATATGCAGAGACCAAAAGCTGTATCTGAGCTTTTGGTTGAACAGCAAATTTGTGAGGATGATTACTGTAAGGAAATTTCGACTTACCAGAGTTGTTTTGTTCTGAAATGTAGAAAATTAGTTACATTTAAATAACTATTCCATGATTTATATTAAGGAGGGAAAAAAGAATAATAAAAGTTATCATTCAAAAAAAGTGGTTTTATTTTTTTTCAAACCCACAGCACATACCATCTTCATAAAGTTAGAGACTCAAAATTACTTTTATTTCTGTAGGTAGAGACAGCATCTGTAAGCTCTGCCCACCACATGGCTGACCTACTTCAGACATACTTGCTACATGCTGGGAGAAGAGTTTCCCAAGCACTTAAGTGGGTAGGAGTTCTGAGATACAGGAGTTTCTTAAGACATTGGGGCCTCAGGTCTGTTGATCAATAGAGTACTCCTGATGACTGCTTTTGAAAACTTCCTCCTGAGATAAAGCCTGTGACGTTCATTCTGATCCTGCCCCAGTGCAGCTGGAAAGCTCTGCAATCCAAAGTGCAATCCATGGCCAGAACATTAAAGCTGACATTGTTTTTTGTGTCAGGGCAGATAGTCTTATCTCCGTATAAGACTGACTAAGATAAAACGAGATGGGTGATGGATACAGACATCTTCACTCCTAAAGGATTAAAAAGACTTTTTCCAGAGGCAAATCTCAGTAATCTACTTTTCTTACTGAGTATGTGCATTCTCTCTTCCTCTGTATGCAACCCTTTTTCCAGGGTTTAATCAGGAATCATAAGGCCACAGCTTAAATTCTAAGTGGGTCGTTCCCAAAGTGAGTTCCTCGAACATGCACTTTCCCTTTATTGGGAAAGCTTGAGTTACTCAGATGTTCAGGAAGGTGATTTTCTCCACTTGGGCAAGGGGAAGTGGAAGGGGAAGGAGAAGGGAAATTGGCAAAACATTATTAAAACATTTTCTTAAAGGAAAAGCAAACCCAACCACAAGTAGGAGTAATGTCAGATGCTTAAGAGCTAAAACACCAGTAGCTACTTTACAGTCCACTTCTATTTTTTTCCCCCGACAAGATACCTGCATGGCTAGATAGATTTTTCTTCCCTCCCAGAGCAGGACTTACTGGCAGGTGAATATAGTCAAGCTCTGGGGCAATGTCAGCAGTCCTGCAGGACCACAAAGCCCAGATTAAGGTAATGTTGCTCAAGTGGTGTGAGCCACATCCCCTCTGTGCCCTCTCCTGATTGTTTCTTCTCCTCAGCTGCTCTGCTGCCTGGAACAGCTTTTCCAGGGCTTAGTGTCAACACCCTGCTCAGATCACAAGCAATATTTCTAAATGTCTTTTTAGACACGTGGATCACTCTAAAGCAGACTTAATTTTTTTTTCCCACTAGTATATCAGACTTTTAAAAATCTTTTCTTTCCACCAATAGGAGACTACAAGCAAAAACTTCCTCCCTCTTGGCTGTACCTTTTTCAGCACAAGGTGGAAGCTGTTCCCTGATATGTGATGGGAACCAGCTTACATAAGGTTGGATGTGTGAACCAGACTTTTGTGTTCCGCTACTGCTGCAAACCATTACCATTTTTCCACTTTCAGGAATGCCACTTCCTTTTATTTGTAACAGAAGTGCTCCCCAACACAACAACAACATATGTAAAGTCTTCAGTCCCTTTCTACTTATTTCCTCTTCTTTCTGCTGGATACCTACAGGGTGCTTTTCTTCTGTCTGTAAAATTCTGGGAATTTGTTTTCTCTGTTTGCTTCTTTTTTTAAGGAGGTGTTTTTTAAATGCCGGGCACCATATTTTTATGTGAAAAAAACTATTTTTAAATAGAAAAAACTTGTACTTCCCATCTTCCTTCCTCCCTTTCTGCACTTGAAATTGAAATCTCAAGACCAGAAAAACAGTGTGATAAAGAAAGGGAGCAAAGGACGAACAAGTGGACATATCTGAATGCAACCTGGTTGCATAACCACTTTAAGGATTGGTTAAGTTTTAAAAAGCAAAAGCAATGCAGAATAACACCTGTGAGTCTGAGCAAGCATACTTCTAAGTAATTGTGTTAAGGTGGTCACTCTAACGCAGAAACATGTCTTTGGAAGGAAAAAGATATTGAAAAAGACCTTTGGTAAACAAACTAGAGGAGCTACAGCAGTTTATTAGGAGCTGGTACTAATTAATGACACCTAGTTTAAGTGATGCTTTACTATCTGGTAGAATTATGACAGTGCCTCCAGATTTCATGCTAGGAGGCCATGAAGAAGTGTTACAAGAGGCACAGGGAGGCTCCAGATTTTCCACAACAAGAACTCAGGAGGACTTGAAATACTTAATAGTCCACTTTGGCAAAGCAATAACTACTCTCAATGTGTTACATTGGCTCCTTTCCCTTTCTCCTCACCAAAAAGCACTATTTTGTTTGCTGTTTGATTCATAATTGCAAGGAATTCCAGCTTTCTATTGGTGGCCTAACCTTTTTGTGAGGAGGTTGCTGAATCTGGACATCACTGATAGCAATTGAGCAAGGGAAGAAAGGGAGATATGAATAAATGTGGGAAGAAGACCTACTTGTCCTATAATGGATTTTTCTGGTGGAGGGGTTTTCAGTTTGGACATAGCAACCTCTGGTGGTTTGTAGGACCTCTGCAGCTGCTTAGTGAATAGCAGCTTGTTGTAGAAGTGCTTGTTTTAGAATCATCAGCATCAACTCGCAGATGGACATTGTACTTCAATGGAACTTAACTTTCCAAGGTTAGAAACTGATGCTGCTCTTTCCTCGTGCCCAACTTTACTATAAAGAACAGACATCTATGGTTATTATTTCCCTTTTTTGTGCTGAAGATGTGCCTCAGATAACATCTTATTCAGGATAAAGTAAAAACAGGGATCTACAATTGAAAGGAAGGGCACATCTGGCCCCCTGCTTTGAAGGCTGTGCCAACAAACTGGTGAGGCAGGTGCAAAAAAGTATCATTATCCCAATTTTATTGACAAGAGACCAAGATGCAGAAATATTGGTTCCCCATATGAGCCATGTATGAAAGGAACAGAGATTAGTGAGGGGGGTACTTCATGACCTATGATAAAAACAAAAAACACAACAGATGCAGTCTCAGTTCTGTTTTTTTATCAAATCTTACGCCTCAGAGAGGATGTGAAAAACTTGATTATGATAAGAAAGGTGTAGGCAAACACATGACAACTATGTCCTGCTGTATTCTGCCTTTTTAAATATTGTATGTGCACGTTTCAGGTCTTACAGTCCTGAGGGCTGGGTAAGAAAGGAAAAAGACAGGACCATATTGCAACAGTTGTTTGTTGTGAGAAGAACATAGTGCATGAGCTCTCCCTAGTGGGATCACAAATCCCTGCACCAAAACAACTGTGCCTGCTCATGCTGTATGTATTCCATAACTTTCCTCCAGGAAGTGTGTCTGTGGGCCATGTACTCACAGGGACCCTTTTCTAACAAGTCATTAGATGTAAAGAGGACTTGTGATTCAGTGAAGGAACTTAATTTTGTGAAAAGTACAATTCGACTTTTCCGTGGCTCTCATGGACACTTAGGATTCCTGAGATGCTTCCTTTCCCCTGCCTGCAAGAATGATAGAATTTATATTTTTTTATTTTCCCTTTTATTTTTTTCTTCTGTATAGAAGCAACTTCAATTAGTGTATTATTGCAGTTTCTCTGGGTTATTCATTTTTAATCATAATTGCTTTTCTCATAAGAATGCCTCATAAAGCAGAGATCTTTTCTTTGTTCCAGTACTCAAACATACAGTAAATAATAATATTAAGTGAAACAAAGCTCTTTTCCAGCATTCTGAATCCCAGATTTGAAAAAGCCAGTGATTGGAACTGACCATGCTTTTAGATGAGGGATCAGTCACATAAAGCAATGTATAGATAAATCAACAAATCCCCTGTTGCTCATTAAAACCCTTGCTAGTTTTTTTGGAACTGTGATTTATTGATGACTCTGCAGAGGTCATGGTCATCTCTTCCTAAAACCATTTGCAATTTGGGGGTGTACTGCCTTCCAGGGAATGAAAACTGAGGGCTGCCAATTTAAGGCACACACATTAAAATTAGAAATAAGATATATGTATTAGACACAGCAGAAGATTAATGACTGCATGAACTGACCATGAAAGGGGCATGTTCTCCATTTCAAGTTGTCCAAGCAAGCCAGGATGTTGTCCCAAAGGGAGGTTTAAGCCCATAGCGTGTGCTGTTGGACTCTGTAATAGTAACTGCAAGGAATTCCCTGGACTTTACTATGTAGGACTGACTGGATGAGTTAATGGTCTCTAAGGGTTTAAATATATGAATTACAAAACCCTAAAAAAATTGGGCAAGATTTCTTAAGAGTTATTTATGGCACGTAAGTGCTGAAACTGCACAACGGTTGCTTTCCCAAAATGGGAAAGAAATTGGTTTTAGTAACTTTTTTCAAACACAGCTCTTTGTTGATTTCCTTTGCAACTGAATTAAATTGTATTTTTTGAGATCAAGCCTGGATTCTTTGAGGTCATATTCTCAAAACTATGAAGACACTTGATTTCTACAAAGTAGTGCAATCAGATGTTTAAGGTAGGACACAAGGTATATGAGCATCTGTTCCTTAAATAACGACTCCTTTATTTGGTTAAATTCTATTTAACATTAACTTTCAATTATTAAAATTAACCTCCTATTGCATTAATGCAGTTGAAGAAATAGTAGTTAAATTATATTAAATCAGTGACTGCATTTTTCTCTTTCTTTCCATGCCCACTGAAATTTCTTTAGTTATTTAAAAGCAGCACATACACACACACAAATACTAAAAAAAAAAAGTTTTGCTGTTTCCAAATATATCTTTTTATAATGTCAAAGTCTAAAACAAGTCAGTGAAAATCAAAATCCATCAAGCTTTTTATCCTGTGGTCAGTGGAAATTTTCCCATTGACTTGAAAGAATTTGGGAGGAAAGGCTTTCAGAGTGCTGGTTTTAAATTAAATTATTGTCTTCTGTATATCACATTGGCCTAGAGAAGAACCTCTAGGAATTTTCTTTGAAAGTGAACCAACATTTCCCACACATATCCAATTCCTGAGAAACTACACATGATGTGATGTTCAGCTCAGCACCTTATCAGATATATGACGCTGTCCTCCCAGGTGAGGTGCTGTATGTAGATAATTTAGAAATAAAATAAAGGCTTAGCCTCTCATCCCAAGGAAACAGTCATGTCCTCATTGAAATACGTATTTAAAACCAAACCAAACCAAATGAACCAAAGAAAAACCAAAAACATTTTCAAGGTATTTTTTTAAGTTCTCCTATGTAAAAATTCCACTTTAATAGTTCAGCATTGACTGTTAATAAACCAAAACATTACAGAGACTGTGCAAGGCACAGTGTGTCATTCTTGTACCAGGACTGAACTGTATCAAAAAAACAACCTCAAGCCAAAATGCTAAAGCTTAGCAATTCTAAGACATTATATCATGCACAGTAACATTCCCATTCCCTAATAAAAACTCCTCCTACACCACCTACAGCTTCTGACACAGACCAGCCAGTAAGGATAGCACAGCAAGACATGGAGCAGACAGGACAATCTGAATAACTTTCTCTGTAAACCTAATTTGCTGTTAGATAAAATCCTTGTTTAATCCTCAGCTGCTTCCCTAACCTGAAGTTTTTTCCTCCTTTTACTTCTAGTAATGTCTGAAAGAGGGGAGTGCTCCCTTACATACCACTCCAGGGATCTGACACCAGTCAGGAGGAAAAGAAACGAGAAAACATGTTTAACTGGCATGTGGGTTTGCTACATCTGCCACATATGACAACTCACACTGTGAATAGGTGTTTGTGACAGGGCAAAAGAAGTACCAGCACTGAAAATTCAGGAGGACATCTGTACATATGTCAATATTCAAGAGGACAATTGTCTTAGTTTAGCAGGTGGGACCAGTTGGCACTGTGTGGGGGTGATCAAGGCTGTGTATTCTACCCCCTCT
>JAWWLZ010000094.1:6006527-6018353 GCA_035041345.1 Poliocrania exsul | reverse complement strand
AGAGATAGAACAACTTTATACGATAAGCTGCTAAATATTAATTCACTAAAATCCTACAGTGTTACAGTTACTGTGTTTCTAAAATCTACAAAATATGAAAATTAAAAAATCAAAAATCCCTTCAGCATCACCAAAATCCTGGATAAAAACACAGCACTGAGGCTTGTAGCTTGTAGAAACATCCAGTCTATTTCTTTTTATTTTTATATATTTTTTAAAAATCAACTAAAATGGTTTGTTATTTGAGAACGATGGCAAGGCAAAGTATTGCTTCTCATTATACAGATTTAGTAGTCGGGTGTTTTTAGGAAATACCCCACAGGCAACGATGCTTCTTTGGAGTTGGACACCAGTGCACTCATGCTGTGGTCACCATGAGAATCTAAGTTACAAACATTTGAATCTGCAGATAACTCAGACTGTGTAGTGTTTTGGAAAGCACAGCCTCTGAAATAACACATGTTCTCTGCATCAAACCTGTGTGTCTGAAGAAAACCTTTTGCTCCTGTTGTAACCAAGGATGTTGTAACAGAGTGAGGCACCAGCACTGAAATCAGTCCTTGCCTCTTTCTGCATTTCTGCACTGATTTATGGCCACCAAGCTCCAGCCATGAGCACACTTGGCCACCATCCACTTCTTTTCACACTCCTGCTGTTTGGTCATTCTACACTGAGCTGAGTCAGAAAAACCACCTGTCCAAAACCTGGTTGATTTTTTTTTTAAGAGTTAGTTTGTAAACAGGTTTGTTTCCTGACCCAGTTTGCCGCACAATTTCCTGACTGCATTGGACTGATGGTGTGAGGGAGGACACGTGGCTGCCACAATCCTTCTTCAGTGGTGCAAGGGAAAAAAATCAACTTAAATAGGGAACAAGACTTCAAAGATTCACTGACAGAGTGACATTTAAATAAAAACTAGAGTTTAAGTGGTTTAAAACCGTTGCTATTTTCTTACATGTGGCACTTATTTCAGCAACAGGCAATAATACAGCAATTAGGCAATTATTGTTAACAGTTCTTTGTAGTTTCTCATTTATTAATTTGGAAACTTTGAGCATATCTATTGTAATAAGCTCCTCTGTTATATTGAGATTCATTGAAATAGAAGCTTCTTTTCCTAATTGTTTGTAGTAGCAGTGGCACTGAATCAGGAGAGTTACAGTTAAAGCCTAATCTTTTTTCTTATTTGATAGGTGGTCATAGATCAGTCTACAGACTGATTTTTTCTTTGCTATGTACTTTATCTGAATGGCAGAAGATACAGAGGAAATCCTGTTTTCTCCAGTTCTTGATTTAACTATAAAAAGTTAACTGTTAAATGCACAACATGCTTTTATAATTTTAATTTCAGAGTTTTACATAGGTCTTGCAGTTCCATATTTGGTTTACTGTTTCTTGCTTCAATGTAAGCAGTATAATCACGCAATGCATTTTATTGAAAAAGAAATTTAAAAATGCGTGCTTTAGGAAAAAATATCCCCCAGATGCTCAGTATTTGGAAATCTGATTCAGTAAACCATTGAAACACATTTGAATGTATAGACTTGAGCACAGTTTTATGTCCCACAGAATGAATTATTCATTATGGAAGTTACAAAGTCAGTTTTACTCAAGAAATTCATCCTAACAATAAATGTGCCTTTTTTCCCTCCCCCTCCCTTCAGACTTTGTGAGCCAAAGAAAGACTTAATTGCTCGAGTAGTGAAAATAATTGGGAAGAGAAAAGCGATTGAGCTGCTCATGGAAACAGCTGAAGTGGAACAAAATGGTGGACTGTTCATAGTGGTAAGAAAATTGTCACTTTTGGAATCTGCTGGAGGCTGGGAGGTTGACACATTTTACTTGCAGAATATCTGTGCAGTGCTGTTGTAGCTCTCCTCATGCCAGGCAGGTTCTTCCAGAATTTTATGGCCTTCCCTTGCCATGAAACTCCCTTAATAAACACTAATGTAACCTTCTAGGAGGTTTTGAGTAAACAATAAGGTGAATGAACCTGGAAATGGCCCCATTTTTGTGCTGAGAATGGTGTCTGATTTGCAGTTCCCTCTCTAAAGGGAAAGTGTTGGCGTTATTAGACAACTATTGGCTTGTTCAACAGTAGTGATACACTGAAAACTGATTTTGTTACAAATCATGGTAAAAAATCCTATACTTCAATGGTTAAGTTACCAATTCCTTGGTGTGTTTTTGTACTTGTTACATAGTAAGCCTCAGTGCAGAAGCACAGAAGCAAAAAAGGGGATGAGAACTAGTAAAAACTTTCAGGCATTTGTTTACAATTCTCAGCTTTTAAATTCCATCACTGGGAGTAGAGAGGAGGGGACAAATGAGTAGGGGGACACAAAAAAAACCCCTAAACAATCAAAAAACACCATCACTTCCTCCTCTCAAAAAAAAAGGCAACAAATTCCACCTAGCAAGTTGTATTAGGAGCCATTCCATTGTCTTGAAAGAGTAAAGTACTTGTTAATAAGTGTTTACAGAAGAGATGAAAGGACACAGCTCCTGGTGGCACAGGTTCCTTTGGATGCAGATCAGAGCATATTATTTGAAAGGCAGATCATAAGAGACCACATGAAATGCAGATGATAAAAGGATGTGGCATTTGCTGTTCCAAGAACCTACTTAAAATTTGACTTTCTCTGTTCTTAGAATTTTTTAATTGTATTTTACGTTGTTATTTCACAGAAAATAACAATATTTTTACACAGTATCACACAGGTTTTACTGGAATAAAAGTTCAATTTTATACTACGAATTGTAATTGAATAATAATTAGCACTCATAACCTACAGAGGTTTCAGAGCTGAGCCCATTCCATGCTTTAGTATTGCACATTTCTCTTACACTGAAAACTGCTTGGAACTAAAGCAGAAGTGGTGGGGAGAGGAAATGTAAAATGTTGTGAACATGCAGGTAAGATGTAGCATTGCTGAGCACAATTATTAAAAAAAATGAGATCAACATAATTTTATTAAATTAATTTTTGACATTGTACTTGATTTGTGTGTTAAGAATGGTCTTAATATTTCACCTTGTTGAAGATGGTTGTGCAAATAGTTAGAATATTATTCACATTTTGTCTCTTCACAACCAAAATCAGATTAGTGTGTAGTTCAATAGTTTGTCAGGAAGTTTTTTTGTAACTTCATAGTTTACCTGTCCAAATTTTGTACTTCTTATGACTAGTCCAGTCACGGAGAAGACATAGCCAGGTTTATTTTTATGTAATTCCTAAAATAGCAGAATTTAAATGTAGTTTATTCTATCTGAATACAGTATTAAGTGTGGTCCTAGAAGCTATTTTTTGTCAACACTTAGTACTGAGCTTGCTATTACTAATTTCCTCTCTCCTTATTAAGAATGGCACAAGGAGGAGAACACCTGGGGGAGTTTATTTAAACCTGCTGAAGAACACACCTAGCATCAAAGAAGAACAAATCAAGGTAAAATGTCAAGAGTGCAAATGATTGTCCAAGTGACTTATTTTTTTCCCACTAGAAATGCTATGTTTGAAACTCTCATAATTTCTAGCAAATTTAACTCTATATTACAAAAAAAACCCAACAGCCTTTCACATTCAAAATATGAGCCAAAAAACCCCAAAAACCACCTAAAAAGTGATGAATTGCCATACACACTGGGCAGAGTGAGCTCACTTTCACATATTGCCAGTCACAAAAACCTGTTGAGAACGATGAGACTGTAGAGACTGAGGAGATAAATATTGGATTTTCCTTAGTCTGTATGTACCTCAGGGCAGTGTTATCCATGTTTTGTTTCTCTCTTTGGAGCTCTGTGTCATTATGCATGGATTGAGTGGAGTTCTCTTAATAAAGTATTTTGTCCTGTGTAGCCCCAGCTGTGGCACCAGACAGTATTTCTCATTAAATCAGATAATGGTCTGAACCTCCTCTCATTTTTGGTGCTCACCAAATAACTTTTGTAAACTTGTGAATGTTATTACCTTTCCTTTTAGGGTATTAAATAGACTGAGGTGGTATTTTCTTCACTGAATTAAAACTTCAGGTTTTTTTTTTCATGGCATTTGCCACTTTAATGTGAAGTTTTTGTTAAAAGAAAGACTTATTTTGCTTATAGGTGGCTACAGCTCATCATGCTGTGAACCATCCTAGCATCTTCTACTGGGAATTGAGAAATGAATCAACATATATTGTTACTGTCTGGTTTTTACTTGGAGGGAAAAAAAAGGGAAAAAAACCCCAACATCTTTCATAGCTTACAGTGGTCACAAAAAGTGAAAAAGTTGCGAGTTTGATCACTTTACCTCATTAGAAAAAAAATTGCTCTTCTGCAGGTCTTCCCAGCACTTGGCTTTCAGCTTTTTGGGGAAAAAAAAATCATTAATATTCCCTGTATGCAATTCATGTTGTTTTAAAAAGCAGGCAGAGAAGGAAAGGCATGCAGCAGCATTTAGCACTGTTACATGATGGAGGAAACTTGTAACATATTTTGTAGTAGATAAGAGGTTTTTTGGGTTCACTAATGTTTGACAGTAAAGATCATGAGACCTGGAGTCAAATTTCAATTGTGGAGAAAAGTTTTCTTGAGTTGTCTTAGAACCTTTGGTTGTATTTTGTGTACAGGTCGCTCTATATGGCAGCAAAACCCCCTGGTTTGCCACTCATTCCTCCCAGTTTTGAGTCACCAGTAAAAAAATCAAAATTAAAACTTACTGATACGTATACTTTGAGATTGCTGAGAAACTATGTAATAAATTTCTTTATGTGGGATTTTCCCTTAGTGCAATCTATACTTATGCTTCTGCTATTAAGAGCATGTAGCTCAGTTAGGTATTGACCAGCAATTGTAACAAATTTTTATTTTACATTTTCACCTTACATTTTAGGAAATACTAGTAAAATTAATGTGCCAAACTTTTTGGTTTGCCCTTTTTTTTTTTTTCTCAAGGAAATATTCTATCTGGAAAACCAAAAGGAGTATGAAAACAAAAAAGCTGCCAAGAAGAGGAGAATACAAGTTCTAGGAAAGAAGATGAAAAAAGCCATTAAAGGGCTTAACCTGCAAGAATATGATGATGCATCTCGTGAGACTTTTGCTAGTGACACAAATGAGGCTCTGGCTTCCCTGGAAGATCTACAGGAGGGGCATCATGAAGCAAAGATGGAACCTGAAGATATTACTGAAATTGACAACGCTCATGATTTGGAGATCTTCTAGTTACTAATGTTATTGATAACAAAGTCTCTATAAAACATATTAAGTGAGCCTTTCTTACAATCCCATGGCTTCTTGTTTTTGTAAGCTGCAGAAACATGGGAAATACTTGATGCTGAAGAACAGGATATAATTCTTAGCTAAGTTTAACAGCATGAAAGACTTAATTGTGCTAGTATTTATTTGCTAAGTACTCAGAAACTGTTAAGATTTTTCAAGATAACAGCCCTGCATCACCATGTTTGTTCCTTTGGAAATTTTCTTAGTCACATGTTAGGTTTAGGAATTAAGGCTGTGTTTTAACTAAATGCTTCACATTTAATTTGCTGAAGCAAGCAAAGGTCATCAAATAAGCAGTGCTTCTCACTACAGTTGAACAGCAAAAATGGGGAAAAATTAGTCTAGATGTAAAATGATATATTCTTAACATGGCAGTGTGTTGACAAGAACAGGATTAAGACCTGTAAAAACAGATTGGTTTATGAAATAAACTGAATTTTAGTGGTCAGTCACCTTTGAATCACAGCCTTGTAAATAGGCAGTATTGAGCAATGTATGTTTTAGATTTCTGCAGCGTTTTTATCCTTTGTATTCTAAGAGTGGCTTCAGCTTCCTACTCATTCTGTCTAAGCATTTCCCATGATGAGACACACACACAACTTCTGTTGGATCTTTCTGTTTGAAGACAAATACAACTGAATGCTTTCTGAGCAGAGAGATTTTACTGAGCTGTGTTTCCCTTCAAGGGTCTGTACACTGCACGTGCAGATACAAAACCCTTACCTTAAAAGTCTTGTTCCTGTCCTTCCTTCATGTGCTGTAAGATAAAGTGCAGCTTTCAGAAGATTTGAACTTTTTCTGTGCTAATTCTTAAGAAAACAATACTGAAGGGGATTTTTTTCTACTTGATTCAGAAGACTGCTGTGTAGTTTGTAAGTTCAGTTGATGACAATTTTTATGTTGAATGTTGTTTCTAATATAGTTGAAGAATGTGTGCAACACTGATATGTATGATGTCTAAAATACTTTGTCACTAATAAGTTGTGGGCTTTCTGTGACTAGACATTACTTTCCAGTATAAAACATTTCTGAAATACTACTGAATTCATTCACTTTCAACCCAATTTCTGCACATCAGTTTTATTCACGTGGAGTCCTTGAATTTCAGAAGGAAGGCATAGCACTAAAACAAATATTGAAGTTCTAACAGTGAACAATTCAGTACAGTCAAGAGCTGGTATTTAACATATTGCAGCATTTGAAGAAAGATTTCTTAGATATAAAACATTCCATTATCTGCTTTACTAAATGGAACTAGAATTTTGGCTTTTCTGCTTTTTTCTGTTCACATGCCAGAGTTCCTAATTTTTAAAGTTACTCATCAGATGTGCAGCCTGCCTTCCCTGATAGTAGTTGCTCTGCCTGAAATAACAAAGATTTGGTGTTTTCTTTTTTCTTCATGAAATTTCCTAACAAATCTTTGATGGTCAGACTGCTAAATGGTAACTCATAGAAGGGAAACAGAATTTTGTACTGTTTAATTGCTTTGGGACTGCACTATTTGATCCTAGTTTTGGGAGCTGCTTGGGTATGTCTTAATCACTTACTGGTTATAATCAGTAAATTTTAATGTTGGCTTAAGCAAATTTTTTTATAGTTATGTAATTTGCACTGTGTGGGGTGGGGTTTTTTAGTATTTTTAATGCTGATAAGGGATACTGAAACAATGTGTAAGTGTCCTCTTTAGCCAAAGGAAGCTAATACAGACAATCTTTTAGAGAGGGTCCAAAGGAGAGACATGAGGATGGAAGGGGAAGCCTTGCAAGGAGGGGCTGAGGGCACTTGGTCTGTTCAGCCTGGAGGACAATAAGGGGAGACCTCCTTGGGGTCTTCAGCATTCTCAGAGAGGGCAGGCACTGAACTCTTCACTCTGGGGACCACTGACAGGACCCCAGGGAGTGGCTTGAAGTTGTGTGAGGGCAGGGTTAGGTTGGATCTCAGGAAAAGATCCTTGCCCCCAGAGGATGGTGGGCACTGAACAAGCTCCCCAGGGCAGTGGGCACAGCCCCAAGGCTGCCAGAGCTCCAGGAGTGTTTGGACAACGCTCTGAAGGACAGGGTGGGACTGTTGGAGTGTCTGTGCAGGGCTAAGGGATGGGCTTGATGATCCTGGTGGGTCCCTTCCAACTCAGCATATTCTGTGATTCAGTTTTCTTCCTATGTCTGACTGACCTTTGCTTATCTTGCTGCTTTTCTCTATTTTCTTTGGGTTTCAGCAGAGTCCTTCCAAAAGTAAGCCAGTTCAAAATGCTGAGCAACTAAATTCTGCCTCCCTATTTTCACCAGCATTTTCCGTGTCTTCGGTATGAAAAGTCTTAATTACTGAGCAGCACCAGTTTTTGTGTTGCACCACAGGGCTTGCAGTTGGGCTTTGGTGGAGCCACGGGGCTGGTCCTTACCTCTCCATCCTTGCACAGCCCCCTGCCCTGCTCCCTGGGATGCAGCTGCAATGACCACACCATCACTCTGTGTGTGGCAGGGTCTGGGGCTCATGCCAGCAGTCCTTGGGCTAAGCACAGGCAGTGCTAGAACAGTGGAGCCCAGTCTGGTGCGCAAAATTCACATGAGAGAACAGTGATTTTTGGCATAACTGGAAAAAAGTAATTTATTAATCATTCCATTTTACAGTGGATCTTTAAAGCATCACTTGAGGTATAACTGCATTATTACAGATTCTCCTTCCCATTCCAAGCAGAAGTTTTGATGTTTTTATGTCCTCCAGACTTATGAGCTGCTTTTGTCAAAATTCTCACACAAGCACGGAATGACCCAGTGCAAAGTATAAAGGTGATGGGAAAAGCAGATGATTGCATTATGACAATTCCTGTTACAGAGAAGTTGAATTCCTTGTACTTTATCAAAGTAAAGGTGTAAGGGGTAGACTGGTTAAAAAATAAAATACTGAATTTTTTAAAAGTTGTTTTTATCTATCATAAAACTTTAGTATGAGAACCCTCATTACTTATCCCCTTAACTTGGGCCATCGTAAGGTTCAGAGGAGTCCTGTCAAAAGCCCTTTATTGGATGTACAGAGGAGAATTAATGGTTGAAGTGAACACAGGATTACTTGATGCCCTCCTTCTGTTCCTGATTTCTGAACATCAGTACTTTCTAAACCGCTGTGGTACTTCAGTGCTTAGAAGGGATGTATTTGAAGATTTCTCATCTCTCCATCTGCAGTACTGATGGATGCCACTTTTTCAGAGCTGTGGGAGGAACACTCAACTGTGACAGATTTAATATGGCCCAGCCAAATACATTTGTAGAATTACAAACATCTTGACCTGAATACTGGCAAAAATGAGAAATGTGTATCTGAAGTTATAGCAGGAGACTCTACACTCAAGTTAGCAATTCTAGATACTACCCTTTAGGTTGTTTGGGTCTTTGCTTCGTTTGCTGGAGCAGAGAGATTAACTTTTATTTAAAGTTATTACTTTTTATTATTTATAATATTATTTTTTATTTAAAGTTATTTAAAGGAAGAAAAAATCTTTCTTACCTTGAAAACTTTTCCCCAGGAAAAAAAGGTTTTATTTCTTTTTCCTTGAAAACTTGTTAGTGATTCAGAATACCAGCATTGTTTAAAACATCTCCTTGAAAGGTATTCTCATGTTTCTGCAGAAGTTGCACTTCTTTTAGTTTGTCACCTGGATTTTTCATTTGTTCTATTAGTTGGTTTTTTGTTGGTTTTTTTTCCCCATTTTTTACACGTGTTTAGTTACCACTGATGAGTTTTGCACTGACAGCTTTCAACCACTGGAGTATCTTTATTCAGAACTAGCTGAAATAGATACTGGGTTTCTGAAACCCAGAAGACCATTCCTTCCTGGAGTGCCGAGAGAGACCTGGCCATGAATTTAAAAGAAAAGCCTCCAGGAAAAAATACACGCCTTGGGAAATTTTAATTCCTGATACCCTCACACATTCCCATGTTTCCAGATGTTGGGCAGCTTTGATTGCTCTTGCATGCAGAAAACTCATGACCTGCTTTATCTTCGTACAGACAAGCTGGAGCAGAACACTACATAATGTTTAAATGGCACACATTGTTGCACCATGCTGTTGTATGGACTACTATATTTACAGAGAAAAACAAAAAAAGTAAAATAAAAACACCCCCTATGAAAAAAAAATTAAAAAACACCCATAAAACCCCCAAAAAAACAAACGAGAAAAAAAAAACCTTAATTTTGACCTGCTATGCTTGATAATAAATATGAGACCCCAAATTATTTTAGACTCAAGATTTTTGTGGAAAATCAGAATGTCCATGTAGATGTACAGGAGACATGTAGCAGCCCAATCCTACATTATCTCTTCTTATAAGGATATTATTGAGACCCACCTAACCTTTTTGGGTTTGTTTTTTTTTTAGCTTTTTAAAGCAGTACTTCTATTTCTCTACCTAACTAATATAGAAATAAACCACACTTCACTTCTCTAGCAGGTATGAATTATTCCCAAGTCTATACAGTGAACTAAGATTATCTGAAGGAAAAATTTGTAATCTACAGTCCATGACACCTTTGGAAAGAGAAAAGGAGAAAAATGCAGATTCTCATGAGCTGTCAGGAGAAGTGTGCTGAAGATGTAAGTGAAGCTGATGTAAATGAAGGTATAAAATAAATAACAATCTCCACAGCTGACAGAGGTGGTTGCAGCCATCCAAATTCTGTCCCTGTAGAACTGTCAACTCACACCTGACACAACTAAGAAGAGGAGTTATTCGATTTTATCTTGCAATTTTCTTGCCAACTCCTCATTGCATGAACACCAAACTATCAAGCTCCAGGGGAAATCTAAAGAAAAAACCCCTTAAATTTTGCAAGGGTTTTGAGTATAAGTTTTCCAGAAAGTATTTCTAATATCCTGGATACCTGTTGGAATTTGCCTTACATTATACGAATAAGGTTGTTTATTGTAATCTTTGTCTAGATACTGTATTATTGTCTTTGAAAATATGAAAGCTTTATTTTAGAACCCGCCTTTGAAAAATGTGGCTTATTCCAAGTTGCTTTATCTTCACATTCTGTCTTAAATCCAATGGACAGACGCTGGTTTCAAAGCGGTCGGTGTTTGAGTAATAGAAATTCAAAACTGACATAGAAACAAATAAGAAGGGCTGTGAAGATTTCTACATAATTACTATCTGTTTAGTTTTGTGTACATAGAAATACTGAATCTCAAAATAGTGCTATTTTGCCTTAAGCAGTCTCAAATCTAAAAAAGTTGTGTTTATGTTACTTAGAAAAATACATAAAATATATCAGGCACCTTGTTGTTGCTCCCTGAAGAACTTCTGTCACAATGGATCAAAATCTATGGTTGATACAACTTTCTTTTCTACATAAGAATGAGCTAATGCATCATTGCTACTAATGCTGAGAGTCTATTTCCATGTTCTGAGAACATGAAACATGTTCTCCTGTCTGTTTTTATTTGGTTGTTATTTTTAATGTTATTCCTCTGAGCTGTTTTCTGCAAACAGCTCAACTTCTTACATTATCCAGATGTTCCCCAATGAAAGGCATTCAGGAATAGTTTCTGTGTAGGAACATCTTCAGTACCTCTCAAAAGACTGGAGTGTTTTGCAGGCTTGCATGCCCCAGTTTAGCTATAAAAGTGTAGAGCAAATGGATACTGGAGCATTACAGCTGTAGAGTGTAGTCATCTTTGCAGTTTTCAGAGTGATGGAATGAGAAAATCAGGGTGCCAAGCCAGCAGGAAAAGAATGGGGTTTAGGATTCCCTGTCCTTCATAGGCAGGTAATTGAAGAGATGATGTTTCCTGTGGTTACTCCCCCTGCTCTCTCAGTCTGTGTTAGCTCCTGAGTGCCCTGAGCTCAGCAGCCAGCCCTGGCAGTGACCCCACCAGGAATTTCCTGCAGATATGTCCAGAAGCACTTATGGGATAAGCAGTGTGCCAGGGAGTCCAGCCCCTTGGCAAAGCTCTTCCTTTCCTATCTCCCTTCCTTCCTCCCTGCTCCAGTTCAGCTTTTTTTTTTTTTCCCAGCAGCCACAAGGCACAACAGTCTTTAGCAGGGAAGTGATTTCACATGTGGAAGGGAGATGTAGACCTCTGTACAGCAACCCCATAGAGAATAGAGAGAGAGAGAGAGAGAGAGAGAGAGAGAGAGTGTGTGTGTGTGTGTGAGGCAAACCATAAAGTAATTCCAAGACTGAGCTCACCTTAAAAGTTATATGAGGAGTTAAACAGATGAGATTAAAGTGGACATAAAAGAGGTTGTTCATGTAATTGATATGTTACTCTGCTGATACCCTAGAAACCATAGTCCCTGCCCAAGGAATATCAAACAGTGAAATCAACAGGTTCCTCCAGCAAGCCCTTAAAAAAAGAGAAAGGGGAAGGGGAAGGGGAAGGGGAAGGGGAAGGGTGTCCTAGTTCAGCAGCTAGGACCAGTTTATCCCTGTGTGGATGTGACCAAAGCTGTGCATTCTAAACCCTCTGGGCCATTGCCCAGGAACTGTTCCCAATGGCCCATTGGCAGCAGCTGCCCAGGGCACACCTGACCCCTCAGGCTGGGAGCTGGCTGGGAAAGAAGCCT
>JAWWLZ010000094.1:5996293-6006427 GCA_035041345.1 Poliocrania exsul | reverse complement strand
CACCACTCTCCACCAGACTGTGCCATCATCTGCACCAACAGGTTTTTCACCTCCTTTTCCTTTGGACTCGGGGGAACTACGTGGGGTTCAGCACAGGGGCCACCAAACCCCACTGTGTTTGTGCCCCAGGGGGCTGGGTTATACTTCTAGGTTTTGTGGGGCAAAACCAATTTCTCTTGTATCATTGCATTAATTGTAGTATTTTTATTAAACTGTAACTCTGACTTCTAATCTCTTTTCTGTTGGGATCACTTCTCCCTCTAGTTTACCTTTAAACCAGCACAAAGGGGAAAGGAAAGGGAAGGGAAAGCGGATGGGGAAGGGAGGGGAGAGGCGAGGAAAGCAAGGGGAAGGGGGAAAACTGCAGATAGAACAGTCCACAATACTCATTTGGCTTTTCTGTAGCTTTTAAGAGCTGCCTATTCTAGGTAAGAAAACTTAAGCCTTCCAGCCATGAACTGGAACTGATAATACTGCTAAACTGTCCCTGTAAAATTACTTTATCTGAGTAATAAAGTAGTAAAATAATTCTTTTATTTTTTTGTGAAGAAATTAGTTTAAATGGGCAATACCAGGATATTTTTCTCTGAAAATATAATTGCATGCAATTTTTAAACTGGCACACATTCACTGTGGCTCAGAATTTCCAAAAATTACTAAAAGTAGATACATGTGCCTTGATCTACCAGGTCAAAGTAAAGTAGGTTAATGTTAACAGTTCAACATGTAAAACTTTCAGCCTTCTAACAGAGACCACCACTCAGTATGATTTAAAAAGCCTGTGAACTATCTATGGTCTGCAGGGCAGAGTTTGCAAGGGACAAGTACAAGTGGCCTGAGAATGTTCATTGCTGTGTATGTACGAGGTCACAGCAAACAAGGCTGTGCTACAGCCCTCATTTACTTGTGAATTTATTTATCCATCTTTGATTTGCACTGTGTAGAAAAGAGAGAAAAACATTTCCATTGAAACAAAATTGGACAAGTAAACAATTATTTATTGCTATGCTTTCTGTTGCTGTTCAGAAGAATTTTAGAGTTCAGAATGTTGCTATTTATAAAATTGTACTGAGGCTGTTTAATACAGCTAATCTCAGAAAAAGTTGTTGGGTTTTTTTTCCTTATAACCCTGTAATTAACACTTTTCATCCATGAAGTTGTGGTGGGAAGAGTAATTTTATTTGAGGTATTTCACTACTACTCAGGGGAGGGGGAGAGGCCTTTAAGAGCAATGTGAGAAAATGTTACCTGGAGGTTACCTGAATTCCTTGCATGGCAGTTCCTGCATTTCTTCATTCCTATGACTCTTTCCAGAATATTCATGTTATTTCTGTAGCATTGATGCTTGTTCACAGTTCTTTTTCCCTACAAAAAGTACAGCAAAGTGTTTGCTCCAGTTGTCCCTAAGGGTGCAGAATGCAGACCCCTGGGCTATTTTAAGTGTTTCAGATCCATCACAGCGATAGTTTCTGCTCTGTCTGTTGTAGAGTATTTTGGACAGAGAGTCAGACCTTTAAAGGAGGTGGAGCTCAGCCTCACCTGGGAGCGAGTTTACTCCTTGTTGCTTTAGAGAAAGGACAATGTTAAGAATGACAGAGTACTTGAAAGCTTTCAGAGGTCATTCAGCCCTGAGAGAAACTGGCTGTATTTTGTTATACTGAAAAGACATGTAGGAAAGAGTCACGTTCAATGACTGCTGTTTTAGGTTGAAGATGTGGGAATGAGACCAAACTGAGCAGTTGCATCCTGGATGGAAATCCTCTGCAGGTGCTGGGTAATGTCTGTGAATCAAGACTGTGAAGAAGCTAGGAAGAAATCTGGATCTGGTGTGTGCTGGGAGGACAAGCTTCCCCAGAGGAAAAGTAATGGAGGAAATAGCACTGTGTTGTCTGGAAACAGCTAAGGAGGTGTTATCAGCAGCACCTGGAGCCAAACTCAGTAAGCCCATCCTAAAGTGGTGTTGGGAGCTCACTGAAACCCAAGTAGGGGCACTTGCCATATCCTTGGCTCAGCCTGGGCAGGAAAAGGAAAATTATACACACACACACACACACACACAAACCTAATTTTTAAAAGTGCTAACAAAGTGTGTCGTCTCTCCCCTCCTCTAAGTGTCACTCCAGCCCCAAGCCCTTCCTAGAGAAGGACAGACATGGAAGTAACTTAGTCTCAAAAGGACCTGCCTGTGAGATTGTATGGGTTGAATGTGCTTATCAGAGACCAGCAGTATTTACTTTTAGGAATAATAATAAAAAAATAACATGTTAGCACTAGTCTGTGTTTCTGAGCTGCTTCCTTGAAGGCAGTTTTATGATGTTTGGCTGTAGAGCTGTACTTTTTCACCTTTAAATCTCAGTCAGGTAATTATGCAAAACTACCAGGGAAGGAGGAAGGAATGATGAGTTTTCTGTCCTGAAGAATGCAAATGGTCCTTTCAAGCATAAAGATTTAAAATCAATGAATCAAAGTAACTCTTACTTAGACTTTTAATGTGTTTAGGATAGGTCTTTTTCTATCACCTGGCAATGGATTCAAAGTCAAGCATGAATTTTATCATGCAGGGTGAAGTGAATAAAAAAATAAATTACTTACTGATTCTTTCTTGACTGTTCCTATTCAATATATTTTCCAGGGTGATATTCTTAGCTATTGTTATACAGAAGATAATGCAGTATTTTGCCATGGTATATTAGGGGTAATCACAGGCAAGAAAAATTATCTACATTCTGAAAAGAAAGGCAGGGAAGAAAGCAACAGATTTTGTTGCTTTAGGTCTCTAGCCCAGGACTTTGGAGAGGATATCTTGCAAGTTCACTATTGCATATTTTCAGAACTAAGTCATCTCTGCAAGATGTTCAAGCAATTTTTGGCACAAGGCCTGAAATAATTATTCAGCTGTCTTTGAACTTTTGGAACCAGCAGAGTAACTACTTGAGCCTTTGAGAAGGCAGGAAGATGAACAGATTCTTAAGAGTTTGCAAATGTAGTTCTAGAAAACATTGGAGTTTTATTTTGCAGGCAGCGTAACTTAGTAATTACCTTATTTGTATTGCCCTACTTTCTTTGTAAGAACCTATAGGAAGTACATTCTCCTTTAAAAAAGTTTTGTTATCAAAAACTGGTTTTCCCACTCAGAGGCTACTACAAGGCATCACACCTTTCATTCATGAGATAAGGTTCTGTCTGCTAATTCTAAACAGGTTTTTTATCAGTAATAATATTAACTCAAGTTGTTTTTCTCTACCCTTTGCCGCAGTCATCATTGTTTGCCACTTCAATAATGCCTCAAGAGAAGTATAGAGTATTTACTTTTGCAAATGGGTGCTGAATCAAATAAGAGCCTTTTGTGAAATCCTGTCCTCTGCTGAGCAGAGCAGATCCCATTAAAGTTGGCATGGATGAACAGTCATCTATCCCTGGATGGAATTTGGCCCTTTGTGAGATGCCGTTTGGAATTAATACCTAAATCTCTTAGTCTAAGCTTTAGGATTCCAAAAATTCTTCATGTGCAAGGCAGCCAATCATCAGTGTAAAATAATATTACATATCAATGTAAAGTAATTTTACAATGAATGAAGTAAAAATATGGCCCAGTAGAAAATTAACAGGAGACCTGAAATTTACAAAGGTGTAACTTAAAAACACTGATTCTTTCCCTGTCCTGCTTAGAGAAATTTCTAAAGGTAATGTGATTTTCCATGCAATTTCTAGTGGTTAAGCAAGAAGCACTGTAGTGACCAAGCATCACGTGGACACTCAGTATACTCACTGCAAAAATGAAAGTGATTTGGGGAAATTAGTGCAAACAGTGCCTACACATTTTTGACAGCTAAGGTCCAAATTCCTAATGAGACACACACAGATATCGTGATAGTCTTATTTGACAGGGGGAAAAAATTAAATACAAGAGCATGAATCTACAAGCATAAAAGGCTCCATGAAAACAGCTGCAGGTAAAAAATAATTTTAATATAAAGGATTCTCATAGTACAAATAATCCTGTCTTTAGTCAGCCTTTGTTAATTTAGCAGCTGAGGGAACTGTAGATAGGCTGCTTCTCTGGGGAACAAAAGTGTGGTTCCAGAGAGCCATTATCTTGGAAATCCCACCCAGAGCCAACAGATCTTGCATGAGACACCTGCTCTTCTAACTCTTTCCAGGTACGGGGAGTGGTCCACAGAGCTCACCTGGGAGCAGAACTGCATGAAGATCTCTCCCCTCCTGTGCCCACCGCAGGAATTGTGATCCCCAAGTTGGAAGATCAGATTTGTATTGTTGATCCTTGGTTTATTTCACCTTAATTCATTGTTCATGCTGGGGTAGCGACCTGATTTTTCAGAGAACTTGCTTGCTGAATGCTGGAGGCAAGAACAAAACATGATTTCAGTCACTGAAGCCAAATGGAAACAAACAACTCTTAATTCTCTGTAGTTAACTTTAGGGCAGTCCCCCACTGTTTAGTGTGGATATAGGGAAACTTCAAGAAGTGTCATTCTATGAGCAAAATTACTCTGTGAAAGGCAGTTATTAATGAAAATTATAGGCTTAGATCACTTTTGCTGAAGCCCTGAGGTTCTGGTCAATAAAGCCCTGCATCGTAGTATAGATCCCTCTTTCTGAATGATTTGTCCTGTTCACATCTGTGCAAGGAAAGATATGCATGTGGTTCAGCAGGAAGACTTTGCTAGTAAAAGAATCCCCACCAGTTCCCCAGAACTGTGGGGCTTCATCAGCACCAAAACCACCAATGTCCTTCCCTGAAACCCTCTGCACAGAGGAACTGCCCTCTCTCTTTCTGTTGGCACTCAAAAGAAGAATGTTTATAATGTTGTTACAGGTAATTTCAAAGGTAAGAACCTGCTAGTAATTTCTGCAGTTAATTCAAACTCTATGCCAATGTATGAAGCAACTTCTAATTCTTAGGAAATTCTGGGCCAGAAAGGTTATTTACCTATGTACCTCAACATTAACTTTCTTGGGTGGTAGCAAAGATGGGGAACCCCCAAAACACAAACACAGCTTCAAGTTCTCCTTCCCCACCAAGGTTTGGAGCTGTGCAGATGCCAGTTGAGCATTCCCTGTGCAGAGGGGTTGGGGGGGCTGTTAAGGTTTTGGGGTGCTGATGCAGCCTCCCAGGGCAGAGAGCTATCCCATTCCCCTCCTCCCCTACTAGTCTAGAGGTGGTGTGATTCATACACATCTAGTCTTGCAACAGTGTGATTTATGCAAATGCAGTGTTTTTACAGAGACCTGGAAGGTTTGGGGGCTGGGAGGCTTCTAACCTTCCTCTAGAAAATAATTTAGTGTGCTTTTTGGTGTGAAAGTGCCTTGTTTCCACTTACCCATGCCTGCAAATTTGTCATCACCAATTATTAAATAATTATTCAGTATAAATATTTTTATCATGTTTGTCTCCCAAAAAAGCAGTTGGGATGGAAAGCCAACTTTCCCCAGCAGGTCTAGGATGGGGGCTAGGCTTGGGGGGCAATGAGTGCCTTAGGGGGACCCCAGAATTTTGCCCTCTACATTGGGAGGGAATCTGGGAAACTCACTGTGTCTGCTATTACCTGTCAGATGTTAATTTAGATTTAGGGTAAGTGCTTAATTTTCTCTAAGATGTTTAATTTTGCACTGACTCACACAACAAGTTTGTTTTTTTTTTCCCTCTACCTCTAAGGGGAAAATAATTTATTAACTAAAACTTTGAGCTGTGATTAATCAGAATTCTTGTCATGAGTTTTTGAAAACAAAGCCCACAGTCTTATAAAACTAATTACAAAGACACAGAAGTTGGTGACAACTGATGTATTCTCTCACCATACACTTACAAAGTGAATCAGGACTGTCTTGTCAGCAGCTACAGCAAAGGACTCTCATGTATGAGTAGGGTTAATATTTCTGTAATTTCCTGGCAAGGAGTTTTTTACCAAAAACGAGTACTTCTGCATAAGCACAAACCACCTGAGCTAACAACTGGAATCTCAGCAAGGAGATTCTGTGCTTGTTTGTGGTCTGGTTTGTAGCCTGCTCTGCAGAAATGCAACTTTTCCAGTTTTGCACAGCCCTTTTTAAAGTGAGCTTAAGCAGACCTTCATGTGGAGCTGCGTAATTAGGAGTTCCTGCTTCTCCATTACCTTCAACGGTTTCTTTCTCTCTGTTTTGGGGTTTTGCAATCACCGTGGGAAGGGACTTCAACTACAACCAACAGCCACAACCCTACACCTCCCCTACGGGTAGCTCAGCAGTTTGGGCAGACAATTCCAAGCCACCACGTGTGCATTCCTTCAAACGTGCATCCTTGCATGGCTTAGGACCTGCTTAATCAAAGCCAGCTGAGGAGTAGTGGTTTAGATAACGAAAACCAGTGCAGTGCTGTGCTTGTGACGGTTCATTTTGGCTTCTGTTTTTCCTCCTCTGCTCCTCCTGCCCCTACTCTCCTCCACCTTGCAGCCTCTCACATCCACATCCCAAACATGTTTATTCATCCTGTTTTGTCTTCTCCTGGAGCAGATTAACCCACAGAAGACTAAACAATTTTCTAAGAAAATTTCTAAGTGGGAAAGATTCAGCAGGAATGAAAAACAGTTTACATTGTACCTAACAGTAGCTTAAAAAATTGCAGTTTTTTGCTTGGGTTTTTTTTATTTGTTCCTTTTCCTTTCAAATATTCATTTATTTCAAACAATATTGACAGCTCTGCTTGAATCCTGGTAAATCAATTTCAAAAGTATTTTTTGGGTAAGGCTTCAAGTTATGCATGAGGGAACCTATTAAGTGCAGTGTAGTCAGAACGAGTTATTACTACATGGAGCAGCAATTAGAAGCACATGGACCATGCAGCTATCTAACCGGCACCATTTTCACATTATTGAAGCCAAAAAACAGGGAGGAGTATTACTATTATCCCATCTGCTCATGTGAGGAGCCTCCAGATTTTGCTGTCTTTCTAAACAGCTGCAGACACCCCCGTGATCCCTCCTTTGCTCATGGCAATATCTCAAGGGAAAATAAAATAAGATATTGTTTCTTAGCTGCTTTTTCCCCAGAAATGGTCTTCACTCAGCCCTATATAAGCAGAGGAAGTTAACATTTTTGTTGGCTTGCCAGAACTACATGCTGTAGTATTTATGATATATATGAGATAATACAGAAAGAAAGGGAATTTCCTGAAATGAACCTTTCTCAGCCTTAAAAGTGTAAACTTTAATTGGAGTTTGAATCAGGCCCTGATATTGTGCCACTTAATGTACAAAATTGTTCTGTGCTCTGACATGAAAACCCTGAGAGAAGTTTCACTTGTTTAACATGGAATGCAGCTGAGAGGAGCCGCAGTCCTGCTACCCATGGAAGGACTATAAATGTTTCCTCTGTAAATGCTGGTAGAGAAAAAACATTTCTATTCATTTTTTGTTGTTACTTTGTTTTGTGTCTTGAAAGCACACACTAAAGTATTTACTCTGATTCTTCTTTAGCACACATTCCCCAAGTGGAAACAGATGGCATTTTCTCATAAATACCCAAACTAGATAACATAAATTTAAAATATTTGTCCATTTTTCTTTAGGAAACCAATATTTGAATCACTGAGGTAACTCTCAGAGAATGGATACATATGTAGATTCTCATCCACTTTAAAAGTAAATAGTTATAAATAAAAATTATTTTATATATATATAGATAGATCTATTTTAGCAATACAAAGTTGAGAACAGTTAAAACGGCTGGTTTACTAGGAATTAATCTAATTAATTTCCCACAAACTTTCCTGGATTCTCAAAGTTTATTCAAACCACTGTATGAAGAAAACCTTTCTTGTTAAATGGAAGCTTGTTGGAAGCTTGTGTTTAAAAATGTCTCAGTCAGTGAAACAGTTTTCACATTTAGAAGAGATGAGTCTAACAGGTGTAATTTTCTAGGTCTGTAAGTTGTGTACATGCCCCATATATACAATTTATGCTGTCTGTATGATTTTAAATTAAAATTAAAACTAATAAATTGTAGCTACAGTGGTATTTTGAAGCTGTGTCACTGGATCTGCAGCAGGTTCAGTCCTGGCACTCACAGACTTTTCTGGACACAGGGGGTACATCACATATGGCCCGTGCATCAGGCCAGAGCTGCCAAGAGTAAAGAGGAACAATGCTGATATTCAGTTTCATAAGTCTGACATCAGCCCAGGCACAGTTTGAAGGCCAATTCTTTTCTCACTTCCTTCTTCAGCCCAGAGCAGCAGGACAAATTCAATCACACAAGTGGCAGCAAGAAATCTCAGATGAAAGCCGGGAAAACTGGTAGCATGATTAACTTGCTTCTTTCTGGAAGCTGATCTGGCTTTTAAAACCACAAAAGACCATATTTTTTAATAATGAGATATTCATAGATTCAACTATTATATGTGTATAGGGAGTGCTACATCAATATTTATTTTTTTAATTAGATGGAAGCAGCAATCTGAAAACATAGGCTGGTGAAAAGTAAGCTTGGAATTGGCACAGTCAACATTTTTTTTCACTAGGCAATTACAATAAGTAGCCTGATTTGCCCAGCCACTACTACTACAATATTTGTTTACATTTAATTTTTATCATATTAGCCAACCTAGTCTGCTTAGTAAGCACCATCTAATTTAATACTCTCTGGTAGGCTGAGGAGCTAAAATGCAGTGGTTTCAACAACAAAGATTTAAAGCTTGAGGCTCCAGATGAGAAAGGAAGACCTTCTTATATACAAATAGTTTGAATTTTAAATACATCCTTTTGATTTGTGAGGTGAAATGGAACACATCCCAGATATACCTCTGTTTTTTTCAGGCACAACCACTACAAAACAAATACTGGGGTCAAGGAAGGAATGATGATACCTATTTTTATAAAGAAATGAAAACTCTGTGGTTTTAAACCCAGCATAAAATAATTCCTGGAAGCAGACAGAATCAAAGTCAGTTCTAAATACCTGCAGAGGGCTCAGTTTGTCCAACAACAAAACCTCCCAAACTTAGTTCATCTCTTGTACTGCCTGTGAACACAGATCCTTTCACACTAGTGCCAGCTGCAGTGTAAAACTACCCCAGGTTATAATCCTACTTTGTTGACAATTTTATGTTCTAGCAGGTGCTGTGGAGTTTTTTTCCCAGCTGCTATCCCAATTTTTATCCAGCTTTTCTATTTTTCCAAAGGGCTGAAAAAGAGCAAAATCTAATAAATGGGAGGGAATGAAAAAGGAGAAAGAGATAATGGTTTGTGTCAACAAAGACATCATGTGGGAAAAGCAGGAGTTCCCCACTGTGGCTAAATTACCTTTAGTTATTTACACCACTGAGATGGAAATACTTTTTTTTTTGTTTTTTCCTTTCGGGGGATTTCACTTAACAGTGGAAATTTTCAAAAGAATTCCTGCTTTTTCTGAAGAATTCATGTTCAGCTTGAATGTGAGTATTTCCCACTTCCAACCAACCTTCAGGAGCCAGACTGACATCAGACAAGCAATATGTAAATGCCAACTCCAAACCTTGGGCTGACTCAGCTTGAGGAACTGCATTTTGGATACTGAAATGAGCAAACTCACAGAATAAACTAGGTTGGAAAAGAGCTCTGAGATCATTGAGTCCAACCTGTGACCTGACACCACCTTGTCAGCCAGAGCATGGCAGTGAATGCCATGTCCAGTCTTTCCTTAAACACCTCCAGAGACAGTAACTCCACCATGTGCCTGGGCAGACCCTTCCAGTGCTTAATAACCCTTTCTGTGAAGAAATTCTTCCTGATGTCCAGCTTAAACCTCCCCTGGTGCAGGCTACAGCTGTGTTCTCTCATGCTGCCGCTAGTTGTCTGGGGTATTCTGTGTACAAAACTCCCCCCAATCACCCCAACACTAGGCATTCAGGCAGGACCAGGAGCCAACACCAAGCAGCCTGCAGGTTAGGGAGGAGTAAAGTCAGGCTAGGAAATGTCTGTAGCAGCAAAATCCCTTATTTGTAAGGGATTTGTAGCCTCATCATGACATGAGTGTGTCTGGGTCCCCCTGTGCTGGGCACTGCAGAGCCCACACCTCAAATCCCAGGGCAGGGGCTGGAGCTGTGCAGGGCAGGGAATGGACCTGGGAAGGGGCTGGAGCAGCAGGAGTGGCTGAGGGAGC
>JAWWLZ010000094.1:5983442-5996193 GCA_035041345.1 Poliocrania exsul | reverse complement strand
CATGATCTGCTAAAGGGACTGGAGCTGGACCAAGGGTTGGACTTGATGATCTCAGAAGTCTTTTCCAACCCAATCGATTCTATGATTCTGTGATTCTTGTTCTCCAGGACTCCCTGCCAGGAGGGGGGAGCTGGAGGTGTTCGAGCTCTGCTCACAGGTGACAGGGACAAGAGGAGAAGGAACGGCCTCAAGCTGTACAAGGGAAGGTTCAGGTTGGACATCAGGAGCATGGAAAGGATGGTCAGGCAGGGGAAGCGGCTGCACAGGGAGGTGGTGGAGCCCCCATCCCTGGATGTGTTTAAGAAGAAACTGGACGTGGGGAGTCAGTGCCCTGTCTGGCTCACAAGGCGGTGTCGGGGTCACACTCGACAACCTCAGAGCTCCTTCGCAACCTAATTAATTCCGTGACTATGATTTATGTATTCAAATAAAACCAGTGTGGCTCCCCCAGCCCCGCTGGGCCAGGTGGGGGCACCAGAGTAGCGAGGGGGGTCGCTGGGGACAGGGAGGGGGTGGCTGGAGACAGGGATGGGGGGTCGCTGGGGACAGGGATGGGGGCCGCTGGGGACAGGGAGGGGGTCGCTGGGGACAAAGGGGTAGTTGTGGACAGGGGCTGCCCCCGTGGTGGCGGTGGCGCGGCGGGCAGTGGTCCCAGGTGCGGGTCCCTTTGTCCGGGGCCGGGGGCGGGCGCGAAGGGCGGGACCAAAGGGAGGGAGCGAAGGGCGGGAACGCGCGCGGAGCGTGGGCGTGGCTGACAGGGGCGTGGCCTCTGTGGCGCGCCCGGCGCCTATTGGCGAGTTTTGAACGCGCCCGCGGCCGGCTGCCGTTCGCGATTGGTCGGCGCGTTGTCACGTGGGCGCAGGGGGGCTCCGGCGGCGCGGCCCCGCGGTCGGGGCGGGCGCGCGGCCATATTGGAACGGCGCGGAGCCCGCGGGGCAGGAGGAGCAGGAGGCGGTCGTCGGTCTGTCTGTCTGTCTGTCCGGCCCCGCCCGGCCCCCGCCCCGCCCCGCCCCGCAGGTGTCTTAACCCGCCGCACTCCGATGGCTGACCCCACTCCGGCCGGCACGCCGCGGGCGCGCGATCCTGCCGCCGCCACGATGCCGCAGAGCCCGACCCGCCTGTCCCGCCTGCAGGAGAAAGAGGAGCTGCGGCAGCTGAACGACCGGCTGGCCGTGTACATCGACAAGGTGCGCAGCCTGGAGTCGGAGAACAGCGCGCTGCAGCTGCAGGTGAGCCAGCGGGAGGAGGTGCGCGGCCGGGAGGTCACCGGCATCAAGGCGATCTACGAGTCGGAGCTGGCGGACGCGCGGCGGTCGCTCGACGACACGGCCCGGGAGCGCGCCAAGCTGCAGATCGAGCTGGGCAGGATCCGCGCGGAGCACGAGCAGCTGCTGAGCAGGTGGGGAGCGGCGGGAGACACCCTGGGGATGGGGGGATGGATGGCGGGATCGAGATAGGGATGCCGGCGGGATGGAGATGGAGATGACGGGATGGAGATGGGGATGACGGGATGGAGATGGGGATGCCGGCGGGATGGATGGCGGGATGGAGATGTAGTTGGGGATGGCGGAGGGATGGAGATGGAGATGCCGGTGGAATGGAGATGGAGATGGGAATGGCGGCAGCGTGGAAAGGGGGGATGGAGATGGGGATGGCGGCGGCCGCTCCCTGGGGTATCGCCAGTGCCGCTCCCTGGGGTATCGCCGGTGCCGCTCCCGCTCCGCCGGTGGATCCTCGGCTGGGAAGGAATGAATGAGGGAATGAATGAAGCAGCGGCAGCGCTGCCGCTCCGCCCCGGCGGGAAGCGCCGACCCGAGCGCCGCCCCCGCCGGGAGCGGGTCCGCCGGTCCCCGGCGCATCCACCGGTCCCGTGTCCGCCAGGGAGGCTGGAATGGGTGCAGACTGAAGTAGGGGTGATCCAGGCGGGATATTAGGCAGTGAGACGCTGGAGCGGGTTGCCCGGGGAAGTTGGTTCTTTGAAAAATCAGACGGAGCGCTGTGATTGCCACCCACAGCAGGGGAGAGCTTAGAGCACCTTCCAGTGACTAAAGGAGGCTGGAGAGGGACTTTACACGGACCTGGAGTGGTAGGACAAGGGGTGATGGCTTTAAACCGAAGGAGGGCAGGTTTATAATTGGGTATTGGGAAGGAACTTTTCCTTATGAGGTTGCCCAGAGAAGCTGTGGCTGCCGCAGCCCTGGCGCTTACTTAAAAGAGAACTGTAATTTCTGTGAGTCTTACTGGCCGTTCTGATGTTACAAAGGTAGGTCCATGTCCCCATATCCTCCAGATTCCTGCTTTATGCCTTTTGGCACAGCGCCAGGATCTCTGCTGTTGCAGCAAGTTGATTTGTGACACGAGGTTTTCCTTCTTACCCATTTCACTTGATTCAGTTGTACGTCTGTATCCTTGTTTGTGTTCACTTTAAATTTGATTTCTTTGGTTTTCTGCTGTAGCGTTTGGCCCACTTGGCATTGCAGCTCCAGTCTTGGAATCACAAGGTTTATCAGTATTGCAGGGAGGAAAAAGACCCCAGAGTTGTTAATCTTCCTCTCCCATTGTGCAACCTGTTAATTTTGTTAAATGTGCTCTCAGCCCTCGTTTTTCATAACAGAAAAGATATTTCATGTGTAAACCAGCATATTGATGTTTTCATGTGTCTCCAGGCAGCCTCAGTATCTTTTGGACTCTTTATTTTTAAAAAAACTGAAACAAACTGTGAGCTGTTGAGTCTGGTTGTCCTTGAGGTTACCTCTTGGTGCCCCATGAAGGTCTGAAATCAAAGTGATCTCTGACAGTGACAGGGAAAGCCAGGTGTAGCTGCAGATAGCCACTAAAATGACTTGACTCAAAGGTCAAGCCAGGAATTTCCATCTCTTTGTGACTTTTTTGAGGAAGACAAGCTCTTCTGTTGGCTTCTCACAAGAATGCATGTGGAGGATTGGGCTCTAGAGCACTCTGTGGTAGATTCCCTTTCTGTGGCTGGAACCAGGCCTTTAGTAATGTGAACGTGGGGGATTCCTGATACTTGATTCTTGATAGTCTGTTTCACATCATCCCGTGATGGGGTGTTTCACAGAGGGTTGCTCTGATGCTGCAGCTACAACCTCTTTATGAAGATAAAGTCTTGGTACTTGAAAGCTTGTCAATGCTGTCCCAAACAGGTCATCTTTGTGCCCCATGGGACACAGATTATAGATCTGGGCAACAACTCCTGAATAGATTAGTAAAACAAACACTTAGGCTGTTTAAGGCTACTAGATTCCAGTTGTATGTGGCTATTTGGGGTTATTTAGTGGCAGATCTTACTATGGTGTTCAGTTTTTTGTGTCATCTTTGAGTATTTTTACGATGGATATCTTGAAGGTATCTAAGCTTAACTGTAATTCTCCTTACAAAGTCTTAAAAGGGAGCAAAAGGGTTTTTTTTTACCCTGAACGGGATCACACTCCTTGATAACTTCTTGAAGCTGTTGTGTTATAACCTGACACAAAATACTCCTAAAGCACAAGTGTTCACCAGAGTGCTGTTGATTGTAAAGGTTTGCAAGGTGAGAATGTGTGTTCTCAACAGAATTTTCTTGCCCTCTGAGTTTCATTGCAATGTGGTGTATGCAGTGGCTTCAGTTTAAATATTTAGTTTGAATATGAGTGTAGTAGTTTGGATCTAACCAAATCTAACCAAAAACAAAGTGTTTTCTGGCATGCTTGTTTCACGTGGGTGAGATACACTGGTAGCCATGTCATAAGACTCAGATTAGTGATGGCTTTGGTTGCCTTTTAGAGCCAGTGAAGATAAATGTTAGAAGAAACAGCTCTCAAGATGTCCTTGGTCTGGAGGGAGTAGGGATGTTTCACCGCTTACTTATCTCAAATTGGACAATATCATTCATTGTCTAGATGGCCTCCCTGTGTTGTTTGAGTATTTTTACAGGTGTTACTCTTGTTTCCCCAGACACAGGTGCAGCTCTGCTATCTTTAGTTGGCAATACATTCTTCTTAATAGCTTGATCCATTTATTTTATTCCAGTCATCTTTCAATCCCTTCCCTAATAAGTGCATCAAGCCCAAGCTTCTTGGTACTTTCAAAGTGCTGTGAGACTTAAATTGTTCTTGCTATATAAAAAGTAAATTTAAGGCCCTGTCACCTATTTGTTAGCTTCTCTGATTTGCTGACATAAGTATTGTATTTATGGTGTGATGCACCGAAAGTTTCCCCTGGTCATGGTTTTAATCCCTCAGGAAAAATTGCAATTGTTTCTATAGCTGATACTGGTATAAGTAACAGACTTGTTGCATACTCTCCTTCTAGAGTGCCTGCCGTGCAGTGGATACTGCTGTAACAAAATAAATATGAAGGCCTCCCTTGTGACTTCAAATCTTGGAGAGCTAGGGGGACAAGTGAGGAGAAAAAAAACCAGCAATCTCTATATTTTTGTTGTGAGGAGGGAATGGGAATATTATATGCATTGTTGTGAAAGTGAAAAGAAGCTTTTGATGGGTAGAATGAAGATGAGGGAAAATAAGTTATATCTCAGACTGTATTGTGGGGCAAAAAAGATGTGATTTCGGTTTAGGTGTATAGAACTCTTGGATAGCTCTCGGGAGGTGGAGAAGAGGGAGATCTCATCTCTTCCCTAATTTTTGAAAGAACTGAGTGAATTTACCAATTTCACAGTATTTCCAGTTTATTTTCTCTTTGTTGAGTAGGCAAGACTGTACTGTCTGCTTTGCCATTGGTGATAGCTGTTGTGGAGACATCCCTGTACTTCCTTCCTTTAAATAAGTAGTTAATTGTGGCTGCCACTCTTTTGCAGTCAAGGGCTTGGAACACACCACCAGCAGTTCAACAGCTCATAATGTTGATGGAAACTGATGCTGGGAACTTCATGATCCTTACTTTTGCTTCCACAGCCACTTCATGTTGTGTGATTGCATTTTGCACTGAATTGAGAAACCTGGCTGGAAAACCAGCTGTGATCCTGTTCACTGCACTGCCTTTGGCTGGGACTTCAAAGTACTGTAAATTCTGTATTTCCTCAAGAAAAGGGCTGGACAATGCACACAGAGTAGTAAAATGCATGATCCTTAGGCAAGTCATGTCATCATTTAAGTGGCAGATACAAGAGTAAAGCTGCCAATTGGTCCATCACTCCAGCATCTTACAGGCTGGATAAAGCTTCTGCTTTTGAGTGGAAGTGTATCATACTTCAGTCACTTACAGCAACTGCAAACCAGGGAGAGCTGTAGATTCAGAGTGGTGGAGGGTAAATTCTGATGTGTAACTTGAGCAATTAACTTGACAAGGGTTTACATTGTGAAGTTTGACACAGCTGTGCAACCTATTCATGCTGAACAAGGGCAGTTCAGAAAGTCAGTCTTGCTGTTGGCTGTTGTGGTATTTCATCTGCTCATGGGTCAAGTTTCAGGATAGTTTTCCATTGGTATTCCCAAGATAAGAAATATTACTTCAAGAATGTTCATTACGGGAATTTATTTAAGTGTCCAGCAGGTCAAAATCCCTGGCTGGGTGTGTCTGTGTTTGGATTTGTCATGTGAGGGAATTGCATTGTTTAGGAACCATAAGCTGGTGTTACCATGAGTTCCTTTAGGAAACCCCTTGTTTACATTTGTCTTTGGCAGGCTGAGATTTCACTGTGGCAGTTCTCCAATGCTGAAGTACATCTGCTCTCCTGTAAGAAGAGATGATGTGATAAAAGTAACTTTGAAGGAAATTGCATGTTTTATTGAAGATATTGGAAATAATCTTCCTTTATTGTCTTAGGGTGTTTTGTTGAATGCAAGCACTTTAAGCAAATGTAACTGTGGCAAGAAACTAGTTCTATTAATTTTAAATATTAGATTATTTATCAGTCTGTCTTGCTGTGTATCTTCAGTTGATGCTCCTTCTCATCTACATTCTGAAATACATTTCTGCATTGGGATTAAGAAGTAAAATAAAGACCAGTTAAGCTTCCTATCAGCCTGTGGCTTGAATGGCTGTGCAAGTGTGGCACTTTGCAGCTGGTACCCTGAGCAACTACACAGACCCATGTTGTGTTAGTACAGGCAGAGATGTAACACCTGTTGCAGGGTTTTCCATGGTGCATGTGTGGTATGCTGTAAGGAGCTAAAGAACTGTTTTAGGGAAGTTGACTCAATATTCTTTTTAAGTGTATTTTCATTATTGTAAGTGATCTTGGAAAGTGAGGCAAATATTAGAGCCTGGGGAACTCCTGAGCTTTAATTTGAGATCTGTTTTGTTGTGTACCAAAGAGCACCGAGAGGAGTAAGGAGTAGGGGAGCAGAGCGATTAACTTGTTGCTCTACAATTTAAGCCATTGAAATGTAAGAGTATAACTTATGTTCTTAAGTAAGCATGTCTTCCATTCAGTATAGGACATAAATATTTTGTCTCAAATATGTGGGCATAAGGGTAACATGGTAATGGGCAGTGACTTGATCTGTACGTATGTAGGTTCTGCTTAGATAACCTGTTTAGGGTCATGGGATCCACATAGATCATTGTGAGCTTCAGGGTGGGTCTTGTGACTTCAAGTAGGGCTGCAGTTGAGCAGAATGTGGCTAGAGATGTGTTTAGTGTTGGTTTCAACACTGCAATTAAACAAAATTGGTGACATGAGACAGGTTGAAACCAAGTTACTTTTTTGTTTTTTTCATGAGAAAGGCAGGCTTGTCCAATTACTCTGATTTTCATGTTGTTCTCTGTACAGAAACTTGAATGCTCTTAGATAGGTGTTTTTTATGTTATTTTAAATCAGTTCATTGCAAAACACAGCCTTACTGTTTTATCTTCCATAGTAGAAAAGTACTGAAGACTGACTGGTAGCTAAATAAAACATAAAGCATTAATGACTATAATAGTTATTTTTTTTCTTAGTTCTCTGCTATTAGAGTGGAAAACCATCTCACTGTGCAGTACATGTAATTTTATATGGATGTAAATATAGGCTGCATTATTAGGGATTACAACACTTGTGTATCTGTGTTGTGGCTGAAAACCAGTGTTTTTTGAGGAGAGTTTGATTAATGTTGGTGATACTTATGTTTGTGATCTGACTCTAAATACTGGCAGAAATGAGTGGGTGGGTGTGGGAGTTGAGAAAAATCTGCTTTACCATGGTGGCATCCTGAACAGTTTCAAAAGAACTTTTAAATTAATACCTCCTGAGATCTGGCTAGTGACTGCTTACCTTGCATTAGGTGTGTGGTTTACCTGGCTCCAGAAGGTCACTTCACCTTATTAACCTCGTAGAAAATGATTTTATTTTCCTGCATGGCTCAAGATTACAAGGAATTCTAGGTTGCTGTAAACAATTCCATGGATAAGAAGATCCACACACTTTGAAGTTAAAAGGAAGAAAACCAAACAGCTTCTTTGAAGAGGATGCAAGTCAACAATTATTTCTTTGCTTTTGTTTTCCTTTCATGACTCAAACGAGTTGAAGGAGTTCGGTTCAAGCTAATTTCTGAGCACTATAACAGGAAGGTGTTTGAGGTTTTTTATTTGTTGTACTCAGATGTAGCTTTGGCTTTCTGGGGAGGCAGAAGGTAGCTGTTGTCAAGAGGCTGAAGTTCTTCCTGGTGAGAATTAGTAGGTGTAAGGGTGAAGAATATGCTGTATACATTAGTGTTTGCTTTTATAAATCACAGAGGCTTTTCTGATCTTTCTCTTTTTTCCTGTATTCCCCTTAGGGCTGGGAAGATGCTGCTGAGATTTCAATCTGGCTTTCAGTGTTTGAAGTGCTGAGCTCCAGTTTGTTTTCTTTCTGAGAGTGTGTTCACATGAGCTGTCTTGCAGCTCATGACACTAAGTTAATAGTGCTTAATTTTAATTCCCCACCCACCCCCTTCTGTGGCTTCAGTTAAATTACACTATGGCTTCACAGCCAGTCTTGTTGCAAACAAGCAAGGAAGGGCTGATCTAACTGGTAGTACTTTCTTTAGTGGTACATACACTGTATTGGGATTTAATCACATTGTTGCTAGTCCATATTATATATCCTTTGCTGACCCAATGGCAAGAATGTTCTCAGCTGCCTACCTGCTTGTAAAAACATCAGAAAGGTATTTGCATTAAAAAAAAATGAAAACCCAAGTAATTTTAAGGTTTGTGGGGAGTCTTCCTGATTGAGAGTCTGGCAGAATGAGGAGCAGCACACTGTGTATGGCTCTGCAACTTCGTAGTTTCAGAGCGTGACTTTGATGAGCTTGGTTTCAGCGTGAAGTCTTTTGAGAGAGCCTCTTACCCCATGCTCTGGGTCCTCATACTTTCTAATAGGTGATGGAGAGGGGTTTTTTTAGCAGACAAACCATAGCAGGACACTTTTATATCCCTCTTTCGCCCCCCCCTTTGCTGCACACCTTCTTTGCATGCTGAGATTCCATCAGGCCTGGGTGGGAGAGGAGGGATAGGACAGATGCCCCTCTGAATAATGCAGAAAGCTGAAAGTAGAAGCCCACGTGTCCAAAACCTAAATCCTGCTCTCTTCTCCAAGCTGTGGAGACCCACCTGTGGATCTGAGAAGCAAAATGGCAAGAAGGGACTGGATAAGAGTCGAGTGCGGAAAGAAAAATAGTTGAGTAGAGAAGAGTGTGTTTGTGTGTCTCAAGGGATTCTCACAGCCTGCTTGTCCCTTGGGTGCTCCCACAGGAGAGCAGGTGCTAATCCCTCGGGATCAGGATTAGCCGAGTGCTAAGTCTGGTTACATAAATCCTGCCATGTGGTGGCTGTGGTGCTGAAATCCAGGCGGGGATCCCATCCCTGCATCCTTAGGCAGTACAAGCCTGTGCATGCACCACTCCTGAGCACGATGCCAAGTGCAGGTCATCTTGAGAAAGCATCTTTTAGACCTTAAAATTGTGTTGATTTTACATTAGTCTCGTTTTGCTGAGAAACGTTGTTTCTTACAAGCTGTACAGGTGATTAAAAGAAGTCGTGTGTGTATTCTGAATCTTGTTCTTACAAGAATCTTTATCAAATTTTCAGTCTTGTCAGCATTACGTTGTTAATTCTGAATTTCAATATTTTTTCTTCACTTCTGGAAACAAAAGTGAGATAACTGATGAAAGATGTGTTAGCTGTGGTATTATTGAGTCTGAATCTGTCCATTCCTGTAAAATGCTCATAGCTTGATTATAAACATCTAGAATTTCTCTGTGTTTCTGCCCTGGCTAGAGAGATGAGGGTATTCCAGAGAGAAAAAGAATGACCTCCAAGGTTGAAGAAGCTGTGTTGCACATTTAAATATGGCAGCTTGTGCCATCTTAGATCAACAAATATCTTGCTTTCTGAATCTGGTTTTCCTTTTATTGATACTTGTAATTTTTGGCATTATTTGTGGATAATTAACTAAATCTGAAGAGCATGGGGTTGTGTTTATGTGGCATTACTTTACATTTTCTTGTTTGATTAATCTGTTTGAGTGAATAAACACTTAGAAACTATTCGACCACTTGTGTAGATGCAAAAACTAGTTTGAAGGTAATTTAAAAAGCTTGTGTGCTTATTTGCATAAAGAAACACACCTTTACCTTTGATAAACACGCAGTTTCCCCTTTCATGTTGCCTCATGGACTTGTTTGACCCTCTGAGTTTCCTCTATATTTAGGTTTTTATAACTCAAGCAAAATGTTAAGCTACTTTAATATCAGGTAAGTAAACAGAACTAAAGGATTGTTTTAAATTTGAGAAAATTAAGCTAAAACAAAATGTTTTTGCCAGGTGTATATCTCAGGTTTGAGATTCAGATTGGTTTATTAGTCAGCGGTCAACTTTTGGGGCATTTCTAGACTTTCTCACCACTTTCTCTGGTTTATTCCAGCTATACAAAAAAAGAGTCAGACCTAAATGGAGCCCAGGTTAAACTGCGAGAGGTTGAAGCAGCCCTAAATGCTAAAGAAGCTGCTCTGGCTACAGCCCTTGGTGATAAGAAGATTCTGGAGGGAGAAATTGGTGAATTAAAAGAGCAGATTAAACAGGTGAGAAGAAGAAATGTTTAACCATCACTGTTAACACTGGAAGCAGTATTGAGTAGGTTTCTGAGTGCAGTATTGTTCAATTTATTAATAACATGAGTGGTGGAAGAGAGTGCTCTTAAAATTGCAGAATCTGAAATGGCAAGGGATGGAACTCAGGGGGAAGAAAGCAGGTCAAGATGCAAAGCAAAGTTGACATATTTTAGAAATGTTTTGAGGGACAGACTGACTTCACAAAAACACATAAAAAATGACAGTTTGGGATTCTCTCTGCCCTCCTTTTGGTTCTGCCTGTGGTCCTGAATCTTCTGGCTGTCTTAAAGGAGGAAAAAAAAGTCTTATCCTAGTTTTATTATCCCTTGGATTTGTGATCTTGAGCAGCTCCACCTCAAAAAGATGGGTTGAGGAGGTCAGGAAATTAGTATTTGTCTTTTTTAAAAATGGAGTTTTGTAAGGAAAATG
Organism: Poliocrania exsul; assembly: GCA_035041345.1. Lineage (NCBI taxonomy): Eukaryota > Metazoa > Chordata > Aves > Passeriformes > Thamnophilidae > Poliocrania > Poliocrania exsul. The sequence goes on along the minus strand of JAWWLZ010000094.1, from coordinate 5,985,733 downwards.
GCATTTTAATGCCAGTTACCAATGTGAAATATCTAGAACTCACTTCTGTAAGTGACTGCAAAAGTATGTGTGTAACACATTAATGGGGTAAATACTGGCATCTGATTGCCAAGTTCAGCCATAACATCTGGTTATCTGTAATTCTGTGTGGCTGACATCACCGTATTACGTGAGTTCTGCTATGTACTTGTGATGATTCTCTCATTTCTTAAAGCTTGAGACTTCCTTAGCAGCAGCCAAGGACCACCTTATAAGAGAGACCTTGCAGAAGGTGGACCTGGAGAACCGCTGTCAAAGCCTCACTGAAGACCTCGAGTTCCGCAAAAACATGTACGAAGAGGTAAATGCTTTAGTCTCAATAATTAACGTTTTTAAAGAGAAGGTAACTGGGAGGTCATTCTAGAATACTAAAATAATTTAAGTTTGGGGGAACCTTGTCTGAACTCAGACGTCACTCTGCTCTAGCTGGAAGATTTCCCACTTCCTTTTTCTAGGAAAAAATTATGTTATCTCTTGAGTTCTTGTGATAACTTCATATATGTTGTTTCATGATAAATTCAGACCATGGTATGCAATGCATGTGTCTTTTCATAGTAATAAGAAAGTAGGTTAGTAATTTGACTCATAATCCCTCTATGAGAAATGAAGAGGGACACTCAAACAGCTGCTGTGGACTTGTAATGGAGCAATGGTTTTAATTTCAAATTCTAATAATGGAAACAAAAGTTGATGAACAGTTGTCTTTCAGAACTTACTCTTGCCACCCTCCCTTTCACTTGTAGCACTTGAGACATTCCAGGAGGAACCTCAGGGCAATAACAAATGTACCCACACTTTATTGTCTTTTGATCCATGTGAACTTTTCCTTGCTGGTACTATTTTCCCCTCTCTTCATGTTGTTGGAATCCCTTTCTTTGCAGAGAGACCACAGGCAAGCAAGCATACAATTAAATGAGGGAAGTGCTGGTTAGTGGAGGTGGCTGTTCCATTTCTCAGCAGTTCCATTTTGTGCAAGCATAGAAGATAACCTCAAGAAAGGAGGAGGGATGCATTCCTAAACTCAAATCATATTGAGCTGTATTTGTTGAAAATACAGACGAGCTCTCAGAAGGAATTGTCCCTGTGCTTCTACTAGAAGTTCCAATGCCAGACTAATCCCTTGCTGATCCACAAGGCTAAAACATGCAATGCTCTGCACTCAGCGGACAGTCTTCTAAAAATTCTGTCTTATATTTACTGAATGTCTCTCTGTTTTTCTGGTTTTCATAGGAGATCAATGAGACTAAAAGAAAGCTTGAAACACGTTTGGTCGAGGTTGACTCAGGTCGACAGGTTGAATATGAACTGAAGTTGACCCAGGCTCTCACTGAGATCAGACAGCACCATGACTCGCAAGTTAAACAGTATAAAAAAGAACTTGAAGACATGTACCATTCTAAGGTGAGAACTTATTTTCATACAGTTGTTTGATGCATTTTGTTGTTGTTGTTCTTGACCCTGTAATTGTTTGTGTTTGAGTGGATTTTATTGTGGAGCTTGGCTTAAAATTACTGTGGTTTTGAATGTGAATTTGCATTTCGTGTCTTGGGAGAATAGTTAGTCCTCATGAAGTACAATAATATAAGAGTAGGAAGCACCATATGAAGGTGAACTGAGGGAAAGGAATTAATGTTGGGAGTAACGTCAATTCAAGGGAAGCTCATGTGTTGTTATGTATCATACTGAACAGTGATGATCAGTAAGGTGTCCCATATTTTGTGTAAAAGTTATTTCATAGCAGGACTTGCTGAGGAGACTTCTGACCCAGTACAAAGTCTGTGGAAGTTTTAACATACCCAGTAACTTCTGTTTTTCACTCTTCTAGAAGAGTGAACTCAGGCTGAAATCAGTTATACTTCATCATTTCCTTCCTCTCTGTTACTCAGCAATTATGTCAGGAGGGCATCCTGATGTCTCAACTCAACCTGGTTTCTGTGGCTGTACTTGTTGCTGTTTGTATTTTTAAAAGCAAAGTGGGATGTGGCAGCAGCAAAATTGATACAAATTGAATTTATTAGCGTAGTTTTCCGTCTTTTCACCCTGCTTATCTGCAGGGGTTCAATCTGATTTGGAAAGATTATTTAAGATCTAACTAAAAGTACAACTTCTCAAAATGGAAGTTTTCTTGATCCCTTCTCTCAGGTATATTGTTTCTGTATATTTGGACTCTTATTTAAAAAATAAAAAAAAAAATTGGGATTCCATTGCATCATCAGTAACTTCCATAATAAGTCTGTGGGGCAGGTCAAGTG
>JAWWLZ010000094.1:5914608-5927749 GCA_035041345.1 Poliocrania exsul | reverse complement strand
TGTGTTATAGTGTAGTATTGTACTCTTACTTTTCTCTTTTCTGTATAAATACATGTAGCTAGTTTTAAGCATAAAACTGGTTTTAGTTTTTTTTTCTTTTCTCCCTTTTCTCAGCCGGGCCTAACTCTGTCTTTGGGCAGTTGGCGTTTTGCCAGTTCAACCCAAGACAGCATGAATGGTCAAACAGATGATAGCAGTGGCTATAACACACTGCAGAGAGGCATCAAGGAGGCAAAGTTATGTGGGACTTTGAAGAGGATTTTAATTTGATTCCATGAAGGCATCCAAAGGGAAGGTGACAAATCAGTGTCAAGGACTGCTGTGGCCGGCAGGAAGAACAAGGTTAGAGCAATACACAGTTAATTGCCTGCAGGATGGGGTCAGAGGATCATGTAGGTCAGCATTCAAAGTAACTCATCTATTTAACTGCTCTATTACCTCACCTCACAGAACAGGAACAGGTTTTAGCTTGTGTCCCATGGTAGCACTTACAGCAAAGGAAATCAAAGCTTTGCTTTGCTTCCGTGTTCCCAGGGTGAGTCTCAGGTGCTGCCAAGACCAGAAAGACCCTAGGCAGTACTGGATCCCAGGAGAGGGCTCAAAAAATCTCCTTCTGCATGCTATCCCCCAGCTAATGACTTTCACATCTGCATTCAAGGAGGAACTAAGAGCCTTCTACCTCACCCAGATTAAATGACCATCCATACTGCTTTGTGTCCCATTAAGGAAAAAAAAAAGTTAGCAAAGAGAGTAGTATCCTCCTGGGAGAACAAGCCTATTACCTGCCCATTGCTCTTGTTTTTAATTCCTCTGTAGAGCACTGGCAGCATATTACCTAAAGTTAAATCTGCATAATCCAGAGAACTATATGTGAAAACCGGAGCCTGGAAGTTTTTCCACAGGTTCCTGCAGCAGTTATCTGCATGGTGTACCCTGTATTACAACTCTGTCTTTTCTGCTCAGGACTGTCAGTGAGTGAATGAACACTTGCTCTCATAACAGATTCAAGTTCAATCATCACTGCACAACTCTATCTACTTATCCAAATAACCCCAGGCTTTTGGGCACTTATTCAACCACTTAATTTAGCATGAGGGGATGGTTCCTACCAACAACCAAAGCCAGGTCTCAGTCTGGCACCAGCGAATGTGCTCCTATAACAGATGGGATGCAGAAAAGCTTCCTGTTCTGCTTCAAAATTCTGCTTAAGTTAATAGCAAGTTTTTGTTTTATTTTGGTCTTAAGGGTTTTTTTTACTCTTTTTTTCTTTAATAATTATATTTTTCAAAGATAAACTGGGCTGGGTTTTTACTTCCTTCTTACAGAAGCTTGAAGATTCTCTCACAGAAGATTGAGAATCACACAGACGTGAAATTATCTATCTCCTACCCCTCTCCTTCTGGATCATAGATCAGTTGGAAATCCATTATTGAAATTAAATGTAAAAAAAAAATATTTCTTAGCAGGTATGGCCATTAAAAAAAATCATACATTTTAAAGAAAAATAAAACTGCATAGTCATGGGATTCTCTGAGCAAATTATGAGCAAACAAAACACTGACAAATTACTCAAAGTTGTCACATTCAATTTAAACACAAGCCATATATTTGGAGTGGGCAACAGACAACTAACAGCTAAGATCAATTAAGTAAAACAATGTGTCAGGGAACCTAAGAATTTAAGTAAAAGCAGCTACGTAAGTTTTACCTGATTAGATATAAGTATTTTTTTCACTAACATCGTATTTCATACTTTTCATAATGAGTAGATTAAATTAAAAACTATTACTAACAGGGGTACAGAACTATTTCAGATTATAAGGCCATGCATTTCAATAGTGTCTTGGCTCCCATGCCTCAACTAATCCCTTCTAAATGTATTTTCAAAAAAAAAAAAAACCACCAAAACTCAGCTAATTCTCAGGGAAAATGAGGCAGAGATGAGAAGACTCAAAAATCAGAGAATGCCCAGTGAAGATCCTGCTGTAGAGAGTTGGTGAGCTGCAGAAAAACATACAAAACCCTTCCTTTTTCTCACTGTGGAAATAGTCTGTCTAGAGACAAGGAGGATTGACTGAAGAAAATGTTCTTCCTAACATTGTTCCTAACCTGAGAAGTTCAGCCCATACAATGTTTCAGGTACACACCAGTGAACAAGAGCAGAGTCACAACATGTATTGGTTTGACTTCTAAAGGCTGCAGAACTTACTGTCCCAAATTACACTACTGAATAACCCCCTCATTCAGTTTTTATGAGGGATTTTCAAAGCTTAGAGCTCAGATTTGAAATCTGAAAACTGCATTTTTCACCTCTGCTTCTTAGCCAGAAAGTCACTATGACTAATACCAGCAAAATATAATATATGAGATACTGGAAGTGCTCTTGTAATTTGCTTTTCCATCACTAAAACTTTGGGGATATAAATGATGCTCAGTAATCCAATCAATTCATATTTCCATTGTTACAGTCTTCTTTTGAATCATACAATGAATAATTCTTTGCTATTATGAAAAATATTATGGAATGGGAGAGGAAGATAACTTTTTAGTGACAAAATTTTTCAACAGCACAAAACCCCCCTAAACTTTCAAAAAGACAATTTCTTCAATTTATTATTCAAGTTTTTACAGTGGCTTACATAGAAACCAATTAGTTTTAATCTCCATTCAATTTTATGGAATGCCTCCACAAGAGCTCTTAACTCAAAGCTGAGACTCTAGTAAGGACAGTGTAAAGATGATGAGAACTCTGCTAATATTATCCTTACAGAGATAGCAGAATTGCAATTTTCATGTATTTCTGATAAAAAGTATTATGGACATAATGTTCAAAACTGTCTAAAAATTGCTCTTTGGGTTTCCATTAGCCATGGCTGCATGAGAGCAAATATCCTTATACAGGGACTGAAGTACAGACAGCAGAATTCAATCCAAAGGGGCAGAACTACAAAGAAAAGCAACAGCCACAATTCTGAAAAGCAAAAGATTAAAAACTAATTTTGATTAATCACTAGGACTAAAATACTGCATTAAATGCTGATATTTTTTATCATAGATATTTGAAGAGCCATAATTTAAAAATCTCTCTACCCTTCTTTTACATACCTAGTTGAATGAATATTCAATTCTTTCTGAAGACTTCTGTAGTTATATTGATTACTTGCCTGGCAAAGCTCAGTCAAAATCTGGGGGGTTTTGCTGGCTTTGACCCACACACCCTAATGTGTGTGCAACCATCATGGACTCATAATTCCAGCTGCTTTTGTGACGTGTTTTCTATAATCCCCATGCATCTTCTATAATGCCTACCCACACAAGCTGCAAAACAAAATTACCTTCCCATCACACTTTATAGGGCCATCTTACCAGGTACAGAAATGCAGACATATACATAGAGGCTGAAGTCATCTTCGGTAAATTTTTGTTTTGTTTTGTTTTGTTTTGTTTTGTTTTTTAACCAGTGCTCCAATAGCCATAATTTCTAATAAAACTCTTAGGAAACATCATTTTAACACGGTTTCCATAATACATTTAATGACTGAAGGTTGTTAAAATTGTTGAAGGTGTTCTTAAAGTTAATACACACACCTCATGCTGACAACTTCAGTGTTGGGGACTAAATATTAATTTACTAAATAATAGAAGAACAACACATATGAGCCAAAAGACTTATATTCATGCATATTACCACAAGGTAATAACAGGGACAGAATTGTTCACAACCATTCTTTTAATGAAAATACTGAATTTAAAGACTGATAAACTGCAGACTCTCTTGCTATCCCTTCTTTCAAGTATGCCTTGTTTTCTGTGTCATTTCATCCTGGTTACACTTTGTTTTATAAACAGCTCCCTTATCCTTTCTGTGTTATTTGAGATATCACGATGTCAAGCACTGAGTTTTGCCAGCAGGAATAAGTCTGATGTTGCTAATCTGTGGTATAAGCAAATCAAATTGAGTGACAACTACATGAGAAAGCTTGTTAGGAAACAAAGATTCTAGTAATGAGCACTTCTCAGAACCAAACATAACAAATGCACTGCTGTTAGAAGGGAATTTGTTACAACACCAGTATATCATATAACACTTACACAATTGTGGCGTGTTTTCAGAAAATCAGCTTATAAGACTCTGGCTGGCAGCAACAAAGCAACAACAAAGTGAAATAACCTGAAAAAAAGGGACAGCAACAAAACAACTTACCTGTACTGGGACAGGGCTCAGAAAAATGCTTCAGTCCCGCTTATGGCTTTGTCCAGCTGTGCTGCCCCAGGTGCAGAGGCCAAAGCAACTTGTGTGTCTGTGCAGGAAAACCCTCTCCAAATATTTTGAGGGCTGCTGTAATAACTGCAAAGCTCTGCCTAAAGATCTCAGTGTTGTGTCCACATACACACATTTCTGGGCGTGCTGTGGATCTTGTTTCATAGATCTGGGATATGAAGTTTATATTTAGGTTGGAGTTAAATGGTCACTTCTCCAGCCCATGGTCATGACTGCCTTTTGCCCCTCCCTTTACTATGCATTTCATGAGACCAGACAGTTATGACAACACACATCAGAATCACAGAATCATTGACATTGGAAAAGATCTCCAAGACCATCAAGTCCAAGCTTTGACCATGCCCACTAAACCATATTGTCCCATAGGGGGTTTGGTGGAGTTTCACACCCTCCAAAGGGTAAATTGCCTACACCTTGCAAGTCTAGGCTGGTCTCCACAGCCACATCCATATCTGTTTATTGCTGTGGTACTGCTGGAGCCTAGAAAAGTTCCCATCTGGGGATCAGTACGGAATACCATTTCAGGGATGATGCTAAAGGAGGGTACTTTTACAGGCAAAGAAGGACCTCCATCTACCTAATGCTTCCAGCCACTGGTTTCTGGCATATGAGTCAATATGAGGTAATGACTTTAATGCAGCCTGGAGTAGAGACAGAGCAATTTTTCCTCTACCTGCTAAGAAGTCCTTAAATGTACCCAAAAGACCCATTAGATGGGGCTGGGTTTCATGCTAGCACAGCTATATAGCTCCTGAAATAGATCAGGCTTCTCTCCAGCTCTGAGCATGGGGAAAGTGAGCAGACACATATCTGTACCCAAGGAGGCACTCAAAGATGAACCTGTACCTACACCATCCTATAGGCACACTGGGATTCCACAGCTTCTTATGGAATATGTGGTTTTCACCAGCAAAGAAATACCATTTCCACTCCAATTTAAAAAACTTAACTAGCCTGGGAAGTGAATTAGGAGTTCACTGCAGTTGCTTCCAGTCTGGCTTGTTCAAGTTTATTCAGCAGCTGCTGTTTGTAGAGCTGAGCAACCCCCCCTTTCCCTAGGAGCTGTGGGTCTGCCACCCCTGAGTCTTGTTTTCTGGGGCTAACTGGACATGGCAAAGCTCATCAGCAGTCATGTTGTTGGTTGCCTTGTCCATGGGGTCTACATGAATGATGCTATTTGGTCACTACTTTGCATTGGGCAACACAGATTTGTGAACAGGCTTTTCTGTCCATTGGCATGTGCCCACCCAACTCTAAATAATTTCACTGCTGAGAGGGGAAAAATAAGACTGGGAAGGTGCAGCTGTCACTTAAAGTGCCATGGTCCCAGGGGCCAGAAATTTCTTAGGTGCTATTTAGCAAATCAAATGGACTACAGTTGCCCCATTTAAGTCAAATTACATCAGTGCTATGACTACATTCCCTTTAACCCTGGTATTTGTTTCTTGTTCCCTCCTTTTCACTGGTTAATTTACAATGATCCAGCTTTGGGTATTGAAATATCTCCAAATTAGTCCTACTGGAAGTGTCCTGGAGCAGGAGGGTGTTTGAAGGCTCCTTTGTCTCACAGGGACATGAGAAAAACTCAGAGTGTGGAGCTTAAGTTTGGCACACTCAGCCCTCCATTCAAATTTCCACAAAACTTTTGGACTGGCTCCATCACAGCAAGACCAGGGAGTTGTGGAGAACAGACTAAGAGTCTGCTCTCAAGAGAAAAGTCTCTTCCATCAGTTTTTCCATCAGCTGTATATTTTTCCCTACAACAAGGGAAGACATTACTCACAATAGGCAGCTCACGAAGTCCATTTCCCAACCCCAGAAGCTCAACTCTGTTGAGATGCAAAAAGGACACCAGGCAGTTTATGATGCTTACCCAAATTGTTTCATTTCCTGTTTCATGTCTAACAGTACAAATTTCTCGGGCTTTGAAAAACTCTCTGTACAATTAAACAGTTCCAGGGACAATTTGTTTGTTCTTCACATAAAATGTACTGCTAAGAAGGGGATGCAATTCAAAATAAATTGTAAATAAGAAAAATAAACAAACAAACAAACCACCCCAAGGGATACAGAATTTTATCCCCTTTACTGATCTCTCTGACATAATCAAATAAATATCACTGTGACTACTACAGTAGTGCATGCTGATGTCCAAGTATGGGGACAAACACAGAAGGGTGACTGAAGTCCTTGTCCTGAATTGTTTAGAGCGCTCAGGCTGACACTGAGCAAAGAGGAAAACCCAAAAGCAGAATGATGATGTTGTCAAATATACAGGTCCTACCACCTCCATTTTAGAAGGAGATGTATATCAAGGAATGAAAAAAGTGTGAGGCAAGTACTGGCAAAATGGAAAGAAATTGGGAAAGTGCAAGAGCTCAAGGCAGAAAAAAAGGTGAAGATAAGAAAGTATGGAAGGACGCTGAAGTGCTAAGATATAGACACACTCCAGGCCAGAAACAGATATGTCTGAGCCAGATTTAACACATGGTTTTATTACAATTAAGTGTTGTGGAAATGAACAAGGTCTTCTATAACTATTTTGAATTACTGGGCATCATACCAAAAATGCAGGTTTTTCAACATGAAGTTCACCCACAAGATATCACATCATTATACTGGGGAAAATTTACTGAGGTGTTTCATCTCATCTCTAAATACGAATCATTTGGATTTATCTGCTGGGAGCCATCAGTCTGCAAGTACCTGTGGAATCCCAGTGTCCCATGGGAAGGTAGTCCTGCTCAGGAGCTCTAACAGAAGGGATGCTTTGGGTACTCAGGAGACTGAGGAGCCTGTTGGGTTGAGATGGATTCATGATGGGATTAGTGCTGACCTCAAACACAAAGAGTGGACAGTAAACATTTCACCTTAGAAGTGCTGAACCAGAATGTTCTCAGACTTCCAGAGGGAAGCTTTTTAGTTTTCCACAAAATACTTCAGTTTCAGGATGAAAGCAAGTACTAAGACACCAGAATTCGTTACACACAAACTTTGAGAGTTTACCCAGAAGAGCTGTGGCCAAGCCGTGCTTGGCTTCGGGAATAAACAGCTTCTCCCCCTTTCCCTCCCTCCTCTTCACTCAAAACCCCAACTAAACCCCAACAACTTTGACTGCCATCAGGACAGCGAGAATTTTATATTCAACAACTGCCCTCAGCCATTCAGCTGAATTAAGTCAAAGGGACTGCTGGCAGGCTTAAAATAGGTGTGTGTTTAAGAGCTTTTCCGCTGCAGTGGAAAAAAAGGAAGCTGGAGATGCATTGATCTGGAATTGAAAATACAATCAGTATCTCCAAGACATAAAATATAATTAGCATTATTAATGAATTCTGGTCTACAATGCCTTGCATGAAGCTTAACTGAGAGCAAAGAGTGAGACAGTAGCTCTTTCCCCCTTCCTGTTGCTTTGTGTTCATGCGAACACAAGTTCAGTAATTACAGAAAAGAAAATATAAGACAGTACGCTGTGTGAATAGTAAGGGCACTGAAAAATACCTACAGTACAGCACTGAGAGGACTGACACAGTAAGGATGACATACGAGTGAAGCAGGAGTTCCTTGATAAGTGTTCTACTTCATATTATCACTAGCAATTTTCAGTGCTTTGATTTTGTGACAAGCCTTCCTGCCCAGTGTCAAATTTTCCTCACTTTAGGACTGTGGGTCTAAGGAGCAGGAAGTACTTTTTCCTGCCTGCTTCCATAAGGAAAGGAAGACAACTTCCTCAGCAGTGGAAATTTGCTGTGCCTTCTTTTATAATGCTCTCACATACTTTTCATCTGTCTATAATATATGTTGTTTTACAGGAAGGATGCCCACAGTGGCTCTTCTGGGACTGCTCCAAATAGCTGGAGTCATCTCTAGGGTAATACATCATGATAGTGTGAGGAGGAATCCATTCAGGAGGTCATCAAAACCAGCCCCTCTAAAATTTGTATCAAGAGACCCTGAAGAACTGCAGAGAATACACTATGCAGGTGCCAGCTGTGTTTTCAAATATAGATCAAGTTTCTGATACCACACACTTTTCGGAAAGAGTTTGTATCTACTGCAAAGAAGATTCTCTACATATTCAGAAGGTGTTGGAACAGAGAGAGCAGACAGAGGTAAATTGTCCTTTTTAGATAAGCTGCATATTCTAGTGGCAACATGCCAGGTTTCTTCTCTTCCCTGCTGTGTTTGTTTTCCTTTTCCCTCTTGCTTTCCCTTCTGATGTTCTCCAAAGCAACCACGCAGGTTGTGAACACACACACACATACATTTACATCCAGTGTTAGAGGAGTCAGCTGAGGCATCAGACACAGCACAGGCACACAAATACAAAGGTAACTCAGCATGTAAGAAGACCATGGTTAAGAGCACAGCCAGTGCAATTGCTGCTTGACAAGCAAATTCAGGAAAGCAGAAAAAAACACGACAGAAATCAAGGTATCATTTTTCCACTATAGCTCAGAGAGAACAAAGAACTTTCCAACAGTAAGTCCAAACTTACTTGGAGGAGCCCCTGAGAGTGTTTCATCCTCATTCAAAGACAAGGTGGCTTTGCTGGTACAAATGCCACAAAAACTACAACTACCCTGATAAATTTTAATAAGCATTATATGCAAATCCATATTTTGATAGATTAAAATAGCTCTCAGACTAATTACAGGCACTTTAGGTAGTAGGTATTACCCACCCTTTTAGAGCTCAAGCCTTTGAGCTACTAGGCAGTCTGAAACAAGACTGAGCTCCTGGCTCAGATGAAGCCTGTCTGTAATGGCAAGTGACGACACCACAGAAGTTGTGGGCTTGATACAGAATTTACTTGCAAAATCCTCTGGCCTATAATAAGCAAAAGATCAGAACAGACAGGTCCCTTCTGACTGGGAATTCTGGCAGCCAGCTGATCTGTGGGTTCCCTGAGGAGTCTGGTGCCTGCGTGAGCCAGTAACCACTGCACACAAATATTCCATCATCTGGAAGTTTCAAAACCCACCCTGAGATACCTTGACAATAATAATGAATGCAGAAAGACAAGTTGCAACTTCACTGTTTCATCAGCCTAACAAACAGCAGCAGATTAAGCCATTAGCCATCAATTAAAGGTCAAAACAAGTCATCTGTAATAGATAAATACCTAGATTTTATATACGTGTATAAAATATTTAGATTACTCTGTAGGGTTAAGACACTATTTGCTGTATGCCCTGCATGCACAATCAGCAGCCCACATCCAAAGTGAGTGAAACAAAGGGTTAAACTTAAGTTTCAAGAAATTCTTTTTTGCATTTTAAATTAAACTCTGACATGTGCAAGTACAATAACTGAGTAGTTTTGTAATCTCTTACAATTGCAAAAAGACATATGATCCCCGGCAATTAAAAGGAAAAATAAAAAAAGGCAGGCAAAAGGATATGTAATTCCAGGGCTGAATCCCAGAAATAGGTAGGATTTGTCCTATAACAACCCTAACCTGCATTAACCGAATCTCTGTAACAGAACAAAACTGTGTTTATTTTCTCCCCCACTCCAAACTCCTGAAGGTAATTCTGACTGAAGGAGCCTTCACTTAGATCACTTTAAACTGGACATTATTACCCTTTAGATGTTTTTTTGGTTTGTTGTTTTTTAATGACAAAGTTAAAATTAAACCTCAGTTACACTACTGGAAAATTATGATGATTATTATGATGACAATGATAACGATAACAATAACAACAAGAATACAAATAAAAAAGAAGCAGCAGTTTATTCCTGAATAGAAAACATGATCCCCCCCAGAGCCAGGCATTTTCATGTACATGTGTTCCATTCACTTACTTCCTCCACCCGGACTCTCTGTTGTCCTTCCAAAACACAAACGAAACAGCCAAACAAACAAGAAAGAGCCACGAACAGAAGCTGCCACCCCGAGCGACTCCCGTATCGTGCCTTTGGTTCAACTGCTGCTACAGGACCCCGCTGGGATCAACCCCTCCTCCTCCTCCTCATCATCATCATCTCCCTCCTCCTCCTCTTCTTCCTCCTCCTCCTCCTCCCCCGGCGGTACCCACGGAGCAGCAGCGACACAAAGGAGCTGCTGGGTAGTGACAGCTCTCTCTAAGTCCTGGTAGTAACAGGAACAGAGAAAGAATCAAGTCTCCATTAAAAAACATCAAAAAAACCCTGCAACCCCCCAAACCCCAACACACAAAAACCCCCCTGCATCACCCAAACCAACAGAACAAACAAACAAAAAGTAAAATAATTCAAAATTTTCTCTTCACAAAGAAGTTAAAACCTCAAAATAGCTGTTTCTCCATAGTCTGAGAGAAAGAAGCTTTTCTGGAGCCTGCTCCACCTCTGTCCCTGTGGAGCTGGTGCTGATGCCAATGAAAACGTCCAAGTTACTGAGACTCGGTTAAAGCTGGATCTAAAATGACAGCTCTGAGTTCCAAAGATAGCAATGAATAACCTACAGGAAACCTGAAGGCAAATATTTTTCTTTGCTTAACTGTGGCTCTCCATTTCTCTGCCTTTCTCACTCAGCCTTGCTTGCTTTGTTCAGGAATAAAGGAACATTGCAGGGCTCAGAGAGTATTTCACAGAACTGCTGTGTTCCCTTGATACAAGTGCACATTAAAGCACCAAGACATACGAAATTTTACTAGAAGCCAATTCACAAGGCAGGGAGGAGTTGTCTGTGGTCTGCTTTCCCATTAATGAAGCAAAAAACCCCCACCTATATTTGCACCCCCTGTGACACAGGTATTCTTTCAGGTGCAATGGAAACAGCACAGAGGTGTCACCTGTGCATTAAAATAAAAGGGGAGAGCCCAGCATTTGTTGTTGGAGTCACTTAGCACAGCTTAGCAGAAGGCAGGTGAGGTAAACTGAGCAGAAAGGTAGATGTTCACTGGAGTGGGAACATTAATGAATCCCAGCTTTGCAAACCGACCTGCAGTGACAACACTTGGCAACTTGGAGACCTCGTTGCAACGGATGTCTCGCCTCCTACAGTAGAAGCTGAAATCTGCACCTGGAATTGTAAATACATCAAACCTCTGTGCCTAAAACTGGTTTCTGACTGCCTTTTTTTTTTTTTCTTTAAGCATCTGAATCTTGCAGTGATGCTTTTAAAGCACATTTCCAACTTAAAACACTGTTCTGTGAGATATAAAATTAATGAGCCTGGTTACCTGTGGATTGTTGTCCTTTATCCCATAAACTTTCCTCCACAGCAGCAATGACAATATTTGTTGGGATATGCCTTCCAGATGAGAGAAGTTAAATGTCACACTCAGTACAGAGCTACCCCTCTGCTGCTTGCTTGGCCAGCTGGCCAAAATGCATGGCAGCTTGACTGAGCATGGTTTTCTGCCCTGGGGACATGGATGGAGACACTTCTGTCACCTTCCTGGGAGCAGATCTTCAGGGAACATTCAGGGAATGTCATTGCTGAGGGAAACACAAACCAACCAACCAACCAGAAAAACACCAAACACTGTCATAAAACGAACCCACAAGAACACACCCAGCTACACCACTTTGTTGAACTGTTCCCTGGGTTAAATATTCCTGGGAAGGTCTCAGGAAAAGTAGAAAGGAAGGAAATGGATTGGACTGACACATGATTACATGTTCCAAGTCGCATTTTTTTAGGAGGCAGGCTAGAACTACATGGCCTATAGTAAGGGCCCGAGTTTTATACACCCAGACCTGGTATCCAGATCCATTCCAGTAACCCATGTCACATGTTGTCCTTTTGTCTTCCCCGAGAAGAACTGAGTGGATGTAAATGTGTCTCATTGCAGTTAGATTTGTGTATGACTGGGAGGGATTTAGTTGATTTTCTGCGCACAGAGTTGCAACCAACCATATACACTCCAGAAGGCATCAGTGAGGAAAAATGATGAAGGTCTGGAGTGGCTCAGTCCGTGCAGTTCATTCCACAGACAAGACAGACACCAGAGAGTATCGGTCTCCTGGAGGAACTCATTTTACCCTTTGGATATCCTGGTCATGTGTCAATTATCACTGGAAGGTAATGACCAAGAACTAGAATTTCATCTGAAATGCTGCAAGAGATGAGGATAGAGGACAGAGACTAGTTTTGTTGTTCTCACGGTGATTATTTTTTTTGGCCAAAGCAGCACAAGTCAGTATTCAGTTGGAGTTTTCTAACTGGAAATTCTTCTGTTCAGCTGTACCTCACAGCTCCAGTTCTGCCTTGCACATCAGGTTTGGGTATACAAGGTATAACAGCCTCACAAGAATGGGAGGGAGCTTCTTGACAGTAGGACACAATAGGAAAAAAGAAAAAAAGACATGTTGTTGGTAGAACACAAAGCAAAGCTGTCTGGAAAGTGATGCTGTCACTGAGAAGAAAATAATGAGATATGATCTTGTAAACACTCGCACACAGGGCTTTGTTTACTTCCACGTGTGGTTAATCCCGATGGCCATGTGATTAAAGCTGAATCTGAGATTATGTATCTCAGGCCAGTTTGGACTGGAAGACACTGTGCTAAGAGTGCTGTGCTTAAAGAAATGAGACAATCTCTTCTGTGTGCTGTGTATGATTTAAAGACACAAATAAAGAGTCAGAGAAGTAGAACATAAAAGCAAGTATGCCTGGTGGGTATTTGTTGTTTATAGTTACTGGAAGAAGACAGGACATTGTGTATATGCTTTTTAATTGGCCAGAAAGAGAAAATACATTCATCTTGTATTCAAGATCTTTTTACATTAGAGGGACAGTGCATGATGGGCTTTTGCACTTCTGTCAATACTCACTGTCAAAAGAGTAAATTGCCAGTTTTCACTTAGTGCATAGTGCTCAATATAAATATATAAATAAATAATATAAATATAAATATAAATATAAATATAAAT
>JAWWLZ010000094.1:5899625-5910187 GCA_035041345.1 Poliocrania exsul | reverse complement strand
CAAACATCTCCACACTGTGTGCCAAGAGGATGGTTCCAGACTCTATTCAGTGGTGCCCAGCAACAGGATGAGGAGCCATGGCCGTAAACTAAAACACAAGAAGTTTCACTTCAACATAAGAAAGAACTTCTTTCCGTTGAAGGTGGCAGAACCTGGAACAGCTGCCCAGAAAGGGTATGGAGTCTCCCTCTCTGAAAATATTCCAAACCCACCTGGACATGTTCCTGTTTCACCTGCTCCAGGTGACCCTGCACTGGCAGGTGGTTTGGACTGGATGATCTCCAAAGGTCCCTTCCAACCCTAACAGCGATGTGATTCTGTAAAGTAGTGGTTACTTAGTTTCACAAAACATTTTTCTTCCCATGGTCCATGCTACAACTTTAATTCTGGAGCAGGTTAACAGGTCTGATTTACCTGAAATCCTTGCGAGATAACAAGCATCTCCACTCAAAGATGGTAAAATATATAGAAGTGGAAAAGTCATGATGCACTTCCTTTCTCAAGCAGTACCAGAGGGGGGACCACATGACGTTTGTTTTTCTGTGGATTTGGGTCTCCTGAAGTGACTGAGGATCAGCTCCTGCTCGTGGGACCTAAGGATTGAGTCGACCGAAAAGACGACTTCATTCCTCGATCAGCGGATGGGTAGGTACTCATCCTTCACCAGGCTGAATAAAATGACCTCGGAGGTCCCTATGTAGCTTCCACTTTGCCTGCAAGTGAGTGGAAGGGGGTTATTTTGGGACGGGCAGCATCCGAGCCGGAGAACGCCTCACGGGCGGAGAGAACCGCCTAAGTGGTTAAATCTCTGTGTGTCTGTCTGTCTGTCTGTCCGGCCGGGGCAGGGGCCGGGGGCGGGGGCGGTCCGGGGCTGGCGGAGGAGGGGCTGATCCCCGCCGGCCCCTCCGCTCACACCGCCCCTCGCTCTGCTCCCGGCGGCGGCTCCCGGTGGCGGCTCCCGGCGCCCGGTCGGACGGGGAGGGCGCCCGCGGGACAGGTAGGCAGGGACTGGACCCGACCCATCCCGTCCCGTCGCGTCCCGTCCCATCCCATCCCATTACACCCCGTCCCGTCCCATCCTATCCCATCCCACCCCACCCCATCCCGCAGGTGAGGCGATCAGAAGCCGCGGTGCTCGGCGCGGGTGCGGTGGCCTCGAGGAGGAGGATGGGAGAGGCAGCATCGCTCCCGGAGGAGGGTTTGCCCTGGGCAGAAGCATCCTCGGGGTAACGGTGGCATCCCGGGCTGCCCATCGGTGCCTCCGCCTTTGCAGAATGTTTCCCTCCGCGTTCGCGCTGACGGGTGACCGGGATGCGGGATGCGGGGGCGCCCCTGGCTGCTCTTTCCAGCTGCCATCGCCCCTGCTCCAGCCGTCCGGAGCTGGGACGAGTCACTTCAGGCTCTCTGTTTAGCTGATTTTTTCCACTAAGGATCTGTTCTTAAAGGTTATCGTTCGTTTTCACGGAAAGCTTTTGGCAGCCCTGGGCAGAGACTGGAACGAGCGTACGGAGTGGAATAGAGAGATGTTTGTGTATGTATGTAAATAAGCGTGACCTGCACGTGAAAATGCACATCTGTTTAATACTTTGACTTCGTTCCAGCATATGTGCTTCAGCAGAAGCTGCCTAGAGAAATGCTCAGTTGTGTGGTATCCTGGACAGATTTTCTTTTGGCGACAGCAGCAGTACTGTAAATATTTCCTATTCTGTGTTTCAGCCAAGAAATAGGTTCAATCTGGAAATGTAGGCACAAATCAATTAGGAAAAATGTGCAGCTGCTTTTCCTCGAACGAGCTAGGAATGCAGTGCCTTTTGGTAATCTTATTAATTACTTAAATGTTGCTGGCAGTCACTGAGTGACTTAAATGTAGTCTAAGAGACATATATTTCCCAGAGTCAGATACAGCTCTGAAGTTTTTCCAAAGTACTCACTTTTCATTGTGGAGGAAGTTTAAAACCTCATTTTGGAACATGCCATCACTACAGAAGATGCTCCATGGCTTATTTTATCACGTTTGTAACTGAGCTTTGGCAGCAGTAATTTGGAAAGCAGATTAACATAAATGACTCTGTTTAGGAAAAATGTTTTTATCCAGCAACTTGGAAGGGGAAAAAAAAAAAAAGGACAAGTCTGGAAAGTGGCATTTGTTTCCCGGCAGATAAGCTACAGACCTAGGCTGAAAAGCTTGGATGCTTTGATTGAACAGCATGTCTGATGTGAGACTGAAACTGAAAGCTGGCTTCAGTTTCCTTGTCAACATCCCTAAATGGCATTTGTGCCCAATAGCGCAGTGCTGGGAGTAAAGCATACGTAATTAGGTATGTGTGTTCCTCTTGAAGTGCAGGGGGGTTTGCAACTGTCTGAGCTGGAGATAGAATTTAGGAAAATTACAGCCTGGGTGGCCAAAGTATCTGTACTGGTTGCTAGTCACTGGCCTGCAAATGAAATGGTCTTGAGGTGTCTATTTTTATTTTCCGTCTCAAGTCAGAAAGGTCAGCTGGGCAGATGTGCTCCAGATTTTTAATAAACTGGACAAACAGTGTAATTTAGGCCTAAGTTTCTACTTGTTTGCTCAAGTAACTCATCCACCTGCACAGTATCAAAATATGTAACCTTATATAATAAAATTTATTTAATTTTTCTTACACAGCCAACTGAAAACAATCAAATTTAAATGTGAGTTGCTCCCACAAGGGGTAGACAGTTGCATCGTGTTAGTATTGACTGTTAATATGCAGTGGAGATGTCGTGGCTCTTTAAGATTGTGCAGTTTTAAGTCTGGAAATGTTGCAATTCTCTGCTGGAGGATGAGCAGTTCACAGACTGGCAGTGAATTTTCTGTCTTGCTCACTGACCACAATCCATACCTTGCAAAAAAATTCTCAACTGCTCAGTGACCTGTGTGAGCTGGTTGTTCTTATTTAATTTCACTGTAAATCACTCACCTGAGCTCCCCTTTTTAGTGTATCAGGTGGTGAAATGTTCCAGAGATGACACAGTTCTCCAGGGGCAGGGCTGTGCACTCCAAGTTTGACTCCCCACAGACAGACCTGGTAGACAAAAGCTGAACTACCTCAGTGCATGATGTTTTAGCCCTTTGTATATCACAAATTTCACCCTTTAGGCATCAACCTAAAACATAAATAGCTAATACCAACAATAAATGAGATTGACGGTGTGGGAATGGGGGCACCCTGAGGAGTTGTCCAGGGTTTACAGTTTTAAATGAGCTATTCCTTACCTTCAGGTGAACAGGAGAGTCTGACCAGGTGAACAGTCCTTTGGTGACTGTGATTGTTTTCCATAATCAGAAGCATTCAGCTCTAAGGGGACACACACACACCTAGGGAAGCAAATGCAGTTTAACAAAAGCAATTAACTCATCTATGCAAAGAACACAGGAAATGTGCATTAACATACTTAAGTTTGATTAACATCTATCAGAGTTTGGAGTGTGCTTTTGACTGCAGCTGGTAACGATCCCTTGAATTTATATTCAGATTACTTGGCAGGAGTTTTGCATGGTCTCTCTACATAGCTCTTGTCTAGGCATTTTCACTTACGTGGGGAAGCAAGTGGCTTTTGAGGAAGGTCAAAACCAAGCAGATTCTTTGCATATGTGCTACAGCTTTAGTCAAAATAAAAGATAGGTTGATTTAAAAAAACAGAGTTATGTAGATAGTACTGTAAGATGGCTATGATCCCATATATTTCTTCTCTATTTCTTTTTAATTGGAACACAATCTAGATCAGTAAAAATCCACTATTAGCATTTCTTTAGATACAGGGTGGAATAGTGTAGTGAAATAACAAAATTCTTGCATCCTTACTCCTCATAAGCTATGTCTTCCTTGATGAATGATGTCAGTGGAATGAGATTTCACTATGTTACTGACTCACTGTCAGGCATTTCATCATGATTTTTAATATTAAGAGATCAGTTTGTCAGTAATTAGTATTCTTATTCCCCTCGATATGCTCAAATCAGCATATTAAGAACACTGTTATAACTGCATTATTTTTTTCATTTGTGAGAAGAATCTGTGTCTTGATCTTCCAAATGTGTTGGGGTTTTTTTCTTATGAAAAGAGTATGTATCATCTAAAGCCATCTGTCAGAAAACTAGGAGGAGTATTCTGGGGAGGGATTTGCTATACTAGAATAGCTTTATTGATTGTGTCAGCATTCTCGTTAATTAACCCATTCAAACTGTCTGGTCTTTAATTGATGTTTTGCTTGTGTAAGGATTTGTGGTTCATGCCTTTGGATGTAGACATTAGGTTTATATTAAAATGTGGACAGCCATCTCTTCATGTTTTATCTGTGTTTTGTATCTGATTGTCAGAGAAATTAGCCCACAGTCAGCAATGAGAGACTAATTCTGAGCTGTGCAAGATAATGAAAAAATACAGATTGGGAATGGGAAGCAGAAAACATAATTTTGACTTTGACATTGATTTGCTGTGACCTTAGGAAGAGAATTTAATCTTTTTTGTCTTCCTGTAAACAAACACTCTTCTAGGCCTAACAAATTACTTTTGTTGAACACACAGAGATGCAAGTGCGTGAAAGTTTCTTCATTCAAAGAAACTTGGAATATAAAGACTTTATATTAATGTGTCATTTTAGAAATAGAAACACTGGCATGAACAGCTGTAGGTTGCATGGCTCCAGTGTCTACCACTCCAGTCACAGGACATGTGCAATAGCACAAAAAACATAGCAAAAAATCATCTTGCCTTTTATAATCTAAACTCTAAGACAAACAACAAGATATAAGGAAGGATAATGAAATCATGAAAACAGCTGTCAAGCCACAGCCGTGTTATGTTTCATCAAATATCATGGAGATGAAAATGTTTAAATGGATTAATGACAGCTTTTTTTTTCAGACAAGAGTCTTCAAACAGGAGGAATGTAGAACTACCCCTCTGTAGCACCCTTATAATACCAGTGAGAGCTGGAACCATGGCCTGGCCCAAAAGGGGTCAACATCTTACTAAGTATTGGAAATGCTGGACATATGAAGAGACCATGAAAGGCAAGGGGGGAGTCTCAGAGAAGTCGTGACTTTAAGATGATGTAGGAGGTGAATTTGTCTGACTGGACCAGAGAAGACCAGCAGGGTTTTGTTGTGTGGGTAAAACTGTCCAGGCAGGAGAGTGGGGAGCCCTGACCCAGCCTGATGGGAAGGGCTTCTGTGGAAAGGTCTGCTCAAAACAGCAGTGGAGGGTGTAGAGCAGAAGGAGGGCCGGTTAACACTGCTTAAGAAGGAAAGATTATCCAGGGAGGGATAATGTACTCTTAGGGCAACTGACAGGTGTTGCAGGGTGGAATACCAAACCAGAGTTCAGAAGAAGTTATGTTTCTTTGGTGGGCTGCAAAAGGAATGAAAACTAAATATGCAAGCTGGTAATTTGTTGTTCCATGCATACCCCCACTTCTTTTGGAAAGAAGCCACTGCTTTCTGAAGTGTTCTGTACGTTGCAAGCAGTTAGTTCTTGCCATATCATGCCTGTCTCCTTCAGGGGTAGACCCTGCAAGTCCTCTTCAAAGTGAGCAGCTCTGTATTTCAAGAATATCTCTTCAAGACAAAGACTTGCAGCACAAAATTATTCAAGAGTCTGTAAGGGCAGGAGGATGTTGTTCTTAACATAGTTTGGTCTCTGCCCTGTGAGAATATTTTCCATTAATGAAAACAGAGACATCCGTGCAGGGTTTCAATTAGTTCAGCATGTTTACATCATGTTTTGAAGTTTCTCCTGTACAGAAATCTTATGTATTTTCCAGGATTTTTGGGGGTGTGGGGCAAGGATACTCAGTGAATTGAAAGAATTTACAGAGCAAGTAGTAAAATAACATTGTCCCCTGGTAAGTTACTTATCTTTGTCCTGTGGAAATGTTTTGAGTTTATCTTGCAGACGTTTTTCTGAAGTATAGGAGAAAAACATTCAAGGTGGAGATAACTGTGACTTGGGATTTTTCCCATCCCCCACTGTTACTTGAAGCACAATACTCTGCCATCAAAGGGCTTGGGAAAAGTCATGATGAGATCCTCATCCACAGTTTTCCGTGGGTCTGGCAGTGCTGCCTGCACTCTGCAGTCCTGCTTCAGCTCTGCAGCGGTGCCAGCCCAGGCTGGGGGAGCTGCCAGAGAACTCCACAGCTGCGGCTCCATCCATGGGGATCCAGCATGTGCTGGAGGAAGCTGTATGCCCCAGCCCCATTCTGACCATCATAGGTCATGTCTAAAGGTCAGGGCTACGGGGTGCATCTTCTTTGGGTCACAGAGGCAGGCAGGGACAGCTGGGGAGGGACTTGGGGCTGGGATGCTGTGCTTGTCTTCTCCTAAACTGGGTTTTAGGGCATCCTTCTGACCTCACATACAGCAAAGCTGAAGTCAGTGAAACTTATTCCTGTGTTTTCTCCCTTGGCAGCACCGCAGTTCTGTTTTTTATTAACTATGTTGAAGTTTGGTCTTGATTCACACATAGCAATTAAAAGGATGGCTATTTTATGTTACTTGCCCCTTTCTCTGTGTGACCCACGGAGGAGCTTCATAATCGGTTGATTTGGATGAGAGGTTTTGAATTCTGACTTTAAAGTTTTCGACATTGCTGGACTGATGAACTGAAGAGCAGGGAATGAGTTTGGATGGCCAGGCTCTGCCAAAAGGAGCCCCCAAAGTGAAGGTTTTGTGTGAAAGCATGCCTTGCAGTTTGAGCCCAGAGTGACAATGATTGTAACACAATGCTGTTCATGTGACAGTGAGACAAAGAGGCCATTATGCACAGCTGACTGGCATCAGATCCTCCAAAAGCCAATAGTCAGACCAAGCTTGATCACTCTGAGAATGTGAACACACTGGAAGCACTTGCATCTTTAAAAAGAGAAGAAAAAGGCGTCTGTATGCGCACCAAGGTCTGGTTAAGTTATAAATACAAAATAACATAATTGATTTGTTTATGTGTTTTTTGGAAGTTACCATCAGGATTCAGCAGAAAACATGTAACATAGCATTGGGAGCAGACATAGTGGGAATAAAACAGGATATACCAACAGGCCAAGTAGATCTTCCACTTCCTTTGCTCCATGCTACAGGGCTGTCTGCTTCTGTATGCTTTTGAACATGTGTGACTGAGTTTTAATTTCCTGCAAAGTGTTTACAAAATTTTTGGACCACACTCCTCTGTCAGTATGCAGACACACATGTCATGATCACTAGAACTTAAGCCTGTGTGTGTTTGTGGGAAGCATTTGTTTGCTGGTTTATAAACCCTCTTCAAAGGGTTTCAAGAGCACTTGATACATGAAGAAATGTCCCTGACAGCTTGTGAGCTGTGGCAGTCTTGGTCCCAAAGGCAGCATACTTCTGTCAGGCATTGCAAATATACTGAGTAAATAGGATACAGCAGCTGGAGTGGAAAACTCTTCAGTTAGAGAGATATCTGTTTAAAAACAACTGTTTTGCCTTTGCAGCCTTGAGGGCTGGATTGACTTCTCCATCACATAGGAGGTGGCACCTGATGATGGCCAGAGTTGCTGGCGATCCCACTCCTAACTACTGCTACACTTTTTTTTTTCTTTTTTTTCTTTTTTTTTGCTTTCCCAAGTTAAGAAAATTTCACAGTGTTCACCAGCTGCCTGACTGTTGCTCTGTTGTCACCAAAATCAGAGCCTGTCTCTTTATTACCCTCATTTTGCCTAAGAAAACCCCACTTAACTCTCTTGTCACCTTCTCTCCAACTTCTGTCTGCTCAGATGGTGAAAAACCTAAAAGCAGAATAATGTTTTGGGCCCTTTTTCCAGCCGTAGCTGCAAAGTGTGCAGGAGCTGTATGTGGGCTCCTCTGGATCCAGGGGAGACCCCTCGGGACAGAGCCCTGGATGGGGTATCCACGAGTGGCACCGCCGGATTGTCCCTTTAACTCCCGGCTCCGCTTGCTCCGTAATGGAGCTTTCCTGCCTTTTTAATCCACGCCACATGCGGGTGACCCGAGCAAACCCTGTGGGAAGACAGAAGCCCTGTTGTGTGTTTGTAGAGCAGTTGCTCGGAAGCTGATGTACAGCTGTGGCTGGGCTTGTTTGGAAGTGAAGAGTAACTTGATCTTTTAATCTTTTCTTTTTTTTTTTTTTCTTCCCCTCGCCCCCCTACCCCACTCTCCCCAGTCTGGTATTGTAAATAACAACTGTTTCTGGAGGGTACCTGCCAGTGAGATTGAAATGCGTATTTTAAACTGAAGGGTAGATTTCATGAAGATTTTATCCGTCTGCAAAGACTATCCTTTTTTTTTTACTAATTTAATTTTAGCTAGTTTCATTTCTTTTAAATAGAGGGAATAATTGAACAAAGGCTGAGGGCCCAGTTTTCTTACTTGCTTAGATCAAACCAGGAATAACTCAAGTAGACTTTCAGAGTAGCTGAGGTGAGGTGTGTGATCCTGGGTCCCTTGTGCATCACCTGCTTCTTGAATTTTAGGATCTGTGAAGACACACACCTCTGTGTCATCCACCAAAGCCAGGATAACTGGCCTCTTTAAATAGGCAATTAAATTTTCTTTTAGAAAAAAGTGGAATTGCCAGGTCTGTCATGGGCTCTGCTGAGAGTTCATACCATCAGTGCTCTTTGTGCTTTAGGGTTGGTTTGGACCAAAGGCACTCCAGCTTGTAAATACTGCTCTGCCACAGGGCTCTGTCACTGCAAGACAGAAGATAGTCCTGAACAAAAGTTCCAGGGAACTTGTTTAAACTCTGAACCCACAAGGGTGCATTTGTAATCATTGAGTAAGAAGATTGAGTGAGTAGTCTTTGAAAAACAAAAAGACAGCAAGAGAGAAGCTTCCTTGCTTTAAGTATCCCTGCTGCTCTCAGTGAATTTTTCCATCTCTGTTACCCATTTCCATCAGAGAGCTGTGAGACTTAATCTCATCTCTGGCACAATATTGTTCCTCTGAAACTTTAATGCACTTTTTAGATATGCTCCATTCTTTCTTGCTGAACACTAATTCATGCCAATTTGCATTATGTATGAATAATCAGACAGTCAGAATACGCATTCATGGTAAGTGAACCTCAAAGGATGCAGTGATTTGGGGTTCTGGTCAGCACCATGAAGTTGCAGAAAAAACCATTTTTGTGTGTTTGCATATTGTCAACCTTTCTGTGTGTATTTCAACAGTGGATCAACTTCAGAAAGATTGTTTTTGTTTGGTTGGTTTGCTGAAGCAGTGCTGGGATGTGGGAAGGAAATGATCTTTCTCATCTAGCAATGAGAGATGTTGTGAAGAAAGTCTGAGGTTGCTGCCTCTTGGTCTGCACTAGGAGGCTTTTGGAATTAAGTAGAAATCTATTGCAGTCACTCCAAAAATGTCTAGTGCCATTCAGTAACATCTCTGGAGCCTGCATCCTACTTTAAACTTTCTCTTCCTGTCCAGTGGGAGTTCCTCACTGCACTTTTGAAAATTACCCTGCTTTCTGTTGTATTGCCCATCTCCAGGGAAATAGCAAAGTTTTAGTACACTGAGCTTTTCTCTTAGGCATATATGTGTGTTTTTCTTCGTTGCTCTTTCCAACCAGAACACCAGTGGGAAAAATAAAGAAATGAAAAAGCAGACAGACAAGAGGGTATTATTGGCCTCTTCAGAGGTGACCCAAATCTGTGAAAAAATTCTCTCAGATGTGATACTGTGTGTGGTGATTCCTTTGTAAATGTCTAATACACAAAAGTCTGTATTTCATGGTTCTTGTGCTATAACTACAATAAGTAGTGTAAGCACGATATTCATGTCATTGCCTCTGTGGCAGAATATCAAACTGGAGCCATGGGTCTATGGGTAGGCTGAAAATGGAGACTAACAGACTTAAAGTTTGTTATTAGCTCTGCTGTTCACTTTATTTATGAAATAAAATAAAACATTTAGACAGGAGACTGAATACTTTCTATATACAGTGTGGTTATTAAGTGTAACCCTAAGAACAAAAGGCCTTCTAGTGTTAGAAATGTTGTAGATCTTATAGGCAGCAAAAGCTGTATGTGAGATTATTATATAACATGTATCTAAAATAAAGTTCAGTAGGGTGAGGGAGAGCAGATATTTGCAAAAGGAAAGAGACTCCAGAGACAGCCACGTGGAAACTGTCTGGACCCCCTTGGAGTGTGGAGCAGCCTCAGGTTCCTGAAAGCACAACAAAATCCTTCAAACAGTGACAGAGAGCATCTGCCCTGGCTCATCTCACCCACTGGGACAGACTCTTTCCAAAAAAACAGTCACTTGCTCTTCTGGAAGGGGGGAATTAGTGTGTCCCAACCTGCCCTCCAGAGAGAAGAAATATTTACGCATGGATTAGTTCACTGGGCAGCTGATAGGTGCTCATGGCTTGCGCCAGCCCATGGTGGATAGCTTTGCTCTAGCTTCCAGTACAAAGGCATCCCTCTGCCTTTCAGGAGTGGGTGCAATGGATATTGGTACAGTTTTCCTTGGTTTTCTGCACATTCTCACCTTTCTTTGCACTCTCTGGAGCAACACGGAAGATTGGTGAGAAAGGTCAAATAATGCCTTGCTC
>JAWWLZ010000094.1:5874004-5889248 GCA_035041345.1 Poliocrania exsul | reverse complement strand
TCAGCATTCACAGAATCTGAATTAAGGTTTGTTGTTTAATTATTTTGATGAGATTCAGAAAATTATAACATACAAAATGAAATGCCATCAATGTAGTTGCTCCCTTTGTTCATTCAGTTTCACATTAATTACAAGAATGCCACAGTGGGTAGGACAGGTTGAGCCTCAAGCGTCTGCTAAACTTCTTTTCTTGTGTAAAGGTTGTAATAGTGAAACCAAGACTTATGGCCTCATTATTATTGTTATGCCCATGATTGATCAGATAGTCCATGAGACACTCTGATTTTCACAGTTCACTTGAGGACATCAGTATTTCCTGCACTTAGGGGAAATTGGGTTTTATGTTTAATCATGGGGACTGCTGCCAAGCCACTGTACATCTATTTGTGATTGTTATGACTGAATCTTTACAAAGAAACTTGAAACTTGTATATACTTTTTAATAGAGTCTATTAAAAAAAAAAGAATCACTTAAGGACTTTCCTCAGGAACTTATCTGAGCTTCATGTGGAGCATCTCTGCCTCAACTGTTGTGTACAATTTGTACAACAATATGTCACCATATTAAGTACCTGTTTATAGTATTCAGGCATGTGTCTACAGTATTACAGGACACTGTTCTCTATTGTGTATACTTCATCTACAGTTTTTGTAGTTAAAAGTGGTTTTGAGGGAAGCTACAACATCACAGAAGCAAAATGGGTAAACCCCCCAAATATAACCATTCACACTGCATGCTGTACTTTAAAAGAAGTTAGCCAAAGTCTGAAGGAAGAAAAATATGTCTAAAAATGCATCTAGCAACGTGCATATGAAAAAGCATGAACTTTTTTCCTTCTTCTGCTGTGCCTCAGAATTAGGGAGGAATACCAAGTAAACTTACTGAAACATTCACGCTGTTGCCCAGAGCAGACAACAAAGATAAACAAGTATGAAAGAATAAAGCCCCAGATACAAGCTCTCTACTGCCACTGTCACTGGCAGTGCTATTTGCTCTAAATAAACCTACCCCAGTCAGTGATGAAATGGTCTTTACAAATGAACTGTGATCACAGCGAGAAGGGGCAGAGCCTGCCCTGCCTCGAACAAAGAGCACAGAGCCTCAGGCAAGTGTCAGCAACCCACTGATACTTTGCTGGACTGGAACAGCTGGATGGATTAGGGCTGCTTGCCTTCATGTGGATGCAGGAAAAACAGGGAGTTGGATCTGGGCAGTTAAAGTGGGTCTGGATGTGCTTTCCCTCAGTGCAGTGATGACAGCAGGAAGAGCAGGCTGTGGTTGTTGCCCTGCAGTGGGTGCTGAGAGGTCAGGGAGGGTGTGAGTGGAGGCAAGTTAAAGCTGGGTGGGCTGCAGAGTGTTTTGGCTGGTCCTGGGAATCAGCCCTACTGCAGAACTTGCCATGCATTCCTCTATTTTCCAAGTCCCTTGCGCAATCAAGGGCCGACTGACTGCCAGCACAAACAGCCTCCTGAGGAGTTTTCTGGGATGATTCAATATTTTCCCCTTTCGCAACAGGGCTCTGTTCCTCTTGCCCTACTGACAGCTTTGGAGGCTCTGGACTTCAGAGCATAGTTTTATTTCTAGGACATTGTATAGTTGTATAATTTGGCAGAAAATCATAATAGCTTTTCAGTATAGTATTTCAAGCTGGGCAGGGTGTGGTGTGGGAGGTTCTCTGTTAAAAATTAGTAAACAAAATATTGTCTTTAATATTGATGTATTTCTGATTGCTGGATGGACTGTTTGGTGGTACAATTGTTATGTCATTTTTTGCTCATTAATACCTATGTGTATTTCTGTGCTAACATCCACTTAGTATCTAAGTACACTGGATGCTTTGCTATAGTCACAGATACTGCTTTCAAAAGAAATTTTTCAGAAAACCTTATTTTCTATTTTTCTATTTTGAGTGATAACAAAAGAAACCTCATTTTCTGGCTCCTTAACTAGTTCTCCAGCAATCCAGTTACATTAATAAAAGTTGCCACAGGAGAACATTTATGACACACTGCTTCAATTTGCCATTCATTTGGGACACAGGTGTTTTAGTTTTAAAAACAAATTAAGTTTGCATTACTTTAAATGTCTAGTAGCACAATTTCATTAAACTTGTTACACAGAGACATGATTGCTCTCTGCATATATATTTTTCTTTATGAGCTTTCTTTTATGAGTATCTTGTTATATTTATTCCATTCTATACCAGGATTGTCTTAAAGAACTAATTAAATCAGACTGTACTATAAAGGACTTGCTCAGTGATCTCTATTTTCTCCCTGTCTCTCCCCAGTTATTCCGTTACAGTGCAAGAGTCATATCCACACCCTTTTGATCAAATTTACTACACCAGCTGTACTGACATCCTAAACTGGTTTAAGTGCACACGACACAGGTGATGTATAAATCTTAATACTATCAAACCACTGATACTGTAGATGTTTGTTAAGATTTTGTGTCTGTCCAAATCCAGCATGATATGTACTATAGTTTAGCTATATTAACCAACCTGTCTAACTGCTGTGATCTGAGTCTGTGGACAAAGATTGTCCAAGCAATGTCACACATTTGAATATGTGAGGAATATGCCCATAGGTATGAACCTTACAAGTGAAGACGGCTTGTTGGGGAGCCACTTGGACTGTTGAATCAGCAACACTTAAATCAAGACCTTTTTGAGAATTTTTTCTGTCTTATGACACCTGAATGTTTTTTAGAATGTGCAAGAATATATATTGCTTTGTTTCTGAACCATGAACTGTGTGTAACAACCATCCACTTCTTTCTTTAGGATCAGTTACCGTACTGCCTACAGACATGGTGAAAAAACGATGTACAGGCGTAAATCCCAGTGCTGCCCTGGATTTTATGAAAGCAGGGAAATGTGTGTCCGTAAGTTTAGCTTCTTCTTGCCTTGAAATTCCATACTTTTATCACAGTGCTGGTTTGTCTGCCCTTGGATGAGGGATTCATGGAAGCTGAGTTGTAGGGGCTCAGTTACTCACCAGTGGTGCTCGTGCAGCTCTTGTCAAAGCCATGTGAAGTCATGAAGTGTTGTGCATATGCAAATGACAGGATAAATGGATCTTAGGTATCTAAGTAACCAGCCTTGATGTGATTCCAACTAATGATCATATGGAAAATGCAGAGAGAACTGTTTCAACTGTTTGAAGATGGCTGGTTTTGAGTGGCATATTCCCCTGTCTCATCTTCCTAACCCAAAACTGGGAAGAGCTGTGTCCAAAGTCTGTGGGCAGCCCTGGCTCTGCTCTCTTTCTCTTGTACAGCATTGTGCCAGTCTAGGGAGGTCTTAAAATGGTATCTATTCAAGAGTATAGTAGAAAGGCAGAATGAAGAGAGAGGAGATGTTAATCCAGAACCCTGGAATTGTATGGTGACGAATTTAACAAAGGTTTGTCCAAAATCACACAGTGGGTTGGGCATTAGGTGCTCCTGTCAGCAGGACTGACAGCAGGGAATGTGGGACAGGAAAAAAGATACATTAAGTTTATTTATTCAATACAAATGCAAGGTTGTTTCTTAACTTGTGCTAATCTGCTTGTTGTGAGGTGCATACTGGAGGTATTGGACAGCATTTGTTTGTATCCCTGGAAAAAGAGACCTTGTGAATGTCATAACACATCAAACTTCCCTTATTTATATTTTTGTTTTACTACTCTTCCTGGAATTTGAAAATGCAGCAGTTAAGATCTTTGATTTAAAGTGTTTTTCTGCACATGAGAAAGCAAGGTCAAACTAATAGGGATTTTTTAAAGAATTGCAGGAATGTGCCGGCCTCATGTTGCTAAAGTCTGTAAATGTTCTACTCACAAAGGAAAAGAACAACCAACAGCCAGAGAAAAGCACTGGCTGGAATTTAAGAAGGTATTTTTGAGTCTTTTGAGGCCAGTCTGAACAGATGAGTTTGAATTCATCTTAGGATACAATACTTCTGTGGAGTTGTGACTCCTGACTTCCACACTTCTTCCTGAAAGCTTTCCATAGATGAAACCTGTGCTATGTTTTTACTTTTTGGTTAAAATTCTTTTTGTGTTTTATCTTTGTATTCCATGTATATATGTGTGTGGAATATGGAAGATATGTAAAAAAGGCCCTTTTTTCACTCAGATGGAAATTTTTGTTCTGCTTGTTCTTCTCAAAAGTAAAAATAAATGTTGTACTGCAACTGTCTAAACTTTGACAGAGAATTTTTTCATCTTCTTCTTTGGACAAGTGCCATTGATAATAAGAAGATATTTACACTAGAAGTAAATACCACCCACTACAGACATCACAAACTTTTTGAAAAATTCTACTAAAAACTCAGATACCTGTTCTTCCAATGTATGAATTTGTTGACGTGATGCTGCATTTACATCACTATTGAAAAGCAGCAAAGTGGCATCAGAAGTCAGGCGGCATCTGCAGCTTTTGGGAGATTTTCAGGGAACCTCCTAGGGAATTTTAAAATTATGTTAATAAATACTAGAATACAAACTTTTTTGTGTGTACATTTTTGGGCAGGATAGATATATTCTCTAGCACACTGAGTTTATTATGGCAAGCAGCATTCATTACAGTAAGTATCCTGAGTTTTATTAGTTGTGCCATTTCAGTTTGTCTTCAGGTGGGTTAAAAAAGTTGGTATTTTAATTTTAAATCCAACATTATATGAGTTCAGTACTTGGACTGTTTTATAAGTGTGAAGGTATCTTTTAGTACTTAGTAACTTCCACCAACACAGAGTGTGTTGTGCTGTCCTCATATAACTCCTGTTTATAAAGAATATGAATAATGTACAAATTTTTGACTGCTGTCTTCACTACTGCCAGTGTCTCTTAGAATAGTAGGTCAACTGGAGCTCAGGTTGTTGTTTTTGCTCCTAAAATGACAGTGCATGTTTAGATCTGATGAACTTTCTGAGGTGATCTGAATGCAGTGTGTATGCAGATACAAAGGTAGAATAATTCGGTGATGTTCTATAAAGGAGTTTGCTCCTGGCCTTTGAAAACTCCACACCAGGCTGAGTGATTGAGTCATTTCTTATTTATTCCAAGAATTTCCTGTCCCTTGTCTTCTAATATCAGTGGCAATCCCTAAGAGATTTGGTATATGGATGTTAGGCTGAGCTACAAACTAGAAGTTTTATCAAAAAGTGCAACTTTCTATCTAATTTATTTTTATACTTTTTTTTTTTAACATTTACAAAGTCCATTGAATTTTGGCAGGTTTCTGAAATGACAGAATTCAAAGATTTTAAGACATCTTCTGGTGGCTTTCTTGTAGATTGATCCTACAGTATTTTGGTAGCTTAAACATTAACTTCACATAGTTTCTGACAGTGTAGTACCTTCCAAAGAAAACCAATGGAGAATTATGCCTGTTGAGTTTCCTCATATCATGAAATAGAAAAGGAATCATTTATCTTAATACATAACTGGATATCATTCACTTTAACAGGAAACAGTCATCAAGCATAGGAAAAAAGGATTTACCAAATGTTATATTCTACTATTCAGTATTGAAGTGAAGAATTTATTTGAAAAACAACCATATTTATAGTTTATGTAACTTAAAAGATGATTTTTTTTTCACCATAAATGTTTATTTTAATTAATTTTGAGAAAGTTGGAGTTAAACCTTGTGGTCATTTATTTTATCTGTATAATTATAGCCAAAATATTTCAAGCTTTGTTTATGTAATAGACAACATATCTTAAGTAAATACTGCAATGGTCATGGGGATAAGAGAACCTGCTCTTGCAGGTGAAATCATGTCCAACAATTCCATAGAAAAACAAGAGAAAATAGTTTATCTGACTTACTTCATGTCTTTTCAGGTTGTTCTAGTGCTTTTCATGTTGTCTTCACCTTTTTGTAGACCATAAATTTTGATTCTCTTATCCCCACATCCAGTGCAATAATTTTTTTACACATGCTGCCCGTTACAGAAGTTAACCAGGATTCCTTTGCCAAGAATAATTTAGCCCAAAAGGTGTCTAGAGAATGTAAACCCAGGGTGTGGTTCCATGTGCTCAGCATGGCACGAGGGGCAGTGCAAGGAGATGTTCCAAGAGTTTCTTCTGTTCCTTTCATGGGTCCAGTTTCTTACAACACTTTTATTTTTGTCTCATGGTTTGCTGGAAAGATTTTTCACACATTTGGGTTTTGGAGGCCTTCAGTGCCCAAGGCAGTGCTAACCAGGCAAAAAGATACAATTCATGTCAAGTTATAAGACTAATGGAAAATTGTGATGTATTATTTAAATTCAATCTTTTCATAATAAATAAATAGAGAACAATGAAATAGCTTTGTACTTATGTCTTGTTTCATCGAACATTTAAAAATTAATATTCTGCCTGTTGATTTCTGAAGGAGATAATTTTAATGCATGTCTGAAAAGTTGCTTGTTAGAACTAACAGCTGAGAATGAAAATTAAAGGCTGTAAAAATAAGCAGTTAATGATGGGGATCACAGATAACCAAAGGTATTTTTCATAAATGTGATTGATCTCTGTGGGATTTTCCTTTTTCTTGGCCACACAAAATGTAAAGATAACCAATGTCCTTCATCATCTTTAATTAAGAAAAAATCCAGACATTTTGCAATTATTGTAGAGAATTTTCAATCCATTCTCCATATTGTAGAGAATTACCTAATTATTGTAGAGAATTTTCAATCCATTCAGAGGTAAAAATGATTCACATGTAGCCCCATGAACCTTTTTACTATTGTTAAGTTTTGCTACTGCAATAGATTCCTCTCATAGTTTATCTGGAAGTGTTGGTACAAATAAAATTCTCCTGTGCACATTTTTAATGTTTATTTTTGTTCAAAGTAGAAGGGAAGTATTACAGTGTATGTATTTTGGAAGGTTAAAGGTATTTTGTGATGAATATGATGGCAGCAAACTGTTGCTAGTTGGAGATTCTTCTTCTTTGGAGTATTATATGCTGGGTCAGTTACATGGATATATACCAGATATCAAAGCCATTCCAACTTTTTCTTAGAAGTTTCAGATAAAATCTCTGTTTCAAATAAAGCCTTAATTTAGAATTACATGTTGGTAAATCATTAAAAAAAAAGAAAAAGAAAGAAAAAGAACAAATTCAGGCAACTCTGCTTAGCATTAGAATTAAGGTAGCAGTGATTCAGAGTGTTTGTATCCATGCCTTACTTCAATCACCATCACTGTTGTCTTTATGCTTCATTTGAGCTGTGCAATTGTTGGGGAAAATTGGTATTAAAATACTGATGTGTTGCAAATCATATTTTATCCATCCTGTTGCAAAAGAGCGTTTCTTTTTATGCCTGCTGACACTTCTCTCTTTTTCTTGGCATGAGAATTTGCTTCAGAGAGTCACAGGATGGTTGAGGTTGGAAAGGAAGTCATCCTGCCCAAATTCCAACAAGAGCCTCTTGCCCTTAACCATGGTCAGATGAGTTTCCAACCTATACCATACTATGACTCTTTTTTCATCAAATGTGGGCAACTTTCTTGTTGTTAAATGCAGAAATATGTGGGTAGCTCTAACGTGGTTTTAGTTGGAGCCTTCAAACTTAGGAGAAATAAAAGAAACTGAAGTAAAATATGTTTTGAAGAGATGCCATCAAACATTAACACACTGATGTTTATTTTGCTTTTTAAAAGATACTTGAGACATGAAAGATCTGGATTAGGAATATCTTACAATATTTTTAAAATATTTTTTTGCCAGTCCTAGGAGTTCTTTAATTGTTTGGTGTTTTTTTTTTAATTTCCTTCTCTGACAGCTCACTGTGCTGATAAATGTGTCCATGGTCGTTGTATTGCTCCGAACACCTGTCAGTGTGAGCCTGGCTGGGGAGGACCCAACTGCTCCAGTGGTGAGTTTTCACCTGCTTCTGCCTGTCTTGTCGTCTTTCCATGGTGTTGTCCTCTCTTTGGGGCAGATAATCTTCAGTCCTGTGCTTGGGCTTCTGCTTTCTGGTCAGGGATTTTTTTTCTGAGTTATCAGGTTACTCTGCATAACCTGATTTTTTTTTACTTTCAAATAGAGTTTCCCATATAGAACTAAATGTCATGAGGGTTTATTTATTTTGTGCTCAGAAACATGCAGATAGCACAGAATTTTGTATCTGGAGTAAAGTAGATTTATTTTAACCATGAGAATACCTCCTCTTTTTTTTTTTTTTTCTTTTTTTTTTTTTTTTACTTAATGTGCAAAGAATGATGGTGCTGGGTCACATTTAAAAGCTATGAGCAAAGTCTTCTATTCTCCTTTTCCACTCTGCCACTAACTTTTCCTTTTTTTTCTTTCACTTTTCCCACTTCCACTATTAGTTGCTTCCTGAGTGCCCAGCCTCTGTCAACTGTGGTCACATTTCTCAGTCTTTCTTCTCCTTCACCAAGGCCATAAAAGCACCTGGAGGAGATGAGGACAGCAAAAATGTGCAGACCACAAATCTTAATCTTTTCTTTCTTTTGCCTGAATTAGAGTTTCTCAGAGTACATTTTAAATTCATTATGTTTTGTTATTTATTCCACCTTTCTGGTCACCTTTGTTAGGGCTTTGGAAGTGAAATATTGAAGGTAACATTAAAACACGTATTTTGCTACAATCAGCATCAAAGTGGGTTGCTACTAGTGACTGTCCACTTGAAAGGGATGTATTTTAGTCAACAATAAAAAAAAGTACGTATAATTAAAATTTCATAGACCAATTAAATTTCTAAAACATAAACTAGAGCTTGATGCCTTGCAAAGATACGGTGCTGATAGTTTACTTAGTATGTAACTCCTATAAAAATAACTGTGGAAAAATCCAGATTATCAGCAGGACAAAAATAATATGGCTGCATTTACACCCTCATTTTTTTCCACTTAACAAACATAGAGAAATTTTCTTTGTTTGTTCTTTTTTTGGTTGTTTTTTGGGGGGTTTTGTTTGGTTTTGTTTTGTTTTGTTTGCAAACACAGTTCTATAGTAACTCTTCATCTGGAGCTGATCATTGTTCTGGCAGTGTATTTTGTGACATGGGAAAGAACTTAAATATTTCAAAATTATGACATTTGTTGTATAGTTTCTTTAATAGGCTTACATGTGATTCATACACACCTCTAAAGAAACACCAAGTTTTGCATAAGATATAAAACAGAAAGAACAATGCAATGTTACTCTAACACTGATCTTATCTAGTGCACTGAGTTTTCAAAAGAAATTGTCAAAAACTGTTATCTTTCTTTCTGAAAACCTTATGGAGCTCTTCTGTAACTAATCAAACGTGCAGAAGAAATGTGAATCATTAGGCAACACAGAATGCAAAGATACTGTTATTTGTTGAGCTTTCCAAGTTCTAATCTTCCTGAAAGGGTACTTTAGATGAGGCAGGAACTTCTAAATCTGCCTTTGGAAATAATCCTTCCTCTCACAGGGTTTCTAGCATCCATTTCCCTTACCTGCCTGGTGTAATTCATTTAAATTTGTGTGCATCATTTTCTCCCCTGCCTTCATCCTCAATTGGTTGCCTTTGGTTGCTTGTCACAGCAGCCTCAATAACAAAAATATTTTCTAGTGTGGCTACAAACAGGCCAAAGCTGAAAGAGCCTTTGGTTGTGTACCCTTGAGCCCTGTGATCTCTGGAGAGATTGGTGACCCTCTAAAGACTTGCTGTTTATTTCTATCTGTGCATGATTTCCTTGTCTGTGAGTCTGAAGACCTACAGCACAGATCAAAATGAATTGAAGAGCAGTGGATAAGTGCTGGAAGGACAGTAAATGATAGAGGTTTGGCTCTCAGAATTCTGATGTTGCTTGCCCTACACAGGAGATGTTGATATTCTGCCTTTGATTGTCTTTTCTGCATGATCTCCAACTTGGTTGGTTTTAGTAGCAATGAGATAAAATAAAGATGTGCTCTTTAATAATTATTTTATTGATATAGCAAGTTACTAATTCATTAAAAATGCATGCAAATCACCCTACTGTAATAATGTTTATGAAATAAGTATTTTAACTATGTAACTATTTAACTGAATGCTAGAACAATGATCACAAGGCAGGATTTAATGGTTACTGATGACCAAAAAAATAACCCTGACTGAAAAGGAGAGATTTTTCTTGAAGTGTGAGGTATTAGGCCAACTTTTTTCATGGACCCACACAAGCTGGAAGGAACTGGTCTACTTAAGGGCTAAATGTTTTGTAGAACTACAGAATGAAATGTTTTCTTCCAAAGTAGTGTCCTTTCTATATTAGGATTGTCTGTTCACCCAACAAAGAATTTAGTCTGTAAGTATCTCAGGATAGAATAGTCCTATTGCAGCACCTGTCCCACCTGCCAGCTCGACTTTTATCTGTCGTTTCTGAAAAGGGAATAAACTTTTTGGAAGACTCCCATCTCCTTTTGTAGCAAATATTGCCTCCTTATTGTGAGGACTCTTATCGAATTCTTAGTGGTTTAGGTCAATGATTAGCCTGGACTACTGAGATTGCCTTCTTTAAATTTCCAGTTCTAGCACAACCCATAATTCTGCTCTCCACCACATCCTCTGTCTTTCTTAAAATTGAGAGGAAAACTGGATGGGATGTATTCTTCAGGAAGTAAAACTTAAATGGTGGTCTCAAAATTTAGTTAATTAAATAATGTCTCCTTGGAGAACATTTTCTGTGTGAGATGTATTTTTTCTTTAGGTTTCTTTTCAGTTAAAGGAAATATATTGCATTAGGCAGTGTTAGCTTGCAGTGAAAGTCACTGGGAGGTGGATAAAGGAGCTGATGATAACATACATATATCTGAAGGGAAATACTACTTGAATCAAGAGATCACTCACTTGCAGAACACTTCTATTCCAGTGGGAGAGATGACAGTCATGCAGAACAATTTATTCCAATAAAGATTTATTGACTGAGCACAGTGGTCAGGACAATGACAAATGAGTGGACAGAAGACATGTTGAACGAATGAGGCGAGTGAATCAGCACAACCAGCAAGCTGTCAGCACCCCATTGACATAGTATTTCTGATTTCCAAGAATATAAGTTGACCATTTCTGGGCTGAGGAAAAGGGTAAAATTTAGAAAAATGCACACAGTCATAAACGTAGGTATGTTTGTAGATTAAACAAATAGATTTTATTGGAAAACAGGCCAACCAACACAGCCTTTCCCTCCCAAACTAGATTAGTGTTTATATCAAATTTTTAACTTGCATGTGTCAGATTGGGCTGTTACATGTCAAGAGAATGCTTTTGACTACCGGTTGGGTATAAAGCAGTCTTCTCTAGAAGTTGCTACATGTAGTAATAGTTGTCTACCTGAATATGGAGATGATCAAACCTTGTTTTACATTTGCAAATTATGTTTTCTGCCTGTTTTCTGCTCACACTCTTGCAATACTATTTACTATAGTCAATTTTGAATGTGTGTGCAAGACATGCACATGGAGTGCCACTAAGCAATCAGGACATTCATTTTATTTTTCTTCTCATGCCTAGTAGTCCACAAATAATTCCTTCAAAATCAATAGGACACTTTCTGGATAAGCTGGAGCAGAGGCAAAATCCATATCACACTGACTCGTCTGAAATGGTCACAGCCTTGTGATCCTCCTAGCTGGCCTCAGTAGTAAAGCAAAAAGGGAATTACCTGTCTTTGGTTTGTCACAAGCAGGGTTAGGATTGTTTGTGAAAATGTGAATAGGATTTTTTCTGGTTTTATTGTACGTAAAGAATCTGAGAGGTGTTTGAATCTCTGGGTTCTAATTTGTAATTTGAAGCTATTGGTTATTTGTAGGATTTCATCAGGAACACAGTCTGAGGTCATGGGGGTAGAAAAAATGTCACAAAGTCATAATTTGGCTCCATATTTTTATAAAACATGAGGAGAGAACTGGCTTTTTCCTTAATACATTAAGCTGCACATTTAAAGCTGGCAGCTACGGGAAACAACCTGTTACCTTTAAATGCACTGCTTAAGGGAAACTTTCAAGGTACAGGCTCTGCTACAGTCACATTTTCTAACTTGTGTTTGTAAAGTTTGAAAATTCCGTGAAAATCTTGCTGTTTTCTTCATGGCACTTGGCAGATGCAGAGTGTGGCAGTAACTGGATCCCTTGGCACAGTCTGTGTGAGACACTCACGTGAGTTAGAAGCACTGCCAGTTTCTCAGTGGAGTTTTTAGTTTCCATTAACCCTGCAGAGGTGGATGTGGGACTGTTTTCCACAGGCACACTTGCACCCCAAGCAAAACAGCCCCATGGTGCATCTCCTGAGAAGGGTGGTGGTGATGGCAAAGCTTGTGACTCTAGAATTAAGCTTTTCTGACCAGGGCACTGCTTTCCTCTTTGTTTTTTGAAACATTTGGACTAATGGAGCTTGCAAGATATGCTGAGAGAGCCAGCTCATCCTTAAGTTTTCCAAGCCATTCAACAGGCTGCAGAAATAAGTTCTGGTTTTAACCACATCCTTGCATTAGAAAGGCTTGATTCCCAGAACTGAGGAATGGGAAAACACACAAGTAAAACTGCAGAATATCACGACAGAGAGCTTTTTGCTTTTATGGAAAATGCAGAGAAATACTTCATTTGAATAATGCAGAACTGCCCCCAGCCCAGCTCTCTGCAAATGCATCCTGTGAGCAAAAGTGACAGCAGGTCATAAACAATCTTAAATTTGACCTACTCTTATTTCTTCCCTATGCTCTTCATTACCCTTAATTCTTCTGTAGTTATTGCTGCCGTACTTTCCCTGACTGACTTCTGTTTTTCCAGCTGAAAAACTAACTTTCTCCTCTAACATGCCTGAGTATCTTTGTGAGAAACTCACCCACCAGCAGGTTAGATCAGGTGCAAATAGGGAAAAAAGGCATTCATGGAAGTTGCCATCACCTTCATTGTTGGCAGAGTCACTACAGTGGTAGGTGGTGTCACTGTGGTAGGTGGTGTCAAAATTCTATCAAAATTCCCAGGGCTACAAAGCAGCTGTTCTTGTCTAGAATTCAGTACAACTATGTATTTGAAATAATAGTAATCTTACATTTAATGTATTTTTGGTTCTATAAATCATTTTGGGTTTGATGTTCTAGGGAAATGACTAGATTTTAAGGATATACTTTAGCATTTTGCTGAACCTTTAAGAAGTAGAAACACAAAAATTACTTTCCACAAAACTGAGTTCTTACATTTACTTATGTTGAGATCTACTGAAGGAAAGCATTCCAGTGAATGGTGATGGTTTTACTGCTTTGAAAACATTTTCTGGATCAGAGAGGCTTTTCATTTCTCTTTTTCAACATTGTGAAAGCTCAGTGTACTTGTGTTTACCCAAGTTGATATCTTGAATAATGGGGTTTTTTCCTATTAACAGTACAAAAATATTTTTGGTACTGATTTCATTTCAATCTGCCTTATATAGTGGCAGGCTTATATATTGT
Organism: Poliocrania exsul; assembly: GCA_035041345.1. NCBI lineage: Eukaryota > Metazoa > Chordata > Aves > Passeriformes > Thamnophilidae > Poliocrania > Poliocrania exsul. The sequence continues at coordinate 5,875,838 of JAWWLZ010000094.1, read as the reverse complement.
CAGCGTCTCACTTAGGAGATTTTCAAGGATGTGAAGGATAACATTTGCTGCTAATTTAAAAACTAAGATGACTTTCAAGTTATTGAAAAAAAAATTAAAAAAGAAAAATGGAGGGGGAGAGGCTAATTTATGGTCCTACAAGGAGATCTGTGCAAAATCAGGGTCATGGGCAGGATATGGAACAAGCAGGTTCTTAAAATCTTGTAACTTTTCCTATAGTAATGATTATTTCTGAGAGGTTTTATCTCAGTAGCATCATAAAATGAACACCAGCAACTGTCTGTGCATGTTTTCCTTATCAATTATCCATCCTTGTATTCTGATGTCCAAAGCACTTTAAAGAGTCTAGTGAAATTTATGGCATGTAAAAGGCATATAGTTCCAGTCTTTCATAGGATCTGAAAAACACATTTTCATTGTTCTTCCACTTCACGGCTCAAAAGGCTTTTATAAAGTGAAAAACGAAAAAAAAATTAATTTAAGCTTAGCATTTTGAAAAAAAATCTTTTCTTATACACAAAACAAAAAGTAACAATGACAAATATGCCACGGGGTAAAAGGCCTATGGCATAACAAATGCAATCAGATAGAAACAAAAGACTGAAAGAAAATCCAGATTTAATAGAAAGGGCGTTCTGAAAAAAAAGAAATTCCATGCATTTTTGCATCTGGAATGTAGGTAAAATCTTTTACTAAAAGTCATTGATATTTTATAATTATTATGAGAGATTCTTTTAAAAGAAAAATACTTATTTTTTATATGCATGTGCAGGTATTTTCATAACATTCTGAGATGACTAGAAGAGAGCAAAGTAAAAATTATGGATAATGATCTCATGGTTTTATTAAATAATACTTTGTAGATTTTCCAAAGGAATGTTTTTATTCTAGTTTTCAGAATACCTGGCTTTGTTTTCTCACTTTTTTGACTCATCTCCGAAATTTCTGTGTGCCATGTTCCACATTTACTGTCTTGCTGTCCAGGCTGACATACATGTTGATGTTACCAGAGGCTTAATGCATCCTGTCAAATTCTAAACACACCTGAGTATTTATAGCTTTCAAAATCAGCAGGAATTTACTTTTATTTGGTTTAAATTCCAGTTGGGAGAATTATTATCTGTTTCCTATCCTGCAGGAATATCCTAAGGGAAACAAATGCCATCAATTTAGATCTGCAGCTACCCAAATGGAAATAGCAGAGAGTAGCTTCAGGAATACTCGCTAAACTTTCCAGTAGAGGGATGGTGTGGATTTAGATTAGTGAAAACATCCATATTTTTGTCATGGTTTTTGCTCAGTGAATCAATGAGTTTCCCTTCTGTTGACTCTTGAAAGTCATGCCTTAGAGCATGTCCAGAGATTAGCAATCCTGCTCACAATAACAAGGCTGTCAGGGGCTGCTCCTTTGGAAAAATCAACGTTGTCTCAATATTGACCTATTTTACTTACACTGGCTACTTTTTGTTATTTGTGGTGATTATTCCCTTTTAATGCAAATCAGTTATGGCCCTTCCTAGAAATGTTTTTCTTCTCTTATTTATATACTCTTAAAAACACTGGAGTAGTTTTTTAATGGGAGAGAGAAAGATAAGGAAAAGAGACAAAGAAAAGGAACAAGAGACAGAGGGAGGGAGAGAGCAAGAGAGAAAGAAAAAAAAGAAAGGAAGGAAAGAAAGACAGGAAAGTAAGAAAGGAAAGAAAGGAAGGAAAGAAAGGAAAGGGAGGAAGGGAAGGAAGGGAAGGAAGGGAGGGAAGGAAGGGAAGGAAGGGAGGGAAGGGAGGGAAGGAAGGGAAGGAAGGAAGGAAGGAAGGGAGGAAGAGCACAAGGCAG